>CM071925.1:17368284-18090709 GCA_016081115.2 Rehmannia glutinosa
TTGATGACACTAAGTGTTGATTCTGTGTGTTTGTTAGCATGGATGTTTCTACTGTCCCTATGTTTTATCCCCCAACCCTTCATGGCTCCAATTACTCTATTTAGAAAGTTAAAATATGGGCCTACATCAAATCTATTGATGAAAGGGCCTGGCGCTCAACAGAATGGACACCTCCCAAACTCATTGATGCATATGGTGACTATCTTGCAAATGGTGAAATTGATTGGACTAATGATGAAATAACATTCGCAAATCTCAACTATAAAACACTTAATGTTATCTTTGGGACAGTGGATATGAACATGTTCAAAATCATGTCCAACTATACTGCTGCCAAAGATGTTTGGGAAGCCTTTCAAAGACACCGTGACTGTTCTTCTAGTGTGCGACAAACAAAACTAAGGTTGCTAACCAATAAGGTTGAGAATTTAAGAATGTAGGAAGAAGAAAACATCATTGTGTACAATGTGAAGTTGTGTGACATTGCCAATGAAGCACAATCCCTTGGTGAGCCCATTTCGAATGCCAATCTAGTCGGCAAGATTATGAGATCTCTTCCCGAACAATATAATATCAAAATTTCATCCATAGAAGAAGCTCATGACACCACCACAACAGGTCTTACACAACAAATGTATAAGATGAATCTTACACAACAAATGAAAAACAATGGTAAGAAAGTAGCTTTTTAAGTGAATTCCAAAGTTACTGATGACTTTGATGAATTCACTAATGAGATTGAAGAATCTGATTTGGGAGATGATTAGATGGCTACATCTTTGAAAAGGTTTGATAAAATTCTTAAAAACAAAAGTCAGAAAAAATTTTATAATTTCAAAAAACTTTTCAAATGTTAGTCAATCAAATTCCCTCAAAAGAATACTTTTGGTTAGAAATCAAGAATGTTTTTCAGGGGAAAAATCTAACAAATTTGATACTAAAACTCTTGATTCTATTAATGTAGGGCATGTAGTGGTTATGGTCATTATGCTGCCCAATGTGCTAATACTCTTATGAAAAAGGAAATGAGTTTGAGTGTCACTGTTAGGAAAATTTATGTTTAGATTTTGATGATACCATGTAAAACTCAGAATAGGAAGTTGGCACCCCATTCTCTTTGTAATTCAACTTGTAATAGATAGGACTGTATGAGCTGAGTTTGAGTCAACTAAGTTGAAGATTACAAGAATCGACTGAAGATTGAAGAGAAGACTCAGCGTTGTGTGTTAGCTGTGTGAAGCCAAGTAAAGGATCAGTCAAGTGACTGAAAAGATGTCTCAGTCAGCTGACTGACAGCTACGTCATTCCAAAATGATTGGAATCGAATGTCAAAAGGGTATGCAACAGACAAGACTTGAAGAAAGTTGATAGAGATCCGTTGTCAACACAAGTCAAGATTTTCGTGGAAATAGGCCTGTGTCAGACTGCCAGCAATAAGATGTTTTGCTGAAAGAGTGCAAAAAAGCAGGAACCAATGGGATGTACCTGAAAACCTACAGAGATCAAGGAAAGACTGCAGAGCATTAAACTCATGGTACGATCCTCATTAATGCTGCAAGGACAAGACATGCCAACAACCTATGAGTGAGATTTGAATCATATGCCTATATCTTCAATGGACATATTTTCGAATCTGCACTATAAAAGGCTGAGGAAACAAGTGAGAGAAGAAGACGGATTATGATTTTCATAAGACTATCAAGCATTCAAGCAAGCAGAAACCTTCAAATACTCTCAAGCTTTCAAAGACATTACTCAAGCCTAAATTCGAAGGAACTCAATCCAACACATTTAGTGAATGAAAGATTACTTCTTCAAGTTGAAGAGGAAATATGTTTGAAGAACAAAAGGGGTCTACTCTCCAAGGTTGAAGGAGAAGTAGTAAGGTTCAAGTTCGAACCAGAAGCTTTGGGCTCGTTGGAAGGCTGTGTGATCAATTCCAAGAGTTCGAGGGAGCTGAAGTAGCAAGACATCTATTTTGTGAAGAAGCTGAGTCCCAGGAGCAGCCAGCTGTGTGATCAAGGCTGACTCGGATTGTAGACTACTTTGTAACCAAGATCTGTTACTTAGTGGATTCCTCCAGGAGTTAGAGAAAATTGGATTAGAGGAATTACCCCATCCTCGAACCACTATAAAAAAATGCTTATGTCTTATTTACTTACAACACTTTGATTTCTTGCATATCTTTTATATCTGTTGTTAAGTTATAATTTTTGAACTCAACTGATAATAACCATTGCTAAAAACAAGTGTTAAAAAATAAGTTTAAAACAACAAGGGTGAAAAGTCTTCCGCTGAACAAAAAAAAAACAAATCAACTATAAGTTTAAGTGTTAGTTGATACCAGCTGAGTTATACTATCAACAGCTCAGTCGAGTCTGTTGAGTGGGTAACTTTGCTGAAGTAAGCCAACCTAGTTGTCCTTCAAGGTAAGTTGATTTGTGATTTACTCTTAAAATATTTAAAAGGACTAAATTGAAATTTTGGCAAAGTGTATTCAACCCCCTCTAAACCTTACTACTCACCCCTTGGGACCTACAGTCACCTTGAGTGAGAATGAATCTGATGATGAGAACGATGTCAGAAAAGAATATCATAATGTTCTAACTACCTTTGTGAAAGAAAAAAATCTCTACAGATAAATCCGTTAGGTGTAGCTCGAGGTGTGGCCCGAGATGTGATCACACCTACTTTGATCACATCTGAGGTCACATATGAAGAACAAACTACTTTAACTGTTGCTGAACTTTCTTGTTTCAATTCTACTTCTGTATCTAATTGTCTTGAACATGATAATGATGATGATTCAGATGGTAAATGCTTGGAAGAGATGTTCAAAGAACTGTACAAAGACTGGGTCAAAAGAGCACAACTAAATGAAAGTCTCAAGAAAGAAAATGATTTTCTTTCCAAATAAAATGATGAGAAAGAGGGTGTAATCACTAGATTGGAAGTTGCTCTTACTAAGAGAGATATTGAATTTGAAAAGGTAAATTCTAGACTAGGCGAGTCTCATGAAACCTTGAAGAAGTTTAATTCTGGAAACCAAAATTGGATGATATTCTCTCCTTAGGTAGTGATAATACAGTTGGTCTTAGTTATAAGACTTATGTGTTCATTAAGGCTAAATAAAATGGAGAATCCTCATATTCTTCCAAAAATAAAAGAAGTTTTCACAAAAGTGTAAATCACGTAAACGCCACTTTATCTGCCACTATTACCATGCACCTGGACATATAAGACCTTTATGTTATTAAATGAAATCATATTTGGCAAATAGTAATTCTTCACATCAGATGTCATCGAAAATGTTACGACATTCTTGTAATCACATTTTGAATTTTACCAAATTTGTCTGGGTAAATAAGTCTGATATTAAATGTCATGTCATCTACACTTCTTTGAGATCTAACATTGAAGGATCATGGTACTTCGATAGCGGGTGTTCACGGCATATGACATGTATTTTGGAGTATTTGACTGACTATGATAAGCATGATGGTGGTAGTGTGACCTATGAAGGGGGGCTAAACGGAAAATTATTGGAAAGGGCAGTTTGGATAATGATGACCTACCTAGGCTACGGAATGTTCTTCATGTTGATGGTCAAAATGCTAATCTAGTTTAGTATTAGTCAATTGTGTGATTATAACCTCTATGTTAAGTTCAACAAAAATTCTTGTAAGGTTTTTAATGAATCTAACACATGTATTCATGTTGGTTTAAGGTCATCTGACAACTGCTATCATTATGGTAATGAAAAAATGTGTCATAGTGTACACACGAATGAATCTTACCTATGACATTAAACGTTAGGTCATGTTAGTCCCGAAAAGTTGATGGAACTCCTGAAATTTAAAGTTGTTCGTGTCCTGCACAAAATTTCTATGAAAAATGTTAATGTGTGTGGAAGTTGTCAAAAAGGCAAACATAAGAGAGTGTCACACCAAATGATATCACATTTCAATAACACTAGGTGTCTTGAGTTAATTCATATGGATATTATGGGTCCAATTGAAATTGAAAGTGTTGGTGGCAGTAAATACTCGTATGTAATTGTGGAAAATTTTCACGTTATACTTGGGTTTATTTTTAAGGTGAGAAATCTGAATCTTTTGAATCATTTAGAAGTTGGCATAGAAAAGTCTGTAATCTGTCTTGTCTAACAGTTGTAAGAATTAGATCGAATCATTGTAAAGATTTTGAGAATTATTCTTTCTTGTCTTTCTGTGATAGAAATGGGATTTCTCAAGAATTTTTCGCACCTAAAACTCCACGACAAAATGGAGTGGCAAAGAGGAAAAATTGTACATTGTAAGAGATAACCTGTGCCATGTTAACTTCTAAAAGACATTCAAAATGTTTTTAGGCAGAAACTATAAGCACTACTTGTCATATAGCAAACCGCATGTATTTGAGGCTAGGAAGTTCGATGACCCCTTATGAAATACTTTTGGGAAAGAAACCAAACCTCAAATAGTTGCATGCCTTTGGTTGAGTTTGTTATGTCCTGAATGATCGAGATAACCTTGCGAAGTTTGACTTTAAGAGTGACAGAAGTTTTCTTTTAGGTTACTCCTCTAATAGTCATGCATATCGAGTCTATAACCTTCAAACAAACACAATAATAGATCTATGAATATTGTCTTCAATGATCTTTCAGACATTATAGGTAAAAGTGAAGAAGATAACATTGGTGATTTAGTTAAATTGACTGAAACTGTGTTGCCAAATGTGGTTAGGGCTTGATTATCCCTAAACACTTCCACATTTCCCACAGTTGTCTCAACTGCTAATGGGTCTTGGGCAATCCTTGCAGGAGTCTCAACTGCTGAAAGGTCTTCTACAAATGTGGCATCCTCAATGGTCTCAACCTCTGGGATTGCACTTTCTGTGCCAACAACAGCCTTAACTATTGTGGCTTCAACATTTCTTCCAACATGTGCCTCAATTATAGCAGTCTCAACCACTGTAATTTCATCATCAGAGAACTTTCCACAACTGCTTCTCAATCTCCTCCTAACTGCAATTGTTCTTCCTCCCTGCAACCCTTTTAAGATGTTCAGATGGGACCTGGGTTGCATTGTGCTCAGTTTCCCCCTCAGCTGGCTCACTAGCTGACTAATTTTAAATTGTGCTGAGGTCAACTATCATTAGGGACTTGGTTGTTTCTCTTGAATGCTCAGCCATTTCTGTCTCTGATGTCTCAATAATAGTTTTGAGGTGTGGTTTAGCTGGGTTCCCCTCTAGCATATCTTCAATACAAATTAACCACTTCAACTTTTGACTTCATTGCCAACTCCATGATTTTCAATTTCGTCATGAGAGTGAGCTGGTGATGAGAGAGCAGTTGCGTCTCTCACCACATCATCAATAATAAGGGTGGGGGATGATGGTTCCCCAACCCAAGACAACCTTACTCGCTCAGTCATCTCACGGATTCCCTGAGTGCTTGTCTCAGCTGTGCAACCTCTACTATATTAGTTCCTTCAACATCTTCTTCATCGCTGATGTAATTAGGAATGAGCCCAGTTGATTCCCCAAAGAGACATTTGTGGGTCTCAATTGTGCTCTTCCTTTGGCCATTTTCTTCTCTTTTTCTGCTTGTTTCTTTTCAAGGAGAATGTTGGTTGAGTATTCCTCATCCAAAGCCTGAGTCACTGAGGCATCTTGCAGAAAGTTCGAAAGCCATCTTCTTCAACGACCATTTCAGGCCAATTCCTCAACTTGTGGCCTTTCCTCCACAACAGGTTCTTAAGTGGTCTCAATAGCTGCTTTTTGAATTTCCATTGCAATGTGTCCTTGACCCTGACTTTCTTTGGTTCAACTGTAGCTAATTCCATGGCAGTTGATTCTACTATAGTTCTTTCAATAATTGGAGCAGTTGTAGCAGTTTGTTTGTCTTAATTCCTCTTGAAGCGCCTCTCCAAAGGAATTTCCACAGATTCTATTTCTTTAGAATCCTTAGCTTCAACCCTAACAGTTGATTCTTATGGCTCATCCCTTCTCTTTGGTGGGTTTTAGCTTCTTCACAAACTTGCCTTTGCAGGAGGAGAAGTTGTTTTTTTTTGGAACAATTGGGGCATGAGCACTTGTTTCTTCAACAGGGACACTTTCAGCAGTTTCCCGCTTGGAAGCACCCTTGTTTTTGGCATGGACCTTCTTTTTAGCAATTGACAAGATGTTGTTGAAGAGTCTCTTGTTCATATGGAATGCCTTCCCTTTTCTTAAAGACAATCCATTCTTCTCCTGCAAGTACCCAATGACTATGCCATAGCCAAGGGTGTTCTTAAATCTTCCTTTAGCTATCTCTACATTCTGTTCATTCTGATAGTTTATCAAAAATGTATTCGCTCCAGTTCACTTCCATCGCTTCCATAATGGCAGTCATTACAGTCAGCTTAGTTTGTGAAAGCTGATTGTAAGAGCCAAATTTGATATCCACGCATTTTACTACCACATCCATCAACTTGTGGTATTATTCTTTGATAACAGCCTTTGTGGCTATTGGATTGTACTTGGCGGCAGCTTCCTCGATAGCAATCTCCTTCCAGATCTTCATGAAGTCGAACTCATAATCTTTCAGCTCCTTAAGTCCGATGCTGGGAAGGTGAAGCAGCTAAGTGAAGTCTTCTGCAGTTAATTTGACTTTGTCTCCATTCACATAGAATGGTTCCATCATCGTTGTAGGTCCCAAGGGGTGTGAGTAAGGTTTAGAAGGGGGGGTTGAATAAACATTACCAACCTTTTGATTTTAGTCCTTTTAAAATATAACAGAGTTAACACAAACAACTAAGTCCTTGAGGGACAGCTAAGTTGGTTATTCAGCAGAGTTAGCCACTCAACAGACTCGATAGAGCTGTTGATAGAATAACTCAGTTGTTTAACCTGAACCTCAACTTGGCTATGTTGGTTTTATCAGCGGAAGACTTAACACCCTTTGATTTGTTTTAAACTTGTTTTAACACTTGATTTTAGCTCTTGGTTATTAATCAGTTTGGATAGCAAATAAGCTTATCAGCAGATATAAAGTAGATATGCAAAAATATAAATGTGCTGAAAAATAAATGACACAGTTAATTTTTATAAAGGTTCGAAGACGGGGTAATTCTTCTAATCCTCTCTTCTCCAACTCCTGGAGGAATCCAATATGCAAAAGATTTGTTTACAAAGTGGTCAATAGTCTAGAGACAGCCTTGATCACACAGCTGGCTTCTCTTCCGACTCAGCTTCTTCACAGGGCAGCTGCTTTGCTACTTAGGCTCACTTTCTCAAGCTTTTGGATTTGATCATGAAGCCCTCCAAAAACTTGATACTGGTTCGGCCTTGAACCTTCCTACAATCCTCCTTGGAAAGTAGACCCCTTTTGATTCTTCAAAAGTTTCCTCTTCAACAGTTTGAAGTTGTCTTTCCTTCACAACTTGTGTTGGATCGATTTCCTTCGAGTTTCAGGCTTGAGGATTTTCTTGAATATCTTTGAGAATATTTGCAGGTTTATAGCTTGAATATTACTTGCTTGTTCGTGGTTCAGGTTATCAAGGTAACCTTTTCTCAATGAATTTCCTCAGCCTTTTATAGTGAACTTTCAAAAATCTGCCCGTTGAAGAGATAAGTTGATTTTCAAAAGACACTTGTGTTGGTTGACTTGTCTTTTCTTGGTCTTCAATCTTGAGATGTAGACCTTTCCTCGTATTAAATGAATGTGCAGCTTTTCAGATTCTGACACGAGGTGCAGTGCTTCCCATTGGTTTATTCCTTTTGCACGCTTCTGGGATGAGCACTTTAAGACCTGGCTGCATGGAAGTATTACTTATTTAAGTAATGTTCTTGACTTCTGTGCAACGGATTCATTTCAATTAACTCCTCTTGGCTGCTGCCTTTTTCCCCAGGTGACTTGAGTCTGCTCCAATCATTTGAAGACTCATCTATCACTTTTTAACTTGTGATTTGACTTCTTGAGATGACTTTGACTGACACTTCACACAGTTGTTCCTCAGCTGATACATCTTCAGTCAAGTTCTTGATCTTCTTTCTTGACCATACTCACTGTTCCCACAAGTGAGTCTTCACCTCGATCTTGATTAACTTCTTGTACTCCCAGGCATAGTCGACTTGACTCGGCTTTTTCCATTTCTATCTATTACAATGAAAATTACAAGGAAAATGGGGTGCCAACTTTCTAGTTTAATTTTTATATAGCATTCATCAAAATCTATAAAATAAATTCCCCAACAATTTCCCCCTTTTTGATGATGCCAAAACTTAAAAGCAACAAACAACATGTAATCAGCAAAGCTACATACAAACAATGCAGTAACAAAGATTGTATGCGTAGAATCAATCGTTTTATTGATCATATCATTCTTGTCCTTTACACAAATTGTTTAAATTTGGTATCAGAGCATTTTATATCAAAGCAACAACGTCTATACTAATATACTACTACAAAGTGAAAAATCACAGAAAACTTCACTTAGTATACAGATGACTTACAAAGGTGTATTTACATAAGTAAAATACATGAAGGGTTCGCAACAACACTTCAACGCCTTCGTTGCCTCCTTCTATCCTCTTCAGCTCTCTTTCTTTTTCTTTCTTCTTCAGCTGCTTTCTGCTTCTTTTCATGAGCTCTTTTAGAAACATCATCCTTCCGCTTCCTCTCGAGTCATTTCTATGTCTGCCTTCTGTTCTCCTCTTTCTGTCTTCTCACGGCTTCAGCATTCTTCCTAGCCACCTCCAGATTTGCTACTTCATCATACCTTTTGACCAAAGAGAGTCTCCTTTCTTTCCAGGATCCACGTATTCGATGTTCTTGGCTCTTGGACGAGGTTGAAAGCCTCTTCCTCCACCACTTCTTCCTCCTCCTCTGGGTGTATACTATACAGAGTCTTTCGCTTACCAAATTTGAATGGCTGCGGTAGTCTGGCCGCTTATCGCCTTCTTCCACAATTTAAGACCTTTCTCCGTCTGAGATCCCAGGCTTGGGCTACAGACATCTTTTGGAAATAGCCTTTGGATTCGAGCGTCTTGAATTCTTCAACTGATCTTGGCTCGGATCCGTTGTCGGGTGTGGCATCTTGATCCTTTCCTGCCGGAATGCCGCTATATTATTTCAACACTTCTTCGATACGGGCATCCGTCTTCTTGTCAAACTCTACCATCCCTGCTTCTACGATTTGCCTTTTCTCCGACATTGGCACAAAGAGAGTGTTCGATCGCAGTGGTCACCGAAGTTTCTTTGATAATTGAGGCCGTAACATGACTCTGCTGAGGGGTTTCAGCTATCATTAACATCAAATCCTTTGACCGTTCCCCTTCAGCTGCTTTTACCTTCTTTTTCTCAGATGTAGTTTCTTCTTTCAACCTCCTTAAGGACTCCTCTTCCCCCTTTTTGGCATCATGAAGGGAGAGAGGGACCCCAGGGAACATGCCTACGAGCATGAAGTCGAGTCTGCTGAGAGCTGAGTTCTGCTTGGAGTCTGCTGCGGCATAAGCTGTCCGAAATTCTGAACGAGTGGCTTTTGACTCGGCTGCCACCAGTTTCATTTTAGCCATGAGAAGGATGAATTTTGCATACATGGTGTCATCAAGACGCAGAACTTCTTTTTGTTGGAATTCACGCAGTAGCTCCATTTCTGTTTTGTGAGAGGCATGCAACCTCTCAATATATTCTCGCATTTATGCATGTTCGAAGTGTTGTCAGTGCTCCAAACAAGCATCTTATTGTATAACGCCTTAAAAATAACAAACTTGCTCGTATCGCATGGCACTCTGCTATTGAGACCACTCCCTGATCCTTACCACTATCCCTCTCAAATCTGCTGTGAGGGTGGCATCTCTATTGTCCAGGCGTAAGTCTAGTGAGGCTTGGTGCCGTTCGATCTTCTCAATCTCTTCACAGATCTTCTTGAAGACTTCACGAATCTCAGCTGTCTCACCTGATTCAGCTACCGGCCATTCTGCATCGAAGTCAAAGTTTGATGGCATAATAGAGTCGGTAGGGATTATGGGATCTTCCCGTACAGTGAATCGTCTCTTCTCTTTAGCGGTCTCTTACTCTAGCTCAGGCAATTCGATAGAAAAGGGAAATAATTGCTCAAAAGCATCATCTCGCACACATGGGATTGTTTGTGCGGTTTGTGCCTGTGATATTTCTGGTGGAGTCGTTACTGCTGCAGCTGTGGGAGCCTGCGCAGATGACTCGGTTTCAGCTGGGGCTTTTGGAATGTGTTGCCCAGCTGACTGAGCCTCAGCTGTCTTAACAGCTTCTTCGGCCTCAGTGGATTTTTCTAAATGAAGTACCGGATCCTCTGCTACAACATCAGCATCATCGGATGATGATGAAACCTGGGGGCTTGGTTCATCATTGTTCTTGAGAACATCCTCAGCTGGGTCCTTTTGATGTGCAACGGGTGTGGACTCAACTTCATCTTCAGACCCCAGAAATGATATGTCAGGATTCTCCTGGGAGTCATGAAGTGCACTTATCTCCTTCTCAGATTCAGCGCTGTGAACATGAGGAATGTTCTGAATCTTTTGAGCTTTACCCAGGGAAGTCTCAACCTCCCTTGGGCATTCAACACCTCCAGAAGTCTCAACTGCAGCGAGGCCTTCAACATTCCCTTCGACAGTCACAGTTGTCTTAGGGTCTTCAATATTGGCATCCATAGGAGTCCCAACCCCTAGGATTGCACTTTCATTGCCCAGAGTGTTAACTCCCAGGGCATTTCCATCATGTGCCTCGACTGCAACAGCAGTGTCATCAGCCTTCAAAGCAGCTGACACTTCAGCTGGGACAGACTCAACTATCCGAGCTTCATCAATGTCACTCTGTTGTGGTTCTTTCTCAGTTTCCACTTCGCCACCTTTCTTCAAGAGAGAGTCATCTGCAGCATCCTCCGACCTTGCTGTAGTGGAGTGAGTTTCCCCTTCAGCTGGCACACTAGCTGAGTGACTGATGATGGGGTCACTCTTCTCCAGACTCACGGCTTCTTCCATTGAGTGCTCAGCCATTGGGGCAGGTGGTAAAACACCTTCAGTAGGGGTTGGCTCAACTTGGGTGCCCAAAGTCCCAGTTTCATTGCCAAGTCCCTTGGACCCATCCTCCGAGAGTCTATGGCTATTTGTTACACTACTCCCAAAGGGTCGATTTGCAGGAGAGATTGAGACGACTCTCCTGGTCCTTCAAATAGTTGTTGCTCATGCATTAGCCTGGAATCCCGTAGAGCTTGTTGCATGTCCAACTTCTCTGCTGCAGCAACGGGATCCATATCTTCATCACTCTCTGAGAACACATCAAGATGAGAGTGAGTGTGTTCTAGAGTTCCAGTAAGCGGGCATATCTTGGCTTTCCCGAGAGCTTGTGCTTCCGCGGCTGCTTTGGCTTTTTCTTCTCCTTGAAGATGTGTAGAATATCCAGCGATTATCTTCATTCGGGGCAAAGCACAGTGTTGACTCGAGAAATTGCAAAGCAATTCCTCCTCTTCTTCGATAAACTCGGGCGAGCAACCGCGCCCTTGAGTGGTCTAGCTTCCACCCTCCATTCGCGTAGATGGCGCTGAATGTCTGGGTATACGGGAGAATACATGATGACATCATCATCATCATCATCATTATGCCCTTTCTTTTTAGAGGTTGAAGGCAAGAGACTCACTCGCTCTTTGCTCTCTCCTTCAAAGAACATACGTGGCGGTGGAGAGACAACTTTTTCAACAGGGGTGTTCGATTGTCTCATTTGCTTCACTATCCTCAAAGTTGACGCCTTGGTGAGTCTTCACTAGGCCTCTGTTGATCACCCTCGGCGGACTTGGCTTGATCATCAATCATTCAGAGACCGCACTTCTTGAGTTTTGCTAGTCTCGGAGCTTTTCTCGGTGAGTGGCGGACTCATTGTCTTTTTCTAATTCAGACCGTCTAACCAGTCTTCTTCTCTTGGGTAGCAGGGGAACCTCTGGTTCAATATCCTCAGGTTCCTCAAAAGTGAAGGCTTTCTGAATTTCCTTGGAGGCCGCCTTTCATGGCCTGGTAGTTCTTTTCTTCCGTATGGCTGGAAAAGGGATTTGGGTTTCCTTCTCAGCCTCGGCTGCAGGGGTAGGAGACATGGTTGCATGGGCAGGTGACTCGGCTGCAGGGGCAGGTGCATCTTTTTTCTTAGTTGCAGGGGTAGCCTTCTTCTTTGGAGCTGCAGGAGTAGCTTTCTTCTTTGGAGGAGTGGTCGCAGTTGTGTCCTCGGGTTCAGCTGATTCCCCCTCACTTGTGTCCGCTCTCTTTGCATGGGCTCTCTTCTGGGCTCCAGAGAGGTTAGCCCTGAACATTTTCTTGTTGACATGGAAGGATTTTCCATGTCGAAGGGGAATGCCCTTCACTTCCATCAAGTGGCCAATCACCAGGCCATAACCAAGAGATCCTCCAAAGGATTCGTCTTCCTTGAACGATTTATTCAATACATTCAGCGAGTATGTTTGTATATAAACTCAGCCCAGTTGACTTTCTTGCCCTGCATGATCGCAACCATGACGATCAGCTTTGTCTTGGACAACTGATTAATGCTTCCAAACTTCATGTCTACACACTTTGAGACAACATCCATCAACTTATGATAGTCGTCCTTTAGCAGCTTCTGATCAGCTGTGTAGATCACCTTAGCACCACACTCTGGTTTGGCTACCTCTTTCCACGCAGCAGCCAAATCAACATTAGCTTCATTTATCTCCTTCATGCCATCAGACGGCAATAAATAGTGCTCCGCAAGGTCCTTAGCATTTATCAAAATATCCTTGCGGTGGACAGAAGACTTGATTCCTTCATCCTGCACTTCTGCATTAACGTAGAACTGCACCACCTCTTCTAGGTAGGTGTGCGAGTATTCCATAGTCAGAAACATCTTAAGACCTGACTTTTCCAACATCTCAGCAATCTTCTTCACTAGGGTTTCATCAGAACCCATGCTTCACCATGCCTTCGAAATCCACTGATGAACCTGAGTGGATCTACTTCGATAACTTAACGAAATCAAACTTAGGTGCCATTTTCAGATATTTTTACCGATTAAAACTTGAATAACTTGTTTGAGGACACTTAGGGTTTTCGAGAGGGAAATATCTTGCTTTCTTTTGCTTGAAGATGAACAGTTTCCGAATGTGAGAGAGAAAGAAGGAAAATGTGTATTTAAGGGTTATGAAAGGACGTGTCTTCGGATTTTGAAATTTTAATCAAGATCAACGGCTTAGATTTAGCACGTCAAACCGCATTTAATTTCTCGCATTTAATGCGGCAGCATTTATATCTAATCATATGCTTACTGTGCAGCTTTTGACTATACCCGTCATTATTAAGCTGACATTATTCTTAAAAACATTCCCGCTAATCAAAAACGACTGCATTTTTGTTACTTAGCTCATAAATGACTCAGCTTATATCAAAAATGACTTAACTCTACTTCTCTCCTTTCATTTAGCGACTCAACTATCAGCTAACTCGATACAGTTGACTTTCTAACATAGTTGTTTCACGTGGCTGATTCATGAAACTCGTTCAATTTTCATTTTCTCATCTTCCATCTCTTCTGAATGAGTCTTCTGAGTGTCAACTCAGCTCAATTAACCCTATCTCATTCTTAAGCTCTTCAAATCTTGACTCACATAGGGGTTTAGTGAATATATCAGCTAATTGTTTGTCAGTTGAGATATATTCCAAAGTGATGTCTTTCTTTTCAACATGATCTCTTATAAAATGATATTTGACATCAATGTGCTTTGTTCTTGAATGCAACACAGGATTCTGAGTGATTGCAATAGCACTTGTGTTATCACACATAATTGGAATCTCTTTTTCTTCAATTTCATAATCTCTCAGCTGTTGTCTCATCCATAAGACTTGGGAACAATGTGGTGTTGAAAAAAAGTTTGCCCGCTAAGCCTATGTACTATATACTCACCTTGTGATGTGGATGGCTATTGAGTTTTGCTTCTTGCTAAACCAGGAAACTAATTTGTTTCCAAGCATTTGACATGTACCTGAAGTACTCTTTCTATCAACTCTACATCCAGCATAGTTTGAGTCTGAGTAACCAATAAGCTTGAATCCACCTTCCTTTGGATACCATAAGCCAACTTCCTGGCATCCCTTCAAATATCTTAGGATTCTTTTAGCTATTTTGCGGTCATGTGGCTCTCCTTTGGTGTAGATTGAAATCTTGCACATACACACCTACGCAAAGGTGATGTAAGTGCAGTGGTCATTAAATATAAGATGATCCAATAAGTGCTCTATATCTTGTTTGATCTCTGACCTTACCATCACGCATCCATGTCCATCTTGACCGATGTGTTCATTGGTATTTTCACGAACAAAGGAAGGCTTCTCTTCCATACCAAATTTCTTCATTAAATCTCTGGTGTACTTTGTTTGACTTATGAAAGTTCCGTCCTTCAATTGCTTAACTTGAAGTCCTAGGAAGAAAGTCAGCTCTCCCATCATGCTCATTTCAAATTTGCCTTGCATGAGGTTTGAGAACTTATCACACAGCTCTTTATTTGTGGATCCAAAATGATATCATCCACATATATTTGAACAAAAGATATACTCTCTCCATCTTGAATTCTAAAGTGTGTTATGTCCACTTTGCCTTTGGTGAATCCATTATCAGTTAGAAATTGAGATAATGTATCATACCATGCTCTTGGTGCCTGTTTCAATCCATATAATGCTTTCTTGAGCTTGTACACCTTATCTCCAATGGTCTTCTGCTCAAAACCTGGAGGTTGTTCAACATAGACTTCTTCCTCTAACAGTCCATTTAAAAATGCACTTTTCACATCCATTTGATATAAAGTGAAGTTCTTGTGTGCAGCATAGGCAAGAAACATCCTTATTGCTTCCAATCTTGCAACAAGAGCAAATGTTTCATCAAAATCTATTCCCTCTTCTTGGCAATACCCTTTGGCTACCAATCTTGCTTTGTTTCTTACCACAGATCCTTCCTCATTCATCTTGTTTCTGAAAACCCATTTTGTGCCAATAACATTCTGATGGGTTGGTCTCAGCACCAATTCCCATACTTTGTTTCTTTCAAACTGATTCAGCTCTTCTTGCATGGCTTGAATCCAATGTGTGTAATCCAATGCTTGAGACACATCTTTTGGCTCCATTTGGGAAATAAATCAAGTGAACATTGCTTCTTGCTGAGCTCTGGATCTGGTTCTAACACCATCTCTAACATCTCCAATAACTAACTCTGGTGGATGGTCCCTCAGCCATCTCACATCAGGTTGGAGCAAGTTAGTTGGGTTCAGCTGTCTCGCAACTACGTTGTCTTGAGCAGCTCTTTCATCATCATTCAGCTATAGACTTTCCATCTGTCTTTGAGATTCAGCTATCTCATCTTCATCTTGATTGATTGCTCTTACTTCAGCTTCAACATAAGGACTCTTCTGCATAGTTGGCTGATTCAACTTATCAGTTAACTCTTCAATATCTTCTCCATTCACATTAGGTTCATCAAAAATCACATGGATAAACTATTTTGTGACCATAGTCCTCTTGTTTAGCACTCTATAGGCTTTGCTCTTAGCTGAGTATCCCAAAAAGATACCTTTATCAGCTTTAGCATCAAAAGCCTTTAGATTATCTTTGTCATTGTTGTGGATAAAGCATTTACATCCAAATATTATGAAATATGCAACATTTGGCTTTCTCCCTGTCCATATCTCATAGGGAGTCTTGGTCAACTGCTTGTTTATCATGCATCTATTTTGAGTATAGCATGCAGTGTTGATGGTTTCATCCCAAAATCTCTTAGGCAATCCAGCTTCAGCTAACATGGTTCTTGCAGCTTTCTTGAGAGTTCTATTTCTTCTATAGCTACTCCATTCTGCTGTGGAGTTCTTGTTGCAGATAACTTATGAGCAATACCATTTTCAACACAGTACTGAGTTATTATCCCATTGACAAACTCAGTTCCTCTATCAGATCTTATCTTTATAATGGTTTGGCTCTTTTCATTTTAAACTCTTTTCATCAGCTGAGGTAACTTCTGCAAGGTTTCCTTCTTTTTGCACATGAAGATTGTCCATGTATATCTTGAATAATCATCTATCACCACTAAGGTGTATTTCTTTCCACTTATGCTGGCTGGTTCAACAGACCAAATAAATCCATATGCAATAGATGTAATATCCTTGTTGAAGAAGGACTAGGCTTCTCCTTGAATGAAGATTTGATTTGCTTTCCCATCTGGCATGCATCACATACACTTTCCTTCTTGTACACTGATTCTGGCAATCCTTCCACAAGATGACTCCTTGCAAGCTTTTTGATTGTCTTGAAGTTCAGATGACTCAGCTTCTTGTGCCATAGCCAACTTGATTCGGCTATGCTTTTTGCTAACAGACAAGTGTTTGGTGTAGCAGTAGACCAATCTACCACATACATGTTCTTCTGTCTTGATCCTTGCAACACTATTTCATTTGATTCAGCATCTTTGATTTGGCACACTCCCATGTTGAATCCAACATTGTAGCCCTTGTCACAGAGTTGGTTGATCCTTAACAGGTTGAAGTTGAGGCCATCAACATATGCAACATTTGTGATCTCTAATCCATTCTTCTTGATTGATTCAGTGCCTTTTATTTACCCTGGAGCTTCATTTCCTCCAAATATGACTTTTGCACCTCTAATCTCTTTGAATCTTGATAGATTTTTCTTGTTTCCTGTCATATGTCTGGAACAGCCACTATCCATGTATCAGGTTCCTTGGCACTCAACTATTCCTTGAACCTGCAATCAAGGAAATTAGTTTTTAGGTACCCATACTTGCCTGGGTCCTGAGGGGTTAGTGTTGTAAGATGATCCAACCAACCTATAGCTAAATGACTTGAATCTAAGAGGTTTCCATCTATCTGTGCCATAATCATAGTGCACATTAGCAAATTGCTTGGGTGTTTTAGGTTCATACAGTTGTCTCTTTTGCCTGTATGCCTATGTGTGTGTTTTAGCAATTGCCTTCTTTGGGTAGTTGTGATATTTCTGAGTGTAGTCCCTGGGTGCATATGTGTGCTAATAATAGCTCTTTTGCCTTTGGAATGACCTTTGCTGAGGTTTAGGATCTTTGCCATCTAGACTTGTATTCCATTGGTCTTTGCTGATTTTTCACATTGTTCCAATCAGCTTGGCTTGGGTAGTTTCTACCATTCCCATCATATGTGTTTCTCTGATTATCCTTCTGGGGTTTTTGGTAGCTCTGTTTATTCTTCACAGAGTACTTTCTATTTGGAGTTTGCTGAGGAACTCTGCTGGATTTCTTCTCAGCTGTCCTCTCAGCATACTCAACTAGTTGTTTTCCTTTTCCTTTATATCCAAGGCTAGTTTGTTTGTGATTGTGCTTGGGAGTGAATGTGGGTGCAACATTTGGTGTTTTGGGTTTTTGAGATGCTTCACTGCTTGAAGATCCTTTTTCCAAAATCACTCTAGGAGTTTGACTGTGCACAAAGGAATTGAATCATATGCCTGTTTTATCTCCACATTCGTTTTGGCTCATGATAAGGTCATCCAATGATTTTGATGCCTTTGTAAATGAGGCAATTACATTTTTGAGATCATTTTCCCTCTTTTCTATAGCAGCTATCTCTGCTATCAGTTTGGCATTCTCAGCCTTCAGCTCTTTGTTCTCATCAGCTATGTGACTTAGAGTACTCAGCTCCTTAGTCAGCTGTGAGTTTTGGCTTTTGAGCTGGCTGTTTTCCTCATTAAAGAGTGTGTGTGAGGATTTAATGAATCATAAAGGTCAGTGGGTGATGAAGTGTGTGTGTCACAATCACTATCACTTGAATCTGAATGAGATGAGTTAGAGTGTACCTCATCTTCTTGGTCAGTTGATCTTGTTCTTTAGCCATAAGACGGATCATGGCTTCTTCTTGAGAATCACTTGAGTAGTCTTCACTCACTACTCTCGAGTCTCTCGCTTCTTTAGACTTTGTCTCGGTGATCTCCTGACTAACATGGCCTTTTTCTTTCCTGTCTTCTTTCTCTGAAGACCTTTCTTTCTTCTTCATTCATGAATTTATTAGGTGGTGGATAGGAACAGTCAATTGCAAAATGTCCTGGTTGTCTGCAATTCCAACACAGGTTCTCAACCCTTTGATCATCTCTTTCTGTCCTTGGGTTATCAGCTCTCTGATATTCAACCATTTGATGCTCAGCTCTCTTGGGTGGTCTATCTTCCCTTGACTTAGAGGGTGTTGAATGTCTCCCTGAGGTTTCACCCTTGTTTCTTTTGTAGTTCTTATTGAAGAACTTGTTAAATCTTTTAACCATTAGGGCTATTTCCTCATGATCTATGGCTTCCTTGGGTTCAGCTCTCTTTCCATCCTTGACTATCAATGCAGCTGTCTTAGGTACATGGATCTCTTTGTCTCCTCTTGATCTTTTCTTCTTAGCTCAAACTCAGAGGCTTTGAAGTCTGAGAATAGCTCATGATTGGATGTTTCTGATATGTCCATTGAATGTCTTAGAGCCATAGTCTTCATTTCCATTCAGCTGGGAGGCTCCTCAAGATCTTCATACACATCTCCTTTTGTGTGTATTCCTTCCCAAGAGCTGAAAGCTCATTTGTGATCTCAGTGAATCTTGCATCCAGCTGATCCGTAGATTCTCTTGCAAACATTTTGAAATTTTCAAATTTATGAACAGCAACAGATAATTTATATTCTTTAATTTGCTCTGATCCTTCACAAATTAAAGTTAGTTTATCCTAGATTTCTTTTGTTGTTTTGAAGGATTTGACTTTATTGAACATTGTTTTGTCCAAAGTCTTGTAGAGTATGTCCTTGGCCACATTGTCCAAGTTGTATCTCTTTCTATCATCGTTTGTCCACTCAGTCCTTGGTTTTTCAACCAGGATCGGTCTTTCTTTCAGCTGACTTCTTCTCCTTCTTGCAACTGCGGATGCTCTCTCCTTCTGTTGTGTTCACTTTTAATATTTGCAGTGGCCCATCCTCTATTACAAACCACATTTCATCGTGTAGTGCAGATAGATGAGCCTGCATACGAATTTTCCAGTCATCAAATTCCTCAATAGTGAACATAGGAATGCGTGTCAAATTTGCTTCCATGATAATAACTTTGCTAAAAATGAAAGATTTTGAAAATACAAGTGTTTGAAACCCTTTTTGAAAAGATAGAGATCTAGTTCAGTAACTAGTTCGGAAGGCTCAATGAACCAACCGCTCTGATACCACTTGTAGGTCCCAAGGGGTGTGAGTAAGGTTTAGAAGAGGGGGGTTGAATAAACCTTACCAACTTTTTGATTTTAGTCCTTTTAAAATATAATGAGTTAACAAACAAATGACTAAGTCGTTGAGGACGACTAAATTGGTTATTCAAATAGAGTTAGCCACTCACGGACTTCGATAGATTTGTTGATAGAATAACTCATTTGTTTAACCCGAACCTTAACTTGCATTTGTGTTGGTTTTATCGCGGAAGACTTAACACCCTTTGATTTGTTTTAAACTTGTTTTAACACTTGATTTTAGCTCTTGGTTATTAATCAGTTTGGATAGCAAATAAGTTTATCAGCAGATATAAAGTAGATATGCAAAAATATAAATGTGCTGAAAAATAAATGACACAGTTAATTTTTATAGAGGTTCGAAGATGGGGTAATTCTTCTAATCCTCTCTTCTCCAACTCCTAGAGGAATCCAATATGCAAAAGATCTGTTTACAAAGTGGTCAACAGTCTAAAGACAGCCTTGATCACATAGCTGGCTTGTCTTCCGACTCAGCTTCTTCACAGGGCAGCTGCCTTGCTACTTCAGCTCAATTTCTCAAGCTCTTGGATTTGATCATGAAGCCCTCCAAAAACTTGATACTGGTTCAACCTTGAACCTTCCTACAATCCTCCTTGGAAAGTAGACTCCTTTTGATTCTTCAAAAGTTTCCTCTTCAACAGTTTGAAGTTGTCTTTCCTTCACAGCTTGTGTTGGATCGATTTCCTTTGAGTTTCAGGCTTGAGGATTTGCTTGAATATCTTTGAGAATATTTGCAGGTTTACAGCTTGAATATTACTTGCTTGTTCGTGGTTCAGGTTATCAAGGTAACCTTTTCTCAATGAATTTCCTCAGCTTTTTATAGTGAACTTTCAAAAATCAGTCTGTTAAAGAGATAGGTTGATTTTCAAAAGACACTTGTGTTCATTGGCTTGTCTTTTCTTGGTCTTCAATCTTGAGATGTAGACCTTTCCTCGTATTAAATGAATGTGCAGCTTTTTAGATTCTGACACGAGGTGCAGTGCTTCCCATTGGTTTATTCCTTTTGCACGCTTCTGGGATGAGAACTTTAAGACCTGGCAGCATGGAAGTATTACTTATTTAAGTAATGTTCTTGACTTCTGTGCAATGGATTCATTTCAGTTAACTCCTCTTTGCTGCTGCCTTTTTCCCCGGGTGACTTGAGTCTACTCCAATCATTTGAAGACTCATCTGTCATTTTTTAACTTGTGACTTGACTTCTTGAGATGACTTTGACTGACACTTCACACAGTTGTTCCTCAGCTGATACATCTTCAGTCAAGTTCTTGATCTTCTTTCTTGACTACACTCAGTTGTTCCACAGTGAGTCTTCACCTCGATCTTGATTAACTTCTTGTACTCCCAGGCATAGCTGACTTGACTCAGCTTTTCCAGCCCTATCTATTACAATGAAAATTACAAGGAAAATGAGGTGCCAACTTTCTAGTTTAAGTTTTACATGGCATTCATCAAAATCTATAAAATAAATTTCCTAACAATCGTGAATGGACGCGTTCATATAGAACATAGCCACTTCTTATAGAAAGGTATGTGGCATAGGTAAGGTAAAAAACCTCAACAAACAAGATTTCTCCAAATGCTTGACGATTTTCTTCGCCCTTTCCTGATCAGCCGATAACTTGACAAGATCTTCAGCATCAATAAGTGCACTGGAGTACACTTTTTCAGATAACTTCACAAAATCCAGAGCAGAGCTTGATGTCTTCTTTGGTGCCATAATGATTCTTTGAGCTTTTGAAACTTCGAACTTAGGTTTTTTTGCAGAGAGTTTTTGGAATTCTAAGAGTTTGAATGAGAGTGTGAAGAGAGAGAAACTAATTTTTTGATATATATGAGACATGAATAGACATTTTTGGGATCATGTAAATTTGAATTTAATCAGTGGTTGAGATTAATCTAAGAAGGTGCTTTAATTTCCATGCATTAAATGCCCGCAGCATTTATGGCCAATCATAGGTCTTCCGCAGTAGTTTTTACTGTGTCACGTTTAATGATGCTGACATAATCTCAAAATATTCCCACTTTAATGAAAACTACCACGTTTTGTCTCTTTGCCAATAAATGTGTCTGCCGACTCATTTTAGCTTCCTTGACTATACTTCTCTCTTTAGTGTGTTGATAAGACTTAGTTGTTCACTTGACTTAACTCTGTTGAACATCCACTTTAGCTGATTTTACTCTGCTTAAAGAGTAAAACTCTTCTGAAATACAATTCCTTTGCTTATAACTCTGCTAAATGAGTCTTCTGAGCTTATTAACACAGCTCAATCAATCCAAGCTCATTATTTAACTCTTGAAACATTGATTCACATAAGGGTTTTGTGAATATATCAACTAACAACTTCTCAGTTTAAACATATTCCAATGTGATATCTTTATTTTCAACATGATCTATAATGAAATGATATTTGACATCAATGTGTTATGTTCTTGAGTGCAATACTGGATTCTGAGTAATTGCAATAACACTTGTGTTATCACACATTATTGGAATTTCTTTTTCTTCAATATCATAGTCTCTCAGCTATTATCTCATCCATAAGACTTGGGCACAATAGTTGTCTACAACAATGTACTCAGCTTCAGCTGTTGATGTAGCTATTGAATTTTGTTTCTTGCTAAACCAAGAAACCTATCTATTTCCAAGCAATTGACATGTACCAGATATACTCTTTCTGTCAACTCTACATTCATCATAATCTTAATCTGAATATCTAATAAATTGAAGCCTCCTTCCTTAGTGGTTGCTCCTAAAATGCTCTGCTCCCGTAAAATCGCCTTCTAACTGAACTCCGCCGTGATCCTGCATAAAAGGGGGGCCAGAAGGGTGCTTCGGCGTGCCCTCAGTAGAGTGTTGGACAAGAAAGAGGCGAAAATATACGAAATATGAGAAAAGTGTGATTAGAATGAACCTGGACTTGGGCTCTTATAGCTTAGCCCTGATTAGGGTTTCCGTACAACCCAAGATTCTATTACAATTTGGTAACAGAATCATGATTAAGATAGGATCGGATCTTCAAAACCCTAATTTTTCTTCGAAGGACTTCAGGCCCGAGCTGACCTATTACACCTCAGGTCATCACATCATATGTGCTCATGCCTATTCTTTGTGAATTTTCCCCTAACTATACAGGTCCTAACAGATCAGCCTTTTCTTTACTCGAGGAACCAAAGCAGTCCGGCCCACTAAGTAAGGTGTAATAGCTCAGCCTAATAAGTGACTTAATAGCACAACCCCAATGCGTGGGCTTAACAGATCGGCCCAATGCTTGGGCTTAATAGATCGACTCAATGAGTAGAGTTCATTAGCTTAGCCCAAACTATATTAACCCTTATCACTTAGGATACCACAATCCAACTTCTTGGCTTCCTTTCAAATATCTAAATTTTTTCTTTGTTGTTGTCATATGACTTTCCTTTGGTGCAGATTGGAACCTTGTACATACACCAACTACAAAGATGATGTCAGGCCTGCTGGTAGTCAAGTAGAGCAATGATCCAATGAGTGCTCTATATCTTGTCTGATCCGTTGGTTTACCTTCTGCATCCATATCAATTTTGATTGAAGTATTCATTTGAATCTTCACAGATGACTTCTCTTCCATGCCAAACTTCTTCATCAAATCTCTGGTATACTTGGTTTGGCTTATGAAGGTTCCATCTTTCATTTGCTTTACTTGAAGTCCTAGGAAGAAGTTTAATTCTCACATCATGCTCATCTTAAATTTTTCTTGCATCAGCTTTGAGAATTTATCACATAGCTCTCTGTTTGTGGATCCAAAAATGATATATCCATATAGATTTGAACAAGCAAGATGCTCTCTCCATCTTGAATTTTGAAAAGTGTCCTATCAGCTTTTCCTTTTGGTGAATCCATTGTCTATTAGGAATTGAGACAATGTATCATACCATGCTCTTGGTGCTTGTTTCAATCCATAGAGTGCTTTCTTGAGCTTGTACACTTTATCTCCAATAAGTTTTTTCTCAAAACCTAGATGTTGTTCCACGTAGACTTCTTTTTCCAAAAGTCCATTTAGAAATGCACTCTTCACATTCTTCTGATAAACTGTGAAGTTCTTATGTACAGTATATGCAAGAAACGTCCTTATTCCTTCCTATCTAGAAATAGGTGCAAATGTTTCATCAAAATATATACGTTCTTCTTGGCAATACCATTTGGCTACCAATCTTGCCTTATTTCTTACAACAGATCCTTCCTCATTCATCTTGTTTCTGAATACCCACTTTGTATCAATGACATTTTGGTGAGTAGGCCTTTGAAACAATTCCCAAACATTGTTCCTTTAAAACTGATGATGCTTAGAAAACTTTGTATTAGAAAGTTGGCATACCCCAATCATGTATGTAAATTCTACCTTGTAATAGTTAGATAAATTAGTTGAGTCAATTAGCAGCTAAGTAGAAGTATGCAGAAGACTTGTTGAAGAATGCAGAGAGAAAATCGGTGACAATGTTGAGTAGATCAGAAGACCTTCAGTCAAGTACATCAGCTACGTCTATCAGAAGACTTATATCAGAGTCAACCAAGGAATGATGGATATGACTCAACTCAAGGGGTAAAGCAGTTGAAGGACTTAGAGTCAGCTAAAGAAGTTTGTTGTGTTGAAAGTCAAAGACTTACCTGTTTTGGTAATGGAGACAGACCTCCAACCTTAAAGTGTTCATGCTGAAAGAGTGCAAGATGCTTGAGCCAATGAGAAGCCTGCGGATCTCTGAACCTTTTTCAGGAGCCTGCAAGTACCATATTTCAAAGGTTAGGTCAACAGCAAAGCTGCAGAAACAAGACAAGCCAACAAACAAAAAAGAGTATGAATTTTGTCTATCTCTTCAACGGACAAAATTTAAACTCCTACTATAAAAGGCTGAGGAAGTTTCAAAGATAAGTAGAGAGAAATTATTCAAAACAAGACATAGAACTAACAAGCATTCAAGCATGAAATGCAAACACTCTCTCAAGCGAAAATTCTTATATCCTCAAGCCTCATTCTAATACTCTTTATCCAATACTCTCACGTGGAAGATAGAAGTTGTTCTTCAAAGTTGAAGAGGAAAGTGCGATCAATTCTGAAGATTTGAAGAGTGAAGTAGTGAAGGCATTTGCGCTTTGAGCAGTGAGTCCCGAGAAGAGTAATTTGGTTGTGTAATCAAAGCTATCTTGGATTGTTGTACTTTTGTAACAATGTTACCATTACATTAGTGAATTTCTCCTGGTGTGTAGGAGAAGAGTGGAGTAAAGGAATTATCACTATAAAATTTTGTGTTATTTTAATTATGTACTTTAATTTCTAAAATTTGATTTACTTGCTATATTTGTTATCCAACTGATAATAACCAATCAAAAGTATAAGTTTTGATAAACCAAGTTTAAAAAGGGTGTAAGACTTAGTTGTTAATCAAGAAAATTGAATTTCTAAAAGTTAACTTCATTCAACTGAGTTACTCTATCAACAGTTCACTCAGTCGTTGAGTAGTTAACTCTTCTTGAAAGCTTAACACGAGTTGTCTTTCAAAAGACTTAGTTGTTTTCTTATAAAACTCTGATTTTTTAAGAATAAAAAATTTGGTAAAGTCTATTCAACCCTCCCCCTTCTAGACTCTACTCACACCCCTTAGTATCTATATCACTCTATGTCTCAAATCATTGGTGATGTAACTCATGGTATAAAGACAAGAGGGAAAGGTAGAGCGAATTATCATGATATGGTGAGAATGGATTGCATGTCTATTGATTGTACTAATGTGAGAATGTGTTGTTTTGTGTCTAATTTTGAACCAAAGAATGTTATTGAAGATTTAAAAGATGGTTTGATTCATGCTATGCAAAAGGAACTAGATCAAATTGCCAAAATGATGTATGGTTTTTAGTTCCTAGGTTAGATGATGTGAATGTTATTGGAACTAAATGGATTTTTAAAAACACAACAGATGAGTCTAGTAAAATTGCTCACAACAGAGCATGATTGGTAGGTCAAGGGTATACACAGGTTAAGGGATGGATTTTGATGAAATATTTGCTCCTGTAGCCCAAATTGAGTCAATGCGATTGTTGCTAGCTATTGCATGTAATTTGGGTTTAACTCTTCACCAAATGAATGTAAAAAGTACATTTTTGAATGGATTTTTAAATGAAGAAGCATTTGTAGAAAAACCTAAAGGCTTTGAGGACCCTTTAAAGCGCAAGTATGTGTACAAGCTTAAAAAGCCTCTCTATGGACTTGAACAAGCTCCTAGAGCTTGGTCTGGTAGATTGGTTGAGTATGTCCTTCAAATTAGTTTTAAAAGAGATGAAGTTGATAAAACACTATTTATTCAAAATAAATACCATGACATCATGATTGCTTAAATTTATGTCGATGATATTTTATTTGGTTCCTCCACTGATAAGATTTCAAAACAATTTGTTGATTGTATGTCATCTACATTCGAAATGAGCATGATAAGATAATTGAGTTTCTTCTTGGGTTTGCTAATTAAACAATTAAAGGGAGGAGTTTTTATCTCTCAAAGAAACTATGCACGTAATCATAATATTTAGCCAGCCCCAATTTATTTCTCTGCCTTCTACAAAAAATCATAATATATTTTTGAGCCATCTACATGAAGTGCCCACTAAAATTGGCTTTTGGGTCATAGGTTGCCATGACCACCAACAAATTTGCATCTGTAGACACATGTTCGACCTCCATCACCATTTTATTAAAATGATCAAAGTATTTTTTCAGTGACTCATCTTTAGCCAACTTTACGGTGACAAAACTTTCCGTTCGAACTATTCGGCTCTTTGATCCCATAAAATATGTCAAAAACTGAGTCGTTGGCTCATCTCCAGGAGTGACTTGAACCAAGTTTAGGTTTCATCCCCAAAGTTAAAGGCAATGTTTTGCATAGGGTGGCGTTAGATGCCCCGTGCAAATCCATCCACATTTTGTACTTAGCCAAATGGCTCCCCGGATTCGTCTCTCCATTATATATGCTAATTTTGGGTATCTTCTACTTTGTTTGAATGGGCTCTATTTTTATTCTTTCTATGGATGGGGATGGCCTCATATTTATTAGTTGGTCCCCCAGTCGGTTCACTCAGTACTACTCCAGTTCCAACACTTTTCTTATTAGGCTCTCTAGCTCATTTTCTTCCATATTTTCTTTCATGATGGTTGAGTTGCGACCTGAACTGGACATAAATGTCTTTTGTTAGCTCGAAGTTGTAAATGCCCTTAAATACTTTAAATACAGAATAATTGTCAACCCTCTTTCAATCATTATTGAGAGTATTTATAGGAACCAAGACAATATACTTGATATGCTACTAAGTGTAGGCTTAGTCATCACTAAGATATGTTATTCGACAAATTCATTGGTCCTTAAAAGGGGTGTCAGACAAGTAATTTGAGAGAGATTTGATGGGCATTAATTGTTGACAATCATTTAAGGGAATCTGACACACTATCAAGTGTCCCTTTTCCCCAAGTTTTGTGAGGTTCGCTCACATAGTCTGACCAACTACTAGGGTCTGACATTTGGAATCCTTTTTTCCTGAGTCAGTCAGGCCTGGTCGATAAAGTTGATGATCAAAGAAATCGACCCCCAGGTCGGGTTTCTATATGTTAGCCATCTCTGGACTTAATATGTACACATTGGACCGAGTAAACTAAACTTATTTGATAAATATTCACAATGTTTATCGGACCTCAATCATTTGATCCTTAAATTGGTTTTTATTTTCAATTTATTCTTTGAATAATTAAACTTATCAAATGTCTTGTTTTTATTTTTTAACAAATATGCATACGTACATTTACAAAAGTCATCAATAAAAATAATAAAGTAGGGTTTTCCCCTTCTAGTAACATGTTATTTATTATCACATATATTGGTATGAATAAGTTCAAATAAACATGTTGATCTAACTACACTTTTAAAAGAAGTTTTAGTCAACTTAGATTGTACACAACATTCGCAAGTGTTCATAGATAAAGTAGATGAAAACTTTGGAGTAAAGTTACAATTCATCATACGATTCATTGCATTCATACCGATGTGTGATAGTCTATATACCATGACTTATGCTTTTGATGCTCAACATTATTAAAACAATGAGCAAAATAGTAAAGACTAGTAATATTATTATTAATGCTCAAAAAGTACATATTGTCTTTAATGTAGTCTCTCCTAACAAATGATTTATTCTCACTAGTGATCGCCTTTTGGGATTCAAAACACACTTAAATCCATTTTCGTCCAACTTGTAAATTGGTACAAGATTCTTCCTCATAGAGGTGATATCATATATACTTTTCAAAATTAATTTTTTTCCAGAAGTAAGAGGAAGTAACACTGTTCCTTTGCTCAAAACATCACTGGTTGAAAAGTAGACTAGTTTTGCTTCACTTAACTCTTTTTATGTTTTGAACAAATTTCGGTTTGGAATAACATGACAAGTTGCTCTCGAGTCAACTTATTCACTAAAGTTTATATCATCAACTACACAAATCTTAGTGATGACAACAACAAGATCATCCTCATAGTATCTAGGTTAATAACAAAAATCGGCTTAAAGCCTACAATTTTGAAAATTTTGTAATGTCTAGAATACTTATGATTCCAGATCTGCAACCTGTTGAAAATCATAATCTGATTTGTTATCTCTGTCCGTCGGATCAAAAACTTGCTTGTTTGAATCATCCACACAAGAAAAATACTACACCAAGACGGTGATAAACCAAGCGCCGCACCAGATGACAAAATCAAAAGGAACAAAACAAGCAAACAATCCAAATCTATGTGGGAAACCACTTATTTAGTAAATAGATTGATAATAGGATGTAATGGGGTGATATCCGGCCAAAAATGGCTAAAAATCACCCCTCAACAATGAGGAACAAGAAGAGAAACAAAAGAGAGAGGGTTAGAGAGAAAATGAGGCTAGGGTTTGAGAGATAAAAGGGACTATTGATAGGAGTGAGATATAAAATACTAATTAGAAATAATAAAAAAAAATTTAAAAGTTTAGAAGAGTATAATAGAATTCGTCCACTCTACGTTTTTTTCCTTTTAGTAATATATAGGCGAGATAATTAGAAATGAAATAATAAAGTATCGTAGAAATAATGAAATATTCCTTTTTAAAGTAAAATTAAAGGAATGAACTCGAAGTAAAATTTAAGTTTAATATAAAACTATAATCTATTTATATATAGGATATGGATAAAATAGGTCCTCCTACTTGGGGTGAGTCCATGGGGACACATCCTAACCATAGATCAACAATTTTGGGTGGTCCAGATTTTTAGGGCTTTTTTATATTTATTTTTTTGTTTCAATAATTAAAAATGGTAGGGTGGTAATTTGGCACTTTAGAATAAGTTACTAAGATTTCATTCCCTCTTTCACGCGATTTCACCCACTCTTCACGCATACTCTCTATCCAGCGTTTCAGTTTCAAAAAAATTTCTCTGTTGCTTATGTCGTATAGGGTTGTTGCTTATGACTTGCTTATGTAGTTAATGTATTTGTGATGCATGTGTAGTGTATATTCATTGCTTATATAGTATATGTTTATCGCTTATGTAGAATGAGTTTGTTGCTTATAACTTGCTTATGTAGTTAATGTATTCGTGGTGCATACGTAGTGTATATTTGTTGCTTATCTAATATAGACTTGTTGCTTATGTAGTATGAGTTTGTTGCTTATGACTTGCTTATGCAGTTAATGTATCCGTAGTGCATACATAGTGTATATTCGTTGCTTATGTAGTATATGCTTGTTGCTTATGTAGTATAGGTTTTTGCTATGACTTGCTTATGTAGCTAATGTATTCGTGGTGCATACGTAGTGTATATTTGTTGCTTATGTAATATAGAATTGTTGCTTATGTAGTATGGATTTGTTGCTTATGACTTGCTTATGTAGTTAATGGTATATAAAAACACAATGACACATCTACACAAGCAACAAATTACATCTTCATAAGCAAACTTTGAACTGAAGTCAAGCTCTAGCAACTATGGCAAATTGTCTGCAACATTTTTCATACAATAGTGCGTTGAAGAAGAAGGATGAATGATTTCTCACAGTAGTGAGTTGAAGAAGAATGCGGATGATTAAGGAAGATGAGATTTGTTCACGTTGAATTTGATGTGAGATTTGGATAGATTGTGTGATTATATTGTGAAGAATCCCATGAATATTGGGTAATTTTGTAGGATGACTAATTTACCCCTTTCTCTAATTACCAATATTTAATTTGAATTTTTAGCTCTAAAATCACAACCATATTGCTATCTATATATATAAAAAAGCAAAATAGTATTCCATATTTGGTAAAATCCCGCCAAAATCAAGTTTCCAATTATAGTAAGTCGTGTTTAATTTATAAGATTTCAGGTTTGGTTTTGTTAATTGTTTTTTCAGAAAAAAAAAACAGATATGGCGTGTTCAGTTCAAAAAAAGTATGGAGTTCTGTTACCTTTTTTTCTCTAATAGATTGTCTTTGACAAACTATTCGTATTTCGTGAAGAATAAATTAAATTATGAAGTGGTGGTGGTCCCTAATCCATTACAACAAAAGATCTGAAGACAGACTCTTCGTATTCCGTGTAAAGCATGATTTTATATGATTCATTTTTTGCTGCATACGATGCATCCTAATTAACTATGATTGCAAAACTATTTCATTGCTCTAATATATATACATACATATACATACATATATATATTGAATTGAACATACAACTCAGATACTTTTTAATGCATTGAGCGGCTAAAATCATTCAAAACTTGGACTAATAACTCGGCGTGCCTTCAAGAAACGCAATGCTTTATACAACAGCTGTATTATTTTGAAAATAGAATACAAATAAATAAGGGGAAATGCATTGGGCAGCTGAAATTTGAAAACCCCTTGAAACCTGCAGTTTAATATCAATATAAATAGATCCAACTCATCTTGCACAACGTTGAAAGAACATCCTTGAAGTCTATAAATAGATCCAATACATGCTGCAAAACCCACCATTTACAAGCAACTGAATATGAAGAAGAGGCTTCTCAAAAAAAAAAATATGAAGAAGAGAGATCTGCAGAATAGCCCCTTACATTCAATTTCGTTAATGACATCAATCCAACAAATCTGGGGCATTTTAAATTCAAATGGAGGCAACACAAGTATTTTTAGTTTAGGATGCATTTTCTTGAATTAGAGGTATGTTCCTATAATCTGATTTTTTTTCTTTTGTTTATAAGCTGATATTTTATACTTATATCAATATTACTTAATTGTACAGAGTACAAGAAGAAAAGGATGAGTTCAAGCATTCGAATGTCACAACAGTGGAAACAAAAGGTTAAATCAATATTTGCAAGAGAATAGGAACATGAAGATCACAAAATCTTATCATATGATTTTTTAAGTGGAAAATGCAGCTGATCATCTCCAGCAAGTGAAAGAAGAGCAATATTTCAACAAATTGTTAGTTTTTTTATACATTTTAAATAAGAGCAATGTATCTACCTCGGAAGCTGACTAGATTAGAGTAGATGCATTTATTGTAAGTGAAGCGAGAAGCTAAAAAAATAAATTTAAACACGAAAATTTTCCATTGATTCTTGCATAAGAAAATCATTATATGCAATCATATAAATTTGTGGTTTCTACCTGTAAAAAATAACAATCAATTTCATCAATAATTATGAATATATTTTATTAGGGTTCAGTAATGACAAAATATTTTGCTAATTACAGTCAAGTATATCGGCTGATCATATTTCGTTTAAATAAAATTGATCATATTCTAGCGTAGTTTCCAAATAACCTTTTTTATAAATTAATATGTTCCCATTATTCCCATTAAATAACATTATTCAGGAAATGGCTATTTATTTAATAAACTTAATTTGTTATTTTTCAATACAACAATTACCTGGCAAATAATTATTTTGAGAACTTTATAATGTAGTCAAATCTAGGATGTCTGGTCCTACTAATCCTAAGCCTACACCCCATTTATATGTAAATACAGAATTAGTTAATTTTTTTTGTAGAAATATGTATAATATTTTTATGGAAAAATATATAATTTCTAACCTCAACAGCATATACTAATTAGTTTACATAAGCCTATTTCTTAAAAAAAAAACCATATACCTGGAAATTGTTTGTAGAAAATTATAGAAAATTATAAAAATAATCCAAATATTATAGAAAATTAAAAAAAAATAGTATTCCCTGTGAAATCGATCTTAATAAAAGACAAAAATGAACAGGTCTTGAAAAAAAAAATGACACAATTTTAAAAATATTATCCTGGATATTATTTTAGAAAAAAAACGAAGAATCGTTTTCCTAAACCCATAAAACGAATAACAAATCCAGATTAAAAACAGTATTTTAACTATGATAATCCGAAAACAAAAATCAATTTATTATTTATGTGAACAAAGAAATATTTTAAGCAGTGAAAATGTAAAACTTATGAGAACCGAAACAGATTTTAATATCAGAAAGTAGATCTTAAAATAATCGTCTTTCCACAGATCTGAATATGTAAAACATATAAATATAAATGTAGAGGTGTGGAGAGAAGACTTACGCATAGAAAAATTCCTAAAACTGTAGATTCGCAATTATCATAGTCGAAGTGTCCATTTCTTCCGATAACTTATTTGACCGCTCGCCGAATTTCTATTTTTATCAGAGAATGAATCGGCCGCGAAATACGTACAAGTTTTCCTATGGTTTTCGAGTATTGGGCTTTTTAGTTCAGGTATTTTACGTTCTGGTCCGAATTTTGTAGAAATGTATTAGCTCCATCTTTTATCTCTTAATCTTAATCTTTTGTGTTTTGGTTCAAGTACATGGGCTGCAAGCCCAATTCCGATGTTTTCTTTATTCAATTTTATAGTATAATATTTAAGGATTTGGTTAATCAATTATTTAATTTTAAATTTTATTAATTATAAATTCTTTCCATTTAAATGTCAAAAAAACAAATATTATATTTTCTTGAAATATTTACTCCGTGCATCGCACGGGTGGAATACTAGTATATAAAATAAAAATTAAGCATAACATATAAAAATTATAAGATATATTTACTAAAAATATTATTTTGTAATTGACTAATTATACATTTGAGTTATTGGACATAAATTTATAAATTCATGTATTTGATATTTGTGATTTATGTATAGTTGTTATCCGAGCTTACCTCGAGTTTTTCATAATTATATAAATTATTTAAGTTTATTAAATTCAATTTAAAATACTTATTTAAATTGAAGAAAATATATCATAATATGTATCCAAATAATATATATATTACATATATTAATACATGCCATTATATATATTGGTGCAATATTAAATTAAGTTTATATTTCAAATAAAATAATATTCATAATAGTATTTTATAGACATAAACTTATTTTTTATATTTAATAACGTACTCTTTATGTTAATAGAAATTATTTTTATAACTATCAATGTGTTTTGATATTCAACTTTCAAAGTTGTATATTTGGACTATTGGATATGAGTTTTTCTGTTTGATTTTTTTTTTGACACTGAGTATATATATAATAGAATAATTTTTACTTTTTTTGAAATATTTTATTTTTTCCTAAAATTATACTATCAAATATAAAACATGATTTTTGTTTAATAATAATAACAATAATAATAATAATAATAATAATAATAATAATAATAATAAGCAAGCTACATATAAATAGTATCTAAAAAAATTATCTCCTTAAATTACCCTCCAATATTAGTAAAAATATAATTGTAGCATGTAACGTCAAATATGGTAATTAGTGAAGTAATATACGGAAATATATGATTGAAAATCGGACCAGCACTTATAGGCTCCCGGTCAAAGTAATTTCATGAATATTTGACTATGGTAAATTTATGATCTATTTTTTTACACTGAATATTTTTGATTGATTGCAATTCAATTCTATCAATACAAAAATAAAATCAACCATTGAATAATTTATGTTGAGAATTTTGTAAAATCTAAGATTGATTGGTTTTTCATTTACAGTGGATCGTCGATGTGTAATATTATTTCAGATATAAAAAAACTTTCAAAAGTATAACTTAAATATTGACAATAAGGAAAATTAATATACACGTCGATGTCATGCTTTATTAAACTGAATAATAATATATCATCTTCTAAAAGACTGAATTCAATTACCATAAAAGATGGATAATGAAATTTCTAATAAAAAGTAAAAATATTATAAAAATATGAAATTACTACACCAATGAACACCGAATTATTCAAGAAACAGAAATATATGTGAAAAATTAATTTCCTTAATTATTTTCATTAGCTCTCTTATCAAGAGCCGAATTTTCAGTCATGGTCAATTATATGTTGTTTTTACGAGTCACATATCGTAAGAGTTGAAAATATTAGTTTATGATGATGGTGATGATAAAATCAAACCAAACAGATGAATAATTTTGTGTACAAAGAAATATTCCAAAATTTATAATTTTGAAATTCAGTGATTTAACTTGATTTGTTTGAAATTTGTATTGTACAGTTTTATATTCATTAATATTGTAATTCTTATATGGATGCAATTTATGCACACCCCTAACATCGCAGGGGTGAAACAATAGTCTTTATATAAAACTGCCTTATGAGGCTAAAATGCACAATGACACCAATCCAATCCATCCGCTTTGCTTTTCTCACTTCAAAATTGCAACCAACTGCAACAGAAAACTCTCTCTCTCTCTCTCTCTCTCTTGAATGGAGAAAGCTGAAGAAGCTGCAATTCCCACAACAGAAAAATCAGACTCATCATCAGCCCACCATCAAACAGTCCCACCCGGATTGACCCATCAAGAGTTCGAAGATCTGAAACCCGCAGTCATCCAGTTCCACAACTACCACGTCAGCTCAGGCCAATGCTCTTCCCTGCTCGCGCAACGCGTTCACGCGCCGCCACAAGATGTCTGGTCCATCGTCCGCTGCTTCGACAAGCCCCAGACCTACAAACACTTCATCAAGAGCTGCAGCGTCGACGGTGACGTGAGGGTCGTCAACGTCGTCTCCGGTCTGCCGGCAGCCACCAGCACCGAGAGGCTCGACGTACTGGACGAGGAATGGCGCGTGACGGGCTTCAGTAGCATCGGCGGGGACCACAGGCTTAGGAATTACAGGTCAGTGACGAGCGTGCATAAGGTGGAGCAAGACGGCGGCGGGATCTGGAGCGTTGTTCTGGAATCGTACGTGGTGGATGTGCCAGAGGGAAACACGGAGGAGGACACGCGCCTCTTTGCTGATACTGTTGTTAAGTTGAATCTTCAGAAGCTAGCTTCCGCTGCCGAGGCCATGGCGACGGGTGAGGACAGGAAATTGGCCCGACCTTAGGCTTGTATCGTTATGTTCCAGTTTATTTCAATTTTTAACTTTATTGGTTTTCGTGTGTAAATTAGAATCTAAGCTAATTTATTGCAGTTTTCCAACCTTAATTTTTGGAAAAAAAGAAACTTACCCAAAAGTGATCAACAAGAAATTTTGGTTTTTGTCTGAAAATAACCTATTTTTCCTTTACTAATTTGCTAGGAGAAATAAATGATGTAGTGCTTCGGTGGCCAATTAGCTCGAATCCCATCTCATATGAGTGTTCCTTCCATACTGTACTCTCAAAAGAAAATTGTAAGGAAAAAAATCCTTTTTGTCCAAGGTTTATTCTGGCTCGGGTCAAATTATATTGATCTGGGTTTGTGTCATGCTTGTATTTGATATTTTGATGTATATTATTATTGATAACAGTGAAGTGAAGGGTAAAACTGACATGTAAAGTATTATTTTTGTGACCTTTTAATTATTTTCATGTTAGATATTAGAATGACTAATCTGCTATGATAGTACAAACTACAAACCCATGATTGGTAGACCTGTTTTCCATTTGCGTGAACGTCAGAAATAAGTTTCGAAAGGCATTAATTAATTAGGTACACATTTTTACATTTGTGCTTTAGATACAAATGTAATGCCTTTAGAATCTCCAGGTGTTAGCAGAGATGGCTGTCATATTCAGATGACTTTTTCTTTAAGAATTTGTTCTGGTTGTTCATGGAGAGGTACTTTGGTCACAAATATTTTGGACGGAGGAGATCTTCTATTCCATAATCGTGTTTTATCTCTTATTCTATTGCACTGATATTGTACAAGTGTACAACACTTACCATATATCAAATCCTACAATTTATGTTTGATTTTTACTTGAAAATTAATATGATAAATGTTGTACACTTGTCAAACATCTGTGCGGTGGAATATGAGATTAAACATGGTTTTAGAATAGAAGGTGTGATGTATCATTTAGCTTTATTGTGGAAATGGTTTTTAGAGTAAAACGATTCAGAGATTTTGAAATGTAGGGATCGCTAAATCCCCTCGGGGAACTATCTCCGTTGGTACCCGAGAAATATGGGACGGAGAATTCCCGATTAATTCGGTGTTGGGACGCGGATGGTGTTCCCCGCTTCTTCAGAATCGGGGATGGTGTTTATATCTCCCGTCACATCTCTATCCCCGTTTAGACAAAATGGGATTCCTCATCCCTGTTCCCCGAATTTATGTATATATATTATTTATCTATTATTATTTTAATTTTATTTTGTTAATTTTAGAAACTAAACTCTTAGGTATTTATTATGTTATTTTATTTATTTTAAGTAATTTATTTTATAGATTTTGTCACGCCCCAAAACGGAAGTCGTGACACAATTTACCAAACTTATCTTAGGTTTACCAATCCGGCTTAACTATCCTCCAACATACATCAATATAACGCATAAATACGGGAATAACTAAGTCTGAGTATGGTTGCAGTGAAGTCCAAAGAAATAAAATACAATACAGTAATTGATCCTCAGAGTCCTACGCCCTGCTATTACAACAAATAAGTCCAAGGTCTAAATCATCACAAATAAAATCCATCGTCTTAATAAAATCCATAATACAATACTAGAACTAGGCTACGTCTTGGAATCTGTCGTCACCAGCGTCCTGATACAGTCCTTCATCTTCTGGTTGATAAAATAGGTGGGGTGAGAACAAAAATCCTCAGTGGGTGGGTGCCAGTGTGCGAGTGTGGCTGGTTTTTATGCACGGAAAATGGTTTCATTGAAATCAATGCATGAAGTGCATATGACTTTGTCTTGTTGTTTGTATAAAGATTTTCATTAATCATTATGTTAGATTGGTCAGAATCAATCAAGCATTATTATTGTCTTATTAAATTTACTTCTACTTTCAATTGGATAAGGTCGTAGCCAATATCCCACTTCACTTGGACAGGGTTGTAGCCGATATCCCACTTGGATAAGGCCGTAGCCAGTATCCCACTTCACTTGGATAGGGCTGTAGCCGTTATCCCATTTAATTTAGATAAGGTCGTAGCCAATTTCCCACTTCACTTAGATAGGACCGTAGTCGGTACCCCACTTAATTTGGATAAGGCCGTAGCTAATAACCCACTTCATTTGGATAGGGTCGTAGCTGATATCCCACTAAATTTGGATAAAGCCGTAGCCAATATCCCACTTCACTTGGATAGGGTCGTAGCCGATATCCCATTTTAAATTTTCACTTTACTTTTCATTTTCATTCTTATTTTCACTTCCATTTATCATTTCACTTCACATTTCACGTTAAATTTCACTTCACTTCACATTTCACTTAATTCTTCACTTCAAGATTTTTCTTCCAAGTACTATCTTGCTCGTTCGAAAATTTGATAAAATCAGTTAGCAAGTCCGGAGTGATCTTGGTCACACGATATCCGGTATTTATTAAATTTTCGGAGTATTTCTTGAGGTTTATTTTCGACAAAAATTGGACAATATTTCTGTCTCTTGGTCGACAGGTGGCCGCCTCTATAGACAAACTCACACGAAGATAAATTTTGGAACAAAAAATGAGACGGAGGAAATATTGAAGTGTCGGTCGGCCGCTTCAGGCGTTGACCGGTCGGCCGATGGCCGCCAGTGGTGCAACCTAGGTGCTCGCAAGTCTTGCGTTGAAACAGAACAATCGAACCTTGTTATAGCATTGAGGGGGACCGGTCCTTCAAGGGGTCGACCGGTCGAAGACCCCTTGGACCGGTCGCCCTATGTTAATTTTGTTGTGTTTCTTTTTAATCTCTATCAGTGCGCGACCGGTCGCCCTATGTTTTGATAGTAAAATTCTAACCGTTGTGCAGTAGACAACTTTTTCTTAAATTGTGGGATTGATTTCTAACAACTATAATCTTGATTTTAATTGCAATTTTTTTGTAGATATCAGATTCCAAGAGGAGCCTATCAAGGATCAATCATCTCCTATAAATAGAGGAAGATTTGAAGCCCAACATATAAGAGAGAACAATACAACACAACAAGAAATACTCAAGCAAACACTTGTTTATTTTCCACACCTTTATTCTTGTCTTGGCGTATTTGATTCGAAAAAGAGGGCATAATCGAAAAGATGGAGATAATCTATTCACCCCTCCTCTATATTATCGTAGCCGCTTGGACTTACAAGTGGTATCAAAGCCAAACTCTTTAGCAAGCTCGTTTCACATCGCGAGTGAAGAGGAACGATCGTCGGCTACGAATGAAGCTCACCTTTCCTAAGCACCTCCACCGCAAGCCACCTCGATTTGATTCCAAAAAATTTACATTTTGGAAAGAAAGAATGGAATGCTATTTACAAGGTTGCGGGTTCGATATTTGGAACATCGTCATCAATGGAGAATCCATTCCGATGAAAGACACACCATACACCTCCAAAGCTCTCAAGGAGCTTAATGATGAAGAAAAGAAAATCATCTCCTTAAATGGTAAAGCTCTCAATATTTTATATTGTTCACTTACCAACTTGGAATATGATCTTATTGTAGGAATTCGATCGACTCATGAAGTATGGCAAAAATTAGAAGTCGTTTCATGAAGTATATGCAAATGATAGGAGAAACTCAAAAGCATCTACTTCTCAAAGGAATATAAGGTCAAATCTAAGGAACAAGCCTTTACAACTTCCAACTATGAATTAGTTGAACAATGTTTTATGGGCATTGAAGAAGAAAACGAGGTATGTCTTAAACCCTATACTTCCTATGATATTGTTATACAAAATGATTATAGTGATTTGCAAAATAATTCTGATGACCTTCAAAATGAATTCCAAAGTTTACATGTTAAGTACAAAAATTTGAAAAAGGAATTAAATGTTTTGAAAAATGATAAGGATAGTTTATTTACTTCCTATGAATCACTATCATGTGCTCACAACACCACTCTTGATAAGGTTAGAATCCTTGAAAAAGAAAATAGTACTCTTGTTGAGGATATTAAGTGTATGAAAAAGAATTTATTAAAATCCAACTTGAGTACCAATAAAATGTCAAATGTTGTGAATGTTCATGGTTGTGATAATTTGAATAGTGAACTTGATCATGAGCTTAATATTGTCAATCTTATGAAAAAGAATCAAGCTCCTATGCATGTTAGTGCTATTACTTGTTTTTATTGTGGTAAGAAGGGACATGCCATAAATACTTGTCGGGCTAGAAATAGCTCTAATTATTGTTGGAGACCTAAGAGTTTCAAAGCTAATCCCAAAGGACCCAAACACTTGAGGGTACCACAAAACAATGTCATATTAGGTACCCGACGGAATAATAATCGAGGAAAATTCATATCGCCAAGAAGACATCAAATGAGCATTTCATTTGATCAAAGAAGAAGACATCACCAAAATGAAGTTCCAAGAAGAAAATATTATCAACGAATGGAAGGATACAATCCTTGGAGATGGAGCAATTGGAAAAATTATTATCAACAAGAAGATTTTCAAAGGGGAAGACATCATCAACAAAGAGAATGGCATAACCCATGGAAATGGCGAAATTGGTAAACCGTATCTCCCCATTTAGATATGCATTTTGTTATTATGCATGTTTTTATTTGTGAAAAGAATTTTCAAAAATTCATTTTTAATATTAAGGTCTTATATATATTTGTGTTTTTGAAATCCTTTGAAAATGAGACCTTACATGTTGTTTTTAAACTCTTGTGGACTTAGTTAAACTTATGTGTTTTTATCTCTTATGGATTTCTATAGCATAAGTATTTTTTTTGTGATATCTCTTATTGCTTGGCTTACACTTGTGCTATTATGTCTTGTGCAAGATTTGTCTAAAGAATTGTGTAGGTTATATATCTCTCATTCATTGGTTATCTACCATTACTTCATCAAGAGATACTTAAACCATCGAGGTATGTTCACTCGTATTATTTTTAGAACTCGATATTTTGTTCATGTCATGATTATGCACTTCTATTTCATTTCATCCCCTTAATTTTTCTCAAAAGGGCACTACTCGTAAAATCTCGTTTTTCTCGAGTGTATATTTTCTCGAAACTCGTATTTGTTGGATTTAGTCCATGATTATCTTTTTGCAAAGTTTTAAAACTTTTGGGGTGAAAATCATATTTTGGAAAATTTTGGGGATTGAAATATTGCACTGGGACGGTCAAGGCAGGGCCGACCGGTCGCCCTGCATGTCGACCGGTCACCCCTACCCCGACTGGTCGCCCTAGCTTAATTTTTGGCTTAAAACGAGTCTGTTCTTCATTTTCAGAAACAGATTTCAATCTTCTCAAAACCCTTGCGCGAAAAAATATTTCCCCCTTTCTCTATAATCTTCATTTCTTCATCAAATCTTGTGATTCTTGTTGCTAATCCACTCCATTTTGCAAGAATCTTACAAATATGGCACCTCCAAGAAATTCCACCAGTCAAAATCCCACTTCCAAGGGAAGAAAAGGCGGAGAGGATTCAGCCGTCTCGCAACTAGGTTGTCTTGTACAACTCTTTCATTTTCATTCAGTTGTAGACTTTCCAGCTGTCTTTGAGATTCAATTATCTCATCTACATCTGGGTTGAGTGCTCTTACTTCAGCTTCAACATAAGTACTCTTCTGCATAGTTGGTTGATTCATCTTATCAGCTAACTTTTCAATGTCTTCTCTATTTACATTAGGTTCATTAAGGACCACATGGATAGACTCTTCTGTAACCATTGTCCTTTTGTTCAACACTCTATAGGCTTTACTCTCAGCTGAGTATCCCAAAAAGATTCCTTCATCAGCTTTAACATCAAAAGCGTTCAAATTATCTTTGGCATTGTTATGGATGAAACATTTACATCCAAATATCCTGAAATATCCAACATTTGGCTTTCTCCCTATCCAAATCTCATAGAGAGTCTTGGTCAATTGCCTGTTGATCATGCATCTATTTGAGTATAGCATGTTGTGTTAATGACTTCAGCCCAAAAACTCTTAGGCAATCCAACTTTAGATAACATGGTCCTTGCAGCTTCCTTGAGAGTTCTATTCCTTCTTTCAACCACTCCATTGTACTGTGGAGTTCTTGTAGCTGATAACTCATGAGCAATTCCATTTTTAACACAATACTGAGTTATTATCCCATTAACAAATTCAGTTCCATTGTCAGATCTTACTTTTATAATGGTTTGGCTCTTTTCATATTGAATTCTTTTCATCAGCTGAGGTAACTTCTGCAATGTTTCCTTCTTTTTACACATGAAGATTGTCCATATATATCTTGAATAGTCATCCACCACCACATATGAAACAGATGTAATATCCTTGATGAAGAAGGACTTGGCTTATCCTTGAATGAAAACTTTATTTGCTTTCCCATCTGGCATGCATCACATACACTTTCTTTCTTGTACACTGAGTCTGGCAATCCTTCTACAAGATGACTCCTGCAAGCTTGTTGATTGTCTTAAAATTCAGATGGCACAGCTTCTTGTGCCACAACCAACTTGCTTCGGCTGTGCTCTTTGCTAACAGACAAGTGTTTGGTGTACAGTAGACCAATCTACCATATACATATTCTTTTGTCTTGATCCTTGCAGCACTATTTCATTTGATTCAACATCTTTGATCTGACACACTCCCATGTTAAATCCAACATTGTAGCCTTTATCACAGAGTTGGCTGATGCTTAACAGGTCGAAGTTGAGGCCTTCAACATAAGCAACATCTGTGATTTCTAATCTATTTTTCTTGATAGATCATGTGCCTTTGATTTCCCCTGGAGCTTCATTTACTCCAAATATAACTTTTGCACTTCTAATCTCGTTGAATCTTGACAGATTTTTCTTGTTTCCTGTCATATGTCTGGAACATACACTATCCATGTACTAGGTTCCTTAGCACTCAGCTGTTCCTTGAACCTGCAATCAAGGAAATCAGTTTTTAGGTGCCCATGCTTGTCTGGGTCCTGAGGGGTTAGTGTTATAAAATGATCCAACCAACCTATAGCCAAAAGACTTGACTCTAAGAGGTTGCCATCTATCAGTGCCATAATCATAGTGCACATTAGCAAATTGCTTGGGGGTTTTAGGTTCATACAGCTGTCTCTTTTGTCTGTATGTCTGTGTTTGTGTTTTAGCAATTGCTTTCTTGGGGTAGTTGTGGTATTTCTTAGTGTAGTGCCTGGGTGTGTATGTGTGATGATAGTATCTGTTTAGCCTTTGGAATGATCTTTGCTGAGGTTTAGGTCTTTGCCATTTTGGCTTGTATTCCATAGGTCTTTGATGATGTTTCACATTATTCCAATCAGCATAGTTTGGATAGTTTATGCCATTCCCATCATGTGTGTTTCTTTGATGAAATTTATGGGGTTTCTGGTAGCTCTGTTTGTTTTTCACAGAGTATTTTCTGTTTGTAGTTTGCTGATGAACTCAGCTGGATTTCTTCTCAGTTATCCTCTCAGCATACTCAATTGGCTGTTTTCCTTTCCCTTTGTATCCAAGGACAGTTTGTTTGTGATTGTGCTTTGGAGTGAATGTGGGTGCAACATTTGGTGTTTTGGATTTTTGAGATGCTTCATTACTTGAAGATCCTTTTTTCCAAAATCACTATTGGAGTTTGACTGTGCACAAAGGAATTAACTCATATGCATGTCTTATCTCCACATTATTTTTCACTCATAATAAGATCATCCAATGATTTGGATGCCTTTGTAAATAAAGCAATCACATTTTTGAGATCTTTTTCCCTCTTCTCTATAGCAGCTAACTCTGTTGTGATCTTTGCATTTCCAGCCTTCAGCTTAGTGTTCTCATTACCTATATGACTCAGAGTACTCAGCTCTTTAGTCAGCTGTGAGTTTTGGCTTTTAATCTGGATATTCTCCTTAGTGTGTGAGGATTTTATGTGTTCAAAATCGTTTATCATTTTGCCTAATGAATCATAAAGATCAGTGGGTGATGAAGTGTGTGACTATCACTTGAATCTGAATGAGGTGAGCTAGAGTGTACCTCATCTTCTTGATTTGGTTGATCTTGTTCTTTAGCCATAAGGCAAATCATAGCCTCCTCCTCAGAATCACTTGAGTAGTCTACTTCACTACTTTTTGAGTATGTTGCTTCTTTGGAATTAATTGTCTCAGCAGTCTCAGCAGCTAACATGGCTTTCTTCATTTCCTGTCTTCTTTCTCTGAAGACTTTTCTTTCTTCTTCATTCCTATATTTGTTGAGTGGTGGATAGGAACGACCAACCGCAAAGTGTCGGGTTGTCTGCGGTTCAACACGGGTTCTCAACTCTTTCGTTCTTGAAATATCGGCTCTCGATATTCAACCCTTTGGTGCTCGGCTCTCTTGGGTGTCTTCCCTTGATTTGGAAGGAGGTGAATGTCTCCTGGAAGTCTCACCCTTATTTCATTTATAGTTCTTATTGAAGAACTTGTTGAATCTTTTGACCATCAGGGCAATTTCCTCCTGGTCTATGGCTTTCTTTGGTTCAACTCTCTTTCCATCACTAGACATTAGTGCAGCTGTTTTGGGTACAAATGTGTCCTCTTGCTCTTTTCTTCTCAGCTCAAACTCATAGGCTTTAAGGTCTGAGAATAGTGATGGCCGGATGTTCTTGAGAGGTCCATTGAATGTCTCAGGGCCATAACCTTCATTTCCCATTCAGCTGGGAGGCTTCTTAAGATATTCATACACATTTCCTTTTGTGTATATTCCATCCCAAGAGCTGAACGCTCATTTGTGATCTCAGTGAATCTGACATCCAACTGATCTAAGGTTTCACCTGCAAGCACTTTAAAATTTTCAAATTTTTGAACAGCAGCAGAAAGTTGATTTTCTTTAATTTGTTCTAATCCTTCACAAATTAAAGCCAGTTTATTCCAGGTTTCTTTTGCAGATTTGCAAGATTTGACTTTATTGGACATTACTTTGTCCAATGTCTTGTAGAGTATGTCCTTGGCCACATTGTCCAAGTTGTATCTCTTCCTGTCCTCATTAGTCCACTCAGTCCTTGGTTTTTCAACCATTGCTGGTCTAGCCTCGGCAACATCTTGTTCTCCTTCAGCTGATCTTCTTACAGCCGTGTTCACTTTGAGTATTGGCAGTGGCCCATCCTCTATTACAAGCCACATTTTATCATGTAATGCAGAAAGATGAACCTGCATGCGAATTTTCCAATCATCAAATTCTGCAACAGTGAACATAGGAATTCGTGTCAGATTTGCTTCCATGATAATAACTTTTGCTTAAAAATGAAAGACTTTGAAACACAATTGTTTAAAACCCTTTTTGAAAAGATAGATATCTAGTTCAGTAACAGTGCGGAAGGCTGAATGAACCAACCGCTCTGATCCCACTTGTAGGTCCCAAGGGATGTGAAGTAAGGTTTAGAGGGGGGGTTGAATAAACCTTACCAAATTTTCGATTTAGTCCTTTTAAGATAATTCAATAGAGTTGACTCAAACAGCTGTGTCCTTGATGGACAGCTAAGTTGGCTTTTCAGCTAAGTTACCCACTCAAGAGACTCGATAGAGCTTTTGATCAAATAACTCGGCTGCTCAAGCCAAATACTTAACTTGGCTGATTGGTTTTTAACATCGGAACACTTAACACCCTTAGATTAGATTTTAGCTTGTTTTAAACACTTGATTTTTAGCACTTAGTTATTTACCAGTTGGATTGCAAATATAATCAGCAGATAGAAAATGAATATGCAGGAAAGTGAATTTGCTGAAGGTAAATGACATAAATATTTTATAGAGGTTTGAAGATGGAGTAATTCTTCTAATCCCATTTTCTCCAACTCCTGGAGGAATCCACTATGAAACAGATCAGTTTACAAAGTGGTGAACAGTCTGGAGACAACCTTGATCACACTTCTGGCTTCTCTTGCAACTCAGCTTCTTCACAGGGCAGCTGCCTTGCTACTTCAACTCACTTCTCAACTTCTTGGATTTGATCACGAAGCCCTCCAACAGACTTGATAATGGTTCGACCTGGAACCTTTCTACAAGCCCTCAAACAGATTTGAATTTGTCTTTCTTTCACAACTAGTGTTGGATCGATTTCCTTCGAGTTTCAGGCTTGAGGAATTGCTTGAATGTTTATGAGTATTGCAGGTTAAATGCTTGAATATTACTTGCTTGTTCGTGGTTCAGGTCCGCTCTTCTCAATAACTTACTCAGCCTTTTATAGTGCACATTTGAATTTTTGCCCGTTGAAGAGATAGGCTAATTTCAAATGTCACTTGTGTTCGTTAGCTTGTCTTAGTCTGCAGTCCTTGATGTTGTCCCTTTCTCATATAAAATATATTCGCATCATTGCAGGTGCCTGACACAATGTGCAGTGTTTTCCATTGGTTCATTCCTTTTGCATAATGCTGGGACTAACTCAGAAAAGGTGGAAATCTCTCTTGATTTGTGACATTCATATGGAATTTCTTGAGGGTTTTCTATTTCAATTTACAAAACATGGGCTATAGCGATGGTCATGGACGAGGCTGGCAGCTGAACTTGGTTTAAGGGTGATGGGATTTGATTGTTTGAAGAAAATGGTTTTTTCCCCAAGATTTAGGAATTTGGAGCTATTTTGCAATATTCAGAAATTTTGGGTTTCTGTTATCAATCAACTTTGTTTGGGGCCTTTTAGTGATGCATATTTTCTTTGGCTTTTCTGGTACCTACAGTATATGAGGGCTCACGTACTGTTTATTAGAAATTTATGGTTTTATTATAAAAGGTTCTAATTTTGAGGTTCAATTTAAAGTTCGTTTATTTTTAACATTGGCCTCAAATAATAAGGAAAACCCTAAATCAAGTAATATTCTTGGAATTTAAATTTTAAATTCGAATATTGATATGGATTTATCTATTTGAGATGAATGAATTGAAGCAACATGTCACTAAAGTGATCTCTCTTGTGGAATTAATTCATTTTAGAAATAAAAGGTTGTGTGTGTGTGCAACTTATGTGAATATTAACATGCCCAAAGGAAGTTGGTTATTTATCAGAGTTTCACATGCACCTGTGGTAATAAACACGTGATAATTATTCGGTTTTACATATGTACATTAAATCGGCCCAAAGGAAGATTTATTATTTCATATGTTTTTATTATCAGTGTTTGTTTACTGCACCAAGATATTAATTACAAGTTAATATTTTGTCCAATGGTGAAATATTAATGGAGTGTCGGTATCTTGAGATGGGATTTACCATTATTTGAATTTATTATTATGATTCTGAGATATATGTGAGCATAATTTGTTCATTGTTTATTTTCTTGAATTTAATTTTGTATATTCCTGCTTATATTACTGCCAGCTTCATACAATTTTTATGTTAAAAGGGCACTTTATGTAGAAAGGTCACTTTAGCTAAGGAATTCCCTTCAGATATTAAGAAAATATTTGTCAAGAACGAAAGACTCAAATTAGTACGCTTTTGACGAATATGATCTCAATAAGGAATGAGAGTAAATAAAGTATAGATATGTCTCGTATTGCTTTAAAATTTAGAATACTTAAGTTAAATGTCTTTGTGAACTTTTTAGTGCATTTAGATTTTGCTATCTTTTTCGACACAGTTTAACCAGTTTACAGTGAGTCGACAGTTAAAAAGAGATTTAGTCTCTAAATGAGTCATCTCATATTGTGCTCAGAAAGAGAAACTATTGAAGTAATATGGACAAAAAAGGTTAATATTGCCTTAACTTTGAAGAATAAAGGCAATGAATTAAAAATTAAGAAGGATAAGATAAGCTGCTTAATTATGGTTTGTTTTAAGCTTAACTAAACTTCGGTAACTTGGCACACATGGTGGAAAGATTATAGTTCATTAACTCAAAACATTGTGCCTGTAAGGTGTTGTTTCCATAGCCAAAAGCTAAATAATGGTGCAAGATACATCAAAATAGGCAAAGTCAAGACAATTATGGTTGAAGTGATAAGAAAACATAGATTATCGTTAAGTACTGGATTTTATTTGGATCTTGACGAGACATTTATTTGGAACTTGATTTATGTATCTTCTTTGGACAAATTAGGTTATTCCTCTTTATTTATAAATTGAAATTTTAATTTGTCTCGTGATTCAAAATTTGTTAGTTTCAGTTCTTTACAATAACCTTTATTTGAAAGATATTATTGCTTCATCCAATGAGTCTCAACATTTAAGTACACGTGGTATTAGTAGAATACAAAAACTTGTGTGAGACGGTCTCATGGATATAATCCATGAAACGGATCCTATATTTAGATAAAATTTCGACCAAAATTCATACCCATAAAAAGAACCCATATTTTTGTATATGTTTAAGATTTGTCTCATGAACTTAGATCCATGAGACGTTCTCATATAAGACCTCCTCAGTACAAAAATAAATAAATAAAAGAGATTTGTAGCCAATTGGATTTCAGGCGTCTTAAAACTTATATATACGGATATTTGTGGGTCAATCCTACGATTGCTAGGAATGATCAACAATATATAATAATGTTCATAGCGATATTTTAGATATGGCTACATGTTCTCATTCATGAAAAGTCACAATCACTAGATGTGTTCAAATCCTATAAGGTTGAAGTTGGGAATAAACTCAACAAATAGATTAAAAATGTCACATTTGATAGTGGTGATGTATGCAATGACAAATATAATGGTTCAGGTGAACAACATCTAGGATTGTTTGCTAATTCCTACAGGAATGCAGCATCGTCCAATAGTACACTAAGTCGGGTTTGCTATTATGAATAGTGTTGCTAAAAGACGAAACACAATGCTTAAGGACATGGTGATGAGTACGATTAGCCATTCTACATTACCATAATCATTCTAAGAAGAGGCATTTAAGACTGCAACATATATCCTTAGTAAGGTTTCAAACTAAAATGACCAACAAAATCTCTTATGAACTTTGGGCAGGCAAGAAAAAGCACTTGCACATTTGGGAATATCCAGCTGAGACAATGCCTTATAAGCCTAACAATAAGAAACTAGACTTAAGGACAATTAGTTGCTATTCTATTAGATACTCTGAAAAATCCAAAGGGTACAAGTTTTATGATCCCACAACTAAGACTATTTTGAGGTGAGAAATGCTCGATTGTTTGAGGATGTTGAGTTAGTGGGGAAGATAGAGTTAAAGACTTTGTCTTTGAAGAGGAATACATTGATATGCCCAAAGATGTTGATGGCATTGATCATAATTTTATTCCTGGCCTTGTTTAAAATACAAATAAAAACAATGTTGGAGACCTGTTGTTCCAGATATTATTTCAGAGGAGAACACTCCACAACCTCAAGAACCCCTGCCATTAAGGAGATCAACTAGGGAAAGAAGAAGTGCAATGACAAATGATTACATTGTATTTCTCCATAAAAATGAGATTGGCATTGGAATGATGGAAGATGATTCAATCAACTTCTATCAAGCCATGGAAAGTTTCAACTCTCAAAAGTGGATGGAGGCCCATGAATGAATAGGTTAAGTCTATGCGGGACAATGACGTATGGAAACTTGCCCCATTGCCATAGGATGTGAAACTCTTTATTTGCAAATGGATGTTTAATACCAAGAGGGATTCAAGAGGCAATGAGGGAAGGTAAAAAGTTCGTCTTGTCACAAATGACTTTACACAGAAAGAAGACATCAACTGTAAAGAGACTTTGTCTTCAGTTTCTTTGAAAGACTCTTTCAGGATTATAATGGTATTGGTTGCACACTTTGATCTTGAGTTACATTAGATGGATGTAAAGATGTCGTTTCTCAATGGTGACATTGATGAGGTGATTTATATGGTGCAACCAGAAAACTTTGTGTCGGAAGACTCAAAGGATATAGTCCGCAAACTTAAAAAATTCATCTATGGGCTCAAGAAAACATCTTGACAATGGTATTTAAAGTTTCATCAACTGGTCATCTCGTTTGGTTTTGGGATGAATTTGGTCGATCATTGAATATATCATTGGTTTTGGAGGAGCAAGTATATATTTCTGGTTTTGTATATTGATGTTAGGAAATTTATTTTTTAGGTTTTGATGATACCATGTAAAACTTAAACTAGAATGTTGGCACCCCATTTTCCTTGTAATTTCCATTGTAATAGATAGGGCTGAAAGAGCTGAGCCAAGTCAGATATGCCAAGGATTACAAGAAGTCAACTGCGAACTGTGAGAAGACTCTGTTATGTGTCAGCTGAGTAAATCCATGAAGGAAGACAATGACTCGACTGAAGGAGAGTCAGCTGTCGAGTCAGCTGGGGAACAGCTGTAAGAAGTGTCAGTCAAGTTAACTCAAGAAGCCAAGTCTACAAGTTGAAGTGACAGTTGAGTCAATCCAATGATTGGAGCAGACTCAAGTCACCTGAGGTAAAGGCAGCACAGTCTAGTCAAGACAACTGACTTAGATCCATTGATTAAAGTCAAGAATATTACTCAATATAGTAATATGTCAAAGTTGCCAGGTATAAAGTGTTTGTCCCTGAATTATGCAAAAGGAATGAACCAAGGGGATACACTGCACCTTGTGTCAGATGCCTGCAAATGCTGAAATGCCATTAATACGAGGAAAGATCAACATCACCAAGGCTGCAGACCAAGACAAGACTAGCCAACAAACACAAAGTGACATTTGAAATTTGCCTATCTCTCCAACGGGCAAAATTTCAAATGTACACTATAAAAGGCTGAGGAAGTTATCGAGAAGAGGTTACCTGAACCACGAACAAGCAAGCAATATTCAATCATTTAACCTGCAATACTCTCAAAGCTTATCAAGATATTCTTCAAGCCTGAAACTCGAAGGAAATCGATCCAACACAAGTTGTGAAGGAAAGACGACAACAAATCTGTTGAAGAGGAACTTTTGAAGAAACCAAAGGGGTCTACATTCCAAGCCAGGATTGTAGAAAGGTTCCAAATCCAAGAACTTGAGAAAGTGAGTTGAAGTAGCAAGACAGCTACCCCTGTGAAGAAGCTGAGTCGAAAGAGAAGCCAGTTGTGTGATCAAGGTTGTCTCTAGACTGTTCACCGCTTTGTAAACTGATATATTACTTAGTGGATTCCTCCAGGAGTTGGAGAAGAGAGGATTAGATTAATTACCCCATCTTTGAACCTCTATAAAATATTTGTGTCATTTACTTTCAGCAAACTTATTTTCCTACATATTTACTTTATATCTAATGTTAATATTTTATTTGCTATCCAACTAATAAATAACCAAGTGCTAAAACTCATGTGTTAAAAACAAGCTTAAAACTAAACAAAGGGTGTTAAGTCTTCCGCTGTTAAAAACCATTCAGCCAAGGTAAGTATTTGGCTTGGGCAACCGAGTTATACTATCAATAGCTCTATCGAGTCTGTTGAGTGGGTAACTTAGCTGAAAAGCCAACTTAGCTGTCCATCAAGGACACAATTGTTTGAGTCAACTCTGTTGAAATATTCTAAAAGGGCTAAAATTGAAAATTTGGTAAGATTTATTCAACCCCCCTTCTAAACCTTACTTTACACCCTTTGGGACCTACAATCGATGATATTTTGCTTGCCATCAACGATATAAACTTATTGCACAAATACACTGAGATCTTTCTTAGAGTACTATGGAGATATTTCTTTTGTGTAAGGATCCAAATACACTAAGATAAAATATTTTGGTGATATTTCTTGTGTGAGGATACAAATACATTGAGATCATTCTTAGAGTACTATGGATTATCAAAAAAAGCTATATCGAAAAAGTCCTTCAAAATGGCATGAAGGATTGTAAACCAAATAATAACCTTGTGGCTAAGGGAGATAAGTTCAGTCTCAAATGATGCCCTAATAACTATTTGAGGAAATAAAATGCATATGCTTCCTTACGCATCAGTAGTATGGAGTCTGAAGTATGCTCATGTATGTGCACAATCAGTTATTTCGTATATTGTATAGATGATTGACAGATATATGAGTAAGTCAGAATAGAGTAGTGAAAAGCAACCAAATACGTTTGAGGTACTTATGGATAAAGAAAAGTTGCATGCTCACATATCAGAGGTCGGATCAGTTTGAGATCATTCGGTATACTGACTCTGATTTTGTTGGATGTCAAGATATCATCATATCTAAGTTGGCCTATGTATTGATGCTAGTTGAAGAAGACAGTCTACTATATAGATTCTTATACAATGGTAGCAAAATTCATAGCGTATTATGGGACATCCAAATCATGGATTATAATTGTGAAAGTTTATCATGGGGGCTGTCTATGTAGACGGTATTAAAATACCACTAAGCTTGTGACATTAGGTCAGCAACGCTATATTCCAAACAACGGGAACTCGATGAAGACAAAACATAAAGAGATGAAGTTCCTTATTGTTAAAGAAATAAGTCAAAGTGGACATGTGTCTATAGAACATATCGATACAAACTCCATAATTGTGGATACGTTTACTAAGGGATTGCCAACAAAAAGGTTTCAAGAACTTGTTGTTCATATGTGTGACGCCCACCCCTATTCTGCTATTGGAAAATATATAAATAGCACAACTCGACTACAAACTCTTTGTAAAAATGTGTAAGTTTTTTTTCCTTTGTAAATTTAATAGCAGACGATCAACGAAATAAACCCTGTACACTGTAATATAGATTTTATCATTTAGAGGCAAAAGGACAGTCAATCATGTTTGTATGTAAACACGATGACTAGATATACAAACCCAAAACTCAAACCAACACACTATTTACATATTTTTGCAATACAGTTTCAAAAAGTATAAACAGTACGAGTTCCTCCATAAAATACAACATAAGCAAAATCAAAATGAACCCAAAAATAAGCCCAACAGGTCGTCATCCATATTCATGACCCTCAAAACTAGAAGAAGGTTCAGCACTGCACAATAAGCCAGAGACTCGGGCATTCACATGCTCACCTGCAATGCATGAACTACATGAGCTAAAGCTCAGCAAGTAAAAATCATGCATGTCCAAAGGAAAAGTGATGCTTTTCCAACATGTAATGCTAACATGTGAAATCCGTGAATCAAAATACTTTTCTCAAATCATTTTCTTTTATTTGGGCCCCTGACCCAACTACTATGCATCGGATAGAGCTCTGCACATAGCAATAATCAAATGGCCAATAATATCAGTATGGATCTACGTGTGGACCATCCTCCTACGGCCCAGCCAAGGATCCCATACTTGCGTCCCTTGTGTCCGCCAAGAAGTATCCCACCCCGCAGGACCATACATAGGTACTGACAAATGGACCATCCTCCTGTGACCCACCAAGAGCCCATCTTCTATCTAGCTCTGTGTTCACCAGGACGTATCCCACTTGCTATACCTAAACATATATCATAAGCACGCCCAGTGTGCCTCGGTGCACTAGCAGTGGTCAACAAACAACCATTTCTTCCAGAAAATATTTTCGTGCATGTGAACATCCTCTTGTAATATGCATGCACATGCAAATGCTGTGAATGGCATGTTCAATGGCTCACCAAGCACCCTATTGCAACATCATGCAAGCCAATTATGTAACATATAATATCCACATATATTCCACAAGATACCATAGTCACATATCATACAGTTAATTCAAACAATAGTATGTTCATTCATTACAATTGCAGATGAATTTTTACTTACCTTGCGCCTATTTGTGCTTTATTTACTGATTTGTTAACTCTATCGTCAACTCTCTGGCCATGGAGATGTGGACAATCTGTAATGATACACGGATTTAATTTGAAATATTCAATTGGCAAGTTTACCACACTTATTCCTATAATCGGACATTTATATCGTAAGCTTGAAATATACCAACTCTAGTGGAATCCCTCAATTTCTGAATTTAAATCTATGAGCCACCTTTGAATAATGTATTGTGGCCTTTGTATTAAGTTCTAAAATATCAATTATTCCAACTATTTTCTATTAAATTTTATATATAACCCCTAACCCAATTACAGACAATATCAGGTACATAATAAACAAAATAGATATAATTCTAATATGTTTATCATTCTATTTGCCCCTTCTATTTTATTTCTTTCTCAAACAAAAAAAAACATATCTCATAGTTATAAGAAGAAAACTTGCTAATAGTGAATTCACAACACATTTTCATTATAGTTTCTAATGTATTAATCAAGTTAGAACTCTTACCCCCATTTATCCAATCTTGTCCACGGGTAAACATTTAATTGTATTTTTATTCACAATCTTCTTCTTATCTATGGAGTTCTGAATTATGATCTCCCTCTCTTTTTTTTTTTTGCTTAATAGAAAGCATATACATGTTTATGGGCTAGTTTGAATTTATTACCAAAACATTTAAAAGTAAATAGTATTTCTTACATTTAGTACATAAAATACAAAAGTATGAATCAACATTTAAATGAACTCCTCATCATCATGACCAAAGTAAATGAAGATAATGATAGATATGGAATCCACTTACCAGTTGCCTAGTTCGATCGTAAGCAAACCTCTTAATTTTTTATTTTAATTTTTTTTTATGTTTGGCCACTACTTTTGATCTTTTATACAAGGTTGTGTGAATTCACCACTCCAGCCGCTTATATGTGTGTATGTTTATCTATTGAATGATACTAATGTATATCCCATCCATTGTAAGACGGTGGTAAGAAATCCACACACATACACATATATATATATATATATATATATATATATATATATATATATATATATGGATTAGATCAAATGAGACCAGATAATTAGAGTGAGACAGTGTGGACTAATTCTAGCCACAAATCTCAAATTTTAGATGGTTGAGATTTACGCAATTTAATAGCCTTTTTTTTTAAAATCAATAAAGGGTAAGATATTAATTTTGTTATTAGCATTTTCATTCCTGGTAACTGTTACAGTGTTCAGTGGGTCCCCCATCATCTCCCCCGATTCTTCGCCAAATTCAAAACTCTATCCCCGCAAATGAAGAATGAAAATGGCGAAAAAGAAAAACCATCTTTTCGCCACAAGGAGCCAATAATCTTGCCAATTTCAACAAAAAATGGCAGAAAAAGAAAAACACCTCAATCAGAAACCCATTTGCTAACTATTCCAAAAATCCACTCTCCATAGCCTTCGACGCCATGTACGAACAAGTCGAAATCCTATTATACAGCCTTAAACCTAACATTGTTTTCTACGATTTTGCCGATTGGATCTCCAAGCTTGCTCCTCGCTATCTCCCGCGCGCTGCCGTGGTGGTGAAAATTAGCGTGTGGCATATGTAGATGAAAATTAATCAGGAGACCGCTTTTATCTCTGCTTTTGATCTTACTAATCCTCTGGAATGAAAAGGATTTGAGGATTGGTGAAGAAGACGATGCTGACGTGGAGAAAATGAGTTCCTACTAGGAGGTAGTGAAGATTATTGTACACTTAGATATTTTTCGATGTATACTTAGATGTGTTTGATGTATAAGTAGTTAATTTTTGATGTATGTATTTATGTTGCTGTATACTTATTTTATTTGTTGAATACTTATATATGTTTTGCTGTACACTTATATGTGTTTTATTGTATACTTATTTTTTGGTTTGACAATTGTAATATGCAGTACAAATATGTTAAATATACATCATAATAGTGTTAAATATACATTAATTATATGTTAAATATACTGTACAATAATGTGCGTGATTTTCTCTCTCTCTACAATTGATTGACTATATCCACGGTCCCCATATGTTAATGAACGCGATTCTCTCTCTATATATAACTGATTCCTTGATTCAGGGTCCCCACATGTTTTTGTTTGGCCATTTTAATATGCAGTAAAATTATGTTAAACATACAGTAAAATAGTGTTAAGTATACATCAAATATATGATACGTGTACAACATACTGCATGGCAGAGCACATGCGCGATTTTCTCTCTCCAGCGCGATTTTCTCTCTCCCCACGTGATTTTCTCTATGGTCCCCCACATGTTTGTTATGACAATTATACCCTTATTTTGCATTAATTAAATGTTTAATGTAATTTTAACCCCTATTTATCTTATCCATTGATATAGATAAGGGAGGGTGAGATGAGTCCACATTGTCTCACTATAATATGTGGTCTCATTTTAACCTCCCCCTATATATATCAAGGGCTAAGATAAATAGGAGTTATAATTACATTAAATATTTGATTAAATCAAAATAAGGGCAAAGTAGTCAAATTACCAAAGTGGGGACCATGTTCTTTGGGCGTCAGTTTTGGAATAGATATTTTAACGCAGATCACGCAATCTCCTCCAAAAAAATTGTATCATATTCTTCTCCCCTTCCATTCGAAAAAAGCTGAAAAATTCTGCAAATCGACATCAAAATTCCACCACAGATCGAGAATAATACACAAAAATGAGCTACAATCAAATCGTCAAACAATATTCTGTTATGGGCGAGCCTTCTTCAAGCGAAATCGACGGTGAATACTTTGAGAGTGAATATAATCCTGGTATGTCAATTTCTTCAATATATTTAGTACACAATTTGATTAAAAAAAACATACAATGTACGTGTAATTTGAATATACACGTGAAACGGTGCATCAATCTATATAAGTTAGTGAGTAATTATCGATTTCTTGTAATATTTCTGCAAATTTGTTGAGAAATCCATATATTTACAAGTTTCTTCGAATTACAATATTTATACTTTGCTGCTGAAATCAATTACTTTACTTGGTTAAATATTTTCACTGTATATTTAACGTTGTTTATATGTATAATTATGCTATTTTCGGTGTATACTTATCATTGTATAGAGAATTAGTGGTGTTACTTCAATGTTTACTGTTGGTTCGATGCTTGTATATTTTTAAAGTGTAATATTTTCCATATGATGTATACTTATAGCAATTACACTATATTATTAGTATTAATTCAGTGCTTTATCAATAGCCTGCTTGTACGGCTTTAATGTATATTTAGATTCAATATGATGTATACATAGACATCTTTTAATGTATTGATAGTGTTAATTCACTGTTTTATCGAACAAGCACAATATATACTGATGTCAAACAGAGACTAGTAATTTCCCCTGGAGGTACAAAATATTGGATACCTGAAATTGATGAAGACAAGGTGCCACGTATAGGAATGAATTTCACATCGTTGGAAAATGGTATTAAGTTCTATAAGGAATATGGTTCGTGGCAAATGATTTGACATCCGTAGGAATACATCGAAAGTTTAGAAATGGAGAAATCCATGTGCAATATATTTTGTGCAAGCAGAGAAGGATTTAAAAACGCTAGTAACTCTGTTTCAGCGTGACGACCTGTAAGACAAGGAAAGCGGAACCAAAAAATAAGGAAACTCGTAAAAGGTCATCCAAGAGAGCGATTCTGACGACGTTGTATATTTGAGTGCACAAATGGCAGAGCATACGTGATCAAACATTTCAAGAGCGCCACTCCCATCCATTGGCATCCAATCCTATAGGAAATTCCTCAAGGTTAACATAAATCTAAACTTTGGACAACAAAAGTTCATCATGGACTATTCTAGAGCAAATATCGGGCCGCAAAGACTCATCGCCTATATACACATATGGTTGGGGGCACTCCAAGGTGGCGCACTTCGGATAGATTTCAAGAATTTTAAGAGGGATTTGCAGGCGTATATATCTAGTGCAGATGCACAGATGATTGTCGACAACTTCCTAAAGAAGAAGGAAGTTTTTCCTAAGCTAGCATTCAATTATGCTGTGGATGAAAACGATCAATTAACAAAATTATTCTGGGCAGACGAAATAGCGATTCGAAATTACGGTTTCTTCGGTGATGTCATCTCTTTTGACGCTACGTACAATACGAATAGGTGCGTACAATTCAAAAGCATTAATAATCTGTTGCTGAATAAAAGTAGTGCATGTGTTGTATACTTAGAATACATTCATTGTATCTTTAGTTTAAGTTTAATGTACTCTTAATTGCTAGTAACTGTGTTTTTTAGGCATCATTACAATGAATACTGATTGTAGTGTAGTATATTTAGAATATATTTACTGTGTATATATATCGTAACTTTGTTGTATTATTAATGACTAAACATTGTATGCATTCCCCAGGTATAAGATGGTTTTTGCACCATTCACAGGGGTCGACAACCATCAGAGATGTGTTACATTTGCAGCTGGATTAATATTGAAGGAGGACGAGGAATCATACGTATGGTTATTCAAGTATTTTCCTGGATGCACTTTGGGAAAAGAACCACATTACATCGTGACCGACCAAGACCCGCAATGAAGAACGCATTCAAAGTGGTTTTTAAAAAAGCAAAACATCGTTTATGTATGTGGCATATCATGGAGAAGGTCAGCTCTAAAGTCGGGACTGCATTGCTGAAGGATAATACATTCATGAAAAGACTTACTTCAATTGTTTGGAGTCAAGATATCGAACCAGATGAATTTGAGAAAAAATGGAATGAAATTATGGACGACTTTCACTTGACATCACATCCGTGGTTTACAAAACTGTATGAAATCAGAAACATTTGGATTCCTGCGTATTTCAGAGATGTTCCGATGGGTGGATTACTTAGAACAACATCAAGGTCTGAAAGTACAAATAGTTGGTTCGGAGCATTCATTAATCCTCAAGTGAATTTGGTGGAATTCTTTATGAACTTTGACAACGCAATGGAAGCACAACGACACGTGACGGAGAAGCTCAACAATGAATCTGAAAGCTATGTGCCCAAATGCAAGACACCTTTGCATATTGAAGAACATGCTGCAATCACGTATACACGAACAATATATTCAGAGGTAAGCAAGCAAATTGCAACAGCATGTTATGAGTGCACCGTAGTTGGAATAAATGAAAACGGCGATAATTGCTCGTACACAATAAAGGACGCCACAAAACAAACATACATTGTTTTCTACTGATGTAATAAAAGAGGCAACATGCACGTGCAAAATGTTTGAACAACATGGTCTAATTTGCCAGAGATATGTTTGTAGTCTTCAAAGATATGTCGGTTATTCCCGAGAAACACCTGCTTACAAGATGGACAAAAACAGCCTCATTTGTGGCCAATAATGGACGTCTATACCAATTTACTGGTGGAGAGGAGGAAAACGCAACTATGAACAAACTTTGGTCGGATTTCCATTGCTGCATAGGAATGGCGCAGGGGAACATACAAAAATTGAAGGAATTTTCAGTTTTAATCTCTGAACAAAAGGACATGATGTTACTAGACAACGAACCACAAAATTCACAAATGAACAAGAAAAAGGTGCTCGAGAAGTATTGTGGATCCACATCCCATGTAGATGTCACAGTGTTACCACCAAAACAAGCAAAAAATAAAGGGAGTGGTAGCCGGTTGAAGAGTCGATTACAAAGTCAAAAGGAGAAAGCTATCAAAGCAAGCACAAAGCTCAAGAGACGCTGTGGGACCTGCGGTGAGGTCACGACACATAATAGCAGGACCTGCCCCAAACGGACTATTACTCAATCATAACAATATGTACTTTTCAGTTTTTTATTAAACAATTTAGACACTTTGCAATGATTCAGTTGATATATGACAGTACTTTATACCCCTGCATATCAAACAGTTCTTTGATGTGTGGTTATCGTGTTTATCTTTGGCACATGATGGTTTAATGATGTACACTTATACATGTTTTATGCTATATATTTAATACTGCATGTTTAACGTGTCTTTGTTGTGTGGTTATCGTGTTTATGTTGTGCACATAATGGTTTCAAGTTGTACACTTATACATATTTTATGCTGTATATTTTAATACTGCATATTTAACGTATTTTTGCAGTATATTTAGCTTCCTTATAATGTATATATATTATATATTTGCTGCTCATAATGACAATAATATTAAATTAGCCAATACATGCACCATATTTTATAATAATACATTGTATCTTTAACACCAATTCATTTGCAACAACTAAATATAAAAACTAACTTCATTTAAAGATAAATTGTTTTCGTCTTTTCGGGCTAAAAATCTAGATACAAATTTCCATAAAACCCATAACCACTAAAACAGTCAAAACTACTACAATACCTCATGGAATATAAACAAAATACACAAAAAACTAGATTATCATTTCATAATTCCCAAAATCATGTGGATTAAAATACAAGTACGAGTCCTACGCTTTTTTTTTTGCCAGTCGAGAATTTTTTAGCCTCTTCCAGCGCCGTCTCTTTAACTTCATTGATATCGTCTTCGACGATAGCAACGCAGTATAGCGTCCTCAACTTATTAAGCAAGGTAGTATTTCCCTTCTCAAGACCCGCATCCCAGTTCCGCATCCCTTCCCCCATATACGTTTCCTTATGGCGCATTGCAAACACACCACAGTCAATCTTATTCTCTTCGTCTCTCCAAGGCATTGCAACCCTCGACAGATCAGAATTTTCAACAACCCAGGACGATTGGTAGCATCCTCGAGCAAGAAAATACTTGGAGAACAAAGCAGTCTATCAAAGGATAACAAAAACAACCAATTAAAAACTGATGAAAACAAATCAGTTAAAAATACTATTACACATCAAATTATGTCTAAATATACAACAAAATTATACTATCGATACAGCAAAACAAACATTATTGTACATCAAAATAAGCTTTTATGTAAACTTAAGATTATAACTAACAATACAACAAACTAAGCCTATACTTTGCAGGGTCTAATTATACAATAAAACACTATAAAATCATTTAAATAACTTACCAGCCACGCCGGTGTGTGCTCATACTTCGCAGGGTCTGTGCCACCAACACTTGAATTGTCCAAAATGTGAACGAATCTCCTCTTAATATCATAACAAATAACATAAATATGTTCACTCTTGCATATCGGGAAGAAAAACTGCAAAATAAGATAAAAAATAACCAACCAAATACATCATGAGACTTGGGCTTTATCCCACGACAATCTAAAACAATAAGACACAATATAACACAGACAAACAAGAAAATACCATATCAACGGCTTGTAGCCTAATAGAATTGGCCTAAGGAAACTCGGCATCGAAATTACGTGAAAATAATGCCAACAGACCTTCTTCATCAAGCTCCTTACTTGGCATCACAATAGTGAACATCTGCAATAATTACTGTTAGACTTGTGCTGGACTTTACACAAATCATATAATTTAATTATAATACATATAAGAAAACCCAATAAATATACATCAACCTATCAATATCTAAACAACAAGTAATTTCTAACTCCACATCAACCTATCAATATCAAAACAACATCCAAATATCTAAACAACATCCAAATATACAACAAAAATCAGATTAACTATACAATAAACTATATCTAACTATAGAACAATATCAAAGTATCTATAAAACAAACGCATACCGTGTAATACGTCGTCGCAAAAAATCAGGACGGCGACCCAACAGCTTTAACTTTCTCCTTAGAGTTCAAAATCACCGACCAAGCATCAAGCACAACTACAGTGACATAACGGCCCGGTCTCATGGACTTGAACTCATCCCTATACAATAACCGATCACCCACCTTGAAAATAACTTCATTCTTGACCTCATCCCTATAAAAAATTAAAAAAATGTAAGCAACTGTTACAAAAATTAAAAATAAATAAAAGAAACAAAAACCAGAAATATATACTTATCCTCATCCGGATTCTCAAAAACCCATTTTGCTATCATGTTGTGATGCTTGTTCAGTTTCACAACAACATCTATTTGTCTGCGCTTAAATGGGGATGTCAGTACTTCAGTCTTCCGAGGCTTCCTCTGACTTTTCCTCGCACAAACTTTAGTTCTGTCATGCCCCCTTGAAGTACCAACCTCGTTCTTCGTTTTGCCTCCACCCTCATTAATGTCCGTCGCCCCAGCTTCATCAATTACTTTATCTCCACCCTCCACAACAGTAGACGAATCAGGGATATCACCTTCCGCGCCAACAATGCCGCCAATGCCAGCAGCAACATCAGTTGCTTTTTCTCCACCCTCCACGACTGCAGTCGAATCAACGGTCTCACCTTCCACCACAACCGTGCCACCAACGCCAGCCGCAACATCAGCCTCCCTGGCCGCCCTTTCACCAACCTAAAACAAGAAAAATTGAAATTAAAAATCAACATTAACAAGTGCACCAAACATAATGAAAATTGACTTACATTAACACGATCATCAACGTCGCCGGCCTTTTCTTTCTCACCCTCAACATTTTCCTCCTGGTAATGCCGTGTCGTCTCTAGAACAGAACCCCAAACCGGATCAGCAAAATCTTGGGAAAATCCCATACTAAAGCTCGGTGCATCATCAAACTATTTCTGGAATTCCTCCCTCTGTAACACAACATTCTCGACCTTCTCCAATGTCTCTACGTTTTCAAGATTATTCCAAAATGCATCGTCGCTTTGAGTGTCACCAAGTTCAGAAGCCTTTTCGTTTGAGCCCTTCGATACTTTTTCACAAATCAGGTTTCGCGCCACCGCCTCGATTCTGGGGAAACTCGGGTCAGCTGCAATCTCCCTTGGTGCATCCTTAACCATGGATATAATATCGATAACATCGGACGCCACCCTGGCTAATTTAGCCAAAACCCTCCCAACATAACCCTGTAAAAAGAAAGACAGTAATGTTAGCTCTACAAAACTATATAACTATATATACAATGTTTTACTAATAAGTAAACATTAAATATACTTTAAGTGTATAGCAATGGAAAATTTAAAACCTATTTGACTATGTATAATTGTATATCAATATCCATACAATAGTAATATATTAACTGTACATTTAAGTCCCTAATATGTAAACACTATGAATAATGATGCAGAAAACATCCATAAAATCCAACTTATGTATAAAACATCAAAAACACATCAATAGTACATGACAAAAACATTATATATACACTTTTATCTTATTAAATATACATCAAACACATGCTTTAAGAATGGAAAAAACCTGCATGCCACCATCCTGCAATGAAGCACCGTGTACATACACACTAGCCGCACCTGGGACCTCCAACGGGACATCACGGCCTTCAGACGGGGCCTCACGAACCTCAGACGGACCCTCACGAACTTCAGATGGCCCCTCACCCAATGGATCCACCACAGAACCCTGCCCAAAACCACCAAGACGCATCTCTGTCCTGCACCTCTCTGCGGATAGCTCAGTACTCAATGCCAGTACACTAGGTAATCTTCTCGGAACATGGCGATTACAAACCACAACTCTGTCCATGTAAAGACCCTGACAAAAAAATAATTATTAGCAAAATACAAAACAATAATTCAAAAACAAATATGAAAAAAACCAAAAACAGAGACTTACAAGCAAAAACAACAAGGGACCATTAAACTCCTTCTTCTTCGAAGTATCCCACTTCATTCTATTCGAAATCAGCGTCTCCAATGTGTACTGGCACCAATTTAAATTTATAATATTCCCCACATCTTCCAGAGACTTCATAATCAACGAGTTGACATAGCCGGACATAACATTTCCAATAATGCAACAATCAACCAACGCAATGAAATGTCTCTTAAACCACGGACCACCGTCAGACTCATCCATCATTCTCTGATGGGCAACCTCAACCTTTATTTTATACGCACCACTTGCAATAGGCTCAAAATAATTGCGTCACTGATAATACCATTCACCTGTATCAGACTTCGTCTTCTTTACAATAGGAATATTACCATTAGGGAACCCAATAACCCTTTCAATATCCTTCACACCACAACTGAGTGACCTCCCACCGTTTAAAACCAGTTCACAACTCTCATGATGGAAACTATTCACCAACCAATACATCATACAGGAAGGGAATTTGTCAATCTTAACTTCCAACAAAGTCCCAAACCCCATCTCCACAACTGACCTCTTCTGTTGTCGATTCAATGCTTTCATTGATTCAACAAATAACGTTGTTGTAGAGTGGGTCACTAACTTTGGGAATGAATCCTTCACATTCCCACCCGTTCCCTTCGCCCTCTTTGGAGAAGACACCTGCCCCTGTCCACTGCCCTCGCCAACGTCGTCACCTTTTCTACCTCTTTTTACCATGCTTGCAGACACAATATTCCTACCAAATCACAAAAAGCACAGAAATAAGTATATATATGTATCTATAATTATACAACAAAACACAAATACATGTACAACAAAATAAATAGAAGAATCCAGCAAACACAAGTATACAGAACCATAGATACACACATCAAACAATAACTAAATATACATCAAAACATGCGTAAGTATACAATAAAACATGTAAGTAAACAACATAGAAATTTAAATAATATAGATTACACTTTGCAGAACAATTATATATACAACAAATATTAACTAATTACACATTGAATCACATCTAACTATACATCGAAATACATATAAGTACACATTTACCTATACACAAATATAAGAATGCATCATATCTACAAACAAATACTTCATCTTCATCACGTAGAAAAAACCTAGAACCTCCATTAACAAAACCTTAGGCACTTTCCATTTACAAATCGAAGAAAAACAATCGGAAAAAAAATTAAAAAACCCTAGGATGTCACATTCACGTTCGAACACACACAAAACTAAAAGAAGAAATTAAAAAACCCTAGAATGTCTCATTTACATTCGAGCACACACAACCAAAAAAAAAATCCTAGAATGTCAGATTTACGTTCGAACACACACAAACTAAGAGAAGAAATTAAAAGACCCTAGAATGTCACATTTACATTCGAACACACAAAACCAAAAAAAAAAACTAAAAAACCGTAGAAAATTCGTCGAAAAGGAAACTCACCTTTTTCAGAAACAAAAAATCGTCGTCGGTTCCAGAAACAGCTACGCAAGCAATTTATACCGTGGATTTCCTCTAGATTTCTCACTCTTCAACCGCCCGCCCTCTTCAACCGCCTGCAACCTCCTTCCTAGACCGCGAAATCGCAATTTCAAAAACGAGTGGATGAACCGTCGGGAGATTTTGTGGGGAGATGAAAGGGATATTTCAGTTACAAAATTAAAATAAAATTGTACAATTACCTTTGTGCCCTTTTCAGCATAAAAATAAAACTAAAATTAATATAAAATTGGAAATATCCCAGCCACTTAAAATTTGAGATGGGTGGCCAAGATTAGTCCACATTGTCTCATTTTAATTATGTGGTCTCATTTGATCCTATTCCTATATATATATATATATATATATATATATATTATACTATAATATTATAGGTGATAATTCATTGTTTAGATTTGTACATACCTTTATATATGTATGTGCGTGTGTCTGTGTGTCATATTTAGTGTTTGTTGTCAATCTAGCCCCTTCATATCTAATGTAGGAAAATGTAAATCTAGTCCATGTATTCCTTGTTATTTATATAATCATCCATTTATCTAAATAGATATTGTTTTCAAATATTATCTCAACCACTAAACTATATATATATATAAGGAAGGAAAAAACTCATGTAGGACCGTCTTACGGATCCTATTCTGTAAGACGGATCCTACAGCCCGCCCGCTTGCCCAACCCGCTGGATCCAGCTGGATCCGGAAAATTTAAAAAAGAAAAGGAAACTGAAATATAGCAGGCCACCAGCCCCAGCCCCCTAGGCGCACCCGCCCAAGCACCAGCCCGCGCCCAACCCACGCGCCCAGGCCCATCAGCTCGCGCCCCAGCCCATCCCCTCTTATTTAAAAAAAATGAGCTCCACAGGGGAATTGAACCCGCAACCTTAATAAACTTAAGATGTTATTCTACCGCTAGACCACTGGTGCTTGTTGTGCAAATTTTGTATAACCATGAATATAAAGCTTCATTATCATCCCTTCATTTTAAAAATTTAAATTCTCTGAATAGGAAATTATACTTTTTCCGAAAATAGTGATACTTTTATAATAAATATGATACTTGTAAGGTGACAATTGATACTTTATTTTTACATACTCAAAAAATAAGATTTTTTGATATACCCATTCTAGTCTCATAGCTAATGTTTTTTACATTGAAAAACTGATACTTGTGCTAGAAATAGTGATGCATTTGATATTAAATATGATACTCTTATGATGGGCAATGGCATTTTAAAATTTTAAATTCTCTGAATAAAAAGTAATACTTTATCCGAAAATAGTGATACTTTTAAGGTGAACATTATTCAAAAAATAAATTTTTTTGATGTACTTATTCTAGTCTCATAGCTAATGTTTTTTACCATTGAAAAACTAATACTTGTGCTGGAAATAGTGATACTTTTGATGTTAAATATGACACATTTGTGATACTTCAATCTAATGATTTTCTAATATGCGACTGTATTAAAAAAATATGATACTTTATCTCAACAAATGGATACTTTTACTCATAAAAGTGGTACTTTTAACTATGTCATATTTTTTTTCACTGTACTGAATTCATACTTCGATTTATTTACAAAAACATGATACTTTATCTAAAAAAAAGGATATGTTTACTCATAAAAGTGTTATTTTAGCTCTGTCTTATTTATTTTTCCTTCGTGATTGAAAGTATCATGTTTTTTCATATAGTCACAAATTAGAAATGAAGGAAAGAAGAAAAAATAAAAAATAAATATGATATAGTTAAATAACACTTTTATAAGTAAAAGTATCCGTTTGTTGAGATAAAGTATCAGATTTCTTAATGCAGTTACAAACTAGGAACAAAAAAAGAGGAAAAATAAAAAATAAATATGATTTAGTTAAAATAACACTTTTATAAGTATCCATTTATTGAGATAATGTATCATGTTTTTTTAATAGACTTGGTTTCAATTCTTAGCTTTTACATTTATAGGCGTTTTTAATTTTTTTTAATTACCAGGCGTATTTATGAATGAGTTTATATATATTATTATACTAAAATTTCACAATAAGTACTAGTGGTGTAGTGGTACAATGCCACCTTAATTATATTAAGGTCGTGAGTTCAAATCCACTGTGGAGCAGGTTTTTTTTTAAATAAGAGGTGTGGGCTGGTGGGCTGAGGCGTGCGCGTTGGCATTGGTCGTTGCCCGGGCTGGGCGTTGGGTTGGTCTGGGGCTGGGGCTGGGGCTGGGCGCATGCTGGGTTAGGCTTGGGCTGTGCGCGCGTTGGGCTCGGCTGGGGCTGGGCGCGGGTTGGGCTGAGGATCCGTCTTACGGAATAGGATCCGTAAGACGGTCTTACAAGAGACCTACTCTATAAGGAAGACCATTCAATTCTCTCTCTCAAATTGTGTATTAACCTATTAAATCTTGTCCTGATAGTACGTCACCTTTTAATTCTTTGTTTACTACGTGGAAACTAATGAGATCCGATCGTTCGACATGCGACTAAGTATTCTTATATCTCATGTACAATCAACTACTTAAATTAGTAATTCCAACAACTAGTACCGTATAAGAGTTTTAAAATTTATGAAATTAATCAATTTATTGGAAACAAAATATGTCACGAAAATACCAATATCAATGCAACTAGCACATTGTCACCATGTAATGCATGAGTTATATTGGCCTAGTGAGTAGTGAGCGGCTCGGGTATTATAATATGGGTGTCAAATCAGTTCAGGATATACAATTTTAAAGGATATTCAATTCTAGTGGGAGTTTGTAATTATAATGTTCTTTTAAGGTAAAGGCATTTTTGGTAACTTTAGTTTAAGATATTTTAGGGTTTTACTCTGCAGAGATAAAGTTTCAAGTCATTTACACTTTTATTCTGGCATATAATTTGATCTCATTATAGTAAGGTGGACCAGTTAGAAATAGACATGTTAAGATCACACTGAATGAAATTTCCATGCTACACACCCACATCATGATCCATGTCTTTATATGTACTAGCATACGTGACCATTGATGGATCGAGTTACAATAAATATAACGAAGGCTGCTTTGATCCTATGTTAGTACAGTTAATGGATTGATTATAGATGCATTTTGGTTATGGTAGCAAATTTGAGCTCACATGGTTATTTTTACTATACATATTTATAAGGTTACACATATAGCCCACGTGGGAGATTGTTGGTTCATTAATCCAACATTGGACGTATATATGAAATAACTATGTATTGTGGAATGTCAATTAAGGTTAAATCCATTTTATAAATGATCAAATACGGTTTACATATTTGGGCTTCAATGTATCTAATAGGGTGTGAGCCTTTAATGTGTAAAGACTTAATGGATTATTACTATTTTTATGATGGGCTAAAATGGGATATCTACTATAACACAGTTATATAAGGGTTATGGTCCCTAGGTTACACGTCTTCTTGCATTATATTATGCTCTCTCATTGTCAGAAAGAAATATACAGAGAACACTAAAGGATTCTCTGAAAAGGTTCGAGGCATGTAGATCTCAAAGGCCAAATCCCAAGATTCAACTGTTGTAGATTTGGTACGCTTTCGCAATCTAATTTTTGATTCTTGATGATTCAATATGAAATTATGAACGCTCATGAATTAAAGTGATGTTATTCACTAAATTTTATTCCAACATGTAACCCAACTTCAGTGCACTGGTTTGGTAATATAGTATAGTACCGCGGTTGAATAGTTTAGTTGCTTTTACTTGAGATTTTCAATGCTGCACTATTTCAATTAATGTCTCTTAGTTTCTAAATTTATATGTATATCTATATCTATCGATATCTACACTACTATAGATAAAAGTATGAATCACTTAAAAAATTTCTTGAAATATTTGATACATGTTATAACCCTAATGAGTACGTATTAAATAGTGTGAGAAGAGGGTATAATTGAACTTGTCTTTAATAGTATAACTTAAATATAATTTCAAGGGTCCATTAACCCTAATGAGTAGGTATTAAATAGTGTGAGAAGAGGATATAATTGAACTTGACTTTAATAGTATAACTTAAATATAATTTCAAGGGTCTATTCATATACCAAAATCTTTTTCAAATACTAGAAGCTTATTTTTTCTATCATAATTGTTTGAGTAACAAGAATTTTTAAATAAAATAAAATTCATATTAAAATAGGATTCAATACCTTTACAAATATATCTCATAAGCATATACATGAAATTTATATGAGAAAATTATAGTAATTAATAGATGAATGCAATACATAGTTGTATATTAATTTATAATATTTTATGAACAAATGATATATCTCTATTGTATGTTTAGAGAAAAACAATAATAGGAATTTGTAATAGCATTAATTGTAAATAAATATTAAGATATTTTGGTATCTAAGTTTTGCATTAATCTTTATCTTTTATTTCTTTAAAATGGATATATCCTTTGACCTTGACAAAAACTCCTGTCAGACGGTCTAATGGGCAAAAAATCGTTAGACGGATCCAAAATCGACCCGGTGGCATTTCCGTAATATTAGAAGTGGTGTTTTAGTAGTTTTCAGGGACCACCAGTATTAACAGTCCTTCTAAAAAGTATTAGCAGTTCTTCTGAAATGTGTTAGTATATAGTTCATTGAAAGTATTAGGTTTTGTAATATTGGACAATGATAAGTATTAGCAGTCCATTTAAAAAGTATTAGTAAATAGTTACTTAAAAGTACTAGTTTTTGTAATATTTGACAACAATATAATATCACGATAACACTGAAAAATATTAAGTTTTCTTACAAAAAGCATTAGTAGTTCATCTAAAAAGTATTAGCACATAGTTCATTTTGAAGTATTAGTTTTATAATATTGTACAATGTTAATATCATGAGACCGCTAAAATGTATTAGGTTTTCATCTGAAAAGTATTAATAGTCCATCAGAAAAAGTATTAGCACGTAATTCACTTAAAATATTTAATAGTTATCCGAAAAAAGTATAGTTTTTTTTCGTCAAAAGTATTACTCGTCCCCGTAAAATGTATTAGTAGTTACCCCTGAAAAAAATTGATTTTTCCCTAAAATTTTTTTATAATTCCCCTGAAAAGTATTAATTCTTCTAATAAAAAGTATTAGTTGTCCCACTGAAACGTATTAGCAGATCACCTAAAAAGTATTAGACATTCTTGGGAATTTTGCTCCATGCTTGATGAAGAAGATATGCATTTATGCAACAGAGTTGCCGACAATTAAAGTTCGCCCTAAATCGCCGTACACCAAAACTTCTGCCATAAGCTTTCAGTTGCTGAATTTTCAACCACACATTTTGCTCGTGCACCGCCAGATGTGGGCGGCGACATCCTCGAATCAGTTGTACCCATGGTCGTTTCCGTTCTCTTTGTCGAAATCGAGATTGAATTTGTTTCGAAGCTTCTCGATTTGAAATTTGGTGAGATTTAGAAAAGCAATAGTAATTAAGCTCAAATAGTTGAAATTATGGTCTTGATTTTCGCAGGAGCTGCAACAACGGGGTGGTTGGGGTTGTTGTCTTGGTGGTAAACCTTGCTAGTTGCTATTTTTTCTTCTCTGTTGAATTCTTCTTCTTCTACAAGCTATTAAGATTGTGAGAGATAGTTTAGAGAGAGAAAGAGGCAGATCGAGAGAGTAGATGGGTCATGGAAGAATTGGGCTATTTCAGTTTAACCCATATGCCCAAGATGAGTTAGGGTTTTTGGATCCGTTAGACGGTCTGATAGGAGACCTACTCTTGACCTTTTACGACCTAAATTAGATCCAGTCATCAATTTTTTTTTCTAACATACTCTTTTGAGTAAATAAATAATATTTATGACAATATATATGCAAAATAATAACTAACAAATTAAAAAGTATATATATGTATGTATCATATAAAAAGTTTAAATTAAAACAAAATATTTGAAAGCTATATTTTTTTATTTTATGAGATTAGAATAGAAAATCAATTTTAATTTTTAATGTGAAATTTAAGAAAATAATAGAGATAATTACTTTCTTTGTTAGAGTATTTTCTTGGCATATTTGTATTAACTAGAAGAAAATCTCACTTTTAAACTCAAGATATAGATTTCATTTTATTTTTCACGTGAAATATATAAATATATATATATATATATATATATATATATATACGATAGTTGATAAGTTTTTAGTTTCAACATTTAATTTCTTTTCTATAACATATTAATAATTATTTATTTCTTATATATATGGAATTATATTATTAGGAAACTTTAAATCTATTATATCAACAGATAAAACTAGATTTAGTTAAATGAAACTTAACACACACAAAAAAATGAACATGAATAGAATAAAAAAATGGTATCAATGTGATAATAAGAAACTTAGAACGATTAAATTAACTAATTCATGATTGATCAATACATAAAGTGTGTTATTTAAAAAATACATCCTTAAAATTTGTAAAACCTCATATACTTGTATGATATTGTGAGACCCCGTATTTTCAAGATAGTATAATAATTAGTATTTGAATTATATGAATATAATCTATCTTTATTTCAATACTTTGTGTGATTATATGTTTGTGCATTCATTACTTTAAATTTTTAGTAAGTAATTTATTTTGATAGTTTAGTAGAGTTAAGTGAGATTAGTTAGCTTATGTTCTAAAATTATTAATCTTGTAATTGAGAATTAGTAAGTTAGTACTTTTATTGGCTTGTTAGATTTACGTTCTTAGACTCATTGTAAGAGATAGTAGAATTAAGATTGAGTATTGAACTTTGCTATTGAAAATAAGGAGCTAATCTTCTGTCAGACCGTCTAACGAGTCTAGATATGTTAAACGGGTCTAAATATCCTACCCATCTCACTGACTTGACCCAGATCCACGAAAGAATAAAATAAAAAACAGAAAAAGCCCAGTCGTTCCATTCCCATTCAGACATCCTCGTGATTGGAGCCCTAATTTTCCAACTCCTTCCTGCTTCAACCACAACCTGCGCCACGAGCCACATTTCCCATAAAAACATCTACAACGGCGGCGAAAGACAACACCGAAGGGGGAGTAAAAAACACCATATCACGGTGCATCCACCGGTGCGCAACTACACTACGTGATATTTCCCCCTTGCGCCATCTCTGCAAATTCGCACCACCACCTCCTTCGACCATCTCCTCCGTTGCACAACCATCAATCTATGTGTTCGCATCGAGCATAATAGGTATTAGTTTGTGTCTATATTCAAGCTACTTAGTAGTTAAATCTACATTGGACAAAAGCTTAAGAAGGTGCGACAATGGAGGCTGGAGACAACTTGAAGAATGACAGAGGTAACGAAAGTGAATGCCGTGTATTTTTCATTTGGTTCATTATAAAAAGTATTACACGTCGCATTCAAATATATTAGATTTATTTAAAAAATATATTAGACTTTTCAACTCCGCAGAAAGTCTGTTTTATATTTAAAGGGCACAACTTTGTAGAAAAATATTACACATTGCATTATAATGTATTCGATGTAACAAAACATTGTATTAGACTTTACAACTTCTTAGTAATTCTCTATTTTATTATTAAATGGCATAAATTTGTGAAAACGTATTACACATTGCATTCCAATGTATTATATGTATCAAATAAATGTATCAGACTTTTAGGTGCATCATATTATGTATTTTATTTCTTAGTTGTGTTTGATAAATGGTTTTATCATGATTTTGATGATTTTGTTTTTACACCAAAACAATGTTTTTAAAGGTTGTCCAAATACTCCTAAATGATTTAAAATGTTTTTAATATTTTCTGGAGTATTTATTCAAAGTTTATTTTCGACAAAATTGGACAACACATTTAAATGATTTTATGTCAATGGGTTTTTTACCTTCAAACAATGTTTCCAAATGTTGTCTCAATACTCCCGATCGGTCTAAAATGTTTTCACTATTTTTTAGAGTATTTCTTGAAGTTTATTTTCGATCAAAAATTGGTGAGGGTGACCGGTTAGGTCGACCGGTACCTGAAGGTTGGTTAAAATTCGCAAACTTCTCTGTTTCGATTTTTTGAAGAGGGCAACCGGTCGGACCCTAGGGTGACCGGTCGGACCCCCCATCGACCAGTCGCCCTGTGTAAAAATGTGTTCTTATTTTCAAACGTCTATTTTGCATGCCGACGGCCGCCTCCTAATGTTTGACAAAGAAAATTCTAACCGTTGTGCCGCAGAAAACTTTTCCCTAAATTGTGGGATTGACTTCTAACAGCTATAATCTTGATTTTAATTGCAATATTTTTGTAGATATCAGATTCCAAGAGGAGCCTATCAAGTATCAATCATCTCCTATAAATAGAGGAAGATTTGAAGCACAACAACAAGAGAGAACAACACAACACAACAAGATATTCTCAAGCAAACACTTGGTCTTCTATTGTCATTATTCTTGTTGTAAATTGCCTAGCTTATCACTTTCACATCCTTGAGGTCTAGGCTATTCTTGATTACACTTGCACTCAATTGTATAATTCATTATCGAGTTGTAATCTTGAATTTTTGGGTTATCATTCAACACAAGATATCCTTGTGAGTGTTCTTGTGGTAAGAACACACTTGGGTGATCTAGGTGTTAGGTGTAAGAAGATTGTGGTAATATTCTTGTTGAGGTGTAGAAGAATTTGGTATTCTTCAAGGTTGAAGAATGTGGTAATTTTCACAAGGTGCCGTTGGAGATTGTGGTAATGTTCAAGAAGAGATTGTGGTAATCTCAAAGGTGGTGTTGAAGAAGAGTGTGGTGCTCTTCAAAGTGTTGTTGTATGTTGGTGTTGTATAAATTTTTGGTAAATTAATAAATTCATTTTTCTTTTTGAAATCCATCCCGGATATACTGGGGTGGTAGAGGATTAGGCCCTAGGTGGGTTGAACCTCTATAAATCGACGTGTGTTGTTTACATTCTGCACCTTTATTATTGTCTTTGAGCATTCGGTTTTAAAAAGAGGGTAAAATCGAAAAGATGGAGATAATCTATTCACCCCCCTCTAGATTATCGTAGCCGCTTGGACTTACAAGTGGTATCAGAGCCAAACTCTTTAGCAAGCTCGTTTCACATCGCGAGTGAAGAGGAACGATCGTCGGCTACAAACGAAGCTCATCTTTCCGACACCTCCACCACCAAGCCACCTCGGTTTGATTCCAAAAATTTTATATTTTGGAAAGAAAGAATGGAATGCTATTTACAAGGTTGTGGGTTTGATATTTGGAACACCGTCATAAATGGAGAATCCATTCCGATGATAGACACATCACACACCTCCAAAGGCCTCAAAGAGCTAAATGATGAAGAGAAGAAAATCATCTCCTTAAACGGTAAAGCTCTCAATATTTTGTATTGTTCACTTACTAATTTTGAATATGAACATATTGTAGGAATTCGATCGGCACATGAAGTATGGCGAAAATTAGAAGCCATCTATGGAGTATTTGCAAATGAAAGGAGTCAAACAAAAGCATTTACTTCTCAAATGGATACAATGTCAAATCTAAGGAACAAGCCTCTTACAACTTCCAACTATGAAAAAGTTGAACATTGTCTTATTGGCATCAAAGAAGAAAACGAGGTATGTCTTAAACCCTCTACTTCCTATGATATTGTTATTCAAAATGATTATAGTGATTTGCAAAATGATTTTGACGATCTTCAAAATGAATTCCAAAATTTACTTGTTAAGTACAAAAATTTGAAAAAGGAATTCAATGTTTTGAAAAATGAAAAGGATAGTTTATTTACTTCCTATGAATCACTATCATGTGCTCACACCACCACACTTGACAAGGTTAGAAACCTTGAAAAAGAAAATAGTACTCTTGTTGAGGATATTAATTGCATGAAAGGGGATTTATCTAAATCCAACTTGAGTACCGATGAAATTGTTGATTATTGTGATAATTCGAAACTAGAACTTGATCATAAGTTTAATGTTGTCAATCATATGAAAAAGAAACAAGTCTCTAAGCATGTTGGTCATTATGCTCCTACAAATTACTTGTTTTTATTGCGGTAAAAAGGGTCATACGGCTAATTCTTGTCGAGCAAGAAATAGCTCTAATTATTGTTGGAGACCTAAAAGTCTCAAGACTAATCCCAAAGGACCCAAACACATGAGGGTACCACAAAACAATGTCATATTAGGTACTCGGCGAAATAATGATCGAAGAAAATTTATACCGCCAAGAAGACATCAAATGACCATTTCATTTGATCAAATAAGGAGAAAGTATTTTCAACAAAGCTAATTTCCAAGAAGAAGATATAATCAAAAATGGGAAGAACACAATCCTTGGAAATGGCAATGACATCATCAACAAGATGATTTTCAAATAAGAAGAGACTATCAACAATGGGAAGGACAAAAATCTTGGAAATGGAGTAATCAAAGGAGCCATTATCAGCAAAGTGACTTCTCAAAGGGAAGATATCATCAACAATGGGAACGACACAACCCATGGAAATGGCGTAATTGGTAACCCGTATCTCCCTACTTAAATATGCATTTTATTTTGTTATTATGCATGCTTTTATTTGTGTCTTAATTGCAAAATGAGTTTTCAAGTATTTATTTTTAATTAAGGTCTTCAATATATATTTGTGCTTTTAAAATATTTTTGAAAAAGAAGACCTTATATGATGTTTTTAAAACCCTTGTGCGTTTTTGTAGACTAAAGTGTGTTATCATCTCTTATGGATTTTTATGGCATGAGCTTACTTGTGATATCTCTTAGCCTACACTTTTATCATTATGGTTTGTGCTAGATTTGTTTTAAGAATTGTGTAGGTTTTACATATTTTCACAAATGGCCATTTACGTCATTACTTGTCAAGAAAGGCATAAATTATCGAGGTACGTTTACTTGTGTTACTCTTACTCTTATAGACTTGATATATGTATTGCCATATGCCTATGTGCTTGTTTTTCATAGTATGTCATACAAGTGCCATTAAGAGGATTTTTAGATTTTTTGAAAGGCACTATTCGATATTTGATTGCACATATCTACTTTGTCAACTCTTGTTCAAATACTTCTTTTAAATGAGGTCTCAACTATATGCTATCGGATTTTCAAATTTCAAAAGAGACCTTTTGTAGCTTTCTTAAGCTTTTTTGAACTTGCATGATTTATTAGACTCTTGATGATCTTCTAAATGCATAGTATGTGTTTCTTGCTTCATGGTCTATATATATATATAATGTCTATTTTTACTATGCTCTTATACAAGATATTTTGTGATTGATGATTGAGGCATGTTCTTACACTTGGGCTATTTTTTCTTGCTTATATAAGCGTTGCCGTTAATGAGTTTGTTAAGTTGTGTATATGAGAAATGAAGTACTCCAAATATTAGTTACCTCAAAATATTTGGATGTAAATGTTCTATTATGAACACCTTAGATCAATTGGATGCCCTATGATGATAGTGATGAAGAAGACAAAAAGGGTATTTCGGAACAAACTCGATGACCAAGACAACATTGGTCGAACTAAGGCGAGGTTAGTAGCTCGAAGGTATTTTCAAGAAGAAGGTAATTAATTTTGATGTAACATTTGCACTCATAGCACATTTAGTAGCTATTTGCATTTTACTTGCCCATTCTTGTTTTAAGAAAATTTCAATCTTTACCAAATGGATGTTAAATCCAACTTTCTAAATGGTTTTGTTCAAATATAAGTCTATCGGAGTTTAAACTTTTAGGCCAAATGATTTTTATAAAAAGCCTTGTACGGTTGATAGACTTAGCTATTTTTGCAAACTAATTTTACAAAAGGTAAAGTTGATACTACACTTCTTGTTTTGAAAAAGGGCAAGGTTGTTTACTTGTGCAAATTTATGTTGATAATATTTATGGTGCTACTAATAAATATTTGTGCAAGATATTTTTCCAAGTCAATGCAAGGTGAACCTAAGATGATCATGATGAGGGAAGCTCAAATTTGATCATTGGAATTCAAATTACTCAATGCCAAGAAGATGGTTATATTTCAAAAGAACTCTTGAAGGAGTTAAGCATTGAAAAAGAAGAACTATCTCAACCTCTATGGCTAAAGATTGACAAAGGTTGAGAAAGGCATATTGGCCGACAAACAAATTCGAGGTATGTTTTCTTGTATTATTTCTATAGACTCGACATTCCATATGCCTTATGTCTATATGCTCGACTTCAAAAACTTTCCCAACTAATCTCATTAAAGTGCCGTTAAAAGAAATTTTCAAATATTTGAAAGGCACTTCTTCTTATGACTTGTTGTATCCAATGCTTTAAAACGTTCTTATTCTTCGGGATAACAAGTCCGGTCAAAATTATTCAAACTATGGTTCGTCATAATCGAACTAAACATATTGAGATTCGATATAATTGTTAAGGGATTGCATGTTTTAACAAAAACTTGAGATGTGTTTAATTCCGTCTCAAGCATAACTCGCGGACTTTTTAATCACTCACCGCCGAGTATTTTACCTCATTTCGAGCTTGATTATGACATAATGTATATTGAATGATGTCTACGTTTGCATTTTGCACGTTTTTAAAAACTTAGGGGCGAAAAATCGGATTTTTTGGATCAAAATTCGGATTTTGAAAAACCTGGCAAGACAGTGGGCTGATGTGGTTGAGGCCAACCGGTCTCCCTCAACATCGACCGGTCGCCCTCAACGACAACCGGTCGCCATAAGCCATTTTCTGGATAAAATGTGTTCTGTCCCCAGCATTCTTATTTTCACAAGTTTTCTTCTATATTTCGTCCCCTTTGCAAATTTCACACACATTTCACTTCAAATGTATTTTGTTTCATAAAATTCATATTTTGGGGATTATCTAGCTCGATTATCATCATCATTGCTTGTCTTTACCGATTAAATGGTAAGAAATCTACTTCCTTTGCTCAATTGGGATTGAACCCTTGAGATTGTGACTTATTTGTTATATTGTTGATAGAAGTTTCATATGAATTTGATGAGCTTGTCATTTATGATGTATTGTATTGTGTTTGAACTGATTTTGGTGATAAAAAAATTGGCTTGATTACATTTACAAGGGCTATATACATCTTCTTTAAAACTTGACGCCCGCCAAGTGTTCGATTTTCAATGAAAAATTCATCACCTACATGATTCTCTCGATTTCAAAAGTCTCATATATTTATAGAGATCATGTTTTTGCAAATCAAATGAGTTTTCATAAGCTTCTACAAGTCGTATGATCGACTTTTCCCTCCCATTTGGCCTATAAGCTTCATTGTTCAAATAACTCGATACATCGGTTTAGTTACGCACTTTGACATGATTATATGATTTTTTTATCGTGCTAACATTCTTTTTGATGATTCCAAAGGGGGAGAAACAAGTTATAAGCTCATTAGCTCATAAAAGCTAAGTTAAGCTAAAAAAAAGAAGCTATAAGCTATGGCTTGATAAAGCCATAAGTTGTGCATTATACTTAGTCCAATTGTTGTATGATGGACTTATATACTTGTGTAATGATGTTTTGTTGACAGGGGGAGCTTATAAGCTCTTGAACCTAATATCAATATGTAAAAGCTAAGCTTTTAGCTTGTGGTTGATTGCTTTTACATTACTCTTGTTGTGCATATTGATGGGGGAGCTTTTGCTATATATGTTCGAATATCTTTACTCCCATCCTTGTGATTATATTGCGTGGAATGTTGTCGCTCACAACGGATGGTTCCTTTTAACCGGTAAACTTGTTTTGTTTTCAAAATCGACCTCGTTAAAATTGTTTTGGTTTGTAATCATCAAAAAGGGGGAGATTGTTTGATAAATGGTTTTATCATGATTTTGATGATTTTGTTTTTACACCAAAACAATGTTTTTAAAGGTTTTCCAAATACTCCTAAATGATTTGAAATGTTTTTAATATTTTCCGGAGTATTTATTCAAAGTTTATTTTCGACAAAATTGGACAACACATTTAAATGATTTTATGTCAATGGGTTTTTTACCTTCAAACAATGTTTCCAAATGTTGTTTAAATACTCCCGATCGGTCTAAAATGTTTTAACTATTTTTTGGAGTATTTCTTGAAGTTTATTTTCGATATAAAATTGGACAACACTTTTGTTTTAAGGTCAACCGGTCGCTGTATAGGGCAACCCGTACCTGAAGGTTGTGCAAAACAGAAAACTTCATGTTTGCAAACTTCTCTATTTCGATTTTTTTAAGAGGGCAACCGGTCGGACCCTAGGGTGATCGGTCGGACCCCCCGTCGACTGGTCACCCTATGTAAAAATGTGTTCTTATTTTCAAACGTCTATTTGTGCGCGACCGGTCGCCCTAATGTTTGACAGCAAAATTCTAACCGTTGTGCAGCAGACAACTTTTCCCTAAATTGTGGGATTGATTTCTAACAGCTATAATCTTGATTTTAATTGCAATTTTTTTGTAGATATCAGATTCCAAGAGGAGCCTATCAAGTATCAATAATCTCCTATAAATAGAGGAAGATTTGAAGCACAACAACTAGAGAGAACAACACAACACAACACAACAAGATATTCTCAAGCAAACACTTGGTCTTCTATTGTCATTATTCTTGTTGTAAATTGCCTAGCTTATCACTTTCACATCCTTGAGGTCTAGGCTATTCTTGATTACACTTGCACTCAATTGTATAATTCATTATCGAGTTGTAATCTTGAATTTTTGGGTTATCATTCAACACAAAATATCCTTGTGAGTGTTCTTGTGGTAAGAACACACTTGGGTGATCTAGGTGTTAGGTGTAAGAAGATTGTGGTAATCTTCATGTTGAGGTGTTGAAGAATTTGGTATTCTTCAAGGTTGAAGATTGTGGTAATCTTCACAAGGTGCCGTTGGAGATTGTGGTAATCTTCAAGAAGAGATTGTGGTAATCTCAAAGGTGGTGTTGAAGAAGAGTGTGGTGCTCTTCAAAGTGTTGTTGTAAGTTGGTGTTGTATTAATTTTTGGTAAAATAATAAAATCTTTTTTCTTTTTGAAATCCATTCCGGATATACTGGGGTGGTAGAGGATTAGGCCCTAGGTGGGTTGAACCTCTATAAATCGACGTGTGTTGTTTACATTATGCACCTTTATTATTGTCTTTGAGCATTCGGTTTGAAAAAGAGGGCGAAATCGAAAAGATGGAGATAATCTATTCACCCCCCTCTAGATTATCGTAGCCGCTTGGACTTACAAGTTGTTCCTAACTTGTATTACTTTTAGGTGTAATAACACTAACAAATTCCAGTGATGATAATGAAGAAGGTAATATTGACCCAGAGCAGGAGGACAGCATTATTCGAATAGAAGCTAAAGGTAAAAATATTTTTTTGTTGTTCAGAAAAGTATTACAAATACATGCAAAAAGTATTGTGTTTTATTCTAAAAAGTGTCATAATTTTCATACATTCCTTCCTGTTGATTATTTTCTTTTGTTAAATATAACTGAAGACCTGACTGGTTGTCTTATTGTTATTAAGAGGAATAGTTTTGAAGAAATATATACACTGTATCACAAATCATGCTCCGCAGCTTGGATTTAGTATTCGTAAAACAACTACGAGATGCAATGATGCTGGTGTTGTGACGGAAAATTATTTTGTATGTTGCTGCGAGGGATCTACAAGATCAAGAAACACCATTGAGGAATAAAATTTTTTTAATACACAAACAGGATGTAGGGCATCATTGAGGGCAAAATTTAACACCGATGGTGTTCATGAAATGGTTGACCATAGTATATTGCACAACCACGAACTCACTAGAAAAGAGTGGAGTCATTTGCATTGTTCTGAAAGAGTGATTACAACTGAAAATGCTAATGCTATTGGGGAGATGATTTCTTCTGGAATGAGAGCTACTGAATCTTTCTGATACATGGCGTAAGATGCAGGGGGTGAAGAGTGCATTGGTCATACAATGAAGGACCACTTGAATTTTGTGAATCATTTCAAAATGAATGCAATAGACGCGGGCGATGCACAAACGCTGATTGACATGTTGTACCAACAAGATGCTGAAGATCAAAACTTCTTTTTTAGAGTTAAACTAGATGATATGGGAAGATTGTGTAATCTATTTTGGAGAGATTCAATGATAAAGGAGGATTACAAGATATACGGTGATGTTGTTGTATTTGATACAACATATCGAACAAATCAGTGTTGGAATTAGTAATCATTGGAAGAATGTGATGTTTGGTTGTGCCTTCATAGCGGATGAGAAAATTGAATCATTGGATTGGCTTTGTGAAGTTTTCAAGAAATTAATGGAGGGTCAATGCCCTATATCAATCTTCACAGATCAAGATCTAGCAATTGGAAATTCAATTGAAAAGGTAAAATATTACTGTACAATTTGCACTTCAGTTAATGTGTAATACTTTTCTTTGTTAATGGCAATACATTACAATGTAGTGTGTAATACTTTTCGGTGTTAAATGTAATGCCTACTGAACTGTGCTCTATTTGAAAAACTGCACTTCTGTTTATATTCAAAAATATACTTTTCTGTTTATATGTAATACTTTTCTTTCTTAATACTAATACATCCAGTTTTTATATATAATACTTTTAGTCTGTTTGTTTATTTTTTTTATAGGTTTTCCTAGGAACATGGCATAGGTTATGCTTATGGCACCTCTACCAAAATTTTGTAAGCTGGTTCGGGAAGTTGAAAGGCGACAAATGCTTCAACGACGCATTTACCAAGAGTTTATCGAGGTGCACAACTGAAGCAGAATTCCAGGACTGTTGGGGATAAAATGATTACAAAAAATAGGTTAGAAGACCATCCATAGTTTAAGAGGTTATTTGATTTAAGAGAGCAATGGTGTACAACATTTAACAAAGTCTTTTTCTCTGCTGGAACATTGTCGTCATAGCTAAGTGAAAGTACAAACTATGCCATTGGATTTAATGCCAAGAAAACTACCAGTTTGACTGATTTTTATGGGATTTTCAAGGAAACAATTAAACGTTGGAGGAGCAATGAAGCAAAGGATGAATTTCCGTGTTCAAGGGCAGCTCCTACATCTGTATTGCCATTGACTGGACTATTGAAGCATGCTTCTGAGGTATACACATTTGTTAGGAAATTTATTAAGTAGATTTGATGATACCATGTAAAAATTAAACTAGGAAGTTGGCACCCCATTTTCTTTGTAATTGGTATTATAATAGATAATTTGGAAAAAGTCGAAGTCAAGTCGGACTATGCCAAGGATTACAAGAAGTCAATCGTGGACTATGTGAAGATCTGTGTGTCGGTGAGTAATGCCATGAAGGAAGTCAAGGACTCGACTGAAGGAAAGTCAGTTGGGGAACCATTGTAAGAAGTGTCAGTCAAGTCAACCCAAGGAGCCAAGTCTCAAGTTGAAGTGACAATTGAGTTATCCAATGACTGGAGCTAACTCAAGTCACCTGGGGTACAGACAACAGTCTATTCCAGACAACTGACTTAGATTCATTGATTAAAGTGAAGAATATTATTCAATATATGTATGTCCCAAGGGGTGTGAGTAAGGTTTAGAAGGGGGGGGGGTTGAATAAACCTTACCAACTTTTCGATTTTAGTCCTTTTAAAATAAAAGAGTTAAATTCACAGCTATGTCCTTGAGGGACAGCTAAGTTAGTTAACCAGCAGAGTTAGCCACTCAACAGACTCGATTGAGCTGCTGATAGAATAACTCAGCTGTTTTGTCTAAACTTTAACTTGGTTGTGATGAGATTTTCAGCGAAAGACTTAACACCCTTGAATTTGGTTTATGTTTGTTTTAACACTTGGTTTTAGCACTTTGTAAATTATCAGTTGGATAGTAAATTATCAGCAAATATAAAATAATATGCAGAAATAGAAATGCTGAAATGTAAATGACACAATAATTTTTATAGAGGTTCGAAGATGGGGTAATTCTTCTACTCCTCTCTTCTCCAACTCCTGGAGAAATCCACTAAGTATTGATCGAGTACAAAGTGGTTATCACCCGGATACAAATCTTGATCACACGGTGACTTGATCCTTTGGGACTCAGTCTGGAGATGCCTTGGTCACACAGCTGGCTTCTCGTCTAACTCAACTTCTTCACAACGCGGCTGTCTTGCTACTTCAGCTCACGTGCTGAAGCTTCTTGGATTTGATCGCGAAGCCCTCCAATGACTTGAGACTGGTTCGACCTTGAACCTTTCTACAATCCTCCTTAGAATGTAGACCCCTTTTGATTCTTCAAAGTTTCCTCTTCCACAGTTTGAAGTTGTCTTTCCTTCACAGCTTGGTGTTGGATTGATTTCCTTGGAAGTTTAGGCTTGAGGATTTTGCTTGAATAACTTGAGAGTAAATTGCAGGTTACAATTCTTAATAATTGTTTGAATGTTCGTGGTTCAGGTCTGCAAGGTTACCTTTTCTCAAAGTGATTCCTCAGCCTTTTATAGCGAACTTTTAAAAATCTGCCCCTTGAAGAGATAGGCTGATTTTCAAAAGTCACTTCTGTTCGTTGGCTTGTCTTGTTGTAGTCTTTGATGTTGACATTTCCTCGTATTAAATGAATGTTCAGCTTTTCAGAGTCTGACACGAGGTGCAGTGCTTCCCATTATTTTATTCCTTTTGCACGCTTCTGGGACTGAGCACTTGAAGACATGGCAGCATGGAAGTATTACTTGTTTAGGTAATATTCTTGACTTCTGTGCAACGGATTCTTTTCAGTTGTCTTGACTGCAGTTCTCTAACTTCCCCAGGTGACTTCGAGTTAGCTTCCAATCAATGGATGGCTCATCTGTCACTTCAACTTGAGACTTGGGTTCTTGAGTTGACTTGACTGATACTTCACACAGCTGTATCCCAGCTGATACTCTTTCAGTCGAGTTCTTGACTTCTCCTCCTTGCCATACTCAAACTGTTTCATGAGTCTTCATTTCGATCTTGATTGACTTCTTGTATATCCAGGCATAGCTGACTTGACTCAGCTTGTACAACCCTATCTATTACAATGCAAATTACAAGGAAAATGGGGTGCCAACTTTCTAGTGTAAGTTTTAGATGGCATTCATCAAAATCTAAACAATAAATTTCCCAACAATTTCCCCCTTTTTGATGATGTCAAAACTTAAAACATACAAACAAAATGTAAGCATCAAAGATACATACAGACAGTGTAGTAATAGAGAATGTATGCGTAGAATCAATCTTTTTATTGATCATAACATTCTTGTCATTTACGAAGCTGTTTACAATGTATATCATAGCAAACATAGCAGACTATATCTACGCAAATATAGAAATTACACAATTTATATTCATCGTATAGAATACTTACATACATATGTATTTACAACAGTAAAATACATGAAGGGGTGGACAACAACACTTCATCGCCTTCGCTGCCTCCTTCTTTCTTCTTCAGCTCTGTCGTCCTCTTCTCTCTTTCTCTTCTTTTCATTTTCAGTTGCCTTCTTTTTCTCGTATGCTCTCTTTGCAGCATCGTCTCTTCTCTTTCTTTCTTGCCTTTCTTCCCACAGCTGATCTTGTCTTTTATTTTCTTCTTCAATTCTTTTGACATACTCAGGATCTACGTATTTAACATATCCAGCCCAGTAGATCCCTCCTTTCTTCTCAGGATCTACGTATTTAACATTTTTGGGCAGAGGTCTAGGTCGAGAGCCTCTTCCTCCACCACTTCTTCCTCCTCCTATGGGCGTATATTGTACTGGAGTCTTCTTCTTTCCAGCAGAGTGACCAGCAGAGTAACTGCTAGTAGTCTGCTTCCTGTCAGCTTCTTCGCACATCTTCAGACTTTTCTCCCAGTACAAGTCCCAGGCTTGGGCTATGGACATATCTTTGAAGTAACCCTCAGATTCGAGCGTTTTGAATTCTTCCACTGATCTTGGCTCGTCTTCGTCATCTGGAATGGCATCTGTATCTTTTCCTACCGGAATGCCTCCGTATTGTTTCAGTATATCCATCACATGGGCATCCATTTTTCCTTCGACCTCCTTCATCCCTGCTTCTACGATTTTTCTCTTCTCAGACATAGGTACAACAAAGTGTTGAAGCGGCAATGTTACTGGAAGTTTGCTGATTATGTCACCTGTGACAAGGCCTTGTTGAGGGGTTTCAGCAAACATTAGAGTCATATCTTTTGAATCTTCCCCCTCAACTGCTTTTCCCTTTTCTTTCTTATGTTCTTCAACTGTTTTCTTCTTCTTCTAAACAGCTGCGTCCTTCTCTTTTTCATCCGCTGACCCTTTCAACATCTTCAGGTATTCCTCTTCCCCCTATTTGGCATCATCAAAAGAGAGAGGAACCCCTGGGAACATGCCAGCAAGCATGAAATCTAGTCGGCTAATAGATGAGTTTTGCTTGGAGTCTGGCTGCGGAGTATGTTGTACGAAATTTGAGAGCGGTGGCTTTGGATTCGGCTGCCACCAGCTTCATTTCACCCAGGAGAAGGCTCAATTTGTTGTTCATATTTTCCTCTACACGCAGAAGTTCTTTCCTGTGAAATTCTCGCAGCAGTTCCATTTCAGTGTTGTGGGAGGCATGCATTCTGTCAATATTTTCTTGCATCCACCTTTTCATGTCAGCATTATCAGCGCTCCAGATCAACATCTTGTTGTACAATGCCTTGAAATATCTGACTTGTTCTAGTGGCATTGTACGCTGCTGTTGACACCATTCCCTGATTCTGATCACTATTCCACGCAGATCGGCCGTAAGATTGGCATCCCTATTGTCCAGTCGCATATCCATTGTGGCCTGGCGCCGTTCTATCTTCTCAATCTCTGCAAAGATTGTCTTGAAGACTTCTCGTACTTCAGCTGTCACCTCGGTCTCAGCTGGCGGCCAAGTAGCATCAAAATCAAAGTCTGTTGGGACGATAATATCTGTTGGAATAACTGGGTCAGGTATAACGTTGAAGCATCGCTGCTCTCGAGCTGTTTCTTCATCAAGTTTAGGCAGCTCAATAGAGAAAGGGAAAGTTTCTTCAAATGCATCATCACGGACATATGGTATAGATTCCACCGTTACTCGTGCCTATGATATGCCCGGTGGAATGGAGTCTGCTGTAGCTTTGGGAGCCTGTGCAGACGACTCTGTTTTAGCTGGGCCTTGGTGAGTGGTTTGGCGGTGACCGAGCCTCGCTTGTCTTAATGTGCCTTCTTGACTTGATGAGATTCTCGCTAAATGAATTTGTTTGTTCTCACCGCACCATCAGCGTCATCGGAAGATGATGAGTCTTGAAGGCTTGGCTCATCATCAAAATTGAATGTTTGTCGAGCAGCCTTGAAGTCTGGCTTACTCGTACTAGGAAGAACATCCTCAGCTGAGTCTTTTTGATGTGTAGTTGGGGTAGACTCAGCTTCATCTGCAGATCCCAGGAAAGTTGTATCAGGATCATCTTGGGAGTCATGAAGAGCACTGATTTCCTCCTCTCGAATCAAGCAATTATGGTCTGAGGAGTGCTCTTATCTCCTTGATTTTTACCTAGGGAAGTCTCAACCTCCCTTAGACCTTCATTACCTCCTGTAGTCTCAACTACAGTGGGGCCTTGTAGAATCCCTTCGACAGGCGCAGCTATCTAAGGGTCTTCTGCAGAGGCATCCACAGGAGTCTCAACTCCGTGGATTGCACTTTCATTGCCCAGAGTGTTAACTCCCGGGGCAGAACCATCCCGTGCCTCGATCGCATCGTAGTGTCCTCGCCGAGCAGCGGTTGGCACTTCACCGTGAGCAGATTCAACTGTCCGAGCTTCGTCAGTGACAACTTGTTGTTTCCTTTTCTTGTTCCTTCTCCACTTCGCCTCCTAGATTCAGAGTAGAGTCAGCTGCAGCATCCTCCGACCTAGCTGCAGTAGAGTGAGTTTCCCCCTCAGCTGGCTCACCAGCTGAGTGACTTATGTTGGGGTCACTCTGCTCCAGACTCCCGGCTTTGTCAAATGAGTGGGCAGCACCAGAAAGGCGGGTGGTAAGACACCTTCGCGAGGGGTTGGCTCAACTTGGGTGCCCAAATTCCCGGTGTTATCGCCAATTCCCTTAGATTCGTCTTCTAAGTGAACTCGGGAAGTGGTTGCAAAGAATAACGTGTGCAATCATTGTACCACTCCCAACGGATCAATTTCCACCTGTGATTTGGAAGACTCTCCTGGTCCTTCCATCAACTCTTTCTCATGCATCAGTGTGGATTCCCGCATGGCTTGCTGCATGTCCAACTTTTCTTGTGCAGCAATAGAGTCCCTGACCTCATCACTGTCTGAGAGTATGTGAAGATGAGGATGAGTATGGTTGTTGGTTCCAGTTAGAGGACAAATGCTAGCTTTCTCACGAGCCTCTGCTTCCTCAGCTGCTCTTGCTTGTTCGTTTTCCTTCCGAATTTGCAGCATATTAATACAGTTATCTTCATCCAGGGCTTGCAACACTGTATCAACTTCAAGAACTGGGCGACCTCCTCTACATACGTCATTTGGTATTCCAGGGTGAGAAAGGGTATTAGCCCGGATTTCTCAATCTTATCAGCTATCTTCTTCACAAGAGTTTCATCGGAACCCTCCTTTATCATCCCGTCAAAATCCACGGTTGATCCGATGTGGATTTGCTTTGCGAGCTTGGTAAAATCATGTGCTGGTGCCATTTCAGCGATTTTTATCGAATGAAACTTGACAAACTTGCTTTGAAGACTTGTAGGGTTTTGAGAGAAAAGATACTTGCTTTCTTGCTTTGGAGAGATGAACAGTTTTTGAAGTGAGAGAAAAAACTGAACAAATGGGTATAAAAGGGATATGAAAGGCGTGTTTTCGGTTTTTGAAATATTGATAAAGATCAAGCACCAGGTTTAGCACGTCTAATTTGCATTTAATTGCTCGCATTTAATGCGGCAGACATTTATATCCAATCATATGCTTATCGTGCGACTTTTGATCAGTATTTCGTCATTATTACTGCCCGCGTCATTCTTAAAAACATTCCCGCTCATTAAAAACGCATTGCGTTTTTTGTCACTTAGCTCATAAATGACTCACTTACTTCTTAATCGACTCAACTCTTCTTCTCTCTATACGTATAGTGACTTGTCACTAACTCGTCTGGTGACTTTCCGATCTGGTAGTTCACTTGGCTGATTTATGAAATCTACTATGTTTTCATCTTTTCATGTTTCATCTCTTCTCATTGAGTCTTCTGAGTATCAACTCGGCTCAATTAACCCTAGCTCATGCTTGAGTTCTTCAAATCTTGATTCACATAATGGCTTTGTGAATATGTCAGCTAACTGTTTATCAGTTGAGATGTATTCCAGAGTGATGTATTTATTTTCAACATTATCTCTTATGAAATGATATCTGACATCAATGTGCTTTGTTCTTGAATGCAACACAGGATTCTGAGTGATTGCTATAGCACTTGTGTTATCACACGTAATTGGAATCTCTTTTCTTCAACATCATAATCTCTTTGTTGTCTCATCCATAAGACTTGGGCACAACAATTACCGCAACTATGTACTCTAAACCATTTGTGGATGTGGCTATTGAGTTTTTTTCTTGCTAAACTAGGAAACCAATCTATTTCCAAGCATTTGACATGTACCGAAGTACTCTTCTGTCAACCCTACATCCAAAGATAGTCGTAGTCCGAGTAACCTATTAGCTTGAATCCACCTTCCTTTGGATACCATAAGCCAACTTCCTGGCATCCCTTCAAATATCTTAGTATTCTCTTAGCTACAGTCATATGGCTTTCTTTTGGTGCAAATTGAAATCTTGCACATACGCCTACTACAAAGGTGATGAATGGCCTGCTTGCTTTTAAATAGAGCAGTGATCCAATGAGTGCTCTGTATCTGGTTTGATCCACAGGCTTACCATATGCATCCATATCCATCTTGGTGATGTATTCATTGGTATTTTCACGAAGACTTCTCTTCCATACCAAATTTCATCATTAAATCTCTGGTGTACTTTGTTTGACTTATGAAGGTTCCATCCGTCAGCTGTTTAACTTGAAGTCCTAGAAAAAATGTCAGCTCTCCCATCATGCTCATTTCAAATTTGCCTTGCATGAGGTTTGAGAACTTATCACACAGCTCTTTGTTTGTGGATCCGAAATAATGTCATCCACATATATTTGAACAAGCAGTATACTCTCTCCATATTGAATTATGAAGAGTGTTCTGTCCACTTTGCCTTTGGTGAATCCATTATCTATCAGAAATTGAGATAATGTATCATACCATGCTCTAGGTGCCTGTTTCAATCCATATATAGCTTTCTTGAGCTTGTACACCTTATCTCCAAGAGTCTTCTGTTCAAAACCTGGAGGTTGCTCAACATAGACTTCTTCTTCCAACAATCCATTTAAGAATGCACTCTTCACATCCATTTGATATACAATAAAGTTATTGTGTGCAGCATAGGCAAGAAACATCCTTATTGTTTCCAATCTTGCTTTGTTTCTTACCACAGAACCTTCCTCATTCATCTTGTTTCTGAATACCCATTTTGTGCCAATTACATTTTGATGGGTTGGTCTTTGCACTAATTCCCATACTTTTGTTTCTTTCAAACTGATTCAGCTCTTCTTGCATGGCTTGAATCCAATGTGTGTCATCCAATGCTTGGGACACATCTTTTGGTTTTATTTGGGACATAAAACAAGTGAACATAGCTTATTGTTGAGCTCTGGATCTGGTTCTTACACCATCGCTTACATTTCCAATAACTAGCTCTGGTGGATGGTCTCTCAGCCATCTCACATGAGGTTGGAGTAAATCAGCTGGGTTCAGTTGTCTTGCAGTTGTGTTGTCTTGAGCAGCTCTCTCATCATCATTTAGCTGCAGATTCTCCAGCTTTCTTTGAGATTCATCTATCTCATCTTCATCTTGATTAATTGCTCCTGCTTTTGCTTCAACATAAGGACTCTTCTGCATAGTTGGCTGATTCAGATTATCAACTAACTCTTTAATGTTCTCTCCATTTACATTAGGTTCATCAAAAATCACATGGATAGATTCTTCTGTGACCATAGTCCTCTTGTTCAGCACTCTGTAGGCTTTGCTTTCAGCTGAGTATCCCAAGAAGATACCTTCATCAGCTTTAGCATCAGAAGCCTTTAGATTATCCTTGCCATTATTGTGGATGAAGCATTTACATCCCAATATTCTAAAATATGCAACATTTGGCTTTCTCCCTGTCCATATTTCATAGGGAGTCTTTGTCAGCTGTCTATTGATCATGCATCTATTTTGAGTATAGCACGCAGTATTGATGGCTTCAGCCCAAAATCTTTTTGGCAATCCAACTTCAGCTAACATGGTTCTTGCAGCTTCCTTGAGAGTTATGTTCCTTCTTTCTGCTACTCCATTCTGCTGTGGAGTCCTCGCTGTAGATAATTCATGAGCAATACCATTTTCAACACAAGACTGAGTTATTATTCCATTGACAAACTCAGTTCCTCTATCAGATCTTTTCTTTATAATGGTTTGACTCTTCTCATTTTGAACTCTTCTCATTAGTGGAGGTAACTTCTGTAAATTTTCCTTCTTTTTACACATAAAGATTGTCCATGTATATCTTGAATAATCATCTACCACTACTAGAGTGTATTTCTTTCCACTTATGCCAGCTGGCTCAACTGGACCAAATAGATCCATATGCAACAAATGCAATATCCTTGTTGAAGATGGACTTGACTTCTCTTTGAATGATGATTTGATCTATTTTCCCATCTGACATGCATCACAAACACTTTCCTTCTTGTACACTGAGTCTGGCAGTCCTTCTACAAGATTACTCCTTGCAAGCTTGTTATTTGGCTTGAAATTCAGGTGACTCAGCTTCTTGTGCCACAACCAACTTGATTCGGCTGTACTCTTTGCTAGCAGACAAGTGCTTGGTGTGGCAGTTGACCAATCTACCACATACATGTTCTTTTGTCTGGATCCTTGTAACACTACTTCATTTGATTTAGTGTCTTTGATTTGGCACACTCCCATATTGAATCTGACATTATATCCCTTGTCACAGAGTTGGATGATGCTTAACAGGTTGAAGTTGAGGCCTTCAACATATGCAACATCTGTGATCGCTAATCCATTTTTTTTTATGGATCCAGTGCCTCTTATTTCCCCTGGAGCTTCATTTCCTCCAAATATGACTTTTGCACCTCTAATCTCCTTGAATTTTGAAAGATTTTTCTTGTTTCCTGTCATGTGTCTGGAACATCCACTATCCATGTACCAAGTTCCTTAGCACTCATTTGTTCTTGAAACTGCAATCAAGGAAATCGAGTTTTAGGTACCCATACTTTATGCGGGTCCCGAGGGGTTAGTCTTTGTAAGATGATCCAAACAACCTATAGCCAAATGATATGACTTTAAGAGGTTTCCATCTATTTGTGCCATAATCATAATTGACTTTGGCGAATTGCTTGGGGGCTTTAGGTTCATACAACTGTCTCTTTTGTCTGTATGCTTGTGTGTGAGTTTTAGCAATTGCCTTCTTTGTGTAGTTGTGATATTTCTGAGTGAAGTTCTTGGGTGCATATATGTGCTGATGATGGCTCTTTTGCCTTTGGAATGACCTTTGCTGAGTTCTAGGCCTTTGCCATTTTGGCATATATTCCACATGTCTTTGCTGATATTTCACATTATTCCAATCAGCTTGGCTTGGGTAATTTCTACCATTCCCATCTTTTGTGTTCCTTTGATAGAACTTCTGGGGATTCTGGTAGCTCTGTTTCTTCTTTATAGAGTACTTCCTATTTGGAGTTTCTTTGAGGCACTATCTTCGGATTTCTTCTGTTTGTCCTCTCAAAGATACTGATTCGTTTTCATTTTCCTTTATATCCAAGGCCAGTTTGTTTGTGATTATGCTTTGGAGTGAATGTGGGTGCAACATTTGGTATCTTGGGTTTTTGAGATGCTTCATTACTTGAAGATCCTTTTTCCAAGATCACTCTGGGAGTTTGACTGTGCACAAATGAATTGAATCATATGCCTGTCTTGTCTCCACATTCTTTTTGGCTCATAATAAGGTCATTCAATGATCTAGATGCCTCTGTGAATGAAACAATCACATTTTTGAGATCATTTTCCCTCTTTTCTATAGCAGCTATCTCTGCAATTAGTTTAGCATTCTCAACCTTCAGCTCTTTGTTCTCATCAGCTATGTGACTTAGAGTACTCAGCTCCTTAGTCAGCTGTGAGTTTTGGCTTTTGAGCTGGTTGTTTTCCTCATTTAATAATGTGTGTGAGGACTTAATGTGCTCAAAGTCTTTCATCATTTTGCCTAATGAATCATAAAGATCAGTGGGTGATGAAGTGTGTGTGTCACAATCACTATCACTAGAATCTGAGTGAGATGAGTTAGAATGTACCTCATCTTCTTGGCCAAGTTGATCTTGTTCTTTAGCCATTAGACAGATCATTGCTTCTTCTTCAGAATCACTTGAGTAGTCAGCTTCACTACTCTCTGAGTCTGCTATATCGTTTGACTTTGCTGTCTCAGCAGTCTCTGCAACCAACATTGCCTTTTTCTTTTCTTGTCTTCTTTCTCTGAAGACTCTTCTTTCTTCTTAATTCCTGTATTTATTGACTACAGGATATGGACAGTCAATAGCAAAGTGTCCTAGTTGTCTACAGTTCCAACACAGGTTCTCAACTCTTTGATCAACTCTTTCCGTTCTTGGGTTATCTGCTCTCTGATATTCAACCTTTTGGTGCTCAGCTCTCTTGGGAGGCCTGTCTTCCCTTGACTTGGAGGGAGCTGAATGTCTTCTGGAGGATTCACCCTTATTTCTTTTATAGTTCTTGTTGAATAACTTGTTGAATCTTTTAACCATCAAGGCAATTTCCTCCTGGTCAATGGCTTCCTTAACCTCAGCTCTTTTCCCATCCTTTACAATGAGTGCAACTATTTTGGGTACAACTGTCTCCTCTTGATCTTTTCTTCTCAGCTCGAATACATTGGCTTTGAGGTATGAGAATAGCTCATGATTGGATGTTGTTGTGAGGTTCATTGAATCTTCATTTCCCATTCAACTGGGAGACTTCTTAGAATCTTCATACACATTTCCTTCAGTGTATATTCTTTCCCAAGTGCAGATAGTTCATTGGTAATCTCAGTGAATCGAGCATACAGCTGATCCAAGGTTTCACCTGCAAGCATTTTAAAATTTTCAAATTTTTGTATAGCAACGGACAATTTGTTTTCTTTAATTTGCTCAGATCCTTCACAAATTAAAGTTAATTTATCCCAAATTTGTTTTTCAGTTTGACAAGATTTGACTTTGTTGAATTTTGCTTTGTCCAAGGTTTTGTAAAGTATGTCCTTGGCCACATTGTCCAAGTTGTATCTTCTTCTATCCTCGTTTGTCCATTCAATCCTTGATTTCTCAACCAGGGCTGGTCTTGCTTCAGCAGCAGCTTCCTCTTCTTCAGCCGCGGATGCTCTCTGTACAAATGTGTTCACTTTCAGTATTTGCAGTGGCCCATCCTCTATCACTATCCATATTTCATCATGTAAAGCTGGTAGATGAGCCTGCATACGAATTTTCCAGTCATCAAATTCCTCAATGGTGAACATAGGAATGCGTATCAAATTTTCTTCCATGATAATAACTTTGCTGAATGAAGAAAGCTTTTGACTTGAGACTGGTTCGACCTTGAACCTTTCTACAATCCTCCTTGGAATGTAGACCCCTTTTGATTCTTCAAAAGTTTCCTCTTCAATAGTTTGAAGTTGTCTTTCCTTCACAGCTTGGTGTTGGATTGATTTCCTTCGAAGTTTAGGCTTGAGGATTTTGCTTGAATAACTTGAGAGTAAATTGCAGGTTACAATTCTTAATAATTGCTTGAATGTTCGTGTTTCAGGTCTGCAAGGTTACCTTTTCTCAAAGTGATTCCTCAGCCTTTTATAGTGAACTTTTAAAAATCTGCCCGTTGAAGAGATAGGCTGATTTTCAAAAGTCACTTGTGTTCGTTGGCTTGTCTTGTTGCAGTCCTTGATGTTGACATTTCCTCATATTAAATGAATGTTCGCTTTTTTAGTCGACACGAGGTGCAGTGCTTCCCATTGGTTTATTCCTTTTGCACGCTTCTGGGACTGAGCACTTTAAGACATGGAAGCATGGAAGTATTACTTGTGTTGGGAAATTTATTTATTAGATTTTGATGAATGCCATGTAAAACGTAGACTAGAGAGTTGGCACCCCATTTTCCTTGTAATTTGTTTTGTAATAGATAGGGTTGTATGAGCTGTGTCAAGTCAGCTATGCCTGGATATGCAAGAAGTCAACTGAAGACTAGGATGAATACTCTGTTGAGAAGCAGCTGAGTGTGGCAAGGAAGATATATCAAGAACTCAACTGAAGGAGTATCAGCTGTGATACTACTGTATGAAGAGTCAGTCAAGTCAACCAAAGAAGCCAAGCCAAGTCAAGTTGAAGTGACAGATGAGTCTCTCAATCATTGGAGCAGACTAAAGTCACCTGGGGTAGTTAGAGAACTACAGTCAAGTCAAGACAACCGAAAAGAATCCGTTGCACAGAAGTCAAGAATATTACCTGAACCACAAACAAGTAATACTTCCATGCTGCCTTGTCTTAAAGTGCTCAGTCCCAAAAGTGTGCAAAAGGAATAAACCAATGGGAAGAACTGCACCTTGTGTCAGAACCTGGAAAGCTGCAAGACATTTAATACGAGGAAATGTCAACATCAAGGACTGCAACAAGACAAGCCAACGAACACAAGTGACTTTTGAAAATCAGCCTATCTCTTCAATGGGCAAATTTTTGAAAGTTCACTATAAAAGGCTGAGGAATCTCATTAAGAGAGGGTTACCTGAACCACAAACATTCAAGCAATTATTCGAACTATAACCTGCAGTATATTCTCAAGTTATTCAAGCAAAATCCTCAAGCCTAACTTTCGAAGGAAATCGATCCAACACCAAGCTGTGAAGGAAAGATAACTTCAAACAGTTGAAGAGGAAACTTTTGAAGAATCAAAAGGGGTCTACATTCCAAGGAGGATTGTAGAAAGGTTCAAGGTCGAACCAGTCTCAAGTTATTGGATGGTTTCGTGATCAAATCAAAGAAACTTGAGCAAGTGAGCTGAAGTAGCAAGGCAGCTGCCCTGTGAAGAAGCTGAGTCGGACGAGAAGCCAGCTGTGTGACCAAGGCATCTCCGCATCGAGTCCCAAAGGATCAAGTCGGGAATTTGTGTGATCAAGACTTGTATCCGGGTGATAACCACTTTGTACTCGATCAATACTTAGTGGATTCCTCCAGGAGTTGGAGAAGAGAGGAGTAGAAGAATTACCCCATCTTGAACCTCTATAAAAATTATTGTGTCATTTACATTTCAAAGCATTTAATTTCGGATGTCATTTTATATCTCGCGATAATTTGCTATCCAACTGATAATTTATAAAGTGCTAAAACCAAGTGTTAAAACAAACTTAAACCAAATTCAAGGGCGTTAAGTCTTCGCAATGAAAATCTCATCATGACCAAGTTAAGATTTAGACTAAACAAATTTGAGTTATTCTATCAATGACTCAATCAAGTACGTTGAGTGGCTAACTCTATTTGGTTAACTAACTTAGTCATTTGTCCTCAAGGACTTAGCTGTGTATTTAACTCTGTAATATTTTGAAAAGGACTAAAATTGAAAAGTTGGTAAGGTTTATTCAACCCCCCCTTCTAAACCTTACTCACACCCCTTGGGACCTACAAGTGGTATCAGAGCGGTTGGTGCATTGAGCCTTCCGCACTGGTTACTGAACTAGATCTCCAATCTTTCAAAGAAGTTTTAACACTTGTTCCTACAAAAGTTTTTTTTTTTTGCAAAGTTATTATCATGGAAGCAAATTTGACACGCATTCCTATGTTCACCATTGAAGAATTTGATGACTGGAAAATACGTAAGCAGGCTCATCTATCAGCTTTACATGATGAGATGTGGATAGTGATAGAGGATGGGCCACTGCAAATAATGAAGGTGAACACAGCTGCAAGGAGAGCATTAAAATTTGAAGGAGAAGAGGTTGTTTGCTCCTAGACCCGGCTATGGTTGAAAAACCAAGATTTGAATGGACAAATGATGACAGAAAAAGATACAACCTAGACAATGTGGCCAATGATATACTTTACAAGACTTTGGACAAAGCCATGTTTAACAAAGTCAAATCTTGCAAAATAACCAAAGAAATATGGGATAAACTAACTTTAATTTGTGAAGGATCAGAGCAAATTAAGGAAAACAAATTATCTGTTGTTCTTCAAAAATTTGAAAACTTTAAAATGTTTGCAGGTGAGACAATGCATCAGCTGGATGTTAGATTCACTGAAATTACAAATGAGCTCTCAGCACTTGGAAAGGAATACACACAAAAGGAAATGTGTATGAAGATACTAAGGAGCCTCCCAGCTGAGTGGGAAATGAAGACCATGGCTCTAAGGCACTCGATGGACCTATCAAAAATATCCAATCATGAACTATTCTTAGACCTCAAAGCTTATGAATTTGAGCTGAGAAGAAAAGATCAAGAGGAGACAGTTGTACCCAAAACAACTGCACTTATAGTCAAGGATGGAAAGAGAGCTGAGACCAAAGAAATCATTGACCAGGAGGAGATTGCGCTGATGGTTAAAAGATTCAACAAGTTCTTCAACAAGAACTACAAAAGAAATAAAGGTGAATCCTCCGGAAGACATTCAGCTCCCTCCAAGTCAGGGGAAGATAGGCCACCAAAGAGAGCTGAGTATCAAAAGGTCGAATATCAAAGAGCTGACAACCCAAGAAATGAGAGAGCTGATCAAAAAGTTGAAAACCTGTGTTTGAATTGCAGACAACCAGGACACTTTGCTATTGACTGTCCATATCCTGTAGTCAATAAATACAGAAATGAAGAAGAAAGAAGAGTCTTCAGAGAAAGAAGACAAGAAAAGAAAAAGGCAATGTTGGCTGCTGAGACCGCTAAGATAGCTAAGTCAAAGGAAGTAGCAGACTCAGAGAGTAGTGAAGCTGATTACTCAAGTGATTCTGAAGAAGAAGCAATGATCTGTCTAATGGCTAAAGAACAAGATCAACCTGACCAAGAAGATGAGGTACATTCTAACTCATCTCACTCAGACTCTAGTGATAGTGATTGTGACACACATACTTCATCACCCACTGATCTTTATGATTCATTAGGCAAAATGATGAAAGACTTTGAGCACATTAAATCCTCACACACACTATTAAATGAGGAAAACAAAAGCCCACTCAAAAGCCAAAACTCACGGTGACTAAGGAGCTGAGTACTCTAAGTCACATAGCTGATGAGAACAAAGAGCTGAAGGCTGAGAATGCTAAACTAATAGTAGAGATAGCTGCTATAGAAAAGAGGGAAAATAATCTTAAAACTGTGATTGCTTCATTCACAAAGGCATCTAAATCATTGGATGACCTTATTATGAGCCAAAAAGAGTGTGGAGACAAGACATGCAGAGGATTCAATTCCTTGGTGCACAGTCAAACTCCTAAAGTGATCTTGGAAAAAGGATCTTCAAGTAATGAAGCATCTCAGAAACCCAAGACACCAAATGTTGCACCCACATTCACTCCAAAGCACAATCACAAACAAACTGGCCTTGGATATAAAGGAAAAGGAAAACAGCCAGTTGAGTATGCTGAGAGAACAACAGAGAAGAAATCCAGCAGAGTGCCTCAGCAAACTCCAAACAGGAAGTACTCTGTGAAGAAGAAATAGAGCTACCAAAATCCCCAGAAGTTCTATCAAAGGAACACAAATGATGGGAATGGTAGAAACTACCCAAGCCAAGCTGATTGGAATAATGTGAAATATCAGCAAAGACCTGTGGAATATATGCCAAAATGGCAAAGACCTAGAACTCAACAAAGGGCATTCCAAAGGCAAAAGAGTTATCATCAGCACACATATGCACCCAAGCACTACACTCGAGAAATATCACAACTACCCAAAGAAGGCAATTGCTAAAACTCACACAGGCATACAGACAAAAGAGGCAATTTGTATGAACCTAAAGCCCCCAAGAAATTTGCCAAAGTGAATTATGATTATGGCACATATAGATAACAACCTCTTAGAGTCAAATCATTTGGCTATAGGTTGGTTGGATCATCTTACAGTACTAACCCCTCAGGACCCAGGCAAGTATGGGTACCTAAAAACTAATTTCCTTGATTGCAGGTTCAAGGGAAGTGAGTGCCAAGGAACCTGGTACATGGATAGTGGCTGTTCCAGACATATGACAGGAAACAAGAAAAATCTGTCAAAATTCAAGAAGATTAGAGGTGCAAAAGTCATATTTGGAGGAAATGAAGCTCTAGGGGAATTAAGAGGAACTGGATCCATCAAGAAAAATGGATTAGAAATCACAGATGTTGCATATGTTGAAGGCTTCAACTTCAACCTATTAAGCATCAGCCAACTCTGTGACGGGGGCTATAATGTTAGATTCAATATGGTAGTATGCCAAATCAAAGACACTGAATCAAATGAAGTAGTGTTGCAAGGATCTAGACAAAAGAACATGTATGTGGTAGATTGGTCGACTGCCACACCAAGCACTTGTCTGCTAGCAAAGAGTACATTCGAATCAAGTTGGCTGTGGCACAAGAAGCTGAGCCACCTGAATTTCAAGACAATTAACAAGCTTGCAAGGAGTCAACTTGTAGAAGGACTACCAGACTCAGTGTACAAGAAGGAAAGTGTTTGTGATGCATGCCAGATGGGAAAGCAAATCAAATCATCATTCAAAGAGAAGTCAAGTCCATCTTCAATAAGGATATTGCGTCTGTTGCATATGGATCTATTTGGTCCAGTTGAGCCAGCCAGCATAAGTGGAAAGAAATACACTCTAGTGGTGGTGGATGACTATTCAAGATATACATGGACCATCTTCATGTTTAAAAGAAGGAAACTTTGCAGAAGTTACCTCAACTGATGAAAATAGTTCAAAATGAGAAGAGTCAAACCATTATAAAGATAAGATCTGATAGAGGGACTGAGTTTGTGAATGGAATAATAACTTAGTATTGTGTTGAAAATGGCATTGTTCATGAATTAACTGCAACAAGGACTCCACAGCAGTGGAGTAGCTGAAAGAAGAAACAAAACTCTCAAGGAAGATGCAAGAACCATGTTAGCTGAAGCTGGATTGCCTAAAAGATTTTGGGCTGAAGCTATAAACACTGCATGATATACTCAAAATAGATGCATGATAAATAGACAGCTAACAAAGACCCCCTATGAGATTTGGACAGGGAGAAAGCCAAATGTTGCATATTTTAGAATATTTGGATGTAAATGTTTTATCCACAACAATGGAAAGGATAATCCAAAGGCTTTTGATGCTAAAGCTGATGAAGGTATCTTATTGGGATACTCAGCTGAAAGCAAATCCTACCGAGTGTTGAACAAGAGGACTATGGTCACAGAAGAATCTATCCATGTGGTTTTTGATGAACCTAATGCAAATGGAGAAGACATTGAGGAGTTAGCTGATAAGCTGAATCAGCCAACTATGCAGAAGAGTCCCTATGTTGAAGTTGAAGCTGGAACAATCAATCAAGATGAAGGTGAAATAGTTGAACCTCAAAGACAGCAGGAAAATCTGCAGGTAAGTGATGATGAGAGAGCTGCTCAAGATAACACAACTGCAAGACGCCTGAATACAGCTAACTTACTCCAACCTGATGTGAGATGGCTGAGAGACCATCCACCAGAGCTAGTCATTGGAGATGTAAGAGATGGTGTAAGAACCAGATCCAGAGCTCAACAAGAAGCAATGTTCACTTGTTTTATTTCCCAAATAGAGCCAAAAGATGTGTCCCAAACATTGGATGATATACATTGGTTCAAGCCATGCAAGAAGAGCTGAATCAGTTTGAAAGAAACAAAGTATGGGAATTGGTGCAAAGACCAACCCATCAAAATGTTATAGGCACAAAATGGGTATTCAGAAACAATATGAATGAGGAAGGTTCTGTGGTAAGAAACCAAGCAAGATTGGTAGCCAAAGGGTATTGCCAAGAAGAAGGAATAGATTTTGGTGAAACATTTGCTCCTGTTGCAAGATTAGAAGCAATAAGGATGTTTCTAGCCTATGTTGCACACAAGAACTTTATTGTATATCAAATGGATGTGAAAAGTGCATTTTTAAATGGACTGCTAGAAGAAGAAGTCTATGTTGAGCAACCTCCAGGTTTTGAGCAGAAGACCATTGGAGATAAGGTGTACAAGCTCAAGAAAGCTCTATATGGACTGAAACAAGCACCTAGAGCATGGTATAATACATTATCTCAATTTCTGACAGATAATGGATTCACCAAAGGCAAAGTGGACATAACACTCTTCAGAATTCAAGATGGAGAGAGTATGCTCCTTGTTCAAATATATGTGGATGACATTATTTTTGGATCTACAAACAAAGAGTTGTGTGATAAGTTTTCAAACCTCATGCAAGGAAAATTTGAGATGAGCATGATGGGAGAGCTGACATTCTTTCTAGGACTTCAAGTTAAACAACTGAAGGATGGAACCTTCATAAGTCAAACAAAGTACACCAGGGATTTAATGAAGAAATTTGGTATGGAAGAGAAGTCTTCTGTGAAAATACCAATGAATACATCAGTCAAGATGGATATGGATGCAGATGGTAAGACTGTGGATCAAACTAGATACATAGCAGTTATTGGATCACTGCTCTATTTAACAGCAAGCAGGCAGGACATCACCTTTGCAGTAGGTGTATGTGCAAGATTTCAATCTGCACCAAAGGAGAGCCATATGACTGCAGCTAAGAGAATCCTAAGATATTTGAAGGGATGCCAAGAAGTAGGCTTATGGTATCCAAAGGAATGAGGATTCAAGCTTATTGGTTACTCAAACTCTGACTATGCTGGATGTAGAGTAGACAGGAAAAGCACTTCAGGTACATGTCAAATGCTTGGAAACAGACTAGTTTCCTGGTTTAGCAAGAAGCAAAACTCAATAGCCACATCCACAGCTGAAGCTGAGTACATAGATGTGGGCAGCTGTTGTGCCCAAGTCTTATGGATGATACAACAGCTGAGAGATTATGATGTTGAAGATAAATAGATTCCATCTATGTGTGATAACACAAGTGCTATTGCAATCACTCAAAATCCTGTGTTGCATTCTAGAACAAAGCACATTGATGTCAGATATCACTTTATAAGAGATCATGTTGGAATGAAAGACATCACCTTGGAATACATCTCAACTGATAAACAGTTAACTGACATATTCACAAAGCCATTATGTGAATCAAGATTTGAAGAACTCAAGCATGAGCTAGGGTTAATTGAGCTGAGTTGACACTCAGAAGACTCAAGGAGAAGAGATGGAACGAGAAAAGATGAAAATAGAGCAGAGCTTGTGAATCAGCCAAGTGAATCAGCCGTATCGGAAAGCTAGTAGTATCGAGTTAGCTGACAGCTGAGTCACTATGTGAATAGAGAGAAGAAGAGCTGAGTCAGTTAAGGAGTAAGCTGAGTCATTTATGAGCCAAGTGACAAAAATGCAGTCGTTTTTAATAAGTGGGAATGTTTTTAAGAATGACGTCGGCGTAATAATGATGGGTACAGTCAAAAGTTGCATAGTAAGCATATGATTGGATATAAATGCTTCCGCATTAAATGCGAGCAATTAAATGCAAATGAGACGTGCTAAATATGAGCCGTTGATCTTGATCAATATTTCAAAAACCAAAAACACGTCCTTTCATAACCCTTATATACCCATTTGTTCAGTTTTCTCTCTCACTTCAAAAACTGTTCATCTCTCCAAAGCAAGAAAGCAAGTATCTTTTCTCTCAAAACCCTACCAGTCTCCAAAGCAAGTTCGTCAAGTTTTGTTCGATAAAAATCACTGAAATGGCACCACCACATGATTTTGCTAAGCTAGCAAAGCAAATCCACACCGGATCAACCGTGTATTTTGACGGGATGATAAAGTAGGGTTCCGATGAAACCATTGTGAAGAAAATAGCTGATAAAATTTAGAAATCTGGGTTGAAACCCTTTCTGACGATGGAATATCCTATGACATACGTAGAGGAGGTCGCCCACTTCTATGTGAATGCCGAGGTGCAGGACGAAGGGATTAAATCCTCTGTCCACCGCAAGGACATAGTAATCACTGCAAAGGACCTTGCGGAGCACTGTTTATTACCGTTGGAGGGCATGCCGGAGATATATGAAGCAGATGTTGATTTTGTCGCTGCATGGAAGGAAGTGGCCAAATCCGAGTGTGATGCAAAAGTTGTCTACACATCAGACAAGAAGCTACTGAAGGAAGATTATCATAAGTTGTTGGATATTGTTGCCAAATGTGTAGACATCAAGTTTGGAAGCTTCAATCAGCTGTCCAAAACCAAGCTGATCGTCATGGCTGTGATCATGGAGGAAAAGAAAGTCAACTGGGCAGAATTCATCTACAGCAGACTCTGCCAGAACGTTGCAAATAAGACCTTCAAAGGACGATGGATCATTTGGAGGATCTCTGGGCTATGGCTTTGTAATCGGCCATTTGATGGAGGTGAAGGGTGGTCCTCTTCGACATGGAAAGTCATTCCATGTCAATAAGAAGATGTTCCGGGCAAATCTTTCAGGAGCTCAGAAGAGAGCCTATGCCAAGAGGGCGGATACCAGTGAGGGGGAATCTACTGACCCTCACGACACAGCTGTTTTCTCCCCTCCCAAGAAGAAAGCTGCCCATGCAGCTGGAAAGAAGATAGTTGCCTCTGCAGCTAAGAAGAAAGATGTACCTGCCCCTGCAGCCGTGTCTCCTGCCCCTGCAGCCGAGGCAGAGAAGGAACCTCAAATACCTTCTCCAACCATCAAGAAGAAGAGGACTGCCAAGCCAAGAAAGTCAGCTCCTCAGACAAAGAAATATGCACCGGCCCCCGCCACCAAAGATGCTGAGACAGAAGTATCCGAACCAGAAATTAATCTGGTACGGACAAAAAGAAGAAGACTTGCCAAACGTTCAACGCTTGAGAAGACAGTTGAGTCTGCCATTCAGCCGGAAAAAGTCTCTGAGACTGCTGAAGAAGTGCAGTCTCTAGAAATTATTGATGAAATAGCCAAGTCTGTTGAGGTCGATCAGCAGAGGCAAATCGATGACCCAGTTGTGGATAGAACAGCTGAGGAACAAGAAGCAGCGAAGTCAGATGCTGCTGAGGGTAAAAAGTAGCAGAGTTTGCTACCCTCCATTCCTGAAAAGGAAGGGCAACAGGGAGAGAATGATGATGATGATGTAATTATATGCTCTCCATTGTACCCAGACATTCAAAATCGTCTAAGAGCATGGAGGAACTCTTCAGGTTTCTCGAAGTTGATATTGTGCTACAAGCCCTGGATGAGGATAACTGCATTAACATGCTGCAAATTCAGAAGGAAAACGAACAGGCTAGAGCAGCTGAAGAAGCAGAGGCTCGTGAGAAAGCTAGCATTTGTCCTCTTACTAGAACCAGCGATCAAACTCATTCGCACATAGATGTTCTTTCAAAAAGTGATGAGGACGTGGATCCGGTTACTGCAAAGGAGAAATTGGATATGCAGCAAGCCATGCTGGAGTCCAAAATGATGCACGAGCAACAGCTGAGGGAAGGACCTGGAGAGGCTTCCAAATCTCAGCTGGAGATTGATCCATTGGGAGTGGTACAGCAAATTGCCACTGTTATTGTTGCAACCACTTCCCCAGTTCATTTAGAAGACGAATCTAAGGGAGTTGGCGATGACACTTGGAATTTGGGCACCCAAGTTGAGCCAACCCCTGTTGAAGGTGTCTTACCACCTGCCCCTACGGCTGACCACTCATTTGACAAAGCCGAGAGTCTGGAGCAGAGTGACCCCAACATAAGTCACTCAGCTGGTGAGCCAGCTGAGGGGGAAACTCACTCCACTGCAGCTAGGTCGGAGAATGTTGCAGCTGACTCAACCCTGCATCTAGGAGGCGAAGTGGAGAAGGTAGAAGAAAAGGAAACACAACAAGTTGTCACTGACGACGCTCGGACAATTGAGTCTGTCTCAGTTGAAGTGCCAACTGCTCTGCAGGCTGAGGATGCTGCTGATGCAGTCGAGGCACATGATGGTTCTGCCCCGGGAGTTAACACTCTGGGTAATGAAAGTGCAATCCATGGAGTTGAGACTCCTGTGGATGCCACTGCAGAAGACCCTAAGACAGCTACGCCTGTCAAAGGGATTGTCCAAGGCCCTGCTGCAGTTGAGACTACATGAGGTAATGAAGGCCTACGGGAGGTTGAGACTTCCCGAGGTAAAGAAGCAGAAACACAGAACATTCCTCCTGTTCACATTGATGATTCTGAGAAGGAGATAAGTGCCCTTCATGATTCCCAAGACAACCCTGACATAACCTTTCTGGGATCTGAAGCTGAAGATGAAGCTGAGTCCTCCCCGCTGCAAATGAAAAAGACTCGGTGAGGATGTTCTACCTAAGACGAGTAAGCGGACTTCAAGGTCGCTTTCGACAAATGTTTAATTTTGATGATGAGCCAAGCCTTCAAAACTCATCATCTTCCGATGGCGCTGATGGTGCAGCTGAGGAACAACAAATTCATTTAGCAGAAAATACTGAGGCTGAAGAAGCTATTAAGACAGCTAAGGCTCAGTCAGCTGGCCAACCCCCACACCAAGGCCCAGCTTAAACCGAGTCGTCAGCACAGGCTCCCAAAGCTGCAGAAGAGTTGACCCAACCAGTCACATCACAGGCTCGAACGACTGTACATTCCATACCTTACGTCCGTGATGATGCTTTCGAGGAAACTTTTCCTTTTTCAATTGAGGTGCCTAACTTTGTTGAAGAAACAGCCTGTGAGCGGAAACGATACCACAAACCTGATCCAGTGATTCCCACTAACTCTATTGTCCCAGCAGAATTCGATTTTGATGCTGCTTGGCCACCAGCTAAGACTAAAGTAACAGCTGAGGTGCGTGAAGTCTTTAAGACTATCCTTGGAGAGATTGAGAAATTTGAAAGGCACCAGGCCTCGCTGGATATGCGGCTGGATAATAGGGATGCCACTCTCACAGTCGACTTGAGAGGAATTGTGTTGCGGATCAGAGAATGGTGTCAACAGCAGAGTACAATGCGATTTGAACAAGTCAGATACTTCAAGGCATTGTACAACAAAATGTTGATCTGGAGCGCTGATAATGCTGATATGAAGAAGAGGATGCAAGAGAATATTGACAGAATGCATGCCTCCCACAACACTGAAATGGAACTGCCGCGAGAATTTCACTGGAAAGAACTTCTGCGCGTAGAGGAAAACATGAATAACAAATTCAGTCTTCTTATGGCTGAAATGAAACTTGTGGCAGCCGAGTCCAAAGCCACCCGCTCAGAATTTCGAACATCATACTCCGCAGCAGACTCCAAACACACTTCAGCCATCAGCAGACTAGACTTCATGCTTGGTGGTATGTTCCCAGGAGTTCCTCTCTCCTTTGATGATGCCAAAAATGGGGAAGAGGAATACCAGAAGATGCTTAAGGGGACGGTTGGTGAGAATGAAAAGGAAACAGCTGTCGCAGAGAAGAAAGATTCAGCTATTGAGAAGAAGAAGGAGAAGGGAAAAGCAGTTGAGGGGCAAGGTTCAAAAGATATGACTCTAATGTTTGCTGAAACCCCTCAACAAGGCATTGTCACAGCTGACATAATCGGCAAACTTCCAGTAACTCTGCCGCTCCAACACTCTGTTGTACCTATGTCTGAGAAGAGAAAAATCGTAGAAGCAGGGATGAAGGAGGTCGAGGGAAAAATGGATGCTCGTGTGATGGATATACTGAAACAATACAGAGGCATTCCAGCAGGAAGAGACACTGATGCCATTTCAGACGATGGAAATGAGCCACGATCAGTGGAAGAATTCAAAACGCTCGAATCCGAGGGATACTTCAAAGATATGTCCATAGCCCAAGCCTGGAACCTGTATTGGGAGCATGGTCTAAAGCTATGTGAAGAAGTTAATAGGCAGCAGACTACTAACAATCACTCTGCTGGTCACTCTGCTGGAAAGAAGAAGACTCCAGTACAACATACGCCCAGAGGAGGAGGAAGAAGTGGTGGAGGAAGAGGCTCTTGACCTAGACCTCTGCCCAAAAATGTTAAATACGTAGATCCTGAAAAGAAAAGAGGGATCTACTGGGCTGGATATGATGAAGTAGCCAATCTGGAAGTGGCTAGGAAGAATGCTGAGTATGTCAAAAGAATTGAAGAAGAAAACAAAAGACAAGATCAGCTGTGGGAAGAGAGTCAACAGAGGCAAGAAAGAAGGAGAAAAGACGAAGCTGCCCGAGAAGAGCCTACGAGAAAAAAAAAGCAAACAAGATGAAAAAAGAGAAAGAGACCAGGAGGGACGACGTGAAGAAGAAGAAGGAGGCAGCGAAGGCGATGAAGTGTTGTTGTCTACCCCTTCATGTATTTTACTATTGTAAATACATGTGTATGTAAGTCTTATGTACGTTGAATAAGAATTGTGTAATTTCTATATTTGCGTTGCGTAGATATACCGCTATGTTTGCTAGGATACACATTGTACACGGTTGTGTAAAGAAAAGAATGATATGATTCTATGCATACATTCTCTGTTTCTACATTGTCCGTATGTATCTTCGCTATTTACATTTTGTATGTATGTTTTAAGTTTTGGCATCATCAAAAAGGTGGAAATTTTTGGGAAATTTATTTATTAGATTTTGATGAATGCCATGTAAAACGTAGACTAGAGAGTTGGCACCCCATTTTCCTTGTAATTTGTTTTGTAATAGATAGGGTTGTATGGTGTGTCAAGTCGCCTATGCCTGGATATGCAAGAAGTCAATCAAGACTAGGATGAATACTCTGTTGAGAAGCGGTGAGTGTGGCAAGGAAGATATATCAAGAACTCAACTGAAGGAGTATCAGCTGTGATACTACTGTATGAAGAGTCAGTCAAGTCAACCAAAGAAGCCAAGCCAAGTCAAGTTGAAGTGACAGATGAGTCTTTCAATCATTGGAGCAGACTCAAGTCACCTGCGGAAGTTAGAGAACTATAGTCAAGTCAAGACAACTGAAAAGAATCCGTTGCACAGAAGTCAAGAATAGTACCTAAACAAGTAATACTTCCATGCTGCCATGTCTTAAAGTGCTCAGTCCCAGAAGCGTGCAAAAGGAATAAACCAATGGGAAGCACTGCACCTTGTGTCAGAACCTGGAAAGCTGCAAGACATTTAATACGAGAAAATGTCAACATCAAGGACTGCAACAAGACAAGCAAACGAACACAAGTGACTTTTGAAAATCAGCCTATCTCTTCAACGGGCAGATTATTGAAAGTTTACTATAAAAAGCTGAGGAATCTCATTAAGAGAGGGTTACCTGAACGACAAACATTCAAGAAATTATTCGAACTGTAACCTGCAATATATTCTCAAGTTATTCAAGCAAAATCCTCATGCCTAACTTGCGAAGGAAATCGATCCAACACCAAGCTGTGAAGGAAAGACAACTTCAAACTGTTGAAGAGGAAACTTTTGAAGAATCAAAAGGGGTCTACATTCCAAGAAGGATTGTAGAAAAGTTCAAGGTCGAACCAGTCTCAAGTCATTGGAGGGCTTCGTGATCAAATCCAAGAAGCTTGAGCAAGTGAGTCGTAGTAGCAAGCGTAACCGCCTGTGAAGAAGCTGTTTCGAGTCGACGAGAAGTATTTGTGTGACCAAGGCATCTCAGCATTGAGTCCCAAAGGATCAAGTCAGCTATGTGATCAAGACTTGTATCTGGACTGATAACCACTTTGTACTCTGATCAATACTTAGTGGATTCCTCCAGGAGTTGGAGAAGAGAGGAGTAGAAGAATTACCCCATCTTCGAACCTCTATAAAAATTATGGTGTCATTTACATTTCAACATTTAATTTTTGCATTTCATTTTATATCTGCTGATAATTTGCTTTCCAACTGATAATTTACAAAGTGCTAAAACCAAGTGTTAAAACAAACTTAAACCAAATTCAAGGGTGTTAAGTCTTCCACTGAAAAATCTCATCAAACCAAGTTAAGATTTAGACTAAACAAGTGAGTTATTCTATCAAAACTCAATTAAGTCCGTTGAGTGGCTAATCATTTGGTTAACCAACTTAGTTGTCCCTCAAGGACTAAGCTGTGTATTTAACTCTGTAATATTTTGAAAAGGACTAAAATCAAAAAGTTGGTAACGTTTATTCAACCCCCCCTTTCTAAACCTTACTCACACCCCTTGGGACCTACAACTTGTTTAGGTAATATTCTTGACTTCGTACGGCAAATGATTCTTTTGATTGTCTTGACTTGATCAGTTCTCTAACTTCCCAGGTAACTTCGAAAGTTAGCTTCCAATCAATGGATGACTCATCCGTCACTTCAACTTGAGACTTATCTTCTTGAGTTGACTTGATCGATACTTCACACGATTGTATCCCAACCGATACTCCTTCAAAGTTCTGGAGTTCTGACGTCTCCTCCTTGCCATACTCGGTTGTTTCACAAATGAGTATTCGTTCGATCTTCAATTGACTTGTATATCCAGCATAGCCGACTTGACTCGGCCAAATGCGTCACTATCTATTACAATGCAAATTACAAGGAAAATGGGGTGCCAACTTTCTAGTCTAAGTTTTACATGGCATTCATCAAAATCTAAACAATAAATTCCCAACAATATAGTAATATGTCAAAGTTGTCAGGTCTAAAGTGTTAGTCCCAGAATTGTGCAAAAGGAATGAACCAATGGGAACTGCCTTGTGTCGCACCTACAATGCTAAGACATTTAATAGGATGAAGGGTCAACATCAAGGATCGAGACCAAGACAAGCCAACTAATACAAGTCACATTTGAAATTAGTCTATCTATTCAACGGGCAAAATTTCAAATGTGCACTATAAAATGCTGAGGAATTTATTGAGAAGAGGTTACCTGAACCACAAACAAGCAAGAAATATTCAAGCATCTAACCTGCAATATTCTCACAAACATTCAAGCAATTCCTCAAGCCTGAAACTCGAAAGAAATCGATCCAACACGAGTTGTGAAGAAAGACAACTTCAAATCTGTTGAAAAGGAAACTTTTGAAGAAATCAAAGGGATCTACTTTCCAAGCTAGGATTGTAGAAAGGTTCCAGGTCAAACCATTATCAAGTTTGTTGGAGGGCTTCGTGATCAAATCCAAGAACTTGAAAAGTGAGCTGAAGTAGCAAAGCAACTGCCCGGTGAAGAAGCTGAGTCACAAGAGAAGCCAGCTATGTGATCAAGGCTGTCTCCAGACTGTTCACCGCTTTGTAAACTGATCTGTTACATAGTGAATTCCTTCAGGAGTTGGAGAAGAGATGATTAGAAGAATTACCCCATCTTCGAACCTCTATCAAAATATTTGTGTCATTAACTTTCAGCAAACTTACTTTCCTGCACATTTAATTTATATCTGCTATTAAGTATTATATTTGCTATCCAACTAATAAATAACCAAGTGCTAAAAATCAAGTGTTTAAAACAAGCTAAAATCTAATCAAAGGGTGTAAATTCTTCCGCTGTTAAAAACCAATCAGCCAAGTTAGGTATTTGGCTTGAGCAGCTGAGTTATATTATCAACAGCTCCATTGAGTCTGTTGAGATGGTAACTTAGCTGAAAAGCCAACTTAGCTGTCCATCAAGGACACAGCTGTTTGAGTCAACTCTGTTAAATTATTTCAAAAGAACTAAATCGAAAATTTGGTAAGGTTTATTAAACCCCCCCTTCTAAACCTTACTTCACACGCCTTGGGACCTACAAGTGGTATCTGAGCGGTTGGTTCATTGAGCCTTCCGCACTGGTTACTGAACTAGATCTCTATTTTATTCAAAAAGTTTTTAAACACTTGTATTTTCAAAGTCTTTCATTTTAAGCAAAGTTATCATCATAGAAGCAAATCTGACACGCATTCCTATGTTCATTGTTGGAGAATTTGATGATTGGAAAATTCGTATGCAGGCTCATCTTTGCATTACATGATGAAATGTGGCTATTAATTGAGGATGGGCCATTGCAAAATACTCAAAGTGAACACGGCTGCAATAAGAGCAGCTGCAGCTGAAGGAGAAGAAGTTGTTGCTAAAGCAAGATCAGCCATGGTGTGAAAAACCAAGGACTGAGTGGACTAATGAGGATGGAAAGAGATACAACTTGGACAATGTGGCCAAAGACATACTCTACAAGACATTGAACAAAGTAATGTTCAATAAAGTCAAATCTTGCAAATCTGCAAAAGAAATATGGAATAATCTGACTTCAATTTGTGAAGGATCAGAACAAATTAAAGAAAATAAACTATCTGTTGCTATTCAAAAATTGGAAAATTTCAAAATGATTGCAGGTGAAACCTTGGATCAATTGGATGCCAGATTCACTGAAATCACAAATGAGCTTTCAGCTCTTGGGAAGGAATATACACAAAAGTAAATATGTATGAAGATACTAAGAAGCCTCCCAGCTGAATGGGAAATGAAGGTTATGGCCCTGAGACATTCAATGGACCACTCAAAAACATCTAACCATGAGCTATTCTCAAACCTCAAAGCATATGAATTTGAGCTGAGAAGAAAAGAGCATGAGGAGACAGATGTACCCAAGACAACTGCATTAGTGGCTAGTGATGGAAAGAGAGTTGAGCCAAAGAAAGCCATAGACCAGGAGAAAATTGCCCTGATGGTCAAAAGATTCAACAAGTTCTTCAATAAGAACTATAAAAGTAATAAGGGTAAGACCTCTAGGAGACATTCAGCTCCTCCCAAATCAAGGGAAGATAAGCCACCCAAGAGAGATGAGCATCAAAGGGTTGAATATCAGAGAGCCGATAATCCAAGAACATAAATAGCTGATCAAAGAGCTGAGAACCTGTGTTGGAACGCAGACAACCAGACATTTTGCGATTGATCGCTCCTATCCACCCGAACCAACAAGTACATGAATGAAGAAGAAATAAAAGACTTGAGGAAAAGTCCGAGATCGGCGAGACAGTCAAGTCCAAAGAAGCGGCCAGACTCGAGAAAGTAGTGAAGCGGACTACTCAAGTGATTACGAGGAAGAGGCTATGATTTGCCTTATGGCTAAAGAACAAGATCAACCGGATCAAGAAGATGAGGTACACTCTAACTCATCTCATTCAGATTCAAGTGATAGTGACTGTGATGCACACACTTCATCACCCACTGATCTTTATGATTCATTAGGAAAAAGGGCGAAAGATTTTGAACACATAAAATCCTCACACACTGTTCTGAATGAGTAAAACAGTCAGCTTTAAAGCCAAAACTCACAGCTGACTAAAGATCACAGCATAGTACTCTGAGTCATATATTTGATGAGAACACTAAGCTGAAGGTTGAAAATGTAAAGATCACAGCAGAGTTAGCTGCTATAGAAAAGAGGGAAAAAGATCTCAAAAATGTGATTGCCTCATTTACAAAGGCATCCAAATCATTGGATGATCTTATTATGAGTCAAAAAGAATGTGAAGATAAGACAGGCATAGGATTTAATTCCTTTGTGCACAGTCAAACTCCAAGAGTGATTTTGGAAAAAGGATCTTCGAGTAATGAAGCATCTCAAAAACCCAAAACATCAAATGTTGCACCAACATTCACTCCAAAGCACAATCACAAACAAATTGGCCTTGGATACTAAGGAAAAGGAAAACAGCCAGTTGAGTATGCTGAGAGGACAACTGAGAAGAAATCCAGCCGAGTTCCTCAGCAAACTCCAAACAGAAAATACACTTAGAAACCCCACAAATTTCAAAAGAGAAATACATATGATGGGAATGGTAGAAACTATCCAAACAATGCTGATTGGAATATGTGAAACATCAGCAAAGACCAATGGAATACAAGCCAAAATGGCAAAGACCTAAACCTCAACAAAGGTCATGCCAAAGGCAAAAGAGCTATTATCAGCACACATACGCACCCAAGAACTACACTTAGAAATACCACAACTACCCCAAGAAAGCAGTTGCTAAAACACAAACACAGGCATACAGACAAAGAGACAGATGTATAAACCTAAAACCCCCAAGCAATTTGCCAATGTGCACTATGATTATGGCACTGATAGATGGGAACCTCTTAGAGTCAAATCTTTTGGCTATAGGTTCGTTGGATCATCTTATAGCACTACCCCCCAGGAAATAAGAAAAATATGTCAAGATTCAAGGAGATTATTGGTGCAAAAGTCATATTTGGAGGAAATGAAGCTCCAAGGGAAATCAAAGGCACATGATCTATCAAGAAAAATGGATTTGAAATCACAGATGTTGCTTACGTTGAAGGCCTCAACTTCAACCTGTTAAGCATCAACAAAATCTGTGGTAAAGGCTACAATGTTGTATTCAACATGGGAGTGTGCCAGATCAAAGATGTTGAATCAAATGAAATAATGCTGCAAGGATCAAGACAGAATAATATGTATGTGGTAGATTGGTCTACTGCTACACCAAGCACTTGTCTGTTAGCAAAGAGCACAACCAAAAGTTAGCTGTGGCACAAGAAGCTGAGTCATCTGAATTTCAAGACAATCAACATGCTTGCAAGGAGTCATCTTGTAAAAGGATTGCCAGACTCAGTGTACAAAAAAGAAAGTGTATGTGATGTTTGCCAGATGGGAAAGAAAATAAAGTATTCATTCAAGGATAAGCCAAGTCCTTCTTCAACAAGGATATTACATCTGTTGCATATGGATTTATTTAGTCCAGTTGAGCCAGCCAGCATAAGTAGAAAGAAATACACCTTAGTGTTAGTGGTGGTGAATGACTATTCAAGATATACATGGATAATCTTCATGTGTAAAAAGAAGGAAACTTTGTAGAAGTTACCTCAAATGATGAAAATAGTTCAAAATGAAAAGAGCCGAACCATTATAAAAATAAGATCTGACAGAGGAACTGAGTTTGTCAATGGGATAATAAATCAGTATTGTGTTGAAAATGGAATTGCTCATGAGTTATCACCGCAAGAACTCCACAATGAGAATGGAGTGGTGAAAGAAGGAATATAACTCTCAAGGAAGTCTGCGAGGACCATGTTAGCTGAAGCTGGATTGCCTAAGAGATTTTGGGTCAAGCCATTAACACAACATGCTATTCTCAAAATAGATGCATGATCAACAGGAAACTGACCAAGACTCCCTCTGAGATTTGGATAGGGAGAAATCCAAATGTTGGATATTTCAGGATATTTGGATGTAAATGTTTCATCCATAACAATGGCAAAGATAATTTGAAGGCTTTTGATGCTAAAGCTAATGAAGGTCTCTTTTTGGGATATTCAACTGAGAGTAAAGCCAAAAGAGTGCTGAACAAGAGGACTATGGTTACAGAAGAATCTATCCATGTGGTTTTTGATGAACCTAACGTAAATGGAGAGGACATTGAAGAGTTAGCTGATAAGTTTAATCAGCCAACTATGCAAAAGAGTCCCTATATTGAAACTGAAGTAAGAACAATCAACCCAGATGAAAATGAGATAGCCGAATCTCAAAGACAACTGGAAAGTCTACAGCTGAATGAAAATGAAAGAGTTGTTCAAGACAACTTAGCTGCGAGACAGCTGAATCCAGCAGACTTACTCCAACCTGGTGTGAGATGGCTGAGAGACCATCCACTAGAGTTAGTTATTGGAATGTTAGAGATGGCATAAGAACCAGATCCAGAGCACAACATGAAGCAATGTTCACTTGTTTTATTTCCCAGATAGAGCCTATAGATGTGTCTCAAGCATTGGATAATACACATTGGATTCAAGCCATGCAAGAAGAGCTGGAGCAGTTTAAAAGAAACAAAGTATGTGAATTAGTGCAGAGGCCAACGCATCAAAATGTTATTGGAACAAAATGGGTTTTCAGAAACAAGATGAATGAGGAAGGATCTGTTGTAAGAAACAAAGCAAGATTGGTAGCCAAAGGGTATTTCCAAGAAGAGGGTATATATTTTGATGAAACCTTTGCTCCTGTTGCAATATTGGAAGCAATAAGGATGTTTCTTGCCTATGCTGCACATAAGAACTTTATTGTGTATCAAATGGATGTGTAGAGTGCATTTCTAAATGGACTATTAGAGGAAGAAGTTTATGTTGAACAACCTCCAGGTTTTGAGCAGAAAACTATTGGAGATAAGGTCTATAAGCTCAAGAAAGCATTATATGGATTGAAACAAGCACCAAGAGCATGACATGATACATTGTCTCAATTCCTAACTTAGAATGGATTCACCAAAGGCAAAGTTGATAGAACACTCTTCAGAATTCAAGATGGAGACTCTCAGATCAGCTGCGAGAGTGGCATCTCAATTGTCCAGGCACAAGTCCAAGAGGCCTGATGACGTTCCATCTTCTCAATCTCTTTGCAGATTTTCTGGAAGACGTCACGTAACTCAACTTGCACATTGGATTGGTGATGGCCATTCAGGTCAAAATTGAAGTCTCTTTGAACAATCGTGGTCGTGGGGAATAATTGGATCTTCCCTTACAGTGTATCTCCTTTCTTCAGCAGCTGTCTCTTCTTCTAATTTAGGCAGATCCTTGGAGAAGGGAAACATGTCTTGGAATGCATCATCGCGCACATAGGGAAATTCTTGTTGCTCAGGTGCTTGCGATGACTCAGCTCATTGTGCCTCGAATGCGGCATCTTCATTGGCAGTGGCCACAACTATAGGAGCCTGTGACTGAGCTGAGGGAGTCATTACTGCTGCAACTGTGGGAGCCTGCACAGATGACTCGGTTCAGTGGGCATATGAAATGTTTTGCCCGGTGATCTGGCCTCACAAATTGCCTTAATGACTTCCTCGGTCTCAGTGGGTTTTTCCAATTGACTAATATTGTCCTCACCTGTATCATCAGCTTCATCGGAGGATGATGAGACTTGGGGAGATGGCTCATCATCAAGGTTGAATATCATAGGAGCCGTCTTCTCACTGACTTGGCTCTGAGATTTGTGAACATCCTCAGATATGTCCATCATAGAATTATCATGTTGGGTGGACTCAGCTTCATCTTCCGATCCCAAAAATGATGTATTGTTTTCTTGGGAGTCTTGAAGGGCACCAATAACTTAATCTGCGATGGCACATTCAATTTGAGGAATGTTCTCAATTTTATCATCTTTACCAAGGAAAGTCTCAACCTCCCGTTGGCCTTCAATAACCCCAGCAGTCTCAACTGCTGCAGGGCCTTCTGCAATCCCTTCGACAGTCTCAACTATCTTAGAGTCTTCTAAATTCCCTTCGACAAACTCAGCTGTCTTGGGGTCTTGGACATTGGCATCCATAGGAGTCTCAACTCCTTTGATTGCACTTTCAGAGCCCAAAGTGTTAACTCCCGGGGCTTCACCATCCTTTGCCTCACTGTGATAGCAACATTATCGGCCTTCAAATCAGTAGACATTTCAACTGAGACAGACTCAACTATCCGAGCTTCGTTAATATCGCTCAGCTGTTTTTCAAATTCTTTCTCACCTTCGCCTCCTAACTCCATTGTTGTGTCTCCCATAGAAACCTCCAACCTAGCTGCGGTGGAGAGAGTTTCCCCCAAGGGATCAGTCTGCAGAAGAGTTTGGGAGGATTCTCCTAGACCTTCTAATAAGCTTAGTTCGTGTATGGCTCCAGATTCCTTCATAGCTTGCTACAGTTCTAACAACTTTGCTGCAGCAGCAGGATCCATGTCTTCATCACTGTCTGTGAATTCTGGAAAATGTTCGTGAGTATGCTCTAGAGCGCATGTGAATATGCACATCTTAGATTTCTCCAAGGCTTGGGCATGCTCGGAGCTCTCTCATTCTCCTCCTTCAGAATGTGGAGAATGTCCAGACAGTTGGCTTCATTCAGGGCGGATCGAACATCACCAACACCAAGGAATTGGAGAAGCTCTTCTTCTTCCTCGATGAACTCAGGGAGAGTGAATGGCATCATTGAGTGATCCAGCTTCCATTCCCTCAAGCGCCTTTGAATGTCAGGGTAAACTGGAGAGTACATAATAACATCATCATCATCATTGACTTCATTTCCAGTTTCCGGAATGGGAGGTAAGAGAATATGCAAACCCCTCAGATGCAGCAGCACCAGTTATAGGAGGGGAGACAACTCTTTCAACATTAGGCTCAATTGTCTCGGCTGCTTCACTTTCCTCAGTTGTTTTCCTCACAGCTGGGTCTTCGACGGATCTTTGTTGATCACCATCGATGAGCGCGCCGATACATCAACAATTTCTGGAGACTACTCTTCTTGATCATCTGCAGTCTCAGTTTCGTTCTCCGGCTGAGTACCGAATTTAGCTATCTTTTCAAGCTTAGATCGCCTGAACAGCCGTCTCTTCCTGGATGGGAGTAGGGGAACCTCTGGTTCAACATTCTTTACTTGGACAGCTGATTGAAGCTTCCAAATTTCATGTCAACACACTTCGAGACGACATCCATCAGGTTGTGATAGTCGTCCTTCAAGGAATCCTTCTTGGCCATATAGACCACTTTCGCAGCACATTCCGGCTTGGTAACTTCTTTCCAAGTCACAGCTAGGTCAACATATGCCTCATAGATGTCCTTCAATCCCTCCGCGGGCAACAAACAGTGCTCACCGAGGTCTTTTGTAGTCAGTTTGATGACCTTGCTATGGACGGAAGATTTCATTTCATCGTCCTGCACTTTTGTATTCACATAAAACATAGCAACCTCTTCCAGGTATATATGAGTGTACTCCATCGTCAAAAAGTCCTTCAGGACGGACTTCTCCAACATCTCAGCTATCTTCTTGACTAGGGTCTCATCGATACCCTGTTTGATCATTCCTTCAAAATCCACTAACGAACCAGTGTGGATTTGCTTTGAAAGCTTACCGATTGAAATAAGAAAAACTTGCTTGAGAGAAACTAGGGTTCGCACAAGATTTCAGAGAGAAAATACTTTCTTTGCTTGAAGATGAATAGTTCGCGTGAGGAGAGAGAAATACGAGGTTCCGTATATAAGGGACGTGAAAGGACATATTTCGGATTTTGAAATTTTTGATCAAAATCAACGGCTAAGATTTAGAGTTTCAAAACCGCATTTAATTCCCTGCATTAAATGTTGCAGCATTTATATCCAATCATATGGCTTACTGTGTAGCTTTTACTGTGACCGTCATTATTATGCCTACATCATCCTTAAAAACATTCCCACTTAATTAAAACGACTGTATTTTTGTCACTTAGGTCATAAATGATCCAGCTTATATCCAGAGTGACTTAACTCTGTTTATCTTTTCTCATGAAGTGACTTAACTATCAGCTAACTCAATAAGCTGACTTCCTGACTGGGCTGTTTCACTTGGCTGAAACATGAAACTTGCTCTTTTTCCTTTTTCTCATCATTTTCTATCTCTGTTGATTGAGTCTTCTGAGTTTCAACTCAGCTCAATTTACCCTACTCATTCTTGAGCTCTTCAAACCTTGATTCACATAGAGGCTTTGTGAATATATCAACTAACTGTTTATCAGTTGAGATGTATTCCAAGGTGTGATGTCTTTCTTTTCAACATGATCTCTTATGAATTGATTCTGACATCAATGTGCTTTGTTCTTGAATGCAACACATGATTCTGAGTGATTGCAATAACACCAGTGTTATCACACATAATTGGAATCTATCTTTCTTCAATATCATAATCTCTCAGCTGTTGTCTCATCCACAAGACTTGGGCACAACAACTGCCCGCAGCTATGTATTATGCCTTGATCCCTCTTTCTTTCGTACATGTGTGACTACGATATTGATTCTATGATCAACCGGGGGACTTAACTAACACGGGCTTCTGGCCTTACACTTACTAAATAAAGGGCAGCGGAATCGGATCTAAAACCTAGTAAGAGTGAAGAGGCTAGTCCTCACCCAATCGATGAAAGAACGGAAGGTTTAACATGCTTCAGCTATGGATGTGGCAATTGAATTTTGTTTCTTACTGAATCAAGAAACCAATCTATTTCCGAGCATTTGACATGTACCTGAGGTACTCTTCCTATGAATTCAAATATCTTAGGTTTCTCTTAGCTGCAGTCATGTGGCTTTCCTTTGGTGCAGATTGAAATCTTGCACATACACCTACTGCAAAGGAGATGTCTAGCCTGCTTGTTGTTATATAGAGCAATGATCTAATGAGTGCTCTATATCTGGTTTGATCCACAGCTTTGCCATCTGCATCCATGTCCATCTCTGGTATATTTTGTTTGACTTATGAAGGTTCCATCCTTCATTTGCTTGACTTGAAGTCCTAGGAAGAAAGTCAGCTCTCCCATCATGGTCATCTCAAATTTACCTTGCATGAGGTTTGAGAACTTGTCACACATCTCTTTATTTGTGGAACCAAAAATGATGTCTTCCACATATATTTGAACAAGCAGTATACTACGGGAATGGACTCAACAGCAGACTATAATGAGATTCGAGCAAGTTCGATATTTCAAAGCTTTATATAAGGATGCTCGTATGGAGTGCTGATAACTCCATGAACAGGCAGAGGATGAAGGAGTAGATTAAGAGGATTAACCAGTCTCACAAAATGGATATGGAGGTGTTGCAGCATTTCCACAAGAATGAAATTTCCAGACTCGAGAACAGCATGAATGACAAATTTAGTATTCTCATGGCTGAAATGAAGATAGTCGTAGCCGAGTCTAAGGCCACATACTCAGAATTTTGAATAGCGTATGATGCAGCAGACTACAAACACAAATCAACTATCACCAGACGTGACTTTATCCTTGGAGGTTTGTTCCCTAGGATACCTCTCTCCTTTGGTGATGATGCCAAAAAGGGAAAAGATGAGTCCCTCAAGGGATTGAAGGAAGAAAAATTGAAGAAAGAAAGTGACATGGCTGAGGGGAAAGGAAGTTCGAAAGACTTAAAGCTGATGTTTGCTGAAACCCTTCAGCTAGGTGATGTCACTGCCTCTATCCTCAGCAAACTCCCTGTGACCTTACCAATCGAGAAAGTTGTGTCGATGGCAGACAAAAGAAATATAATTGAAGCAGGATTTAAGGAGTTAGCTGAAAAGCAAGATGCTCGCGTTCAAGAAATCATGAAACAATTTGGTGGTCTACCAGCCGGAAAGGACCAGGATGCAATATATGATGATGGATCTGAGCCTAGATCAATTGAGGAGTTTAAAACTCTTGAATCAGAAGGCTACTTCCAATGAATGGCTCTGTCTCAAGCCTAGGATTTGTACTGAGAGAAAGGTTTAGCCCTGTGTAAAGAAGCTGATAAGCAGTAGACTTCCAACTGTCACTCGGCTGGAAAGCAGAAGACTCCAGTACAGTACACTCCCAGAGGTGGAAGAGTTGAGTCAGGTAGAGGAAGAAGTGGTGGTGGAAGAGGCTCCCAGCCTCAACGAAAACCAAAGGATGTATCGTATGTGGATCCTAAGAAAAAAGGCATTATCTACTGGGTTGGATATGATCACCTTGCCAACCGAGGGGTTGAAAAAAAGAACGTTGAAGCAAAGGGATGACCCTGCTACCAAACGGGCCTACGAAAAAAAAAGAGAGAAGAAGAGGAAAGAAAGAGGAAAAGGGATGATCCAGATAGAAGAAGAGCTGATGAAGAAAGAGGAAGGAATCAGCAAAGGCGTTGAAGTGTTGATGCAAACCCCTTCATGTATTTTTATTGTAAAAACATTTATGTAAGTCTTCTGTAATAGGCTTAGTGAATTTCCCTGTAATTTTCACTCTTTATGTATCTTAGCTTAGATATACTATGTTTTGACATGTATACATTTATGATGCTTTGATACCGAATGTAAACAGATGTGTAAAGGACAAGAATGCTATGATCAATAAAATGATCCATTTAAGAATACATTATTTGTTACTGCATTGTCTGTATGTATCTTTGTTGTTTACTTTCTTTAAATTATTTTAAGTTTTGGCATCATCAAAAAGGGGGAAATTGTTAGGAAATTTATTAAGTAGATTTTGATGATACCATATAAAACTTAAACTAGGAAGTTGGCACCCCATTTTTCTTGTAATTTGTATTGTAATAGATAGGGCAAGAAAAGCTGAGTCAAGTCAGCTATGCCAAGGATTACAAGAAGTCAACTGTGGATTATGTGAAGCCTCTGTTGTGTGTCAGCTAAGCAATGCCATGAAGGAAGTCAAGGGCTCGACTGAAAGAAAGTCAGCTCGGGAACAGTTGTAAGAAGTGTCAGTCAGGTCAACCCAAGGAGCCAAGTCTCAAGTTGAAGTGACAAATGAGTTATTCAATGACTGGAGTTGACTCAAGTCACTTGGGGTACAGACAGCAGTCTAGTCAAGACAACTGACTTAGATCCATTGATTAAATTCAAGAATATTACTCAATATAGTAATATGTAAAAGTTGTTAGGTCTAAAGTGTTAGTCCCAGAATTGTGCAAAAGGAACGAACAAATGGGAAACACTGCACCTTGTATCAGGCACCTGCAATGCTGCGAAGACATTTAATACGAGGAAGGGTCAACATCAAGGACTGCAGACCAAGACAAGCCAACGAACCCAAGTGATATTTGAAATTAGCCTATCTCTTCAATGGGCAAAATTTCAAATGTGCACTATAAATTACTGAGGAAGTTATTGAGAAGAGGTTACCTGAACCACAAACAAGCAAGCAATATTCAAGGATCTAACCTACAATATTCCCACAAACATTCAAGCTATTTCTCAAGCCTGAAACTCGAAGGAAATCGATCCAACACAAGTTGTGAAGGAAAGACAACTTCAAATCTGTTGAAGAGAAAACTTTTGAAGAAATCAAAGGGTTCTACTTTCCCAAGCTAGGATTGTAGAAAGGTTCTAGGTCGAACCATTATCAAGTTTGTTGGAGGGCTTCGTGATCAAATCCAAGAACTTGAAAAGTGAGTTGAAGTAGCAAAGGCAGATGCCCTGTGAAGAAACTGAGTCGCAAGAGAAGCCAGTTGTGTGATTAAGGTTGTCTCCAGACTGTTCACCACTTTGTAAACTGATATGTTACATAGTGGATTCCTCCAGGAATTGGAGAAGAGAGGATTAGAAGAATTACCCCATCTGCGAACCTCTATAAAAATATTTGTGTCATTTACTTTCAGCAAACTTACTTTCCTGCACATTTAATTTATATTTGTTGTTAAGTATTATATTTGTTATCCAACTGATAAATAACCAAGTACTAAAAATCAAGTGTTTAGAACAAGCTAAAATCTATTCAAAGGGTGTAAAGTCTTCCGCTGTTAAAACCCAATCAGCCAAGTTTAGTGTTTGGCTTGAGAAGCCGAGTTATACTATCCACAACTCTATTGAGTCTGTTGAGTGGGTAAACTTAGATGAAAAGCCAACTTAGTTGTCCATCAAGGACATAGGTGTTTGAGTCAACTCTGTTGAATTATTTTAAAAGGACTAAATCGAAAATTTGGTAAGGTTTATTCAACCCCCCCTTCTAAACCGTACTTCACACCCCTTGGGACCTACAACATTGACATTTTTTAAAGATTTTGAAGATCAATTTTTGAAGTCAATTTCCACTTCTTGTACAATGTTACATTTTGAGAGCGACAATATGTTTTATACTGTTTCGAATGATGATGGAGTTGGTTCACATACAGTGACATTTTGTACTGCAACTAAATTGATAAGTTGCTCTGGCAAGATATTTGAGGAATATGGTTTACCGTGTCATCATTCGTTACGTGCCCTTCATGTGAATTCGGTGACTGAAATACAAAATTGTTATATCCAAACAAGGTGGACAAAGTTTGCAAAAAAGGACCTATGGTAAAGATTAGATAGAGGAATTGGATAGAGTAACAGGCCTAAGGATTGCATTCCTTTGTGTCAAGAAATGGCGTGCAAGTATTATAATCTGGAATTGAAATGCCAAGAAAATGAGGAAGCAAGAAGAATCCTTGAAGATTGTTATAACCGGGATTCTATGGCAATTGATGAATTGATGGCTGCTACAATGAATTATGCAGCTGAAACTGAGATTCTAATCGTTCAATTACAAAGGGCAGAAAACAAAGAGCGAAAGGCCATTTTGAAAAAAAAAACAAGAAAAAGAAGAGTGTCGACACATCAAACTCAAACACATCAAGGGAGTTGGGGTCGAAAACACCTAATCCTTGACTGTCTTAGAATGGTTGATTATTTGTACTTAATTCTGATTATTGTTTACAATTCACTTCTCTGGTAATACATTGTAACTTATCTGCTAATACTTGCCAATGTATCTATTGATACATTCTTATTTTTAAGTGGGAATTTGTAACTTGTTATATTGTTACTGGTTCTGATTATTTCGATGTCTTTTCATATCTCATGTTCTATAAGTACATTGTTGGTTGTGCCACTTTTCTTACACAGGGGACTAATACATTGTAACGTATCCTCTAATATTTGACATTGTATCTACTGATACATTTCTTATTTGTGTGTGATACATTGTAACGTATCTCATGTTTTATTGTTATAGGATTATTTATTATTCTACAAACATTCCTGAACCCTATAATACTTGTTCTAGGATTGTTTATTCTTTGAACTTAATGCATTGTAAAAACATACCTGAACATATAATACTTGCAACTGCTTGTAAAAAGCCCACAGCAAGTAGTCTCTAAAAAACATTACTCGTTTATGTTAATACTTTTATGTTTCACTTCTAATTCTTTTATGTTCAACAACTAATACATTTATTGAACATTTTTTCAAGACAAACACATGAAAAAACATACTATATAATTTCAAGTTCCAATAATAATAATTTCAAGTTTCAATACTAATACGTTAGTTGTACTTCTAATAATTCCCTGTACCAACCATCTACGGCTAACAAAAAGCAGTGCTAATAATTCCCTATACCAACCATCATAATACATTTACACGTAACTAGTAATACTTGCCTAAAATATTCAAATTGTTTTTTTCATAACATTCAAAAAATCCACCCAGAAAACGATCCCCCTGTACCAACCATCCTCTAAAACACAAACAACCAACAATCTTCAGAACCTGTACATCATAGACACATTATGTTAACAAAATATATCACTGTGAAACTAATAAAATTGACTCTAGGTTCAATAAAATCTTATTTGATAATAATTTTTCAAGCTACTTCAGGGCACTAGCAAACTCAAGAACATATTTCCCAAGTTGAAATCATTTCTCATTCAACGAGTTCAACAGAATTCTGGAACAGAATGATGCCCTTAAAGCACGCCTTACATTGCGCTACAAAAAAACACAAAAAAGAAAGGCATGAAAAAAACATCATACAGGAAAGGATCAATATAAGCAATATTTATTTCGGCAAAAAAATACAAATTTCAAATCTGGCAATTAGTAGACTTGCCCGACAAAATTTTCCATGTGGTGCATTAAAAATACACCACAATCGACATTGTTGGCGCTGCCTTGCCAGCTGAAAGGAACATTTTCCCAGGGAAAACGCTCAACCTCTTGGGCTCGTGGATGACTTAATTCTTTTTCCAGAATAGAAAAATTATTTTGCTGGATGAAGTGATAAAAAACCATAAGAATATTAACTAATTATTTTGTTGGATCAAGTGAAAAAAACTATAAGAATAATTAGATTATCACAATGATCCAGCTTGTTGTACTTTTTCATAGCAACCTCATGGTGGACCAAATTTTCCAGATATTGCACCTTGCCGACATCAAAATTTATGACAACAAACTACAAAATTCCTTTGAAGAAAATTGGGAAAACAATCTACAGTTTCAACAAAAACAAAGAATATTAGCTAATACATTGCAGTGTAACAACTAATACCTTCCAGTATAACAACTAATGCATTACAGTATAATAGCTAATACATTAGAAATTATATTGATATCTTACCAAGTCAAACTCACTCAAGTCCATCACACTTACTGCTCTCATCCAGTGAATCCAACAATCTCTCAAATTTTTTGCCCAATCTCTGCCAGAGACTTCTTCAACAATGTTTCTTATGTATAACTGTTGAAAATAAAACACAATATTAAACATACCATTACTTAATGTAGAGCATGACAATACATCAAAAAAACACAACATTGTTGCTTACAGAATGCTGAGCATAGAAATAAAAGCATTTCCTCCTCTTTGCATCCACAGTTCTCCTATTGAGGAGCAATGCCCATGCATCAATTATATTGATGTGGATGAAACTTTCATCATTCAACATGTGCATATCAGCCAGTGACACGTAAAAAACACTAGCATGTGCAAAATTTGGTTCATCTCGACTGAAAAAAAATAACTTACAACAGTTAATAATAAAAAAAAATATTATTCAAATATCATAATCAAAACTGGCATTAGAAACATTACATACTCTTTCTTTCGTTTGTGATTGAAGAAACAGTAGTCAGCCACATCATTTTGCTTCCTTTTACAACACAACACCAGTAAAATTCTTGCTGTTTTTTTCATAAATGAACACCTGAAAAGTTTCTTCTCACGGATGGGCCACCGTTCAACTGTTTCCACAAAATATTGGTCAACTATTAGTATAAACTAACTAATACCTTCCAGTATCACAACTAATACTTTACTATGTAACATCTAATACATTACCGTGCAACAACTAATACCTAATAGTATAACAACTAATACATTATAGTGTAAAAACTAATACATTACAGTGCAACAACTAATACTTGATTTAGCAACTGCCATTAACTAATACTTTAAACCACTCTTTGAAGTTTGTTGTTTTAATGGAGCCTAAGAACTGCCCTAATAAGAGGATTTTGAGAAGCTCTTCAAAGTTGGAAGCACCAGATACTTCGAAAAAGAGAAAACTTCTAAAGTTTGATGCAGGTAAAATGAGTTTGATGAAGAGAAAAGTCGAAAAGGTTGTTGCTGATGAAGTAGTTTCAGAGGTTAAATCGTCTCCTAAAACTGTAAAATCCTAGGTTGGTGTCAAAGCTTTGAAAAAGAACACTTTTTCTTTTGAAGAATCTGATGTTGCTGAGGTATGATTTTTCTGTGTTGTTTTGTTATTTTGTGAATTTGAAGTTATTTTTTTGTTTCAATGATGTTTTGAAGTTGTTTCTATTATGTTTCTTTAGTTCTTTTATGTATTTTAGTTGAAGTGCTTGTTGATTTCGTGTTTTTGTTTTTTGTTTCTGTTTTGTTTCTTTGTTGTTTCCGGTAATCTGAATTCTGCTATTAAAGTAGTAGTTGTGGAAGACATTTCATTGAAAACCAAAAAGTAAGTTTTTGCTATGTATTTTTCATTTGCTTTTTCTTTTTTGTTAGTTTTGATTTGTTGCGTTATCTATCTGAGTGTGTATTTTTTTTATTTCTTTTGTAGTGACTGGGGGGTTTTATTGCTTGTTATGTGGAGTACTTTAATGTTGGGAAGCCTATGGACGTTGAAGCGTTTGATGTAGAGAATGAACGAGAAAGGTTTAGCCACATATTTTACAATCATGCAATGTTGAAGCAGCAAAATAATGATGACGATGACAACGACATTGAGATTCTGCCTCCACTTCCTAATAATTATAGGAAATTGTTGTTACGTAAATCTTAATGATGGTGTAATCAGTTGAACAATATGTTTAAGTTTGGTATTTTTAGTAGTATGAAACTATTTTGTATGTGATTAGCTTTCTCGAGTATGGATTGTTATTGGCTATTTTCATTTACTATAGATTTGTGGGTAGTAGGTTTTGGAACAATTTGTAACTGAGTTATGTGATTTTGTTCAGTTAATGTTTGTTATTGCTTGTTTTGGTATTCAAACTGTTGTGCATTTTTGTTTTATGTTTCTTATTGTTTTATATTTCTAAATGATTTGTCGTGTTTTAGAAACAAATCTGAAACACATTCGCTACAAACATTAGTTTTGTCATCCTAGTGTTTATATTCAAGTCTTGTTTATTTTTCTATCCGTAAGTTTAGTTCGAGTTTGTGTGGCGATATGTTTGTTTGGTTACTTTTTTGGTTCTCGTGTGTTTTAGTGTTTAGGAAAAATAAAATTATTCTATGTAATATATAAAGAACTCCTATTTTCACTAATTCATTACCAGTGTATAAGAATCACTCATGTCAGTGTAAGAAACACGTCGGAAACTGTAATATCCAGATTTTTTTCTAAAGTATATTTATTATTATTATTAATTATATAATTATTTTATTAGTTCAATAATTTTTTTATTATTATTACCTTTTTTCTATAACAACCAATAGTAATAATTATCCAGGCCTAATTTAAAATGTTGATTTCTGAAATTCATTATGGGCCCAAAATTTTTCCCCCAACTTTAAAAGTCCAAGTCAAATAGGAATCTTTCACTTACCCTAATTCAACAGTTTTATTCCTATACGATAAATCTCACGTTCTCCACTGAAAACCTCCCCCAAATCTGCAACTCAAACCCTTCGGTGCGTATGAATTTTTGTTCCAAAAGGATAAAGCAGCAACAGCGCAGTAGGATCATAAATTTATTATGGACTTCACTTCGAGTTGAGTTTTCACTGTACGCATTCATTAAGGTGGGGATATTTCTATTCACTTATTATTTGTCATTTTTAAACGCTTCGTATATGTGTATTCTTTTATGTGAAATGTGGAATAAAAAATAATCATTTTAGCGAGGGGCCGTTAGAAGGTCCGGGATCAAACGTATCCTCGGAGTGAACCTGTAGTGCTATAATTAGTCTGGGGCAGTAAGAAGGTCCGGGATCAAAAGCATACTCGGGGTGAACCCGCAGTACTTAGTCAGGGTTGTAGGAAGCTCCGGGATAAAAAGTATCCTCAGGGTAAACCGCAGTAATATAAAGTAACTGGTTACTCTAAATAAAAGTTAAAGTACATGTTGAATATTTATGACTATGCCTATTGTTGTATTTAATTATGACAAATGTGTCCCCATTGAGCGAGTTGAAAGTTTACCCCATATTTATTAACATCTTTCAGGTTAAAGAGTTCAAGCGAGGATTGAAGGCGGTGGATGCAATTCAATAAATTTTATTTATTTTACAACTTTAGGAATATTTTATTTTGTTAAAGGATTTTTTGTTACTATTTTATCTTTTTTTAGATGATTGGTGTTTGGGTCCGAATTAAAGTACTTTTATTTATTTAAATACGAATTTTTAATCATATGCTATCTTTTTTAAATTGTGTTCTTTTAATTAAGCTTATTTCACTATTTGTTAAAATTAAGTTACTAGTTTGTTTTGAAAATTTGGGGCGTTACAAGTGGTATCAGAGCAGGTCTACAGTTCTGTAGACTTGTTTAAAAAATATTTCTTTTCAAATACTTAAAAAAAATGGTATAGTGACATCCACCTCCGCCATATCTAGCTAGATTCCTCAAGGTATGCAAATTATTATGTCATTACTCAATTTATTCATGATATGCCATGTCACATTATTATGCAACATACATTATTCGTGTAATTATGTCTTGTTGCTTTTATTTCATACTCCTTATTCCATGTGTACTTGCTTTATTAGAAGAACGATCTCTAGGCTCGTCGCGTAAAAAGAAGACTCATAGTGAATCATATCGACCTAATAGTACTAATATATATATTATATATATATATATATATATATATATATATAATGTCTTTTGTTTCCTACTATTATGCGATAATAACTTAAGATACGTACTAAGAACGTATTGCGTATGATTATAGGAATATGGCTCCACGAAATCATGCACAAGTGCCTCGACGCCCCCAAACCTTTAACCAGAACAATGTTGGGAACCAAGACAATGAAAGAAACCCAGCTAACACTGGAAACCAACCTACGGCTAGAGACTTGTTTGCGGAGATTCTCAATGCCGTACAGAACAACAATGGGATTAATAACAACAACAGTACTAGAGTGATGGAACAATTTCACCTTTACCATCCACCCACATTTAACAGACGTGATGGCCCAGCAGCAGTGGAAGAATGGCTAAGAGCACTAGAAAGGATTTTCAGACTTATTGCTTGCATGGACGAACGGGGAGTGGCTTGTTCCACCTTCCAACTAAGTGATGATGCAGATCATTGGTGGGAAGGTTACTGGAAAAACTAGATGGAAGAAGAACATAATGTATTATCCTGGGATGAATTTAAGGAAGTGGTGATGGAGAAGTATTTCCCTAGATCCTACCGTGATAAGAAGGAAACAAAATTTCTAAACTTCAAGCAAAGGGGATTGACTGTAACTGAATAGGAAAGAGAGTTTAACCAATTATGTCAGTTTGCACCACATTTGGTTGATACCAACCTAAAGAAAGCCTTGAGATTTAGAATAGGATTGAGGTCACAATTGTCTGAAATTCTATATGCACAGAGGTACTTGGAATATTCTGTGATGGTTAGAAGGGCTCGTGAAGTTAAAGCAAGACTAGCTGGGGATGATGATGACCGAAAGCCGATGTTGCGTTTGAAAAGAGAAAGTTTGATGGGACAAAGCAGAATAACATGGGGAATCATAATAAACTAATAAAAATTGATGGAAATTCTCATTCGAGTGCACCAAACAATAAGCCGACTTGCCCAAAATGCAATAGGAACCACTAATGTTTAGTTGGACAAGGAAAGTGTTTCATGTGTAAGAAACCGGGCCACAATGCTCCTGATTGCCCACTGCTAAAAGAAAGAAGAGAAGGGATGGGACAAGGAGGCACCGCTCGAATGTACGCTATGACACAGGAAGAGGCAGATCAGAACCCCGGTACGATGTAAGGTATGTTAACAATATCTGGAATACCTAAACTTGTACTTTTCGACACTGGTGCCACACACTCATTTATATCTGCTAAGTTTCATGATATAACTGGACATACGGATGTTAGAATAGATGCATCCCTAGAGATTAGTTTGCCATTTGGAAAGACAATAACTACTAACATAATGGATAATGATACAGACGTGAACATAGGGGGGAAACATCTAAAAGCTAACGTACACATAATTGAGATGAAGGACTTTGACGTTATTTTAGGCATGAAATGGCTTAGTAAGTATCAGGCGGGCATTAAGTGCCAAGAGAAGGAGATAACACTCAAACTACCTAGAGATGAGGAAATTACGTTCTATAGAGTTAACTCTATGTCTGTACCGTGAGTTATATCAGCGATGAAGGCACAAAAGATGTTGGCAAAAGAGAATTGTTAGGGGTACTTAGTAAGTCTAGTCGAAGCTCCAACGACGGACCAAAGACTCTGAGATGTACCAAATGTTACATAATTCTTGGATGTATTTCCGAGGACCTTCCGGAGTTCACGGATGTCAAGTCAAATTTCTATTGACTTGCACCGAGCAAAGACGATATCTAATGCGCCCTATAGAATGGCACCAAAATAGTTACAAGAACTAAAACCGCAATTACAAGAATTGTTGGACTTAAGATTTATCAGGCCTAGTGTATCACCCTATGGAGCACCAGTCCTATTTGTTAAGAAGAAGGATGGGTCACTAAGGATGTGTGTCGATTATAGAGAATTTAATTGACTCATTGTGAAGAACAAGTATCCATTGCCAAGAATCGAAGACTTGTTTGATCAATTTAGGGGTGCCAATACATTTTCTAAGATTGATTTAAGATCCAGATATCACCAATTGAAAATTAAGGAGAGTGATATCTCGAAGACAACATTCAGGAGCCGATATGGACATTATGAGTTTGTAGTGATGTCGTTTAGGTTGGGTAACGCACCAGCAGTGTTCATGGACTTGATGAATAGAGTGTTCCATCCCTTCTTGGACCAATTCACCATAGTTTTTATAGATGACATACTCGTGTATTCAAAGGACAAGGAGCAACACGAGGAACACTTGAGAATAGTGCTCGAGACCGCGCAAGGAGAAGTTGTATGCGAAGTTCAAGAAGTGTGAGTTCTAGCTAGATCGAGTTGGATTTCTTGGACATGTAATCACTTCGAACGAAATTGAAATGGATCCAGTAAAGGTTGAAGCGTTTAATGAATGGAGGGCACCTACGAATGCGAGTGAGATATGCAGTTTCTTGGGATTGGTAGGATACTATCGCAGATTTATAGAGGGATTTTTGAAAATAGTTGCACCCATGACTCGACTCACCAGAAAGGGAGAGAAATGTTTGTAGACCGAGAAATGTGAGGAGAGCTTCAGAGAGTTGAAACAAAAACTAACTTATGCACCGGTATTGGCGATTCATGACCCAACCACAGACTTAGTGATTTACAGTGACGCATCGAAATAAGGCTTGGGATACGTGTTGATGCAGCATGGAAAGGTGATTGCCTATGCCTCAAGATAATTAAAGCCACACGAGCTAAACTACCCGACTCAAGATTTGGAGTTAGTTGCAGTGGTCCATGCACTAAAGATTTAGAGACATTATATATATGGTGGGAAGTGTGAGATATTCACCGATCATAAGGGTTTGAAATATCTATTTACTCATAAAGAACTAAATATGAAACATATGAGATGGTTAGAACTGGTTAAGGACTATGATTGCACCATCAACTATCATCCGGGCAAAGCTAATGTAGTAGTTGATGCCTTGAGCCATAAGACCAAGAGTGAGTTGTCTAGTTTGCTCAGTGCAATAAGAGAAATAATACGAGAGTTTACGAGTCTGGAGATTGAAGTCGTAACCCACCTAGAAGTACAAAGGAAATATTGGCATATTTGGTAGTTCAACCCACTTTGAGAGAAAGGATCAAAGAAGCACAAAGTCGAGATCAATTTTTCAACAAAATGAAGGGACGAGTTCGAGAAAAAAATATAAAAGGGTTTGTCATAGCGGATGATGGTGTTTTGACGTATGAAGGGAGATTGTGTGTTCCTAAGGAGGAAGAACTTAGGAAAGAGATACTTGAAGAAGATCATTGTACTCCATACACGGCCCACCCGAGAGGTACAAAGATGTACCGAGATCTAAGAGATGCCTTTTGGTGGTGAAGTATGAAGAGAGATACAAGAATTACATGGCGTTCCATTGTCCATTGTATCGGACAGAGATACAAGATTTACTTTTAAGTTTTGGCGAAGCTTACAGACTACTTTGGGAACAAAACTGAAGTTTAGTATAGCTTACCATCCACAGACAGACTGACAGTCTGAGAGGACAATACAAGTATTAGAAGACATGCTGAGAGCATGTGTGCTTGATTTAGGATGGATTTGGGAATCATTACTGTCACTGGTGGAGTTTGCTTATAATAATAGTTACCAAGCGACTATTGGGATGGCCCCATATGAAGCATTATATGGACGAAAGTGTAGATCTCCATTGTATTGGAGCGAGGTCGAAGAAAAGAGGATGTTGGGACCGAAATTGGTTTGACAAACAGTGGAAAAGATTGCAAAAATCCAAGATCGAATCAGAATTTCACAAGATAGACAGAAATCATATGCTGATCGCCGAAGGAAAGACTTACAGTTCGAGGTGGGAGATAATGTGTTTCTCAAGATAGCACCGGTAAGGGGAGTGATAAGATCTGGTGATAAAGAAAAGCTAAAGCCAAGATACATAGGACCGTTTGAAATTTTGAAAAAGAGTCGGAGATCTAGCTTATCAGTTCGCATTGCCACCACGCCTGTCAGGCGTACATGATGTTTTTCATATATTGATGTTGAGAAAGTATGTTCGTGATCCTAGTCATATTGTGTTAGGAAATTTATTGTTTAGATTTTGATGAATGCCATGTGAAACTTAGTATAGGAAGTTGGCACCTCATTTTCTGTTGTAAAATGCATTGTAATAAATAGGGCTGGCCAAGCTGAGTTAAGTCGCCTACGCCCTAACATGCAAGAAGACAACCGGAGACTAGAAGGAAGACTCGAGAGACATTTGAGTATGGCAAAGAAGAGTAGACGGAACTCTATCAAGAAGAAGCGGTGAGATGCGGTGAGTGGAGTATCGATCAAGTCAACTCAAGAAAAGCCAAGTCTCAAGTTGAAGTGACAGAAGAGTCATCCAATGATTGGAAGTCGACTCTAAGTCACTTGGGGAAAGCAAAGAAATGCGATCAAGTCGAGATAATCGAAAAAGATCCGTTGCACGTAAATCAAGAGAATTACTTAAACAAGTAATATCTCCATACCACCTTTCTCGGAGTGCTCGATCCCGAGAAGCGTGCAAGAGGAATAAACCAATGGGAAGCACTACACCGTGTCGAACTCAAAAAGGTGAAAAACAATTCATACGAGGAAATGGCAATTCCAAGGATCGCAACAAGACAAGCCAACGACGCAAGTGACTTTCAAAAATAAGCCTATCTCTTCAACGGGCAAATTTTTGAAAGATCACTATAAAAGGCCGAGAAATGACTTTGAGAGGTAACGGACGAGTAACCAAAAACGTTCAAGCAATTATTAGAACCGAAACCGAAATATTCTCAATCCTCAAGCCTACACTACGAAGAACATCAATCCAACACTCACCTGTAAAGGAAAGATAACTTCAATCGTTGAAGAGGAAAATCTTGAAAAATCAAAGGGTCTACATTCCACGAAGGATTGTAGGAAGGTTTAAGGTTGAACCAAGTCTTGAGCTTTTGGAGGGCTTCGTGATCAAATCCAAAGAGCTTGAGCAAGTGAGTGTAGTAGCAAGGCGGCTGCCCTGTGAAGAAGTTGAGTCGCACGAGAAGCTTGGTGAGTGATCAAGGCGTCTCAGGATCGAGTCCCAAAGGATCAAGTCAATTTGTGTGATCAAGACTTGTGTCTGGATTTTACCACTTTGTATATCGATCAATACCTAGTGGATTCCTCCAGGAGTTGGAGAAGAGAGGAGTAGAAGAATTACCCCATCTTCGAACCTCTATAAAAATTTTATTGTGTCATTTACATTTCAACACTTTAATTCCGCATCTTAATTGTTTAAATCTTTGATAAATTTGCTATCCACTTGATAATTTCTAAGTACTAAACCAAGCACTAAATCTCTATTTAATCAAACTTAAAGGTGTTAAGTCTTCCGCTGAAAACAAACCACGGTTGAGTTTATTTAGACTTAACAACCGAGTTATTCCATCAATGACTCGGTTGAGTCATTTGAGAGACTAACTCTCTTGATTAACTAAATTAGTTGTCCACAAGGACACGGTATGTGTAGTATCAACTCGAATATTTAAAAGGACTAAATCAAAAATTGGTAAGGTTTATTCAACCCCCCTTCTAAACCTTACACTTACACCCCTTGGGACTACAAGTGGTATCGAGCGGTTGGTTCATTGAGCCCTCCCCGCACCGGTTCTTGAACTAGATCTCCAAACTTTTCAAAGTCCGCTTTAGTACTTAAACTTTCTCAAAACTCTTTTTATCATTAAAAGTTATTATCATGGAAGCAAATTTGACACGCATCCCTATGTTCACTATTGAAGAATTTGATGATTGGAAAATTCGTGTGCGTGCTCATCTATCAAAGATTACATGATGAGATGTGGATAGTGATAGAGGATGGGCCTACCGCAAATCTTAAAGGTGAAACATTTGTAAGAAGAGTGCGGTGAAGGAGAAGAGGATGTTGCTCCTGGACAGTCATGGTTGAAAACCAAGAACTGAATGGACAAATGATGATGAGAAAAAAGATACAACCTGGACAATGTAGCAAGGACATCCTTTACAAAACCTTGGACAAAGCCATGTTCAATAAAGTCAAATCATGCAAAACGGCTAAAGAAATGCAGGACAAGCTAACATTGATTTGTGAAGGCTCGGAGCAAATCAAAGAAAAACAAATTATCGGTGGCATTTGTCTGAGAAATTTGAGAACTTCAAAATGATCTCGGAGAAAACCTGGATCAACCGGATGCTTTCGGTTCACGTAAATCACCAACGAGCTATACGCACTTGGAAAGGAATATACGAGAAGGAAATGTGTATGAAAATCCTAAAACGTCTTCGGTGAATGGGAAATGAAGGTCATGGCACTAAGACATTCCATGGACCTATCAAAGACATCCAACCATGAACTATTCTCGGACCTCAAAGCCTACGAGTTTGAGTGAGAAGAAAAGACCAGGAAGAGACAGTTGTACCCAAAACAATTTGCTCTAATTGTTAAAGATGGGAAGAGAGTGAGTTCAAAGAAGTCATTGATCCGAAGAAATAATAGCCACGATGGTTAAAAGGTTCAACAAGTTCTTCAATAACAACTACAAGAGAGGAAAGGGCGAATCTTCGGAAGACACTCGGCTCCCTCCAAATCAAAGGAAGATAGGCCAACCAAGAGAACAGAGATCATCAAAAAGTGAATATCAAAGGTGACAATCCAAGAATGGAAAGAGTGATCAAAAGGTGAATATCTATCTTTGAACTGTAGACAACCAGGTCACTATGCCATTGATTGCCCATATCCCGTAGTTAACAAATACGGGAATGAAGAAGAAAGAAAGGTCTTGAGAGAAAGAAGACAAGAAAAAAAAAAGCAATGATGGCTGAGAGATCATTGAAAATGCCCAAGTCAAGAGAGACAAAGTGATTCGAGAGAGAAGTGAAGCCGACTACTCAAGTGATGTGAAGAAGAAGCCCCGATCCGCTTAATGGCCAAGGAACAAGATCAACCTGACCAAGAAGATGAGGTACACTCTAACTCATCAAACTCAGACTCTAGTGATAGTGACTGTGACACACACACTTCATCACCCACTGATCTTTATGATTCATTAGGCAAAATGATGAAAGATTTTGAACACATTAAATCCTCACACACACTATTAAATGAGGAAAACGACTACTCAAGAGCAAAACTCAAAGTCGACTAAGGAGTGAGTACTCTAAGTCAAATAGTGATGAGAATGAAAGTTTAAAGGTGAAAATGCTAAGTTAATAGCAGAAATTGCTGCCATAGAAAAGAGGGAGAATGACCTCAAAAATGTTATTGCCTCATTCACTAAGGCATCTAAATCATTGGATGATCTTATTACGAGTCAAAGAGAATGTGGAGACAAGACAGGCTTAGGATTTAATTCCTCTTTGCTATGTCAAACCTCAAAAGTAATTTTGGAAAAAGGATCTTCAAGCCATGAAGAGTCTAAAAATCCAAAACTCAAAATGTTGCACACACATTCACTCCAAAGCACAATTACAAGCAAACTGGCCTTGGTTATAAAAGAAAAGGAAAACAACCGATTGAGTTTGAAAGGCAGTGAGAGAAGAGATTCACCGAGTTCTCAAAGAAACTCCAAAGAGAAAATACTCTGTAAAAGAAGAAGCGAGCTACAAAAACCCCCAAGAAAATCTATAAAAGAAATACATATGATGGGAATGGTAGAAAATATCCAAGCCAAGCTGATTGGAATAATGTAAACTATCGGCATAGACTTATGGAATATAAGCCCAAATGGCAAAGGCCTAGAACTCAACAAAGGCCATTCCAAAAGTATAAGAGCTTTCATCAAAGCACACATATGCACCTAGGCACTATACTCGGAGACACCATAATTACCCAAAGAAGGTGATTGCTAAAAATATACAGGCATACTGAGACAAAAGAGACAGTGTATGAACCTAAAATCCCCAAGCAATTTGCCAAGATTAATTATGATTATGGCATCGATAGATGGCAACCCCTAGAAGTCAAATCATTTGGCTATAAGTTGGTTGGATCATCTTACAATTCTAACCCCTCGGGACCAGGACAAGTATGGGTACCTAAAACTTAATTTCCTTGATCGCGGAGTTCAAGGAGCAGTGAAGTGCCAAGGAACTGGTACATGGATAGTGGATGTTCCGGACATATGACGGGGAAATAAGAAAAATCTGTCAAAATTCAAGGAAGTTAAAGGAGCAAAAGTCATATTTGGAGGAAATGAGGCTCTGGTGAAATAAGAGGCATTGGATCCATCAAGAGGAATGGATTAGAAATCAGATGTTGCATATGTTGAAGGACTCAACTTCAACTTCGAGCATCGATCCAACTCTGTGACAAGGGCTATAATGTTGGATTCAACATGGGTGTATGCCAAATCAAGGATACGGAATCGAATGAAGTTGTGTTGCAAGGATGCGGAGACAAAAGAACATGTATGTAGTAGATTGGTCAACCGCTATACACAACACTGTCTATTAGCAAAAGCACAATTTGAATCAAGTTGGTTTGTGGCACAAAAAGTCGAGTCACCTAAATTTCAAAGCGATTAACAAGCTTGCAAGAAGTAATCTTGTGGAAGGACTTCCAAACTCGATTATACAAGAAGGAGAGCATATGTGATGCATGTCGAAGGAAAACAAATCAAATCTTCATTCAAAGAAAAGACATGTTCATCTTCAACAAGAATATTGCATCCGCTACATATGGATCTATTTGGCCCAAAGTGGAACGGCCGGCATAAGTGGAAAGAAATACACCTTGGTGGTAGTAGATGACTACTCAAGATATACATGGACAATATTCATGTGTAAGAAGAAAGAAACTCTCTAAAACTACCACGGTGATGAAGAGGATTCAAAGCGAGAAGAGCAAACCATTATCAAAATAAGATCAAGCAGAGGAACCGAGTTTGTCAATGGAATAATAACTCGAGTATTGTATTGAAAATGGTATTGGTCATGAACTATCATCGCAAGGACTCCACATCGAGAATGGAGTTGCGAGAAAGAAGGAATAGAACTCTCAAAGAAGCGGCAAGGACCATGTTAGTGAAGGGGGTTACCAAAAGATTTTGGCTGAAGCAATCAACACGCGACTTGCTACACTCAAAAAGGATGTATGATAAGCAGACGGTGACAAAGACACCCTATGAGATTTGGGTGGAAGAAAACCAAATGTTGCATATTTTAGAATTTTTGGATGTAAATGCTTCATCCACAACAATGGCAAAGACAATCTAAAGGCTTTCGATGCTAAAAGCGATGAAGGTATCTTCTTGGGATACTCGTTGAAAGCAAAGCCTACAGAGTACTCAACAAAAGGACTATGGTTGCAGAAGAATCCATTCATGTGGTATTCGATGAGCCAAATGTAAATGGAGAAGACATTGAAGAGTCGGTGATAAAAGTGAATCATCCAACCATCTGAGAAGAGTCCTATCTTTGAAGAAGAAATTTGGAATTATAAACTCGAGAAGAAGATGAGATATTTGAATCTCAAAACAATTTGGAAAATTTGCGGCTAAGTGATTACGAGAGAGCGACCCACAGCAACTTTGTTTTGCGCAAGCACTGAATCCAGCTAACTTACTCCAACTGATGTAAGATGGTGAGAGACCATCCACGAACTTGTCATTGGAGATATAAGAGAAGGTGTCAAAACAAGATCGAACTCAACAAGAAGCCATGTTCACATGCTTTATCTCGCATAAATAGAACCCAAAGATGTGTTACAAGCATTGGATGACACACATTGGATTCAAGCTATGCAAGAAGAGTGAATCGAGTTTGAAAGAAATAAAGTATGGGAATTAGTTCAAAGACCCACACATCAAAATGTTATTGGTACTAAATGGGTGTTCAAAAACAAGATGAACGAGGAAGGTTACGTGGTAAGAAACAAGGCAAGACTAGTAGCCAAAGGATATTGCCAAGAAGAAGGAATAGAGTTTGATGAAACATTTGCTCTGTAGCAAGATGGGAGGCTATAAGGATGTTTCTTGCCTATCGACTCACAAGAATTTCATTGTATATCGGATGGATGTAAAAAGTGCATTCCTAAATGGTTTATTGGAAAAAGAAGTGTATGTTGAACAACCTCCAGGATTTGAGCGAGAAGACTCTTGGAGATAAGGTATACAAACTCAAGAAAGCCTTGTATGGATTGAAACAGGCACCCGAGCATGGTATGATACTTTGTCATAATTCCTAAATCGAAAATGGAATCACAAAAGGAAAAGTAGATAGAACACTTTTTTAATTCAAGACAAAAAGAGTATCTTTGCTTGTTCAAATATATGTGGATGACATCATTTTTGGATCCACAAACAAAGAGTGTGTGAAAATTTTTCAAACCTCATGCAAAGTAAATTTGAAATGAGCATGATGGGAGAGCTAACATTCTTCCTTGGACTCCAAGTGAAACAATGAAGGATGGAACCTTCATAAGTCAAACAAAATACACTAGAGATTTAATGAAGAAATTTGGTATGGAGGAGAAGTCTTACGTGAAAATACCAATGAATACATCATCAAAATGGACATGGATGCGGATGGCAAGCACAGTAGATCAAAAGATCTGAGCACTTATTGGATCATTGCTCTATCTTACAAAGAAGCGGCCGGACATCACCTTTCTTTGTAGGTGTATGTGCAAGATTTCAATCTGCTCAAAAAGAGAGCCATATGACAGAAATGGCTAAGAGAATATTGAGATACTTGAAAGGAAGCCAAGAAGTTGGCTTATGGTATCAAAGGAAGGTGGATTCAAGCTAATTGGCTATTCGGACTCGACTATCTTTGGATGTAGAGAGTTGACGAAAAAAGCACCTCAGGCACATGTCAAATGCTAGGAAAACAGGTGATTTCTGGTTTAGCAAGAAGCAAAATTCAATAGCCACCTCTACTGTTTGACAGAATACATAGCGGGCAAATTGTTGTGCCCAAGTCTATGGATGAGACAGTGAGAGACTATGAAGTTGAGGAAAAAGAAATTCCAATCATGTGTGATTACACAAGTGCAATTGCAATCACTCAAAATCGTGTGTTGCACTCAAGAACAAAGCATATCGATGTCGAGATATCACTTCATAAGAGATCATGTTGAAAAGAAGGACATCATCTTGGAATATATCTCAACTAATAAACAATTGGTGACATCTTCACAAAACCATTATGTGAGTCAAGATTTGAAGAACTCAAGCATGAGTTGGGGTTAATTGAGTGAGTTAACATTGAGAAGACTCAAAGAAAAGAAATGGAACACAAAAGGGAAAAGAGTGAACTCACAAATCATTTAAGTAAATCAATTTGTATTGGAAAGACAACTATACCAAGTCGATTGTTAGTTGAGTCACTAAGAGAACTGTGAGAAGATGAGTTAAATCGGCTAAGGGATAAGTGAGTCACTTATGAGCAAAGTGACAAAAACGCGATCGTTTTTACTAAGCGGGAATGTTTTTAAGAATGACGTCAAGCATAATGATGATGTGTACGAGACATAAAGCCGCACACAAGCTTATGATTGGATATAAATCTTTGCCGCATTAAATACGAGATATTAAATACTAAATAGGCGTGCAAAATCTAAACCGTTGATTTCGATCACATTTCAAAAACCACCCGCATGTCCTTTCATAAACCATACTTAAACCATTTCGTCGTTTTCTCACACACTACCAAAACTGTTCATTTCTCTCTCTCGAAGCAAAGGCAAAAATTCTCTCAAAACCCTATCTATCTTCAAATCAATCTCTAAGTTTTCTTGATAAAATCACGAAAAATGGCACCAACCTATGATTTTATCAAGTTAGGAAAGCAAATCCACACCGGGTCTACCGTGGATTTCGAGGGCATGGTCAAACAGGGGTCCAATGACGCCTCATAAAGAAAATAGCTGAAAAACTCGGACGACAGGGGGTGAAATCGTTTCGACGATGGAATATTCGATGACCTATGTGGAGGAGGTCGCACAATTCTCGTGAACGCCGAGATTCACGATGAAGGAATAAAGTCATCATTCACGGAAAGGAGTTCACCATCCCCGCCAAGGATTTGGTGAACACCGCTCACTACCAATGAAGGAGCATCGAAATTAACGGCGATGTAAACTTTGGTTGCCTTGGAAGGAAATAGCCAAGCCCGACTATCTTTGATAAAATAGTTTACACAAAACAAGAGAGCTCTTGAAGGAGGATTATCACAAGTGTTGGACATAGTTGCCAAAATGCATTGACATCAAATTTGGCGACTTTGACCAATCCAAAAGCAAAGTTGATCGTGATGGTGGCAATCATTGAAGAAAGGAAAATAAACTGGGTTGAGTTTGTCTACAAAGGACTATGCCGAATGTAGGGAACAAATCCTTCAAGAGAAGATGGCACATTTGGAGGATCCCAGGATATGACCGGAGATTGGTGGATGATGGAGGTGAAAGGAGTCCCTCTTAGACATGGAAAGGCGTTCCATGTAAACAAAAGAATGTTGAGATCAAACCTCTCAGGCGCACGAGAGAGAGCCTATGCCAAGAGAGCGACACGAGTGAGGGGAATCAGGTGACCCTGAAGATACAATGTTTCCTCTCCACCAAAGAAAAAAGCCCCTGCAAAGCTAAGAAGAAGATCACTGCTCCCGCAAAAGAAAGAAAGTCAAACATGCTCCTGCCCCTGCAGAGAGTCACCGCCCACTGCGTGTCTCCCGCCCTTGCGGCGGTCGAGAAGGACTCTCAAATACCTTCTCCAATCGTCAAAAAGAGGAGAACTAATAAGCCAAGATGGCGGCTCCTCGAAGAAAACACTCAGGCCCCCGCCACCCAAGACTCGGAAGAAAGCGTCTCGAACGAGAAATCCCCGGTACAAACTAGAAGACGAAGAAGAATCATCAAGCACTCGAGCTTGAAAACCATTGAGTCACCACTCATTGGAACAAATACGGCTTTGAAGCGATCGAGTCTCGGATGTAATTGATGAAACAACTAAGTCATTTGAAAGCGTCGTGAAGCAACTGAAGAAATAGGCGTAGTTCGCGCGGTGAGACACAAGACGAAGGCGATAGAGTCGAGTGATAGTGATGTGATGATCCTATCTCCACCTTACCCGGACATCCAAAATCGTCTGCGTGAGTGGAGGAAATGGAAATTGAGTAAATCGAGGAGCAGTTCCAACGGCCGAGTTTATAGAAGAAGAAGAGGAAGGCTGTTAAACTTCCTCGCCTAACCACTGTGATCCAAAGATGGATGAAGACAATCGCCTGAGATATCCTGCAGATCTTCATGGACAAGAGAGAAGGAAAAGACAGGCAGAGGACGAGGCACGTGAGAAGGCCAACATACGCCTATGTCCGCACCTGAGAACACACACATCCTCTCCTTGATGTCCTATCCGGTGATGAGGATCGGACTCTTCCGCCCACGAGAAGAGTTGCAAATGCAGCAAGTAATGCATGAATCGAATTCTTCATGAGAAGAGCATGATGGAGGGACCAGGAGAGTCCTCGAACACGGTGAAATTGATCCAATGGGAGTGGTTGACAAATCGCCCATCATTGTTCTTTGCCACCACTTGACTCACTCGGAAGAAGGAAATAAGAGAAATGGCGATGGCGGGATAGTGGGGACCCGGTCGAGCAACCCCTATTGAAGGTGTACCACCGCCCCAACTGGTGAACACTCGGTAGAAGCAGTAGGGAGTTTGGAGACGAGTGACCCCATTCCAAGTCACTTAGGGGTGAGCTAGGCGAGGGGGAAACTCCTCCACATTTTGTAGCAAGGTCGGAGAATGTGCGAGATGACTCCACAGCGAATCTCGGAGGCGAAGTGGAGAAAGTACAAACACTAAACGAACAACAAGTTGCCATCAACGAAGCTCCAGACGATTGAGGCTGTCTCGGTGAGGTGCCAAATCGCTCACGAAGGCTAATGACGCTGCGATGCGGCCGAGGCACGGAAGGAACAACCACGGGAGTTAACACTGCGGGCGATGAAAGTGCAATCCATGGGGTTGAGACTCCAATGGATGCCACCACGAAAGACCCTAAGACAGTGACACTTTGTCGAAAGGGAGGTCAGCCTCGTCGAGATCGAGGCCAGGAGGTAATGAAGGCCACGGGAGGTTGAGACTTCCGGGGTAAAAGAAGCTAAAGTAGAGAACATCCCTCCCGCTATCATTGACCCATCCGAAAAAGGAGATAAGCGCGCTTCATGATTCCTAGGATAATCCGATGTAACCTTTTTCCGGGATCGGAAGCGACGAAGAAACGAGTCATCCCCGTGATGACTCCAAAAGACTTCGATTGCGGATGTTCCAAGCACGAGCAAGTCGATCCCAAGACTACTCGTCAAACCTTTAATTTTGATGATGAGCCACCAATGGAAATCTCATCATCGTCCGGATGACGCTCGATATGGCGAGGACTAGTCCACTCAAGTGGAGAAACCCGGTGAGACCAACGGCTGTTGAGACATTGAGGCTCAAAGTCGGGTCTACTTCACAAATGAGACCCACCAAACAGAGTCCACTGCGCGAGCTTCCTAAGGCTGCGGCGGGTTCGACTCAAAAGGAACTTCACGCGCACCTCTCATCATTGAACAAATACCGGTTGGCCGTGATGATTCCTTTATAGAATCTTTTCTTTTCTCTGGAGGTACCCGACCTCCCGAAGAATCGAGAACGAGCTCGCACGCCTTCCCAGACCGGCTCCTATTATTCCATCGGTACCATTGTTCGATTGATTATGACTTTGATCTTTGCATGGCCATGGCCATCACCGCAGCGGAAGAATCAGTGAAGTTCCTTGAGTGTTCAAGGCATTATTTGCCGAGATTGAACGGATGGAGAGGCATCGGGCCTCTATGGACATGCGGCCCGGACAACAGAGATGCAATCTTACTGCGACTTAAGAGGCATAACTTGATCGAGGATCGGGGAATGGTGGCAACAAAGAAGAAACAATGCGTGTGGAACAAGTTAGATACTTGAGGACATTGTTCAACAAGTGCTAGTATGGAGAGTCGAGAATCTTGATGCAAAAATGAAGTTGAGAGAACACATTGAGCACATGCATGAAGCTCACACTGCCGAGATAAAGCTGCTGCGTGAGCAAAATAAGAGTGATCTACGGCGTTTGGAAGAAAACATGAATAGAAAATTCAGCCTTCTCATGGTGAGATGAACCTAATTTGAGAGTCCAACGCTACTCGATCCGAATTTCGTGCCACATACTCCGCGCAGTCGAGACAGAACTCTACCATCGGCGGGCTCGACTTCGCTTGCAAGATGTTTCAGTGTCCCTCTCTCTTTTGATGATGCCAAAAAGGGGAAGAGGAATACCTTAAAGCACTGAAGAGATCAAAAGAAAAAGAGGATCATTGCGAAGGGAAAACGGTGAGGAAATACTGAAACAAAAGAAAGGAAAATCTGTTGAGGGGAAGGATCGAAAGATGTGACCTTGATGATTACAAACCCCAACAAGGTCTTGTCACGGTGACATTATCAATGACAAACTCCCTGTGACTCTGCCACTCCAACACTCTGCTATATCTATGGTCAAAAGAGAAAGACAATTGAAGCGGGGATGGAGGAAGTGGAAGGAAGAATGGATGCCCGGGTTATGAACATCTTGAAACAACATGGAGGCATTCCGGTGAAGCGAACACTTATGCCATCTCGGATGTCGGGACGAGCCACGCGTCAGTTGATGAATTTAAAACGCCGCATCCGAAGGATACTTTGCAAATATGTCTATGGCTCAAGCTTGGGACTTATCTTTGGGAAAAGGGTCTCACGTTATGTGAAGAAGGCGACGGCGGACTCACCGTGATCCTCTACTTGGTCACTCGTGGTCACTCGGTGGAAAGAAGAAGACCTCGACAATACACGCCCGGAGGTAGAGGAAGAAGCGTGGTGGAGGAAGAGGTTTCTGCCTCCAGGCCTCCGCCAAAAACATTGAATACGTAGATCCAGGCAAGAAGGGAGGGATCTCTTTGGTGTCTTGACCAAGTAGCAAATTTGCAAGTGGCTAAAAGTAATCCGAGTATGCAAAAAGAATAGAAGAAGAAAACAAGAGACAAACTCGGCTATGGGAGGAAAGACGGGGAAAGATTAAGAAGAGATGAAAGCTGCCAGGAAGGCATATGAAAAAAAGAAGAAGAAAAGCGATGAGAAAAGAAAAGAAGAAGCGAGAAGATCTTGAACAAGATGAAAGAAGGAGGCGAAGGAGATGAAGTGTTCTTGTCCACCCCTTCATGTATTTCATGATGTAATACATACTATGTAGATCTTCGCAATAAAGCTATAAATTCTTTATTTTTACGTAGACAAATGTTTGCTCGATACACCTTGTAAACATGTGATTGTGTAAAAGAACAAGAATGTTATGATCAATAAAAAGATTGATTCTACGCATACATTCTATGTGAATACACTATCTGTATGTATCTTTGCTATTTGCATTTTTGAATGGTTTAAGTTTTGGCATCATCAAAAAGGGGGAAATTGTTAGGAAATTTATTGTTTAGATTTTGATGAATGCCATGTAAAACTTAGTATAGGAAGTTGGCACCCCATTTTCTGTTGTAAAATGCATTGTAATAAATAGGGTTGGCCAAGCTGAGTTAAGTCAGCTACGCCCTAACATGCAAGAAGACAATCAAGACTAGAAGGAAGACTCGTGCGAGACAGTGAGTATGGCAAAGAAGAATAGACAGGGAACTCTCTTGAAGAAGCGGTGAGATGTAGGCGAGTGGAGTATCGATCAAGTCAACTCAAGAAAAGCCAAGTCTCAAGTTGAAGTGAGAAGAGTCATCCAATGATTGGAAGTCGACTCTAAGTCACCTGGGAAAGCAAAGAAATGCGGTCAAGTCGAGATAATCTGAAAAAGATCCGTTGTACGAGAAATCAAGAGAATTACTTAAACAAGTAATATCTCCATACCACCTTTCTCGGAGTGCTTAGTCCCAGGAAGCGTGCAAGAGGAATGAACAATGGGAAGCACTACACCGTGTCGAACTCGAAAAGGTGAAAAACAATTCATACGAGGAAATGGCAATTCCAAGGATCGCAACAAGACAAGCCAACGGCGCAAGTGACTTTCAAAAATAAGCCTATCTCTTCAACGGGCAAATTTTTGAAAGATCACTATAAAAGGCCGAGAAATGACTTTGAGAGGTAACGGACGAGAACCAAAAACGTTCAAGCAATTATTAGAACTGAAAACTGAAATATTCTCAATCCTCAAGCCTACACTACGAAGAACATCAATCCAACACTCACTGTGAAGGAAAGATAACTTCAATCGTTGAAGAGGAAAATCTTTGAAAAATCAAGGGTCTACATTCCACGAAGGATTGTAGGAAGGTTAGTCGAACCAAGTCTTGAACTTTTGGAGGGCTTCGTGATCAAATCCAAAGAGCTTGAGCAAGTGAGTGTAGTAGCAAGGCATTTTGCCTGTGAAGAAAGGCGAGTCGTCGAGAAGCTTGGTGAGTGATCAAGGCGTCTCAGGCATCGAGTCCCAAAGGATCAAGTCATTTGTTTGATCAAGACTTGATATCCGGATTTGTTACCACTTTGTATCTTGATCAATACCTAGTGGATTCCTCCAGGAGTTGGAGAAGAGAGAAGTAGAAGAATTACCCCATCTTGAACCTCTATAAAAATTTTATTGTGTCATTTACATTTCAAAGACTTTTATTCCTGCATCTTAATTGTTTAAATCTGATGATAAATTTTCTATCCACTTGATAATTTCTAAGTACTAAACCAAGCACTAAATCTCTACTTAATCAAACTTAAGGGTGTTAAGTCTTAGCTGAAAACAAACCAAAGTTGAGTTAATTTAGACTTAATGGTGAGTTATTCCATCGGCTCGGTTGAGTCTGTTGAGAGACTAACTCTTGATTAACTAAATTGGTTGTCACGAGGACACGGTTGTGTAGTATCAACTACGAATATTTAAAAGGACTAAATCAAAAATTTGGTAAGGTTTATTCAACCCCCCCCTTCTAAACCTTACACTTACACCCCCTTGGGACTACATATTGTCAACTACGAAGATCCGCCTATTAATGACGATTTATCATACAAAGAAATACCGGAAACTATTTTAGAGGAAAGGTGCATAAGGTGGGGAATAAAGACATAAGCTTAATTAAAGTATAATGGAAACGTCACGGGAGAAATGAAGCCACATGGGAGCGTGAAGAGGAAATACGTACCAAGTACCCTAATTTCTTAAACATTGGTAAGTTATCGAATTTCGAGGACGAAATTTAGTTAAGGGGGGTAGGATGTAATATCTGGATTTTTTTAAAAGTATATTTATTATTATTATTATTAATTATATAATTATTTTATTAGTTCAATAATGTTTTTTATTATTTTTTTTTTGGATAACAAACAATAGCAATAATTGTCCAGACCCAATTTGAAATGTTGATTTCTGAAATTCATTATGGGTCAAAAATCTTTCCCCCAACATTAAAACTCCAAGTCAAATAGGATTCTTTCACTTACCATAATTCAACAGTTTTATTCCTATACGATAAATCTCACGTTCTCCATTGAAAACCTCCCCTAATCTGCAACTCAAACTCTTCGGTGCGTATGAATTTTTCTTCCAAAGGATAAAGCAGCAACGGCGCAGTAGGATCATAAATTTATTTTGGACTTCACTTCGAGTTGAGTTTTCATTGTACGCATTCATTGAGGTGGGGATATTTCTATTCAATTATTATTTGTCATTTTTATATGCTTCTTATATGTGTATTCATTGATGTGAAATGTGGAATAAAAAATAATCATGTCAGCAAGGGGCCGTAAGAAGGTCCGGGATCAAAATTATCCTCGGAGTGAACCTAGAGTGCTATAATTAGTGTGCGGCTATAAGAAGGTCCGGGATCAAAAGCATCCTCGGGGTGAACCCACAGTACTTAGTCAGGGGTTGTAAGAAGATTCGGGATCAAAAATATCCTTGGGGTGAACCCACAGTACTATAAAGTAACTAGCTAGTCTAAATAAAAGTTAAAGTACATGTTCAATGTTTATGACTATGCCTATTGTTGTATTTAATTATGACAAATGTGTCCCCATTGAGTGAGTTGAAAGTTCACCCCATATTTATTAACATTTTTAAGGTTGATGAGTCCAAGCGAGGATTGGAGGCAGTGGATGCATGTCAATAAATTTTATTTATTTTACAATGTTATGAATATTTTATTTTGTTAACGGATTTTTTGTTACTATTTTATCGTTTTTTGGATGACTGATGTTTGGGTCCGAATTAAAGTACTTTTGTCTATTTAAATGCGAATTTTTAATCATATGCTATCTTTTTTAAAATTGTGTTCTTTTAATTAAGCTTATTGCCTTTGTTTGTTAAAATTAAGTTACTAACTTTGTTTTGAAAATTTGGGCGTTCGAAACAACATAGAAATAATTCGTTTTTAATTTTTTATATGTTGAACTTGTATCAATTACACTTATATTTGTAATAGTAATATTCTAGTATGAATCTTATTTTGTTTTTGGTTGATTCCTGCATGTTTTTCAATTATGACCAAGATTCCCTCATCGTCCACATTTCGTTTTGGCCTTTTTCTGTCAAGCTGGCTTGTGTCTTCTTTTCTTTTGGTCTTCTAGATTTTGCCTTGCCTTCCGATGGAAAAGTCGTCATTGATATAATGTGTCAGGATCCAAGTATCTTCATATGGGATTGGATATACTATTTCCAAATATTTTGCAGGGATTTGGGATGAAATGGTGGGTAATTGTGTCATTTTCCCATTTTATTACCCCAAGAGGGAGTCCGATTCTAATTCAATATTAAGCCCACAAAACAATCTAGTTTCTTAGGTCATTTCTTTAGCCCAACAAAAACTAGTTTTAAGGGAAGTTGACATAAATGCCCCACTTTTTGGAGATAATGTCAGCCTTTTACGTTTTTCGCTACTATTTTACCCAAATATACGCTCCAGCCATTTCTTTACACATTTATGCTCCCGCCAAAATTTTTGGAACTTTTTTACGCTTTGTTTCAAGATTGTTTATAACATTTTTCAAACATGTTTCTTTTAATTAAAAATTTTAGTGAAAAAATAAATTTTGTCCTCGTTTAATAATCTATTTTATACTCGAAGTCTTATAAAAAATCAAAAAATATACACATAAAACAACACATTAAAACTGAACAAATTAAAAATATTATATGAACAACATGAATAAAAAAACACAACTCAATTTTTGATCCAATGCATGAAAACATAAAAAACATGGAAACAGTCAGGAAACAATATAGAAAACACCATATGAGCAAAAAGAGTTAAAAATAGGTAAAAATTGTATTTAAACATGGAAAACTACATAGAAACAACGAAGAAACATCCAAAAAAACCATTAAAAATGGTATGCAAACAACCAAGAAACAATGTAAAAATTTTATAAACACCATATGAATAAAAAGAGCTTGAAAATAGGTAAAATTTGTATTTACACATTGAACACTACATGGAAATGTAATACCCGGCATTAAATTTTGAATCTCATAAATTTAGACTAAACTTTTCGCAAATTTAAGGATATAGATTTTTAATTTTATTATTTGGAATTTTATAGTTAGTTAAGAATTTATTATCTCAAGAATATAAATCTGGATATAAGACCTAAAATTAAAAGAATATTAAATGTCGGCTTGGTGAAACTTGATTTCTATATTTGCTAAAAAAGTAATTTGGACTCAAGATTTTCTGCAAAAGAAACCATTTAAAATCAAGATTATAGCTGTTAGAAATCAATCCCACAAATTAGGAAAAAGTTGTCTGAAAATGCAATGGATAGTTTGCTGATAAAAGAGGTGTGCGACCGGTCGCGCAGAGATAAGTTGAAAATGAAATTTCTGTGAAAATTACACAGGGGGACAAGTCGACGTGGGGATGCTTATAAAAGAGGTGTGCGACCGGTCGCCCCTTATGTTGACCGGTTGGGGATGCTTTAAACAATGAAACAGAGAGGTCTGTTCTCGAGGGGAAGTTCCCAGGCACCGGTCACCCTGAGGTCGACCGGTAGCCCTAAGGGTCGACCGGTCGCCCTCCCCAGTTCCCCTTCCATCCCATTTTGTGTTTCAAAAGTCAACTCAGGTACGGGTTGCCCTATAGGGAGACCGGTCGAGCATGAAACAGAAGTGTTGTCTAATTTTTATCGAAAATAAACTTCAAGAAATACTCCGAAAAATTAGTAAAAATATTTTAAATCTATCGGGAGTATTTGGACAACATTTAGGAACTTTGTTTTGGTGTAAAAAACTCATTTAAACAAAATTATCAAAATTATGATAAAAACATTTTTCTAACAAACTCCCTCTTTTGATGATTACAAACCAAAACAATTTTCAAGAGGACGAATTCGAAAACACAACAATTTTCCGGTCAAGGAGTAAACTATCCGTTTAAAAGGGAGTTAAGATTTTCAAGAACATTTTCAAAAGCTCCCCCTATCAACAAGCACACCAATAAGAATTATTACATAAGCTAGAAGCATAAGCTTTTAGAAGATAAACATAAACATCATGGGCTTAGAAGCTCCACCTGTCAAAAATACTCATAATCCATGCGCAAATAAGTCCATAATACATCCAATGGACTAAGTATACTTCACAATTTATGGCTTTAAGAAGCTTATAGCTTCTTTCGCGAGCTTTTATTAGCTTCTTTGAGCCAATGAGCCAATTTCCTGTTTCTCCCCCTTAGGAATCATCAAAAAGAATGTTAGGATGATAAAAACATCATACATGTATATCAAAGGGCGCCAAAGAGACAAGTTATCATCCGTTTTTAAGAGTAAAGGCATAGAATCCAAATAGAAATGGGAGAAATTTAATCATTTGAAATCCATAAGCTCATTTGATTGGCAAAACATGATCTCAATAAATATATAAGACATTTGAAAGCATAAGAGTCATGTAAATGTTCAAATTTTCTTTGCGACAATTTATCGAACACGTTGCAGGCGTGAAAAATAGAAGAAGTTGTATAAGGCCCTTGTAAATGAATCAAGCCAAAAATTTTCATCACCAAATCAGTTCAAACAACATTCATACAATAATAATTAATGAGCTCATCACAATCATATGAAACTAGCATCAAGAAAATGACACATAAGTCAAACAAAACTCAAGGGTTCAACCCAATTGAGTTAAGAGAGTAGAATTCTTACCATTTAATCGGTAAAGAGAAGCAATGATGATGATAATCGAGCCTAATGAAGTCCAAGATATAAAATGAATGCAATAAAACAACTTTGAAGTGAAATTTGTGTGCAATTTGCGAAGGGGACGGAAAATGGCCAAAATGAGCCAAAATGGCTAAGTCTGAGAACAGAGGGAATTTTAACCAAAAAAATAGCAATGGGCGACCGGTCGGAGGTGTGGGAGACCGGTCGAGGGCATGCCAACCGGTTGGCCTCACCCTAGTCAGCCCACTGGTTCATTCTGTTTTGCAAAATTTGAAGTTTGAACCAAAAATCCGATTTTTCGCCCCTAACTTTTAAAAACGTGGAAAATGCAAACGTAAACCTCATTCAATATGCATTATGCCTAACCGAGATCGTATTGACGCAAAAATCTTGGAAGATAGTGGTTTTGTAAAAATGTCCGCCAATTGATCTTGATATGGTACGAAAGATATCTCAATTTTTTGTTTAGAAACACAATCCCTTAGAAAATGATCTCGAATCTCAATATGTTTAGTACGGTTATGATAAACCGGGTTTTGAGCAATATTTATAGCGGATATATTATCACAAAAGATAGGAACATTTTCAAAAGAACATTTGTAATTCGCTAAGGTTTGTTTCATCCAAAGAAGTTGAGTACAACAAAAAGCCGCGGAAATATATTCGACTTCGGCCGTTGAAAGTGAAACACAATTTTGTTTCTTTGAAAACCAAGAGACTAGGCAATCGGCCAAAAATTGACATGATCCGGAAGTACTTTTGCGATCATCAATATATCCCGCATAATCTGAATCACTATAACCTTTAAGAGAAAAATTTCCATTCTTTGGATAAAATAAACCATATTGAATAGTGCCTTTTGAATATCGAAAATTCCTTTTAACGGCACTCATATGAGACTCTTTGGGAAAACGAGCACATAGGCATACGGCATGAAGAATGTCCGGTCAACTTATGGTTAAATAAAGTAAACTACAAATCATACCTCGATACTTTGATTCATCCACGGACTTGCCTTTCTCATCTTTGTCAATTTTGACATTTGTTGCCATAGGGGTAGAGACGGTTCTTACTTCTTCAATGCCGAACTTTTTCAAAAATTCTTTTGTATATTTTGATTGCGAAATGTAGATACCTTCTTGGCATTGCTTAATTTGAAGTCCAAGGAAGAAGTTGAGCTCCCCCATCATGCTCATCTCAAATTCACCTTGCATCAACTTAGAAAATTTCTTGCACAAGGATTCATTAGTAGCACCAAAAATAATATCATCAACATAAATTTGCACAAGTAAACAATCTTGCCCTTTTTCAAAAACAAAGAGAGTAGTATCAACTTTACCTCTTGTAAAACCATTTTGCAAAAAAAATGAGCTAAGTCTATCATACCATGCACGGGGTGCTTGTTTTAAACCATACAAGGCCTTTTTAAGCTTATAAACATCATTAGGCCTAGAAAAATTTTCAAACCCCGGAGGTTGTTTTACATAGACTTCTTCTTGAATAAAACCATTTAAAAAGGCGGATTTAACATCAATTTGGTAAAGCTTAAAATTTTTAAAACAAGAATAGGCAAGCAAAATACGAATAGCTTCTAAACGTGCTACGGGTGCAAATGTTTCATCATAATCAATACCTTTTTCTTGACAATACCCTTGAGGTACTAACCTTGCCTTGTTTCGAACAATGTTTCCTTGATCATCGGGTTTGTTCCGGAATACCCATTTTGTACCAATGATTGTTTGAGATGGAGGACAAGGAACTAATTCCATACATCATTTCTTTCAAATTGATTCAAATCCTCTTGCATTTCCAAAAACCAATCCTCATCTTCAATAGCCTCCTTAGCATTTTTAGGCTCTTTTTGAGATATAAGAGCTTTCTCGGCAAATTTTCTTTGGGTCATCACTTTATCAAGGGGATCACCAATAATAAGATCTTTTGGGTGATCTCCATTAAATTTTAATGCCACTGGAAGATCCGAAGTATCACCTATGTCTTCTTGAGGAACATTTGAAGTGGATGGTTGATCACTTGAGGTAGAAGGTTGATCATTTTGAGCATCATTTTGAACAATGGGTTCAATAACATCTTCTTCATCACTATCATCATTGGGTATCCTTTCAACACCCGAGGCTTCATTGAATTTTACATGAATAGATTCTTCAACAACCATTGCTCTTGGTTGAATACCCCATGAATATTCCTTCATCGGCCTTAGGATCAAGTTTGTCCAATTGATCCTTAGTATTCAAAATAAAGCACTTACATCCAAATATTTTGAAATAGCTAATATTTGGAGTTCTTCCTTTCCAAAGCTCATATGGAGTTTTTTCATTTTAGGACGAATATAAACTCGATTAATGACATAGCAAGAGGTACTTATGGCTTCGGCCCAAAAATTTTTTGGAAGTGAAAATCCATTGAGCATGGACCGACTCATTTATTGAAGTGTCTGATTCTTCCTTTCGGCTACTCCATTTTGTTGAGGTGTCTTTGGAGCCGAAAAATTATGTGCATATCCCTTGGTTTCACAAAAGACTCTAAATTCACCATCAAATTCTCCACATCGATCACTTCGAATAGACTTAATAGAATCTTCTTTTTCATTCTCAATAAGTCTACACAACTTAACAAACTTATTAACGGCATCGCTTTTATTTGCAAGAAAAAGAGCCCAAGTATATCTAGAAAAATCATCGACAATAACGAAAGTGTAATGTTTTCCACTTAGACTTGCCGTACCAATATCCCCATACAAATCTAAATGAAGAAGTTGTAGAGGCTTGGTTGTGGAAATTTCATTTTGGGCTTAAAACTACTCTTAACTAATTTGTTCTTTTGACAAGTGTCAACAGAAGCCAAGATTTTCAAAATTCAATTTGGGTAGTCCTTTTACATGTTGGTTTTTGTAAATATTTTTCAAATTCTTGTATCCAACATGTCCAAGTCGCCTATGCCATAAACTTGTTAAATCATTATTGGCGACAAGACAAGAAACATTTTGACTAACCAAATCACTAGTACAAATTTTGTAAAGATTGCCTTTTCTATTTGCTTCACAAACAATTTCATCATTTTTAAAAATAAGGCATTTCTCTTTGTTGAAAACAACATTATAATTTAATCACAAAGTTGGCTAACACTTATCAAATTAAACTTAAGCCCTTCTACTAAAAGAACATTACTAAGAGAGAAATAAGAGTTACCAATTTCTCCATTTCCAAGAATTCTTTTATTGCTATTGCCGAACATGACCATACCCTCTTCTTGGAGCTTGATGTTGGTAAAACGTTCTCTTTTTTCGGTCATATGGCATGAACACCCACTGTCCATGAGCCATTTTGAATCCTCCATGGTTGTTATAGCCCCAATGACCTACAAAAGAATTATTTTTAGGTACCCTATAGTTTTGGGGTCCATGGGGGTTAGCCTTGAGACCTTTGGGTCTCCAAACAAAGCTAAAATTGTTCTTCAACTTACAATGACTAACATAGTGACCAACTTTACCACAATAAAAACAAATAAGATCATTGTCACTACTAGCATATACAAAAGTCGGACCTTGGTCATTTTTCTTTGAAAGAGGATGAAAAGGTTTATAGCCAAGTCCTAATTTAGAATGCTCACCTCTTTGTGCATCTAAAATTTTTGTAACTTTGTCCGTACTTATGTTAAAACGATGCACATCCTTTTTAAATATTCAAGATCTTTGGTGAGCGATTCTTTTTCGGTTTCAAGAGTATGGACTCTAGTAAGAGTGATAGCATGAGCTTTATCAAGAGATTCATAAGAAGTAAATAATTTTTCCTTTTCAATTTTAAGCTCTTTATGCTCCTTTTTCAAAGTCTTGTATTTAACAATCAAATTTTGAAATTCAATTTGCAATTCATCAAAATCACATTGCAATTCATCAACTAAAGAGGAGGTAGAGGAGTTAGAGCATACCTCATTTTTTTCATTGTCTATGGCCATAAGACCATGTTCGGTTTCACCTTCCTCGTCGGATGTTGCAAGTAGCTTATCCCAAGTCTTGACATCCGTATTTAGAGCCTTCTTTTTTCGAAAAGGCTTTTTCTTCTTTTGTTCCTCCTCTTTGAGTTTTGGGCAATCGGCTATGAAGTGCCTGGATTTTCCGCATTTAAAACACAAGTTGTCTCACGGTTTTCTTGCCTTATTTTTATTCACAAATTTTGCAAATTTTCGGACAAGTGTGGCCGTCTCCTCATCATCCTCGTCATTATCATAGTATGCATTATTAGAAGAAGATGCAAGACCTTTACGAATATTTTGCATACCCAATTGAGTGATGGATGGTTTAGAATTTTTCCTCTCCTTGAGATAGACTTCGTAGATGAGGAGGTTCCCGATGAGTTCATCGAACTTGAGTGTCTCAAGAATTTGTGCCTCCGTGATTGCCGTCACCTTTTCGGACCATGAGCCGGGAAGGGCATTCAATACCTTAGTCACCTTGTCTTCTTCGGAGATGACTTACTGAGGGCCACAAGAGGATTAACAATGTTGTCAAGCCTTTCCACCATTTTTGAGATGCTTTCACCATCATGCATGTTGAAGTTTTCAAAGTCTTTAACAAGCATGGTTTTTCTTGCTTGTTTGACCTTCTTTGTCCCTTCATATATTCTTTTCAATTTTTCCCAAACTTCATGTGCTGATCTTATGCCTCTTATGCGATTATACTCGGTGGAGGTAAGAGAGCAATGCAAAATATTTACGGCCTTACCATTTAGAGAGAAAGCCTTCTTGTCATTTTCATCAAACTCCTTGAAAGGTTTAGGAGTCGAGGTGCCATCCTCCAATTTCTTGGTTGGTTGAGCAACTCCTTCAATGACCACATTCCAAATGTCGAACCCGCACCCTTGTAGAAAGCACTCCATACGGTCTTTCCAAAATGCGTAGTTGTTAGCGTCGAATAGTGGTGGCTTGTTGGTGGAGGCGCCGGTGGTGAGATAAGCTTCATTCGTAGCCATGGATCTTTCCTCTTTACTCGGAACGAGCTAGCTAAAGAGTTTGGCTCTAATACCACTTGTTAGTCCAAATAGCTACGATAATCTAGAGGGGGTGAATAGATTATCCCAGTTTTATAGATTTTGCCCTCTTTTTCGAATGATCAAGCAAAGATGAAAGCTATAAGTGCGGAAATTAAACAACACTCAATGATTTATAGTAGTTCAACCCACCTAGGGCTTAATCTACTACCACCCCAGTATCTCCGGGATGGATTTCAAAAGGAAAAAATATTTTATTAATTACCAAAATTAATACAACACCACCTTGAGGATTACCACAATCCTCTTACAACACCGTCAAGGAGATTACCACAATCTTCCTTCAACACCTATGAAGAGTACCACACTCTTCAACACCTAAGATCACCCAAGTGTGCTCATACCACAAGAAAACAACAAGGATATCTTGTTTTGGATGATGGACAAAAATTCAAGATTACAACTCTATATTAACAATACAAAGATTGAGTGCAAGTGTAATCAAGAATCAAAAGCCTAGACCTCAAGAATATGCAAGTGAAAGTACTTAAGCTAATACAACAAGATATGAATGTGTTTGCTTGTATGTTGTGTTGTATCTTGTTGCTTGAATGAAGCCTCTATTTATAGGAGAGGTCTTGGCTTGATTTCCAGACTGTTCAGTTGGTTTTATACCATTGATTTGGGCTTCCTAGACTAGAGTTTTGTGTTGTTTTTGAGTTCTTTGAGTCGTTTTTGTTATATTTCATAGGTTATGTGTTAATTTCTGTTGTTTCGAGTCATTTGAGTGGACCAAACCATATTGTGAGCCAAGTATATTGAGTCTAGAATCATAGTAATGAGTCGCATGTCAAAATAAGCAAGGATGATCAAACAAGAAGGGGATTAATCTCAAGAAACGTCCAAACGCGTCTAGAATTTTCAGCACTGGCAGGGTTTAGTATTATGGCCATAACTCTCTCCACAAAATTGCTATTGAGCTGATTCAAGTGGCTACGGAAAGCTAAGAGATAGGGCTACAACTATTATGAAGACACCCAAAGCAAATTCGGACGTTTGGATGGCGCCGCAGCGCCAAAAAGAGGCGCTGCAGCGCGAGCGTAAAAAGCAACGGCGCCCTTGGCCAAAAGCTAGCGCAGCGCCCAAAAGTGCACTACGGGCACTGCAGCGCCCCCTCCTTGGCGCTGCAGCGCCGGGGTCGAAAATAGAGCAGTAAGGTTTTGTGTTTTGGCGCTGCAGCGCCATTTCAGCTGACTGCAGCGCTACAGGCGAAATTACTAGGTGACTCCTTCCTTATTCTTGGACTTTTGTGGGGCTATAAATACAAGTCTTGGGGAGTGAAATTAGGGATCTTGGACCCTTGGGCAGCCAACAAAACAACTAGAAGACAATAGAGAAGGCTTGGAATATCTTGGGAAAGGCTTGGAGAAGAAGATTGAAGGATTCTACCATCTAGAAATAGAGAAGATTCCCCAACTCTTATTCTTATTTTGTTGCTTTCTTCATATCTTGTAAGATGTATTGTTGTATTCCTATGGATTCATTTTCTTCAATCATGAGCTAAACTCTATAATTCTAGAGGGATGATGTAATCATTGTTTGAACTTATGTTTTGAAATTGTGGTTTGTCAATCTAGATCTATCAATTTATTTGTGCTATTTGGATCTATTGCTTCTAAATTACTTGATCAATAATTTAGATTGTTTGGTGTATTTGATTTGACACTTGAGAGAGGTAATTGAATACATGACCTTTGAATAGCATAACCTAGGATTTCATAGAATTGAGAGATTTATGAATCCTTTGAAGTCATTTATCAAGATTCATAGTTTTTATTGAGATTTTAATTGGTGATTTTTATAGAGATATTGATTTCCCAATTGAATCTAAAATCATTTGGCACTTGAGAGAGGGAATGATTATTGTAGAAATCTTGACTTATAAATTGGTAATTGATGATTGATAAACCATATTGACAACATAAGGGATAACTAGATTCATCATACCTCTAGAATTCATTTAATCATTTGGATAAACTCATTGATATTTTCATATTCTTGATTTATTTTTGGTATTTTTAGCAAAAATCAACTCCATCAAATATTGAATTTCTAAATAAAGTTAGACTACTATATTATAGTACTTAGCAATAATTCGATAATTATTCCCTGTGGATTCGACAACCTTACTTCTCTATATTAAAACTTGACACCGTAGACTTGCGGTTAGAAATATCTCTAACAAGTTTTTGCGCCGTTCTTGGGGAATAATTCATCTTATTTGCGCTAATATTATTACTTAGTAGTTTTACTTTAATTTAGATTGGTTCTTGTTACAATAGGGTCATTTGTCATTTTTGTGTTTTCTTGTTGATGCGAAAAAATAAAAGTGCTAATTTAATCTTATTTGATCCAGAAATTGAACGAACACTCCGAAAGATTAGAGCCGCACGAAGAATCGAATTCACAAAAATGGCAGGAAATGAGGAAGAAGAAAATCGCATACCTATTATTGCACCACCGGAAAGGGCCATTCGGGATTATTTTCGACCAACCACGAATCAAAATTATTCGGGCATTGTTCGCCAACCTATCAATGCGAATAATTTTGAATTGAAGCCGGCCCTGATAAATATGGTGCAACAGAATCAATTCGGGGGAAGTGCCGTAGATGACCCGAACGCTCATTTGGCTATTTTTCTCGAGATATGTGACACTATCAAAATGAATGGGGTTCCCGATGAAGCTATTCGGTTGAGATTATTTCCATTTTCACTTCGTGATAAAGCTAGACAATGGCTTCAAACCTTCCCACCTGGAAGTATCACTAGTTGGAATGATCTCACTGAAAAATTCATGGCAAAATTCTTTCCACCTAGCAAGACACTTCAACTTAAAAGTGAGATTGCTCAATTTCATCAACTTGACTTTGAGCCACTCTACGATGCTTGGGAGCGATTCAAAGAATTATTGAGGAGATGTCCACAACACGGGTACGCAGATTGGCAAAAAGTTCAGTATTTTTACAATGGTATGAATGGGCATTCGAGAACTATTATAGATGCTGCGGCGGGAGGTACATTGATGGCTAAAACTCCAAGTGAAGCCATGCTTTTACTCGAAGAAATGGCTGCCAATAGTTATCAATGGCGTCACGAAAGATCTACGCCAAGAAAAGTTGCCGGTGTTCTTGAACTTGATACTATGTCCGCATTGGCCTCTCAAATTTCTGCCTTGTCAAAACAAATTGCTACACTAAATTCGGGTGGAAAACAACAACCGGAGGCAGTCATGGAGATAAGTCAAGAAATTGTGAATCTCGATACAGAACAAGCGAATTATGTGAATAATCGGGGTTTCAACAATAGAGGGAATCAATTGCCGACGCATTATCATCCAGGACTTCGCAATCATGAAAACTTCTCGTATAGCAATACGAGAAATGTGTTGCAACCGCCTCAGGGATTTCAAAAAAAGCAAGCAAATGCAGTACACACGTGGGAGAACAAAATCCGTCTTTGGAAGAATTACTTAGTTCATTCCTTGTAGAAACACGAGCAAGGATGAACATGACTGATTCTAACATGGACAAGCTCAGCTCGAGAGTTACAACAATAGAAGGTCACATTAACTCCTTGGTGACACAAGTAGGGCAGTTAGCAACAACAATGAATTCATTGCAGCGAGAGGGAAATTTCCGAGTGATACGAGAGGTTAATCAGGGAGCATTGCAATGCAATTTATGTAAGATCGGAGGTAGAAATTCACTTGCACCGAACAATCGCCCATTTATGTGAAACCAGTGGAATCAAGAAAATGAAGTTGGAGGAATTTGAGACTGTCTACTTGTGAGAGGAATGTAGTGCAATAGTCGAGTAAACTACCTCGAGAAAATGAAGGATCCGGGGAGTTTCACTATTCCTTGTACTATTGGAGGAGTTTTCTTTGAGAAACCACTTTGTGATCTTGGGTCCAGTGTGAATCTTATATCTCTTTCGATGTGATAAAGTTTGGGCTCGGGAGGTGAAGCCGTCAATATCACTTTGCGGTTCTTTGATCGATCCATCGCCTATCCGTGGGGAATCATTGAAGATGTATTGGTAAAAATTAATAAATTTGTTTTTCCGTGGATTTTGTAGTGTTGGATGCGAATGAGGACAAAAAATACCTATCATCTTTGGGCGACCATTTTTAGCTACATCACGAGCTTTGATCGATGTAGAAACGGGGAGCTAACTCTGTGGTAAATCGGGAGAAAGTTGTATTCACTATTCATCCAACCAATATGCTAAAATTTGAATTAAATGATGGTAAGCGGATGGTTGGGAATATAGTGAAGATATTGGAGGTTGGGGAGTTTCTAAGGGCAATGTGGATAACATGCCTATTGGAGCTCCAACTTGAGGAGAATCGACAAAGTCCGGTCAAGATCGTAAACTTAGCGCTTCTTGGGAGGCAACCCAAGCCCCTTTTATTGCTTTCTTAGTTTTAATTTAGTTTAGTAGTTGTTTTTGTTTTTCGAGTTTTTGCATTATTAGTAGTAAGTTGCATCCCATTTCACCCCTCTTATTTGTGCAAATCCCACATATCTCACTCCATCGTCACAACGGAGCACTTTAACACCACACACACATTCTTCATCTCATTCACTCATTATTTGGTAAGTTTGCAACTTCCAAAACCCACCCCATGGTTTTCCCCATCTTGTGATTTTTGGTGTGATTGGATTGTAGAAGTGCTAGGATAATTGTGTTGATGTATGGATTGTGGATTGGTTGATCATCCTAGACTTAGGTTTGGTGTTGAATTTTGGGATTGGATTGAGTTATCCATTGCATTTATTATCTTTGCCCAAATTCATGCATATGAGGTGTTTGATGAAATGCCCCAATGAGTTTCACATTGTTTAGTGCTATTTTGCATCTCTATGCTTATCTTTTGACATGGCACTATATTTTCTACTTGGGTGCATTTTGTATGTGCTGTGATTTTTGATTTCTCACCCATAACCAAGTTCCTTGGTTTCACGAGTTTTGCTTTCTTGTCTACCTTGCTAGGTTGCAAAGATGCGAAGCCAAAAAGGGGTCGGGCTAAGGTGAAAGGAAAGAACAAGACCACACCTCGGAGCATACAACGCCCACGGGCTTGTACGCTAGGATGCATTTTGAGCTTATACGAGACACCTCATACACGTAGTGGTATCACATGACTTAAGGAGCCTTCGCTCCTCGGCTACCAGGAAAGTCTTTTTTTCCACCTCTCCATTGGGGACAATGTCGTTTTAAGTTTGGGGTGCGATCTGTTTTATTCATCGAGTCGGGTCTTGAGTGAAAAAAAAAAGAAAAAAAAAGAGTCTAAAGTTGAGTCGGGGCGTTTGTTAAACTGTGAAATTGCTTGACTAAGTGAATTTGTCGAATATGAGTTGAACGGTCAAGAGAGCATGTGTTGAACTGTGATTTAATCTTCTTTCCATTAATTCCATCTATGTGCTTAACTCTGTTGATTTATTTGGGGGTGATTTATGCAATTGAGTGATTACTTTATGATCCCACCGGATGCTAGAACTTGTCTAATCACTAGTCGAGGCGAAATCCTAGGTGAAGTAACATTAAGGAAGTGATTTAGGCCATCTTTGAACAAGCCAGAGCCTAGAATGCCTACCTTTGTATTATATTTTCCCTAGTGTCCCCTTTTGAGCCTTATAAACCCGTTTCTTTGGCAACCAATCTAATACCCAGAGCCTAAAGGTTAATATCCGAATTACCCATCAATCATACACACAAAGTATAGAAACAAATATTGGAAGTTGAGGAGGGTATGATGAGAAGGGTGTGTATTTAATTGAATGAAGTTGCCCGAGAAAAGAAAATATGGAACCCCATGTACGCAAAAGAATAAGTTTGGGGGTTCCCAAAAAAAAAAATATGTGTAAAAAAAAAAATTTGAGAAAAATCATTGGGATTGAAGGTTCATAAACATTAGGGATGTTAAAAAGTGAAGGGTAGTTGCTTATTGATAATTCGAAGTGTTAATTGTGTGTTTGGGTGATTTGAGCCACTTAATCCCATATTTTCCTACCTTACCCTAAGCCCACAATACAAGCTTTAAAAGTCCTATTGATCCTTGTGTTACATTAGCCTACATTAGTGGAGATTAGTGTGAAAGACAAGCCTATGGAGTCCGGTAAGCATCTCATCTCTATATTCAAAAAGTGGATCATTTTGACAACACTTGATTGCGTGAATCTATTTGAATAATGTAAACGGAGTTGGCATGTACATTCCACACTTTTGATCACAATGTTAAAACACATGTTTGATTGATAGTGAAATGAGTATGAGACAAATGATATTGGTTGTGAAGTTTTGCAGTTTGTTTGTATTGTTGTGTCTTGTATTTTTCATTTTAGAGTTGTAATTGCTTGAGGACAAGCAATATTCTAAGTTTGGGGGTATTTGTTCAGTTGGTTTTATACCATTGATTTGGGCTTCCTAGACTAGAGTTTTGTGTTGTTTTTGAGTTCTTTGAGTCGTTTTTGTTATATTTCATAGGTTATGTGTTAATTTCTGTTGTTTCGAGTCATTTGAGTGGCCCAAACCATATTGTGAGCCAAGTATATTGAGTCTAGAATCATAGTAATGAGTCGCATGTCAAAATAAGCAAGGATGATCAAACAAGAAGGGGATTAATCTCAAGAAACGTCCAAACGCGTCTAGAATTTTCAGCACTGGCAGGGTTTAGTATTATGGCCATAACTCTCTCCACAAAATTGCTATTGAGCTGATTCAAGTGGCTACGGAAAGCTAAGAGATAGGGCTACAACTATTATGAAGACACCCAAAGCAAATTCGGACGTTTGGACGGCGCCGCAGCGCCAAAAAGAGGCGCTGCAGCGCGAGCGTAAAAAGCAACGGCGCCGCAGCGCCCAAAACTGGCGCCGCAGCGCCCAAAAGTGCACTACGGGCGCTGCAGCGCCCCCTCCTTGGCGCTGCAGCGCCGGGGTCGAAAATAGAGCAGTAAGGTTTTGTGTTTTGGCGCTGCAGCGCCCATTTTCGAGCGCTGCAGCGCTACACAGGCGGAAATTACTAGGTGACTCCTTCCTTATTCTTGGACTTTTGTGGGGCTATAAATACAAGTCTTGGGGAGTGAAATTAGGGATCTTGGACCCTTGGGCAGCCAACAAAACAACTAGAAGACAATAGAGAAGGCTTGGAATATCTTGGGAAAGGCTTGGAGAAGAAGATTGAAGGATTCTACCATCTAGAAATAGAGAAGATTCCCCAACTCTTATTCTTATTTTGTTGCTTTCTTCATATCTTGTAAGATGTATTGTTGTATTCCTATGGATTCATTTTCTTCAATCATGAGCTAAACTCTATAATTCTAGAGGGATGATGTAATCATTGTTTGAACTTATGTTTTGAAATTGTGGTTTGTCAATCTAGATCTATCAATTTATTTGTACTATTTGGATCTATTGCTTCTAAATTACTTGATCAATAATTTAGATTGTTTGGTGTATTTGATTTGACACTTGAGAGAGGTAATTGAATACATGACCTTTGAATAGCATAACCTAGGATTTCATAGAATTGAGAGATTTATGAATCCTTTGAAGTCATTTATCAAGATTCATAGTTTTTATTGAGATTTTAATTGGTGATTTTTATAGAGATATTGATTTCCCAATTGAATCTAAAATCATTTGGCACTTGAGAGAGGGAATGATTATTGTAGAAATCTTGACTTATAAATTGGTAATTGATGATTGATAAACCATATTGACAACATAAGGGATAACTAGATTCATCATACCTCTAGAATTCATTTAATCATTTGGATAAACTCATTGATATTTTCATATTCTTGATTTATTTTTGGTATTTTTAGCAAAAATCAACTCCATCAAATATTGAATTTCTAAATAAAGTTAGACTACTATATTATAGTACTTAGCAATAATTCGATAATTATTCCATGTGGATTCGACAACCTTACTTCTCTATATTAAAACTTGACACCGTAGACTTGCGGTTAGAAATATCTCTAACACAGACATAGGCTCCTCCTTGGGGAGTGATTTTCTGCAAAAGAAACCATTTAAAATCAAGATTATAGCTGTTAGAAATCAATCCCACAAATTAGGGAAAAGCTGTCTGAAAATGCAACGGATAGTTTGCTGATAAAAGAGGTGTGCGACCAGTCGCACAGAGATAAGTTTAAAATGAAATTTCTGCGAAAATTACACAGGGGGACCGGTCGACGGGGTTTCAGACCGGTCGCCCCCTATGTTGACCAGTTGGGGATGCTTTAAACAATGAAACAGAGAGGTCTGTTCTCGAGGGGAAGTTCCCAGGCACCGGTCGCCCTGAGGTTGACCGGTCGCCCTCCCCAGTTCCCCTTCCGTCCCGTTTTCTATTTCAAAACTCAATCCAGGTACGGGTTGCCCTATAGGGCAACCGGTTGAGCATGAAACTGAAGTGTTGTCCAATTTTTATAGAAAATAAACTTCAAGAAATACTCCAAAAAATTAGTAAAAATATTTTAAATCGATCGGGAGTATTTGGACAATATTTAGGAACATTGTTTTGGTGTAAAAACTCATTTAAACAAAATCATCAAAATTATGATAAAAACATTTTTCTAACAACTACACGCCATGACATTTAGCTCTAGAGAACTAGTGCGCTAAGATGTAATCATGATGAACTTTAGTCCAGTCTTTGGATTTTGTACTGTTACTTTGAGGATGTTATTAAATATGTATTAGATGAAGTATTGACTTTTCACCGCTAATGATGTCTTAGAAGAATTATCTTTATAATGTAACAATACTAACCATCCTATGAATATTATGTTATATGTACTATGATAAGATCTGATATTTTGATTGACTTACTCGTGTGCAACCTGACTTTTGGAGATGTTATAATTAAAATTAATCAGTGTATTGAATATATATGACCTAGATGTTATTTTGAGATCTTGTTGGATCAGGAATCTGATTCATATATTATTGGTATTACTAACAATTAGGTTAGTGATTTATGAGTGTGAGGTTATATGTATTTGACATATACACGGGTTATTAGTTAAATATGATGATTGATGGATGTTTGTACTCAAGTAGAGTGAGATTTCACACTTATATTTCTATTTTGGGTATTGATCACGATATATGTGAGACATGTGTTAACTTATATTAATGAGACTTATGAATAATGTAGATTGGTCTTATATGGATTATGGGGATTTTCTGGCATTACTTTGGGACTTGAATAGTCTAAGATATCTGATCAATATATATGCGACATGCATAGTTTGAGAAGTTTATAATTTTTGAATTTTTGAGATAAACATTTGGTTGATATATGATTATAATGATGGTGTGGAAGTCGGGATAGTGACTACGAATTACAGTCAGAAATATTTGGATGATACATTATTTGATGTTTGATCTTATTTGTGATTTGAATGTTGGATTGTCAACGGATTGTTTTGTGTGATGTGATTTTGGGAGTAAGGATGTGTCTATAAGGTTGGATATATACCATGAAAGTGAATGTACTATTTGAGGGGCTTATCAGTACTAACAAACATGTCAATCTATGGAGAAAGAAAAATCGATGACAAGTGTATTGGTTACTGGTATATTTTAATGTATAAAATCTTGATGCATTTTTGGGTTTACCTTTGCCAAAAGAGAAACGAACAATAATTAAATGTCACGAAATAGTATTAGAGTTTCAAAAGTTTGATGGGAAAGAGTTTGTCTCAGCGTAAATTTAGGTCGATTACCCACAAGAAGTGTGGTGTTTCTTTGTGAAAGTTACGAGAATGATGAGCAATGAAGATTTCTTACTTATTTGAATAAGATGAGGAACGATAAGCCAATGAATATTACCACTGATGACGTATCAATATGATGATTATGAAAATATTTTACACGGACGAAATAGCTAGTATACCACAAAATAGACAAGTGAAATTTATAATAGGTCTGATATTGAAAAATAAGTTATTTAGACCAGTGTATCACCATGAACTACAAGGACTAATTTGATTAGGGGAAAATCGAATGTGTAAGTTTGAAGGTTTGATCACATGGTGACCTATCAAGAACAAATTTACTGATCTAGTATGTGCATCCTATATTTGTCGTGATGTCATTTGATTTTTTAATAAGTACCGACATTATCTATGGACCTGGGGAATTGAGTGTGTCATTCTTACTTGGGTAAATTATGATGGTATGTACATGCAATGTTTTATTTTATTCAATGATTGATGAATGACATGAGGAAATATCTGATGATGCTATTGGAGGCACTCGATGGAGATAAGTTTTGGGGTAGATTTAAGAAGTTTAAATTTTGACTAGACTAGTGGCCTTTCACATGTTTTGTTTATTTGGCATAAAGAATTGAAGTTGGTCCCATTAAGAGCATAGTCGTAAGTGAACAGAAAAGCCAACCAATGAAATTAGATTGATGCACAAGATCATGAAGCTTATGTCGTCAAGTAAGTCACGTAATGAGAATTATCTGACTCGTGACTTAGAAATAATAATGGTAGTACATGCCATAAAGTTTCAGTAACACTATTCATATGGAGAAAGTAGTGATATATAAACTGATCATAAGGACTTCAAGTATGTCTTGGAGTAGAGAGATTGAAAATTAAGGTGAAAAAAAGGGGTTGAATTAGCAAGGAATTACGACTGTTTGATTATGTTTTATACGAAGAGAAAGAATGTTATAACTGTTGCTTTATACATCAATGGTCACAAGAACTAACTTACATGATGTTTGGTGTTATGGAAAATTTACCCAGAGCCCTACTAAGTTAAAAATTAAAAGCAATAATGACAAAATGGCCGTATAAATACACCTAACGAATCAAAATAGTTTAAGACTTAAGGTAATGATACATTTTTGGTAAAACTAAATTGAGAAAGACAACACCAAGGGATTTGATATGATCATTGATGATGTACATAGATTTGAGACCATTTAGGTATTGAAATTTTGCTAAGACTTTGTCAATTTTCAATTTCGAGGACGAAATTTTTCTCAGTGTGGAAGAGTGTAATATCCGATATTAAATTTTGAATCTCGAAATTTTAGAGTAAATTTTTCGCTAATTTAAGGATATAGATTGTTAATTTTATTATTTGGGATATTATAGTTAGTTAAGAATTTATTATCTCAAGAATATAAATATGGATATAAGACCTAAAATTAAATTAGGGGATTCTTTATTTATTTCAAACCAAATTAAAATATAATTGATCATTATTTTAGTGTATTTTCAGCCCAAATCATAAACTCATTCAAAAAGCCCATCAACACGTCTTTATTATATATAGTTCATTTCTAAATTTAGAAGTTTTGAAAAATAGAAAACAGAGAAAATGAGTGCAGCGAGCGACACAAAAATGAGGAAAAAGAAATAAAAGGGCCCTATAAATGATATCAAAAATCATATAGGAATAATTATTATAAATTATACAATTAAAAATGTATATGTGTGTGTAAAAGTATGAAATATATATAAAAAAGAAAGAAAAAAAAAAAGAGAAAATATAATGTTACTTTTTTTGAAGGCACACACGGTATATATATATATATGTTACAAGTTTGACTCCTATTTATATATGTTACAAGTTTGACTCCTAAATTACTATAAGTTTTATATATAAATATGTCACACTATATAATTATTTAGAGAGGTATATCATATAAATTTGCATGAAATAAATTGTGTATGGGAGATAGGGTGGCCACGTTAGTGTATGGATGGTGAATTGCATGTTTTTAATTTCTTAATCATGAACTTAAAGTGAAATAATGCAAAGTTTAGGGGGTAAAGTGCAAGTCAAACATAGTTTAGGGGACAAAATGCAACAACTTTGAGACAATGACGATTTTGCCCTTATGTGACGGAATATTCTGGGAATATTCTGTCGGCAGTGGCCAATATATGGCATCGAGCAAAAAATCTAGGAGTTTAGGGGGTAAAATAAAACTTGGAAAAATTTAGATGATAAACTCCAAAAACGCCTATAGTTTGGGGGCAAATGTAATTATCTCTATTTTATATATCAAATATAAACAATAGTAGTACATATAAATGAATCCTATACCAGGCTACCAGCAGGAAAAATGGATACAAGTGTCAGTATATTAGCTGAGTACTTGGACAACTCAATCACACACATGTACGGCAGCCACGCATTAAACTCATGCAACCAATTAAATTAAAGTGCTTTGCATGGCAGGAAAAGACGTACATGTTAGCATTGAAAAAGGCGGCAGACCTTGTTAGATTAGTTTTTAAGTTTTCCCAACTTACGAGTATATATATGCGTATATATAGTATTACTTAGGAAAATAATACGAAAAGCAAAACAATGTATACACATAATCATAGGGAAACAAGAACGGAAAGCAAAGAAAAGAGAAAGTGAGGTAATAGAAAGAGAGAGAATATGGAGAAATAAGAGAAGGATATACGGCTTGCTTAAGAGGATTAGCTTGATGCGGCATAGGTGAATCCATAAAGCTACTACAACATCATCAATATTCATATTTTCCGTACACTGCATATAGGTGGGATTACCTTTACACTAAATCGTGTACTATTGTTATTCAATGCAAGTTGACTGTTTAATTAATCATGATTAGTATGTTTTGCATGAATCTCATGTTGCGGTTGTACCGTACATGTTACATATTTATGTGTTGTGGTGACGATCACTTCACATTATCAGCTCGTACACATTACAAAGTTATGTCTTGTCCATACAAATGCCACGTATGATATATCTCTACTATTTGTAATTAATTACACAGTCGCTTAAGTGTACCCACTGAGTGTAGTGCAAAATACTCACTTTACTATTTAACATTTTCAGATACAGGGCAAAGTATATGTGACGACCTGGGCTCCATCATTTCTTAATTATCCCAAAATTCCCATTTTTTTTATTTATGATGTAAAAAAAGTTAATTTTTATGTTTAAATTAAACGTGGGCTTATTTAAATTTTGTAAAAGTAATATGTCGAGTTTTGCGTCGAAATTTGTGTTGAAACTATTTTCGCTGCTTATTTGTAATAAACATGTGTCTGTGAGCGTGGAGTTTATGTGAATTACTGGTTGTTGGTGTTGAGATCTTAAAGGAATATTAAATTTCGGCTTGGTGAAACTTGATTTCTATATTTGCTAAAAAAGTAATTTGGATCTCAACTGGCCAATTTTCTAAAATAGTAACGCCTAAAATAAAAATAACTTTCAAATATATATGCAAATCGGGGCGTTACAGGAAACAACAAAGAACAATTATTAGAACAACATTAAAAATATTATAAAACAATATCGAAGCAATACAAATAATGTACAAAATAATACATGTACAAAAAATAGCATAAAAATAGGTAAAAGTCGTTTTGTAACATCGAAACAACATAGAAAATAATTTAAACAATATCGAAACAACATATATAACAAATAAAATAATAGAGGAACAAAAAAAAGAAAAAATAATCAAAAAATATGAAGGAGCGTAAAAAAAGAAAAAAGTAGGTACCATAAAAATAGGCACAAAAGTGATAGGAGCGTATTTTGTGGTATGTTTACCAAAAAGACAGTAATATTTTATGTAATTTCCCCTAGTTTTAAGCCATTAAATGTCAAATTCCATGGAAATCAATTTTAGAAAATTTTCAAGTCCATTATAAAAGTCGGAAACACAACATTTTTCTCATTTCTACATGGATCAAGCAAGCAAACTCTGATTCCTTTTCTCTCTACTTTCGACTGAGCTAAAAGCAAGCAAAAACAATTTTTTTTTTTGTTTCTTCACATATTCTCGTGTAGAATTCTACATTTCTTCACCACTAAATCATCACCAACTTAACTACAAGACTCGGTTTACTTCCATCACTGTTGTGGCTTGAAAGCCAAAAGAATTGCAATTTTCTTCCTTGTTTGTTACCTGGCCACCCACACCATGAAACCCATTCACCTTATGTACAAATCACACATTCAATTAATGTTGTCAACATGACATAGATAACTAGCACAAGGAAAAAAAAAAAACAAAACAAAACAAAAGAAAATTCTTACTTTTCTCACTGGAAGCCTCGACCGAGAGCAGGTATTGGAGAGGAAGTTTAGTCTTTTCAATTTTCTTCAAAACTCTTCACAAATTTTCATCACCACACATCAACTAACCAATTAGCTATTGTTTAAAGGAAAAGTTGTGCTAGAACCATGAGCTAGGGGGTCAATTTTGGAGGTCCAAAAGGTGTTGGATTATACTTGCAACTTGGGATTTAGAATGCCCATCATCCTTAGTTTTCGATTTGGCAAATTTAAGACAAAAGTATCATGTTACTTGATTTTTGAATAAGTACATAACTTAAAAAAAAAACTAATTATCAATTATGTTTTACATTTGTTTTTTGGCAAAATCTAGAATAAATATGTTAATTGAATGAGAAACGAACAAGAATAAGTTTTAAAATTTAGCTTATATTCAATTATTTAAAAAGTATATACAAATATTTATATGTAAGGAAAACTTTGGTTTTTTAATTCATGCATGTTTCATAAACTTATAATTCTAAAGTTTTTATATTCATACGTATTTTCTTAGAAATAAATAATAATTTATATTCTATATAGTATTGAACCTAATTATTTTGATTTTGGTCTAATTTTGTATATAATTAAAACATATAAAAGTTGATTTAACTTTTTTTCCTTATATACTTGAACTTATTTTTATTTTCCAATTAAGTGCTAAAAATTTGAAATGAAAGGTATAATTAAACTTTAGTTATTTTGTATAATATCAGTTGAATATAAATTCGAGTGACCAATATACCAAGTTCTTTTTCAAGAATTGGTAGTCTATATTTGCATATCATAACTTTTTGAATACTTCAAAATTTCAAACATGATCAATCTATTTTATTTTAAGTTAGACTTTGAGTCCCTTCCAAACATATATATCTCAAAAATTTATAGGTTACAGGTTGACACTAATGTTTGCTTACGGTATAACGGGTTAGGCCTAAAGTAGTCTGCCAAAATGGAAGGACGCGAGGGTTGAACTAGTCCTGATCCGTGACACCAGATATAGACTCTAGGAATAGAGGTCGGTCTCCTTTTATCGATCATTAGTGAAGTGAAAACTCTGGACGAATATAAGAAATTCATAATATACTGATCTTTTTAAATTCAATAACTTGCATAATCGTATATTAGTATAATACATTTTCTAAGTTATAAATATTATTACTCTTATACTTGAAGGGAAAAATGAATGCTTCATCCGACGAACAATTATCATTGCCTTATTATGTATCATATCCTTCCTTACGGTTTACGGAAAAAAATATAATATTAAAAACTTAATTACAGAAGCTTTGTTTCTAAAATAAGAGTAGGTTTGGAAGATAAACAAATAAAATATTAAAATTTGAGCTAAAATTTAATTAGTACAAATATTAAATTTTATATATAGTAAATGAATTGGACCAATTTCCAATCTTATAGTCATTTCAACAACATATTGAATATAGAAAATATTTTTATACAAAGGGAATATTTGATTTTTATTTTGATACACTATTCACAAATTGGCGATTACATAGGCTTTACAATAAAATAAAAGAATCATGTATATTTGAAAAATATAGTATATAAAATATTTTTACTTTAAGATAACATATTAAGTACCTTCTATATTGAAATTCTTCTTATAAAGTGGATGCTTTTTATATTGTTACTCTTTAAATGTTATTGAACTTATAATAAAATTAATTTGTTATAAGCTACATTTATAATATTATCCAGTTATATGGTATCAACATATATAGAGGACTCTGCATTAGAAGATTTTAATCATATAGAAGTAAGTATTATGCATTGTGACCTATTTTCTTTTTGCATATTTATTTTAATAATTGATAAATAACTATAGTAAATCTAGAGAAGAAAGAAAGATACGATGGTTAAGATATCACACATATATAGGGAAGGTAGCGAGGTTGCAGATTTCCTTGCAAATTCGGCGATTGGTAATGGTTGTAATAGTGTTTCTAATCTAATTTTCCACCTTAGACAAGTCGATTAGAAAGATGGATAGTTTCTCATCTTTTTATTTTTCGTAACCTTTTTTGTTATGGTGCTCTTCAGTTTTTAGTATAATGGGTTCCAACCCCACCCACTTAATGTTTTAGGTAATTTTGATTAGGGAGAGAGGGAGGGAGGGAGGGAGGGGATTTTACAATAGAAATAAATTAATACAAATACAATAGTTAATTTCAAGTGCTCTGATGCTAACTCAGAAATAATTAGTTTTAATAACAATAAAATATAATAACCAAAATATTGTCATTAATCTTTATATTTTTTTCCCAATAAAGATGGATATGTCGTTAACCTTTGGACGTCCAAATTTACATTCAATTGGCAATTTTTTATATTATACTCTTTTTATTAAATCAATTCAATATTACGATAATATAAATTTAATAATAATAAGAATAATAATAATAATAATAATAATAATAAATTTCTTTTCGAAATAGGGTCTAGCCGTTCTTTGCTCACATAAGTTTTGATGAATCCGCAAGAATCTCCAACTATCTAATCTTTTGTCACATAATAGTTCTATTAGGAGTCCCCCGGGAAGAGGTAGGTTAAGGGTGAGACGGTCATGCATCAAATCTCCAAGAAGACGCAAAACGGAGTCTTCAACTGCGGTATACCTCTCGGCTTGCAGTTCTCTTTGCAACAAAAAAGATAGATTCTTGTACATTAAATTAATGAGATAAGATTTTAATTAAAATTAAAAGTTGGAGGTTTAAGGAAAAGAGTAGAGAGTATAAGATAAATAATTATTTTTTATTGTGTTTCTTGACATTCTTTGTTTTGATTAGGTCATACTAGAAGGGTAAAAAGTTCAAAAGGTTTCAAAAGTAAAGGAGATTAGGCAAATTTATGTGACAAGAAATCTAATATTTACACTCTAAAGTTACCATGACTTTTACAAATCTTGATACTTATTATACCTCCTAAATTTTATTTTCAAAATTGTTGCTCTTTTTCAATCTATTCTATTTTATTGTAACCTTTTTAGTTAAATACTTGTTAAGGTACCAATATGATAATCTCTCTCTCTCTCTCTCTCTCTCTCTATATATATATATATATATATATATATATATATATATATATACATATATATATATATAATAACAAATATATTTCTTAATTTGTTTTCCCGCTTTTTGCACTTGCGAAAAATAAAATTAGATATTTTTTAATGAAATAAAATAGACATATATGTCCAATATCTTTATAATTATATAATTAATTTTTGTTTATCTTAATTATGGTATGCTTTGATATTTTAATTTAGGTATGTCTAATTAGTATTAAATACTATACACTTGAATTTGGAAAGATTTAAAAAAAAATAGTTGTTGACTTTTATTATTATAGTTTATCATTAATTTTGTCCATTTTAATTTTGGTATGCATTAACAATATAACTTATATATATATATGATTAATCAATATTAAATATTGTATTAAATAAATTCCAAAGATCTAAACAAAAATATGAAAAGGAATCTGTATTAATGACTCGTTCTTCGTAATTATACTATATAATTTTAGAGTAGGTCTCTTGTAGGACCGTCTTACAGATTAGGATCCGTAAGACGGATCCAACCCGCGACCCGCCAAGCCCATCCTCCCAGCCCACACGCCATCCACCCAGCCCATCTGTTATTTAACCCGCTTGACCCACCCGCTAGCCCACCCTCCCACTAGCCCACCCTCCCGCCAAGCCCATCCGCTTGCCCACCCGCACACGCCATCCGCTTGGCTCATCATTATTTAACCCGCCAACCATCCGCCCAAACCCACCCGCTAGCCCACCCCCTGTTATTTAAAAAAAAATCGTTGGGCGCTTGTAGGGATTCGAACTCGCAAGCCTATAGAAACATAATGTGATGTTCTACTACTACACCACTAGTGCTTATTTTTTAATTCCAGTATAACAATATATATAAACCCATTCCTAAATATGTCTGGTAAATTAAAAAAAAAAATTAAAAACACCTCTAAATGCAGAGGCTATGAATCAAACCCAAGTCTATTAAAAAAACATGATACATTATATCAATAAATGGATACTTATAAAAGTGTTACTTTAACTACATCATATTTATTTTTTATGTTTTCTCTTTTTTTGTTCCTATTTTGTAACTGTATTAAGAAATCAGATACTTTATCTCAACAAATGGATATTTTTACTTATAAAAGTGTTACTTTAACTATATCATATTTATTTTTTATTTTTCTTTCTTTCCTTCATTTCTAATTTGTGGCTATATTAAAAAACATGATATTTTATCTCAAAAACTAGATACTTTAACGTATAAAAGTGTTACTTTAATATGTTTTATATATTTATTAAAATATATTCATAATTTGTGGCTATATTAAAAAACATGATACTTCTTAAACAATAGATACTTTAACGTATAAAAGTGTTACTTTAACTCTGTTATATATATTTATTATAATATATTCATAATTTGTGACTATATTAAAAGATATGTTACTTTATCTCAAAAAACAAATACTTTTACTTATAAAAGTATTACTTTAACTCTATCATATTTATTATTCATCTTTCTTTGTATTTATTATTAAAAAATATAATACTTTATTTAAAAAAACAGATATTTTTACTCTTAAAACATGATATTTTGTCTCAAAAATATATATTTTTACTCATAAAGGTGTTACTTTAACTCTGATATATTTATTTGTTCTTCAGTGTGGTGTAATATTTAATATCATAAAAGTATCATATTTAATATCAAATGTATCACTATTTCTAGCGCACGTATCAATTTTTCAATGGAAAAAACATTAGTTACAAGACTAGAACGAGTACATTAAAAAATCCTATTTTTTGAATATGTAAAAAATTAAAGTATCAATGTTCACCTTAAAAGTATCATATTTATTACTCAAAAATATCACTATTTTTGGATAAAGTATCACTTCCTATTTAGAGAATTTAAATTTTTAAAATGAAGGGGATGATAATGAAGCTTTATATACATGGTTATATTCAAGGTTATACTAAATATGCACAACATTAAATAGTGGTCTAGCGGTAGAACACTACCTTACCTTTATTAAGGTCGTAGGTTCAATTCCCCTGTGATGCTCTTTTTTTTTAAATAAGAGGGGCTGGGCATTGGGAAATTTCTTTGGCTGGCCGGGCGAGCGTGGCCTGGGCGCGCATGGTGAGGGTGGGCGCGGGCGGCAGGCGGGTGGGGGCTTGCAGTTTTTTTTTCTTTTCAAATTGACAGCTGTCAACGCGGGTTGGGAATGGGGCGGGTCATGGGTCACGGTAGGATCCATCTTACGGAATAGGATCCGTAAGACCGTCTTACCTGAGTTTTTGCCATAATTTTATCTCTTTTGTTTTCAAACTATAAATTTGATAAATTTTTATTCAAAATATTTGGTGAAAAAAGAAAATAATATTAATCCAAACTGGAAAAAAAAATATATACGGAGTATGCTGATATATAAAGTCTATTAACGAGTTATTATATTTGAAAATTATATATTTTGATTGTATTATAATATTTGTATTTTTATAGTATATCTTAACATGTCCAATGTTTATGTTATATTCAAATCTATTATGGATGATGCAACTTTTTGTGGAACTGATCACCATCATTACAGGCTATTCACTATGGGTTGATATCAATACAAGTATCTAATTATTAGAGATATCAAAATGGGCTCGGCCCGAGGGGCCGACCTGTAATTTTGGAGGTCCGAAAAAGATTATACCTATATATGTGGCCCAAGAATCTAATTGACCTGGTCATTTCATGTGTATTTTTCATGGGTTGGGTCTCAAAAATAGCTTCCCAATTGAATTTCGACCCGACTCAACCCAAATGTTCTCCTTGGCATGACAAACCAGCACCTGTCAGCCTATTTAATAATTCTACTGGTTATTAAGCCTCAACTAGTTCAAATAATATCACTATACCAAATTTACTCTTAAAATTTATTATATCAAATCATGCAAAGTAAGTTTAAGAGGTTATTGCAACTTGAGATTCGAATCTTTGTTGACCATATCTGATTAATTTTTATTTCTTTGCCAAAAACTCATTTAAAAATCAAACTACTATATGACTTTGGATTTTTGTTTTAATATAATTTCATGAAGAAAGTAATTGAATTTTGATCAACTTTAAAAATTAAACATATAAGAGCTATAAATTAATTTTTTTATATTTAAAGAATAATTTTGATTTTGTAATTCTGCATGGTTTATAAATCTATGAGTGCGTAAATTTATAATATAATAAATGGTTCAAAATTTATGAGGTGCGCATAATGTTTGTAAAATTCATCTAATGCAAAGACTTATCTTAACTCAATTAAAAAGAATTTTCAATCCATCAAAATCAAAAACGTGAATGATTGGTGCACTTATAAATTCATATTACAAAATTTTAATAATTGTATCGTAAATATTTAATATTTTTTTATTGAATCTGGTTCTTCAGGACTTATTTAACCATGCATATTCATTATATATTTAACTAAATAAAATATTTTCAAATTCAAGAGTTTTCAACATATTTTAATTAATATTAGTTTAAGTACTATTTAATCACATCTATTTATTTACAAGACCATCTATTATCCTATAAAGTTATTAAGTTATATTACATTTTACTAAAGCCATAACTGATACAAATGAGTTGATAGATTAATTTATGTAACGACCCGATTTTTAAAAATTCAAGTAATTAAATAAAAGAACTATAAAAAAACATCTTTTATAAAACATAGTCTATAATTAAAATTTATGCATCTAAATAAATTAAAATACTTTATATCCAGAAATATTTGTCCTATAAAAATAAAACACTTGCAATCACAATACTTCAAAATCATCAATAAAAGAAAGTTTTCCTAAAATTTTCAAATTAAATAAAAATCGTTGACTTTGCATCCACCACCTCTAACTCTCGCTCGGGCTCCTCAACCTGAAAAGTATTAATAAATATGGGGTGAGCTTTTCAACTCGCTCAGTGGGGACACATTTGTCAAGATTAAATACAACACATAAGCATAATCGTAAATATTCAACATGTAATTTTTCCTCTATAATATTTCCTCTGACTGGCTAGTTACTTTATAGCATTGCGTAACACCCAAGATTTGATAAAATAAATCTTACAATTTTATAAGTTAGAGATTCTGACTTGACCAATTAGGAATTTTAATTACTACGTAATTAACACTTTCAAAATCAAAACTTCTAGCAAAAATAAATCATATATTACTATTGTTTCACTATTAATACTAGAAAATATAAGATATATATAATATTCATTTATATTATATTACATTATATTTTATTTGATATGCAAATAGTGTAATTTATATATTAAATAATATTTGATTTATATATGTATATATAAAAATGTATTACATTAATTAAAATAAACTAAAAACTTGCCATTAATACTTACACTAATTAATGCAAACAATAACTACTACTTGCATTAATTAAAACTTACACTAATTAATACATAACCTACTAATACTTAACATTAATATCTATGAATACTTAATATTAATAACTGCCCCACGCACCAATACTACATGAATACTACCTCACAATATAAATATGTTCTTCTCCTCTACTTTAAAATTTGAAGACTAAGGTACGTAATATTTTTTTCTTTACAAATGATATGTTTTAAATGAGAAATTTAATGTGTGTATTATATTGAAGTGTGCCTATGTTTGTTTATATATATATATATATATATATATATATATATATATATATGTATATTAATATGCACGTATATATACATATATATATATATATATATTAATGTGTGCATTATATTGTATGTGTGTTTATTTATATGTATATGCATGTATATATTATTAATATGCATGTGTGTATGTATATATACGATATAATTTTGTGTGCCATGTGTGTGCGGGTGTATTTATATATATGTGTGTGTGAGTACTAATAAGTGGCATGTGTATTTAATATTAAATAAGTATATATTTCTATAATCTATAATATTCATATTAGTATGTTTATAAGATCCATATTATTAAGTCTATAATATTATTATTCTTAATATTTTAAAATTCTAAAATCTAAGACAAATTATCATAATAAATATGTAGGCAACGAGGACTTTCGAGGATAGAAAATTTACGTTCTTCATCACATTCTACATCAAACGCAACTTTTGAGGTGGGGGGTTTTTCCTAACTTTATTTGTCCTTGTTAAATGCCTTATATGTGTTACTTGATAATTATGCAACTAGATGCTACGTGTCTATAGTCGTGTGGGACCATACAGATGTCCGGGGCATAAAAGTTCCCTCCGGTGAAATTCCGGCAGTGCGAGCCATGTTTCAAATGCAACAGCTACAGCTACAGTTAAATTTCCAATTTACAAGCATGTTATTATATGATATATATTTGTGTATTTAGCTTGGACAAATTACCTCCACGGAGCTGTTGATGCTCACTCCTCCAATATAAATTTCTATTTCAGATTACTGATGGAGTTTGCTGGACATGTGGCGGCGGTGATCCGAATAAAAATTTTAGAATAATGATTTGTTATTTCTATTAACTATCTTCTCTATTTGACTGTTATTTTTAAATAAATATTTTTGGAACTTGAATTATTTGAGGAATAAATTTTTGGGATTTTCATTTACTTTTAAATATTATTATTTGGTAGACTAAATATTCTTTTAAAATTATTAGAAAGTGCATTTTATATCAAATTGTACTTTCATTTTACAAATCGTGTTTTACTTTGAAAGTTATAAAAATGGGGTGTTACATAAGTGGTATCAGAGCAAGTCTACCTTCCTGTAGACTTGCAAAATATATATATATGTAATTTTTTATGTGTGTAACTCTGATAATAAGGAGTAAATCAAAATTTCTAAATAAATAGATAAAGACTATATATCCACCACCTCTATGTCGCGCCAACTCCAAAAGCCAAGGTACAATTTTAAATTTTTTAATTTCTATTACTACTTCTACTGCTATTGACATTACTACTTCTACTGCTATTGACATTGCTACTTTTACTAACAAAAGTATATAATTCCTATTGCTGAAAAAAAAAAGATTTAGTTTAAATTTCATGGATGCATACCACACACACGATAGAATGTGACTATTGCGAGATATTTATTAATACTATAGACAGATAGAGAGAACAATACAAACTCTAGAGGACCCTTGCGATAGAATACATGATATTCATTACGAATTTAGAGGCAATCTAGAATGTCAGGATTAACTATGAGTAAATTACTAGCAATATAGATTTAGAGGGACTTTATTGATTTTTCAAATATTCACGATTTACGCTATGATCTTTTGCCCAATAGTTAATGGTAATGGATTGAGATGGTTTTGATATCTTTTGGAAAGTCAATAATTATTGTTTGGGTGTCTAAAGTCGTGAAACTGAAAGTTTGTAGACTACATTTAGAAATTGATTTATATGAAGGAACTATCTTTTTTGGATCTTAGTCATGGAAAAACTTAGGAAGAGCCGAGAAGGTATAGAGCGTCACATAAGGAGATAGTATTTCAATGTATAAAGAAGATGAGTTTATTTTCTACAGAATAAAGACTAGTATTGTACCCTAATTGTGTAGGAAAGAAAAAAAATTAATTAAGAAAGAAATTATCGAAGGTATTTGGTTAGTATAGTAGGTTCCCAATATTTTGATTTTATAATAATCAATATCCTAATTAATTGAGACTATGTAAAATATTTGGGATTCCATTGGATAGACAAATAGAATTTACTGTTGACTTTTACTTGAACCATTACCCGTCAAACTCGCCATATAGAATGGCGTCAAAGGAATTACAAGAGTTCAATTAGAAATTACAAGATTTAATGGTTAACTGACTTTTTTGACCGAGAGTATCACTATGAGGAGAGCCAATCATGTTTGTTAAGATGCAAGATGAGTCTATAAGGTCTATATTAGTTGCATGGAGGATTTATTTGATTATAAGACAAGTACCCAATATTTATTAGAATAAAAGGATTTATTTAAAGGAGCTAGTGTCTTCTCTAATGAATACTTTAGGTCTGGATCAAAATTGTTAATGAATGGCATACACCTACGATTGTGAATTAAGTTTGAAGTTTTCTAGGTCTCTCTAGGTATTACATAAATTTTATAGAAAGTTTTTCGAATAGTTCAACACCAATGACTAGATTGACCAAAATATATATATATATATATATATATATATAGGGGGGGTTATATGAGACTCATGCCTTATGTAAGTATGTAGGACCAAATCTGAACCATAGATCAACAAATTTCAATGGCTAATATTAAAGATGCATAAAATATATAAAAAGCCTAATTAAATAGATATAGGGGTATATTAGTCCAAAGCAAACAATCAAATCCCATGAAAATAGGAGCAGTTACCAACAATATATCTTACCATCCAAAACAAAGTCAAAATCACGAATAAAATGCCTCAATTAATGCCTTCTTCTTCACCAAGATGTTGCTACCTCTGTAAATCGTTCCATTAAAATCTGGAAAAAAACATCGCCTGCTACATCGATAAATTGTCCATTTGCTTAAGGGTATATAAAGTGTTGCTTAATTGTTATAATAAATGTGCTTATGAACATGAACAATGTTGCTTACTTATTGCTTCTAATTTGTGTTCTTGCAGTAAAATTGTCTACTGAGGAAACTGTCCTTTTATGCAAAGAAAAAAAAATGCTTACATAACAGACTCATATTGCTTGTCCATCGAGTATATGTTGCATATGCACGACAAAATATCAAATGGTGTCTCTTAGCATTTACGAAGAAATAATTTGCTAACTATCTACATTTTTTTTGCTTATCTATTGAATAATAATTGATTTTTATTTTAGTTTATATTTAATTAATTGTTGTTAAGGATAAGTAGAAAATTTTGTTTCAATATCAGTAAAAAAGGGAGTTATTTTTGGTAGTGCCCACATTCCAGATTTTTTGGGATTTGTTTGAAACCGTGTCTCTGGCCTTATCCGTTGTGAGAAATATGTTGCTTATTGAAGACAAATATGTTGCTTATTAAAGACAAATATGTTGCTTTTTTTAGATATGTTTGAAACCATATCTCTGAAATTATCTCTTTCCTTTCACAGTCAAACTTGCAATTAATATTCGTGATCCTCCCATTTTTAAGACCAATCATTTGCTTAGGTATATATAAAGTGTTGCTTAATTGTTCTTATAAATTTGCTTATGAACATGAACATTGTTGCTTATTTATTGACTCTATGTTCCACGTTTGACTACACAATAGATGTTTAAAATATACCCTGATATATTTTAGTAATAATACATTGGAAATGGATGATTGATAATATGCCTGAGCAATGGACGGAGTGTACAAACAATTTCTGAGGCCCAACAGGAATTTATATTTCGGACACCAAAAATTCATCAAAAACTGTGTCAAAGCAAATATTGCGCCATTAAAAATTTATCACTTGTATAAATAACATTGCATATGTTATACCATAATATTGCTTATATAGCATTTACATCTTGCTTAACTACTCTAAAAATTAAACCAAACCCAACCACAAATTTAAAAATCCAAAACAACATATAATGTTCAACCATTTGGTCAAAATAAAAAAACATCAACATCGTTTTTCTATAATCCTACGTTGTTCCAGCAAACTTCTTTGCCTCTCCCAAATTCAATTCCCTCTGCTCATTCATATCATCCAAACAAATCGCAACGGTATATTTTCTGCACATCATCAATATCTTGCCTTAATAAGAAATATATTTGCACCAAGCATTATATAAAACAGGCATAAGCATAACATAAAACATAAACAAGGAAAATTAGCAGCAACAAACATGTATTTTAAAATAAATAAGCAGAATTACCAACAACAAAAATGTATTTTAAAATCCCATAAGAGCCACCTCTACCAGACTTCGTTTTTCCAGATAATAAAGATAATTTAAAACAAAAACACATCAAAATCCTAACCATTCCGTACATACTTGGATATAATAAGCATACTACAAAACATACATAAGCGATATTGTTTCCGCATTAAAGCAGTCAACCAACACTTGTGAAAAACACAGATGTGACCATGGTTATTGACAAATAATAAGCAATTCTTGCCTCGATAAAATAATCTCCCCATAGTTTTAAATATCCTCACAATTATTCATGTCCTCCACTATTTGCCTAGCCTCCCAAGATCATTTATCACAAGAGTATTTCTCGAGGTGTTTGAAATTCACGATCATGAATTTGGTGAGGATAATGGAGTATTTCTCCTTCTCCATGGTGTAAATCCAGGTCTCTGATGCGATGTCGTACGCGTGCGATCTAGCAAAGAATCCGACTGCTCGATCCGGATTTGATTTCCAGTCGATCGGAAGCGAAGGAGATGGAGCTCGGGTCGGGTTTGATGTCGTCGTCGGAGATGAGTACGGCTTTCGTTTTTGATGATTTCCCAGGGAAAGGTTTGCAGAGAAGAAATGAAGAAGACGATTTTGTAGGGATGGTTATGACTCTTCATTTACCAAAGAGTATAAGATATGCAGTATCTTAGATTACCACGTCCATAAACGGTTCCTATTTTTTAGCCCACTACCAAAAATAATTTTCCTCCCAAAAATTGATTTTAATTAAAATTACCAAGATGTCCTTTTTTAAATTAAGTTATATATTAAATAATGGTAAAACCTGATTAATCTCAATCGTTTAAAAATTAAATCAATGATTCAGATTTAGTCTCGTGTACTCACCTAAGTTATGTGGACTCACCTGATCTAAATCCTATATATATATATATATATATGTGAGAAGTCTCAATAGACGGAGAAATGTGATGAAATTTTCAAGAACTTAAAGAAGAGTTAGCTAGTTTTCCTGTAGATTAAGAACAGTTGAGGAATGAGTTGGCTAAGTTGAGAATCGAGGTTATAGCACCTTCTAGTGATAATGTATAAGAATTGATTATCCCAACAATCGTTGTGCGGCCAGTACTTAGAGATAGAATCAAGGAGATACAAATGACAGATCAGTAACTGTACAGGATGAGAAACCATGTTGTGGATCAAATGCATCAAATGATCTGCTATAGCTACTGATTGTGCATTAATCTATGAAGGAAGGTTTAGTATATCTAAGAATGAAGAACTAATAATTGAGATCTCTAAGTATGCACATTGCACATCATACACCGCTCACCCTTAAGGTACAAAGATGTATCGAGATTTGAAAGAGGTCTTTTGGCGGAGAAGCATAAAAAAAGACATTGGAATATATATAACAAGGTATTTGATATGTCAACAAATCAAAGTCGAACACTAAAGGTCGTGGACTTTACTAAGGCCTCTTGAGATCCAAGAATGGAAATAAGAACATATAATAATGGATCGTAGTCGAGTTGTCACTATCGATTAACAAAAAAAGAAAGAATAATGATATATGGGTTATAGTGGATCAAGTAACTGAATTGGCCCACTTTCTACCAGTAAATATGCAAAGACTTATATTAAGAAGATTGTAAGGCTACACAGACTCCTTGTGACGATAGTGTTTAACAGAGACACGATTCACTTCGAAATCTTGGAAAAAGGATGCAAACAACCTAGAAAATGAAGGTGAGCTTTAGTACAACTTATTAGTCTCAGACATACGTGCAGTCGTAAAAAAAATAAATAAAAGACTATAACATTATAAGGCATGTTAAGAGCATCCATGCTTGACTCGTGTGAAAATTAGAAGTCAATTTTACCTTTGTTGTAGGTTTGCTTACAACAATAATTATCAAATGTAGGTCCCAAATGGGTGTGAGTGTAAGGTTTAGAAGGGGGGTTGAATAAACCTTACCAACTTTTCAATTTAGTCCTTTCAAATATTCAGAGTTAATACTTCACAGCTGAGTCCTTGATGGGGCTAAGTTAGTTAATCAAATGAGTTAGTTACTCAACGGACTCGAGCCGTACATTGATAGAATAACTCATTTTGTTTTAACTAAAGACTTAACTCGATTGTGATTTGTTTTATTGGAAGACTTTACACCCTTAAAATTGGTTTAGTATTGATCTAATACTTGGTTTTAGTACTTAGAGATTATCAAGTGGATAGCAAATTTATCAAACAGAGTTAAATAAATAAGATGCAGGAATTAAAAAATCTTGAAATATAAATGACATGATAAGTTTTTATAGAGGTTCGAAGATGGGGTAATTCTTCTACTCCTCTCTTCTCCAACTCCTGGAGGAATCCACTAGGTATTGATCAGTATACAAAGTGGTAACAGTCCAGATACAAGTCTTGATCACACAACCCGACTTGATCCTTTGGGACTCGATCGGAGATGCCTTGGTCACGCGCGGTGGCTTCTCGTGACGACTCGGCGTCTTCACGGGATGTACCCTTGCTACTACTGACCCACTTGCTCAAGCTCTTTGGATTTGATCACGAAGCCCTCCAAAAACTTGAGACTGGTTCGACCTTGAACCTTCCTACAATCCTCCGTGGAATGTAGACCCCTTGATTCTTCAACAATTTCCTCTTCAACTGATTGAAGTTATCTTTCCTTCACAGGTGAGTGTTGGATTGATTTTCTTGTGATGTAGGCTTGAGGATTAATCTTGAATGATTTGAGAATATCTTAGGTTACAGTTCAAATGTTTACTTGAATGTTCGTGGTTCAGGTAACCTTCTCTCAGAGTCATTCCTCAGCCTTTTATAGTGATCTTTTAAAAATCTGCCCGTTGAAGAGATAGGCTTATTTTTGAAAGTCACTTATGGTCGTTGGCTTGTCTTGTTGCGATCCTTGGAATTGCCACTTCCTCGTATGAATTGTTCTTGACTTTTCGGAGTTCGACATGGTGCAATGTTTCCCATTGGTTTATTCCTTTTGCACGCTTAAGATTTGAGCACTTTGAGAAAGGTAGTATGGAGGTATTACTTGTTTAAGTAATTCCCTTGATTTCTGTAAACGGATCTCTTCTTTGTTATCTCGACTTGTTGCATTTCCGTGCTTTCCTAGGTGACTTAGAGTCGACTTCCAATCATGGATGACTCTGTCACTTCAACTTGAGACTTGGCTATCTTGAGTTGACTTGGTGATACTACTCACTCATTTGCATCTCATTTTGCTCCTTGATCGACTTCCGTCTTCTCTTCTTTGCCATACTGTGTCTCGCGGCGGAGTCTTCCTTATAGTCTCCGATTATCTTCTTGCATGTTTAGGCATAGCCGACTTAACTCTGCTTGACCAGCCCTATTTATTATAATGCAGTTTACAACGAAAATGGGGTGCCAACTTCCTATTCTAAGTTTTACATGGCATTCATCAAAATCTAAACAATAAATTTCCCAACAATTTCCCCCTTTTTGATGATGCCAAAACTTAAAACATTCAAAATGTAAATAGCAAAGATACATACTGAGATAGTGCATTCACGAGAGAATGTATGCATAGAATCAATTCGTTTATTGATCATAATATTCTTGTCCTTTACACAAATAAAATGTATTTACATAGTAAAATACATGAAGGGTGTGACAACAACACTTCATCTCCTTCGCTTCCTCCTTCTTTCTTCTTATTCACTCTGTCATCTTGGTCTTCTTTTCTTTTTCTCATCTTACCGCTTTCTTCTTCTTTTCTTTTCATACGCGCCTTCCGGGCAAGGCGACTTCATCTCTTCTTATTCTTTCTTGTCTCTCCTCCCATAGCTGAGTTTGTCTTTTATTTTCTTCTTCAATTCTTTTCACATACAAAGCATTGTTCTTAGCCACTTGCAGATTGGCTACTTCATCAAAACACCCCAGAGAGATCCCTCCTTTCTTGCCCGGATCTATGTACTTAATGTTTTTGGGCGAGAGGTCTAGGTGCGAAACCTCTTCCTCCACCACCGCTTCTTCCTCTACCTTTTCCTCTCGGGCGTGTATTGTCTTTGGGGTCTTCTTCTTCCCGGTGAGTGACTAGCAGAGTGACCTAAAGCAGAGCGATCGGTAGATCTCTTGCTGTCGCCTTCTTCACATAGTGTGAGACCCTTTTCCCAAGACAAGTCCCGAGGCTTGAGCCATGGACATGTTTGCGAAGTATCCTTCGAGATGCGGCGTTTTAAATTCATCAACCGATCTCGCTCGATTCGGCATACGAGATGGCATAAGTGTCTCAATCTCTTTGGAATGCCTCCATGTTATTTGAGAATATCCATAACTCGGGCATTCATCCTTCCTTCCACTTCCTCCATCCCTGCTTCAATTGTCTTTCTCTTGTCGGCCATAGTTACAAAGCAGAGTGTTGGAGTGGCAGAGTCACTGGGAGTTTGCTGATAATATCAGCAGTGACAAGACCTTGTTGGGGGGTTTGTGCAAACATCAAGGTCACATCTCTCGATCCTTTCCCCTCAATAGACTTCCCTTTCTTTTCTCTTGAAACTTCCTCAGCTGTCTTTCCCTTCACAGCTGCTCCCTCCTTCTCAACTAAAGATCTCTTCAGCGCTTTTAGGTATTCCTCTTCCCCCTTTTTGGCATCATCAAAGGAGAGAGGAACCCCTGGAAACAAACTGGCAAGCAAGAAGTCGAGTTTGCTGATAGTCAAGTTCTGCTTCGAGTCTGCTGCGGAGTATGCGGCGCGAAACTCCGAGCGAGTAGCGTTGGATTCAGCTGTAACTAACTTCATCTCAGCCATGAGAAGGCTGAATTTTCGATCCATGTTTTCTTCCATACGCAGGAGCTCATTCTTATTTTGCTCACGCATCGCTTTATCTCAAGAAAGTGTGAGATTCATGCATGTGCTCAATGTGTTCTCTCAATTTCGTCTTTGCATCGGCATTCTCATTTCGCCATACCAACAGACTTGTTTAACAATGTTCAAATATCTAGCTTGTTCCACACGCATTGTTTCTTCTTTGTTGCCACCACTCCCGATTCGACTATTATGCCTCTCAAGTCGGCAGTAAGGTTGGCATCTTTGTTATCGATCTCATGTCCATCGAGGCTGGTGCCTCTCCATCCATTCAATTTCAAAGCAAATAATGCTTTGAACACCTCCCGAACTTTTGTTCCTCTGTTGCGGTGACGGCCGACGGCCAAGCGTCAAAATCATAGTAATTTAGAGAACGATGGTATCGATGGAATGACAGGATTTGGTGCGTGGAAGCGCGAGATCTCTCTCGGACTCTCGGGGAGGTCGGGTACCTCCGGAGAGAAGGAAATGATTCTACAAATGGATCATCATGAGCAAGCGGAATTTGTTGAATGATAAGTGGTGCTCGTGAAGTTCCTTGTGGAGTCGAACTGCTGCTGACTTGGGAACTGCGCGATGGACTCTATTTGTTTGGGGTCTATTGTGAAGTTGACCCGACTTGCGAGCCTCAATTTGTCTCAACACCGTTGGTCTCAATTTGGTTTTCCACGTGAGTTGGACCGGTCCTCGGCCTTATCGAAGCGTCATCGGACGATGATGAGATTTCCATAGGTGGCTCATCAAAGTTGAAAGTTTGTGAGTAGACTTGAGGTCGGACTTACTCGTGGTTGGAACATCCTCATTTGAGTCTTTTGGATCGATCACGGGGATGTTTTGTACTTGACCTTTTTACCCCAGGAAGTCTCAACCTCCCGTTGGCCTTCATTACCTCCCCGCAGTCTCAAGCTGCAGCGAGGCCTGGACATCTCTTTCGACAAAGTGTCGGCTATCTTAGGGTCTTCGTGGTGGCATCCATTGGAGTCTCAACTCCATGGATTGCACTTTTCGCCAGTGTTAACTCCCAGGCGGTTCCTTCTTGTGCCTCGACCGCATCGATGTAGCGTCATTAGCCTTCGAGCGGTTGGCACCTGGTGAGACAGTCTCAAGCAATGCCTCGAGCCTCGTCGATGACAACTTGTTGTGTACTTTGTGTTTGTTCCTTCTCCACTTCGCCTCTTAGATTCATTGTGGAGACAGTGCGGCATCCTCCGACCTTCTTTGCGGTGGAGGAGTTTCCCCTCGGTGGCACACCCGGTGAGTGACTTGGATTGGGGTCACTCGTCTCCGGACTCCGGCTATTCCCATTGAGTATTCGGTAGTTGGGCAAAAGGTGCTAAGACACCTTCATTAGGGGTTGGCTCATTTGGGGTCCCCACTATCCCGGTTTAATCGCCAGTTCCTTAGTTCCTTCTTCGAGTGAGTGGGAAGTGGTGGCGCAAAGAACAACGGTGGAGATGATGCACCACTCCCATTGGGTCTATCTCATTTGTGTTTTGGAGGACTCTCATGGTCCCTCCATCATTCTTTTCTCATGAAGGATTCGGATTCTTCCATTGCTTCTTTGCATTTGCAAACTCCTCTGGCGCGCAAGAGGGTCCAGTCCTCATCACTTGGCGATAGGGCGTCAAAGTGAGGATGTGTATGTTACGTGGTCTTGGTGATAGGGCGATGATCTTTGGCCTTCTCACGTGCCTCTCGCGTTCTCATTTGCTTTAGCCCGTTCATTTTCTTTTCGAATTTTCAGTATATTTATGCAATTATCCTCGTCAAGGGCTTGCAAAGACCTTTGTGTCCACCTCAAGAAATCAAGAGTTCTTCTTCCTCAAAGAATGAACTCGGATGTTGAAACCGCACTGGATAGGCTCGCTTCCACTTTCTCCACTGTGACGATTTTGGATGTCCGGATACAATGGAGAGTGCATGATTAAATCGTCTTCATCATCTTACGGTGGCCCTCGTTTCCCGGTATTGAAGGTAGCGGAGACCCATTGCTCGACACCTTCATCACCGCTTCTGGTGGAGAAACAACCACATCAGCAACAGTGATTTGGTTGTCTCGGTTGTGCCTTGTTTCTCGGTTGTTCGCTTCTACGGTGAGTCATCGAAGTTTCTCTGGCGATCGGCCTCAGGCAGACTTGGCCGTTTCATCAATCACGCCGGAGACTCTACTTCTCCGGCGAGTCTCGGGTATCTTTTCGGTGAGTGGTGACTCGGGCCGCTTCTCAAGCTCGGAGCGCTTGAAAATTCTTCTCCTTCTTCTTGTTTGAAGCGAGAGGGATTTACGGCCCGACAAGGTTCCTTTCGAGTCTTGGGCGCGGGGGCGATCTTTGTTGTTTTCTTCGAGGAGTGGCCTTCTTGGCTTATCGATTCTCCTCTTCTTAATGACCAGGAGAGGGTATTTGGGATTCCTTCTCTGCTTTGTGGGCGGCAGGGGGCGGGAGACACGAGCTGCGGGCGCAGTGACTCGGCTGCGGGCGGGAGCAGATTTGTTTTTTTTTTTGCGGAGAGCGTAGATCTTCTTAGTGCGCAGGGGCAGCCTTCTTCTTTGGTGGAAAGGAGACAGTTGTATCTTGAGGGTGGTGATTCCCCCTCACTCGTATCGGCTCTCTTAGCGTAGGCTCTCTTCGTGCGCCAAAGAGGTTTGATCGAACATCCTCTTGTTTACATGGAACGCCTTTCCATGTCGAAGAGGACTCCTTTACCTCCATCACCGGCCAATCACGGACCGCATCCCGGGGATCCTCCAAATGCTCCATTCTCCTTGAAGGATTTATTCCTACATACGGCAGCGAGTCTGCTGTGAGACAAACTCATTTTGATTCACTTTCTTTTCTTCAATGATCGCAACCAATACGATCAATTTCGCTTTGACGATTGGTCAAAGCCGCCAAATTGATGTTTATGCATTTGGCAACGATGTCCAACAATTTGTGGTAGTCCTCCTTCAAAGCAACCACTTGTTAGCTATGTAGACTATCTTTTCAGCATAGTCGGTCTTGGCTATTTCCTTCCAAGCGGCAGACCAAGTCAACATCGCTTCATTGATTTCGGTGCTCCTTCCGTCGGTAATGAGCGGTGTTCGCCAAATCTTGGCGGTGATGATGAACTCCTTCCCGTGAATAGAGGATTTGATCCCCTCATCGTGAATCTCGGCATTCACGTAGAAGCGTGCGACCTCTTCCACATAGGTCATCGGAAAGTCCATCGTCGAAATGGTTTTAGCTTGATTGTTTCGAGTTTTTCAGCGATCTTCTTTATGAGGGCGTCATCGGACCCTGTTTGACCATACCCTCGAAATCCCACAAGAGACCCGGTGTGGATTTGTTTTCCTAGCTTGACCAAATCGTGAGTAGATGCCATTTTTAGTATTTCACCGAATGAAACTTAGAAGATGATTTGAAGATTGATAGGGTTTTTGAGAGAGTTTTTGCCTTTGCTTTTGAGAGAGAAAAGTGAAGCAGTTTTTGGTAATGTGTGAGAGAAACGGACGAAAATGGTTTAAGTATGGTTCTGAAAGGGCGTGCGGGTGGTTTTTGAAATGTGATCGAAATCAACGGCTTAGATTTTGCACGCCGATTAGCATTTAATGTCTCGTATTTAATGCGGCAAAGCATTTATATCAATCATAAGCTTGGTGTGCGGCTTTTGCCTATACACGCGTCATAATTATGCTGATGTCATTCTTAAAAACATTCCCGCTTAGTAAAAAATTGCGTTTTTGTCCCTTTGCTCATAAATGACTCAAACTTATCCCCTAGCTGATTTAAGTCTTCTTCTCACAGATTCTCCTAGTGACTAAATTTGTTACCTAACTCGATCAATTGTCTTTTCGATATGGTGATTCACTTATTGATTTGAGAGTTGACTCTTTTTCCTTTTCGTGTTTCATTTCTTTTCTTTGAGTCTTCGAGTGTCACTCGGCTCAATTAACCCTAACTCATGCTTGAGTTCTTCAAATCTTGACTCACATAATGGTTTTGTGAATATGTCACCCCAACCTTGTTTATCGGTTGAAATATATTCAAGGTGATGTCCTTCTTTTCAACATGATCTCTTATGAAGTGATACGGACATCGATATGCTTTGTTCTTGAGTGCAATCTGAGATTTTGAGTGATTGCAATTGCACTTGTGCTATCGCACATGATTGGAATTTCCTTTTCTTCAACTTCATAATCTCTCAATTCTTTGTCTCATCCATAGGACTTGGCACAACTGTTTTGCCCAATGACTATGTATTCTCCGTCACTTGTTTGTAGAGGTGGCTATTGAATTTTGCTTTTTGCTAAACCAGAAATTAGCTTTGTTTCCAAGCATTTGACATGTGCACGAGGTGCTTTTCTGTCAACTCTACATCCAAAGATAGTCGAGTCTAAATAGCCAATTAGCTTGAATCCACATTCCTTTGGATACCATAAGCCAACTTCTTGGCTTCCTTTCAAGTATCTCAAGATTCTCTTGGCGGCGATCATGTGGCTTTCTTTTGGAGCAGATTGAAATCTTGCACATACACCTACAACAAAGGTGATGTCCGCCCGCTTCTTTGTGAGATAAAGCAATGATCCAATAAGTGCTCAGATCTTGTTTGATCTACGGGCTTGCCATCCGCATCCATATCCATTTTGGTGATGTATTCATTGGTATTTTCACGTGAAGACTTCTCTTCCATACCAAATTTCTTCATTAAATCTCTCGGTGTATTTTTGTCGACTTATGAAGGTTCCATCCTTCATTTGTTTCACTTGGAGGCCAAAGAAGAATGTCACTCTCCCATTATGCTCATTTCGAATTTGCTTTGCATGAGGTTTGAAAATTTATCACTGACTCTTTGTTTGTGGACCCAAAAATGATGTCATCCACATATATTTGAACAAGCGTATGCTCTTCTTCTGTCTTGAATTCGAAGAGTGTTCTATCCACTTTTCCTTTTCGAATCCGTTCCCGATCAAGAATTTGTGAGTGTATCATACCATGCTCACGGGTGCCTGTTTCAATCCATATAGAGCTTTCTTGAGTTTGTATACCTTATCTCCAAGAGTCTTCTCGCTCAAATCCTGGAGGTTGTTCAACGTACTTCTTCTTCCAATAAACCATTAAGGAATGCACTCTTTACATCCATCGATATACAATAAAATTCTTGTGAGTGCATAGGCAAGAAACATCCTTATAGCTTCTAATCTTGCTACAGGGCAAATGTTTCATCAAAATCTATACCTTCTTCTTGGCAATATCCTTTGGCTACTAATCTAGCTTTGTTTCTTACCACGTAACCTTCCTCGTTCATCTTGTTTCGAACACCCATTTAGTGCCAATAACATTTTGATGGATGGGTCTTTGAACTAATTCCCATACTTTATTTCTATCAAACCGATTGACTCTTCTTGCATAGCTTGAATCAATGTGTGTCATCCAATGCTTGTGACACATCTTTAGGCTCTATTTGTGAGATAAAGCATGTGAAACATAGCTTCTTGTTGAGTTCGGATCTTGTTTTGACACCTTCTCTTATATCTCCAATGACTAGTTCGGTGGATGGTCTCTCGGCCATCTTACATCGAGTTGGAGTAAGTTAGTGGATTGATCGTCTTGCAACTATGTTGCTTTGATCACTCTCTCGTCATCACTTAGCTGCAGATTTTCCAAACTGTTTTTTGAGACTCGACTATCTCATCTTCATCCGGGTTTATAATTCGGCTTCGGCTTGACATAGGGACTCTTCGCATGGTTGGTTGATTAAACTTATCATTTGATTCTTCAATGTCCTCTCCATTTACATTTGGCTCATCAAACACCACATGAATGGATTCCTCTGTAACCATAGTCCTCTTGTTAAGCACATTGTAGGCTTTGCTTTCATTTGAGTATCCCAAGAAGATACCTTCATCGGCTTTAGCATCAAAAGCCTTCAAATTATCTTTGCCATTGTTATGGATGAAGCATTTACATCCAAATATTCTAAAATGTGCAACATTTGGTTTTCTCCTGTCCAAATCTCATAGGGAGTCTTTGTCATTGTCTGTTTATCATGCATCTATTTTGAGTGTAGCATCTTTGTGTTTATTGCTTGACCCAAAATCTTTTAGGTAGCCCCCTTGGCGAACATGGTCCTTTGCTTCTTTGAGAGTTCTATTCCTTCTTTCTCGCAACTCCATTCTCTTTGTGGGGTCCTTGCTGAGACAATTCATGACCAATACCATTTTCTATACAATATTGAGTTATTATACCATTGACAAACTCGGTTCCTCTATCGAGATCTTATTTTGATAATGGTTTGGCTCTTCTCATTTTGAATCCTCTTCATCGAGTTGTGGTAGTTTTCGTAGAGTTTCTTTCTTCTTACACATGAATATTGTCCATGTATATCTTGAGTAGTCATCTACTACCACCAAGGTGTATTTCTTCCCACTTATGCTATTTGGTTCATTTGGACCAAATAGATCCATATGTAGCGAGATGCAATATTCTTGTTGAAAATGGGCATATCTTTTCCTTGAATGATGATTTGATTTGTTTTCCCTTCCGACATGCATCACATATACTCTCCTTCTTGTATCGAAGTCGGAAGTCTTTCCACAAGATTATTCAGCAAGCTTGTTAATCGTTTTTGAAATTCGGTGACTCGGCTTCTTGTGCCACAACCGGCTTGATTGAGGTTGTGCTCTTTGCTAATAGGCAGTCTTTGGTGTTGCGGTTGACCAATCCACGACATACATGTTCTTTTGTCCGCATCCTTGCAACACAACTTCATTTGATTGATATCTTGATTTGGCATATACACATGTTAAATCCAACATTATAACCCTTTTCACGAGTTGGCTAATGCTTAGCAAGTTGAAGTTGAGTCCTTCAACATATGCAACATCGTGATTTCTAATCCGTTTTTCTTGATGGATCCAATGCCTCTTATTTCTCCCTGGAGCTTCATTTCCTCCAAATATGACTTTTGCTCCTTTGACTTCCTTGAATATTGACAGAATTTTCTTGTTTCTGTCATGTGTATATGGAAGCAGACCACTACCCATGTACCAGGTTCCTTGGCACTCATTTGTTCCTTGAACCCCGCAAACAAGGAAATTAAGTTTTAGGTACCATTAGCATGCGGGTCCGAGAGGTTAGTATTGTAAGATGATCCAACCAACCTATAGCCAAATGGTTTGACTCTAAGGGGTTGCCATCTATCAGTGCCATAATCATAATTAATTTTGGTAAATTGCTTGGGGATTCTAGGTTCATACAGTTGTCTCTTTTGTCTGTATGCCTGTATATGTGTTTTAGCAATTCCCTTCTTTGGGTAGTTGTGATATCTCTGAGTGTAGTGCCTAGGTGCATATGTGTGTTGATGAAAGCTCTTATACCTTTGGAATGGCCTTTGCTGAGTTCTAGGCCTTTGCCATTTTGGCTTATATTCCATAGGTCTTTGCTGATAGTTCACATATTCCAATCAGTTTGACTTGGGTATTTTCTACCATTCCCTTCATATGTATTTCTTTTATGGAACTTCTGGGGTTTTTGGTAGCTCTGTTTCTTCTTTACAGAGTATTTCCTGTTTGGAGTTTGCTGAGGAACTCGGCTGGATTTCTTCTCAGTTGTCCTCTCAGCACACTCAACTGGCTATTTTCCTTTTCCTTTATAACCAAGGCCAGTTTGTTTGTAATTGTGCTTTGGGATAAATGTGTGTGCACCATTTGGAGTTTTGGATTTTTGAGATACTTCATTGCTAGAAGATCCTTTTTCCAAAATCACTTTTGGAGCTTGACATATCACAAGAGGAATTAAATCCTAAACTGTCTTGTCTCCACATTCTCTTTGACTCATGATAAGATCATCCAATGATTTAGATGCCTTAGTGAATGAGGCAATCACATTTTGAGGTCATTTTCCTCTCTTTTCTATAGCAGACTATTTATGTTATTAGCTTAGCATTTCGGTCTTTAAACTTTCATTCTCATCGGCTATTTGACTTAGAGTACTCGGCTCCTTACTTTTGTGAGTTTTGGCATTCAAGCATTTTGTTTTCCTCATTTAGAAGTGTGTGTGAGGATTTAATGTGTTCAAAATCTTTCATCATTTTGCCTAATGAATCATAAAGATCGGTAGGTGATGAGGTGTGTGTGTCACAGATCACTATTACTAGAATCGAGTGTGATGAGTTAGAGGGTACCTCATCTTCTTGGTCGGGTTGGTCTTGTTCCTTGGCCATCAAACGGATCAAGGCTTCTTCTTGAGTCACTTGAGTAGTCGGCTTCACTACTCTGCGAATCATTTTGTGTCTCTTGACTTGGGTTTGTTTGGTGATCTCTATGACCAACTTTGCCTTTTTCTTTTCTTGTCTTCTTTCTCTCAAGACCTTTCTTTCTTCTTCATTCTTGTATTTGTTGACTACAGGATATGGGCAATCAATGGCATAGTGACCTGGTTGCCTCAGTTCCAAAGATAGATTTTCAACCTTTTGATAAGCTCTTTCCATTCTTGGATTGTCACCACTTTGATATTGACTTTTTGATGCTCTGTTCTCTTGGTTGGCCTATCTTCCTTGACTTGGAGGGAGCGAGTGTCTTCTTCGGAGGATTCGCCCTTACCTCTCTTGTAGTTCTTATTGAAGAACTTGTTAAACCTTTTAACCATCAGTGCTATTTCTTCTTGGTCAATGACTTCTTTGACCTCAGCTCTCTTGCCATCGTTAACAATTAGAGCGAGTTGTTTTGGGTACAAATTGTCTCTTCCTGGTCTTTTCTTCTTAGCTCAAATTCGTAGGCTTTGAGATCCGAGAATAGCTCGTGGTTGGATGTCTTGGATAGGTCCATGGAGTGTCTCATGGCCATGACTTTCATATCCCACTCAGTTGGGAGACTTCTTAGAATCTTCATACACATTTCTTCTGTGTATATTCTTTTCCAAGTGCGAGATAGCTCGTTGGTAATTTACGTGAACCGAGCATCCAGTTGATCCAGGGTCTCTCTGCGATCATTTTGAAATTTTCAAATTTTCATGCCCACTTATAATTTATTTTCCTTGATTTGCTCACGAGCCTTCAAAAATCAATGTTAGCTTGTCCCAGATTTCTTTAGCCGTTTTGCATGATTTGACTTTATTGAACATGGCTTTGTCCAAGGTTTTGTAAAGAATATCCTTGGCCACATTGTCCAGGTTGTATCTTTTTCTGTCATCATTTGTCCATTCAGCTCTTGGTTTTTCAACCATGACTAGTCTGGGAACAACATCCTCTTCACCTTCAGTTGTAGCTCTCCTTGCAGTTGTGTTCACTTTTAAAATTTGCAGTGGCCCATCCTCTATCACTATCCATATCTCATCATGTAATGCTGATAGATGAGCATGCATACGAATTTTCCAATCAACAAATTCTTCAATTGTGAACATAGGGATGCGTGTCAAATTTGCTTCCATGATAATAACTTTTGATGATAAAAAGAGTTTTGAAGACTTAAGTACTAAAACAGGACTTTGAAAAATTTGGAGATCTAGTTCAAATAACGGTCGGAAGGCTCAATGAACCAACCGCTCTGATACCACTTGTAGGTCCCAAAGGGGTGTGAGTGTAAGGTTTAGAAGGGGGGGTTGAATAAACCTTACCAATTTTTCGGTTTAGTCCTTTTAAATATTCGAGTTAATACTTCACAATTTGAGTCCTTGATGGACAACTAAGTTAGTTAATCGCAGAGTTAGTTACTCAGCACTGACTCATTGTTGATAGAATAACTCATTTGTTTTAACTAAAGACTTAACTCGATTGTGATTTATTTTAGTGGAAGACTTTACACCCTTAAAATTGGTTTAGTATTGATCTAATACTTGGTTTTAGTACTTAGAGATTATCAAGTGGATAGCAAATTTATCGTGAGTTAAATAAATAAGATGCGAGGAATTAAAATCTTGAAATATAAATGACACGATAAGTTTTTATAGAGGTTCGAAGATGGGGTAATTCTTCTACTCCTCTCTTCTCCAACTCTTAGAGGAATCCACTAGGTATTGATTAGTATACAAAGTGGTAGCAGTCCGGATACAAGTCTTGATCACACTGGTGACTTGATCCTTTGGGACTCGATCGGAGATGCCTTGGTCACGCTTGGTGGCTTCTCGACGACTCGGCTTCTTCACAGGGACAGCTTTGCCTTGCTACTACAGCCCACTTGCTCAAGCTCTTTAGATTTGATCACGAAGCCCTCCAAAAACTTGAGACTGGTTCGACCTTGAACCTTCCTACAATCCTCCGTGGAATGTAGACCCCTTGATTCTTCAACAATTTCCTCTTCAACTGATTGAAGTTATCTTTCCTTCACGGTGAGTGTTGGATTGATTTTCTTTGTGATGTAGGCTTGAGGATTAATCTTGAATGATTTGAGAATATCTTAGGTTCTGATTCAAATGTTTACTTGAATGTTCGTGGTTGGGTAACCTTCTCTCGTGAGTCATTCCTCGGCCTTTTATAGTGATCTTTTAAAAATCGCCCGTTGAAGAGATATGCTTATTTTTAAAGTCACTTGTGGTCGTTGGCTTGTCTTGTTGCGATCCTTGGAATTGCCACTTCCTCGTATGAATTGTTCTTGACTTTTCGAGTTCGACAAGGTGCGGTGCTTCCCGTTGGTTTATTCCTTTTGCACGCTCGGGTGAGCACTTCGAGAAAGGTAGTATGGAGGTATTACTTGTTTAAGTAATTCCCTTGATTTACGGCAACGGATATCTTCCGATTATCTCGACTTATTGCATTTCCTTGCTTTCCCCAGGTGACTTAGAGTCGACTTCCAATCATTGGATGACTCTTCCGTCACTTCAACTTGAGACTTGGCTATCTTGATTTGACTTGACCGATACTCTACTCACCGCATCTGCATCTGTTTGCTCCTTGATCGAGTTCCGTCTTCCCTTCTTTGCCATACTCAATTGTCTCGCAATGGTGAGTCTTCCTTCTAGTCTCCAGTTGTCTTCTTGCATGTTTAGGCATAGCCGACTTAACGGCTTGACCAGCCCTATTTATTACAATGCAGTTTACAACGAAAATGTGGTGCCAACTTCCTATTCTAAGTTTTACATGGCATTCATCAAAATCTAAACAATAAATTTCCCAACATCAAACGACCATTAAAATTGCTCTGTACGAGGCATTGTAAGGACAAAAGTGTAGATCACCCTTGTATTGGAGTGAAGTAGGTAGAAGAAATTTTTGGGACCATTAGTTGAACAGACATTGGAGAAAATAGAAAAAAAAAAGTTTGGGACAGAATGAAGATAGCGCGAAGCAGACAAAAAAAAATCTTACGCTGACAAATAGAGGAAGATATACAATTGGATGTGGGAGAAAAAATGTTTTTGAAAGTGGCACCTATGAGGGGTGTCTTTCATTTTGGTGAAAAAAAAAGGAAAATTAAAGCCGAAATACATTGGTCCGGTCGAAATTTTGCGACGAATTAGTGAGCTAGTATGTCAATTGGCATTACCCTTGAAATTATCGTCTATTCACAATGTACCTTTCCATGTGTCAATGCTCAAAAAGTATGTTTATGACCCAAGTCATATTGTCGATTATTCGAAATTTAAAATCAGGGACGACTTGACTTATGAAGAAGCTTCTGAGGCTATCCTATAATGGAAAATACATATACTAAGAAATAGAGATGTGGCATTAATCAATGCACAATGGAGACAAAACGATAAGAATGAAACCACATGGGATTTGGGAATGTGAAGGAGATATTCGAGCTAAATATCCGAAATTTCTAGATCTTGGTAAGTATTCGAATTTCGAGGATAAAATTTATTTTCAAGGGGAGTAGATTGTAACACCCAAAATTTGATAAAATAAATCTTACAATTTCATAAGTTAGAGATTCTGACTTGACCAATTGGGAATTTTAATTACTACGTAATTAACACTTTCAAAATCAAAACTTCTAGCAAAAATAAATCCTATATTACTATTGTTTCACTATTAATACTAGAAATATATAAGATATATATAATATTCATTTATATTATATTACATTATATTTTATTTGATATGCAAATAGTGTAATTTATATATTAAATAATATCTGATTTATGTATGTATATATATAAATGTATTACATTAATTAAAATAAACTAAAAACTTGCCATTAATACTTACACTAATTAATGCAAACAATAACTACTACTTGCATTAATTAAAACTTACACTAATTAATACATAACCTACTAATATTTAACATTAATATCTATTAATACTTAATATTAATAACTGCCCCACGCATCAATACTACATTAATACTACCTCACAATATAAATATGTTCTTCTCCTCTACTTTAAAATTTGAAGACTAAGGTACGTAATATTTTTTCTTTACAAATGATATGTTTTAAATGAGAAATTTAATGTGTGTATTATATTGAAGTGTGCCTATGTTTGTTTATATATATATATATATATATATATATGTATATTAATATGCACGTGTATATATATATATATATTAATGTGTGTATTATATTGTATGTGTGTTTATTTATATGTATATGCATGTATATATTATTAATATGCATGTGTGTATGTATATATACGATATAATTTTGTGTGCCATGTGTGTGCGTGTGTATTTATATATATGTGTGTGTGAGTACTAATGAGTGGCATATGTATTTAATATTAAATAAGTATATATTTATATAATCTATAATATTCATATTAGTATGTTTATAAGATCCATATTATTAAGTCTATAATATTATTATTCTTAATATTTTAAAATTCTAAAATCTAAGACAAATTATCATAATAAATATGTAGGCAACGAGGACTTTCGAGCATAGAAAACTTACGTCCTTCGTCACATTCTACATCAAACGCAATTTTTGAGGTGGGGGGTTTTTTCTAACTTTATTTGTCCTTGTTAAATGCCTTATATGTATTATTTGATAATTATGCAACTACGTGCTACGTGTCTATAGTCGTGTGGGACCATACAGAGGTCCGGGGCATAAAAGTTCCCTCCGGTGAAATTTCGGCAGCGCGAGCCATGTTTCAAATGCAAAGGCTACAGCTACAGTTAAATTTCCAATTTACAAGCATGTTATTATATGATATATATTTGTGTATTTAGCTTGGACAAATTACCTCCACGGAGCTGTTGATGCTCACTCCCCCAATATAAATTTCTATTTCAGATTACTGATGGAGTTGGCTGGACATGTGGCGGCGGTGATCCGAATAAAAAATTTAGAATAATGATTTGTTATTTCTATTAACTATCTTCTCTATTTGACTGTTATTTTTAAATAAATATTTTTGGAACTTGAATTATTTGAGGAATAAATTTTTGGGATTTTCATTTACTTTTAAATATTATTATTTGGTAGACTAAAATATTCTTTTAAAATTATTAGAAAGCGCATTTTATATCAAATTGTACTTTCATTTTACAAATCGTGTTTTACTTTGAAAGTTATAAAAATGGGTTGTTACAATTTATTTAGTTATATTTCTTTTAGATTTTTTATTGCCTATTATATTTAGTTCAAAGATAAAATGTTTAAGATATAATTCATACAATATATAAGTTAAATTTTATCTAGTGGATTTTATTTTAAGATAAAGAATACATGAACTACATTCCCATTAAACTCAAAATAATTTAGTGAATAATAATTAGAACAGATTAATATTTTAATTTAATTAAATAATTGAAATTATTTGGATCACGTGCAACGCACATTTACCTTACTAGTATATGTAAATACTAATATCATGTATCATCAAGACATCAAGAAAAGTAACTTCTTGTATGATTTAGCTAAATAAAATCAACCCTATATACTAAAAGAAAAAATAAGCTGCCACTTGTCATCACCCTTGCAATTTGATACACATGTCAACACCTTACTCTTCCAAGTCAACGTGTCACCTTCATATTTAGCCACGTGACAAACCATGTCACCACCTTATTCTTCCAATTATAAATTGATTTACTATCAATTTATCATCAACGTATTAATTAAATTTATGTATTTCCATATATAACTATTGACTCAATTGATTTTTCTTGTAGCATATTAATTAATTTTCTGTATATAACTCTATTGACTCAATTGATTTATCAAAATTTAATCCAATCAAATATCGATGTATCTATCTATATATATATAATAGCAGAAGTCCAGAAATTGCATTTTCCCACTCTTTTTGGACATTTATATTAGGAAACATTATAAAAATTATAAATGTTAATTATTATAAATTTTAAATAGTAATTATTATAAATTGTTATATTGGGAATGTATTATAAGAAGATCATTGTAATTATATTAATTAAGAAAATATTAAATAGTATCAATTCCATCTATATAATATATATATGTATATAGATTTTAAAATTTATAAATGATATTTCACCATTATTGTTGATAAAGCTAAACGTAAGTTCTTCTGTTTTTCTACATATCTTCTTCAATTTTATTGTTTCGGCCAACTTCAATGGATTAAATTATATTTAGCTTATTATCTTATTTGTTTCAATTGAGAAATATATCTTTCACACCATATTGATATTATTTAAATATATAATTTTATTTGTTTCAATAGAGAAACATATCTTTCACACCAATTATATTCTTTAGCTTATTTTTATGCTAAATCCTCTTATATTTATAATACATAAATTACATTGGCCGGAGAAACACTTTCATATTGTTGATCCTAAATTTGAAGCCTAAACACCAAATATGGCTTCATCTTCACATTCCCCTCTATTTCCATTTTCATCATATGTCCCGCCAACACCGACAGTATTGAACTCGAATACTGCAATAAGGAAGAGTTTTTATATACACTATATTTTAGATTTGTACGGATAAAATTTGGTGAGTTTCTTTTTTGATTATTCTTGATAGTTTTGTTGTATTTTTTTAAGTTGTTTTTTGTATGATTTGTTTGTTTTTTATTTATTCCTCGATATTGTTTTTATTCCTTATATTGTATTATTTTTATATACACTATATTTTTTATTATTTTCTATTACATTCCTTATATTGTAGATTTTAAGTTGTTTTTATTTTATTTTCATTTTTTAAGTGTTATTCTTGATAGACACTTCGATATTGTTTGTTTTTTACGTAATTATTGCAGTATAAGGTTCTCTTCTACCAGTATTTTGATATGTCCCCCATTTTTTCGGCAAAAAAAAAAGAAAAAAGAAAAAATAAAAAAATATTAAACTTCTACCTACTTATTCTAATGGCTTCTTATATTGTCCAATTAGAAATTCATTTTAAATTGTAATTATATTAAATTTTTTGTGTCAGTGTCTTCCATGCAAATTCGGTAGTCAATTTATGACATGCATAATGTGAACGGACATACTTGGACGGTCAAATTGGTCAGCCCCTATGGTCTTACACCATCTATATATAATAGCAGAAGTTTGGCTCTAATGTTTTCCTGCCTAAATGACATTAATTTTATCAATAACTATTTTTGTCAATTATTTTTTCCTATTGGTGTGCCTTGATAGTATGGTATAATTGTAAATGTACATTACCTTATATCTTAGTAGATATATTTTGTTAGTTTCTTTTTCTTATTAGTTACTTAATAAATGGAATATCATATTTTTCCCTTACTAAGTTGCTTAAAAAATCAATCATATATATACCATCAAATTCAATTAAATTATAATAAATATCATCTATGAATAAAAAAACCCTCAGTTGGTATAAAAACAAATTAGCAAAATGAAATTTCAAAAAGCAAAGTTCAACCAGTTGTTTGTTAGTCACAAGAGAGGCAATCATAATACTTTAGAAATGAAACTTAGTTATAACGAAGGTAAACCGATGGTTTTAACATATTCATTTATTCTGTTAAATTGTATATCTTACTCATCTTTCATAAATGATTTTTAATAGTCATCTTTCATATCTTACTTATTCGGATTACTAATCTGGATATATATTAATTTGTGTATAGTTTCATCTTCATGTTTCATTCGAGAGTCGTTTTCATCAAACCCTTTGCATATATTAATATGATCGAATCCGAATTTTGTATTAAATCAAAGTTTTTGAAAGTTTCTTTTTGGATCATCATGAACCTTTTCTGGATAGTATAATATTTTTTATATTGTTTTGCTTATTCTTGATATTTGATTATGACATTATTTAATTTCTCATGCATATTTTTTTATATCATAATGAATCTTTTATCCCTTTCATTTATTTTGCTACATAAGATTATGAGATGCTTTAGTTTTGCATGACTTAGACTGTCAAATATTAAACTGATTAGCAGTTTCATCATTGTGAAGCCCTCGATTTTTATTCGAACATGTACTTATATCACGTATCGTCTTTGTACTATTTGACAATTCTACCGCGTCGCTTTGACGGGTAAATATTAATGATAACTATATTTCGTCTTTAAATTTCCTTATTTACTTCTTGTGATCATAATCATTTATTAATTTTATTTCGCATTTATGATCACTTGATTGATCATCATTAATGTTATTTGCGTATCTCATTAGTCACCTTAGAATTTTTTGGAGACTATTTATTTTAGAGATTTATACCTTATAGAATTAAGAATTCGATTTAGATTAAGTGATCATGAGACTTATAAGTGATCAAGGAAATCACTAATTATTTTGGAGATTGATATTATTCACCTATTATCATCAATTTTGGGACATAAAACAAAATATGGCAAATACCACTAATACCCTTAGGTGGACGGTCATGAGGTGAATTTTGGTGTAGAAATATCTCCCAACTCTTGTACATGTACACCTTGTGTATTCATCTTGTGTATTTTTACACCATTAATTCAAATCTTATACACAATATCTTATACACCAATTCTTTATTATTAAATCATCCAACATGTTGGAGGCTTCCCAACACCCCATGCCAACATTTCTCTCTATCCTTGCAATTGCATCCTCCCATGCAAGACCTCATCTTGACCAAGGTCCTTGTCCCTCATGCAAGCTACACCTTTCAAGCCATAGAACAAAACAAAATGTTGTCCCCCTCCCCACCCCATGTGGACGGCCAAGAGGCCTAGTTGGGCAAGAAATTTGTCCAAGTTTCATTCATCACTTCATTTCACCAACATTCATCTCTTCAAGCCTTGAATCTTCTTACCTCTCTCTAAATATCCTCCTACCTCTCTCTACAATTTTCTTCTCTTCTCTTAAACACTTAGTAAAAATACAAGAACTCTTCCTTCCATTTCCTACAAAAATTCGAACATCCCCCCTTCAACAAGGTAAGAATGTTGTTCATCTTCTTGTCTTGATGTCATCTAGCTATCTCCTCTCACTTATTAATGTAAGTTTGGATTTTTATTTTTGAGGTTTACATAGAAGACTTGGAAGATACTAAGAGCCTTACCATCACCTTGAAGGAGACTTCTAGACTTGAAGAACTTTGAAGGATTTTGGACTATAAGATAAGAAATGGGATTTTGGTACCTTCTTCTTCTCCCTATTAATTTGAATTTTAACACCAAAATTATCATTTTGAGGTGATTAGGGGCTGACCTTGGAGCTTTGTTTAAGTGGTGATCAAGTTCTTAAGAGACCATCAATTTTTTACTACAACTTTCAACTACACAAGGTAAGTGTGGTACCTTTGGCCTATTCCTTCTCTTTTTCCCTCCTTGGTTCAAATCTTCATTTTTCTAACTCAAAACTCCTTGTATTATTGGACTTAGGGGCTGCCTTAAGTGAGGATTAAAATCCTCAAGGTCTTGTGACACCACTTTACACCAATCAACCGAACAAACAAGGTGGGTGGAAAAAAATCCTTTCAACTTCTAGGTGTTTTAATTCATAAAAATGCATGTAGTATTTTGTTATTGAGCATTTGAGATATATATTATGTATCGCATGCTATTTTCTTGTATCAAGTTGAAAAATTTCTCAAGTGTTGCTCAAAACGCGATTTACCGAAAATTAGGACATACATGTACACTTTATTGTCATATTTGATAAATCCGTGTATGAGATGGATATGTATGTTTATGACTCTTGAAATCTATATTTTGTATGGCCTATAACCTGGAAAAGTCGAGCATAATTGATTAAATTTCGATTTTTGGACTTAAAATGCAAAAATGGAAAGTTGGTGGACTTAAGTGCAAGAAAATAAAACTTAAGGGACCTCTCTATAAATTTCGATTTTTGGGACTGTACTCAGGTTCAAAAATGTTGTTTTGACATTTTAATAAAGTTTTAAGAGTTTTTAGATAAATAAAATCAACCCTTAAAAGCCCAAGGACTAGATTGTAAAATTTGAGAAGTTTAAGGGCTATTTTGCAAATTTCGAAACTGTACCAGACCCTAAATTTAAAATTTGAAATTTTAACACTTAAGGGACTGGAAATAACATATTTTAAGTGTATTCCAAAAATCCAAGTGTTTAGAGCTTGGAAAGTAATTTTATAAAACTTGAGGGACCAAATTGTAAAAGATTAAACTTGAGGACCCAAATGAAATTTCCAGGACTTATACAGCCCATGTACCTGGAAATACTAATTTACCTATAACATAATTATATTTTGGACCCAAGGTTCAAATTTCATAACAATTGGACCCCTAAAAGCCTTAAAGGCAATTATTTCAAAATGGGACAAAAATGAGATTTTCAAACGTTGAGGGACCTATACTTATGACGTTTTAAAACTGCTTTTGTCCCAATATCCCACTAACTTTAGTGACATTTTCCAACTGGAATCACATTAGAAGCCCTTCCGGTTTGTGAGTTCCGATTATTTTAAACTTAGGCCCCGAAATGACAATTTTAACAATTTTGGGGCCAATGTGAGAATTTTATAAAAACTCCACCTTAAAACTTTAAAAACCTGAATCTCTGAACAATTTAGAGAATTTAGGAACTGACCTCATAATTTTTCAAGGTCGGGACATTTATTTATTTAACTTTTAACCCCAAAAGTATTGGTTTTGACAAAACGGGGCTAATTGTAAATTTTATTTTTATAAGGACCTAACTTAAATTATTTTCTTTTAAAGAAACAGCCCTGGACTCTCTTACTTTAATATTTAATTAAAATATTTTAATTTCTCAAAAACCCTTGACTTATCGGATCGCTTGACCGATTAATACCCGATCGCGGGCGACTTCGCGTCTTGCGATTTGAATCTATAACGGGACTTATGTTCCACCTAATCGTTCAAGATATCGAAGATTGCTTATCCTCCCGATAATCATCTTCATCCAAATAACCCCACCAACGCCATAATTGCCTTACGCAAATTTTGAAAACTTTTCATGAAGCGCTTCCCCGAATCAATAATACTCATTGCCTGGTTGACTACATGAACTTGTGTTTACTTTCTGCTTGAGTCAACTTGGTGTGTCGAGCTCACGATCGGAATTGATACGTCGGGGATGGGAAAGGCAGACTCGGCCGCTATTCCACTCTTCCGGCCCCATCGTCCTAATCCCGCAACCGAGGGATGGAGTTTGTCCAAGGAAGCGGGTCGTAGTACTTGAGGTATAATCATGATTATGACAAACCGAGCCTTGCTAGCTCCTTTGTGGATTTTGTCTTTGCCTATGGAGCGATAAGGTGACAGGTCTTGGACCATCTTGCTCGGGGAGTTACAAGGAAGAACGAAGGAATCGCTGTCGATCCACACGATCTGGAGTTAATCGACCCGTTTGGTTGGCACTACAAATCCATACGCAACCGCTACTTGTATTGCATAGGTTGGCGCTACAAACCGTGACGCTAAACCGCTACTTGTCTTGCATAGGATTGGCGTTACAAATCCGCACGCAATCCTCCGTCGCTTGAACCATAGTGCTGCGTGACCACGAACTATTTTCTTAAAATATATAAGTATGTTACTTAATATATTTATCACGACGCTTGTGGGTGGGTGTGAAATCATGCATCATCGCTCACGCGTTTTCATACAACTAAATTTCTCGCATTAACTATTTATATCGCCACACTTGCACACGATCACCCCATCCACTGAGATTTCTGTCTCATTCCCTCCTATTTTCTAACCTTTAGATGAAGAGTTCGCTTTGAAGACATCGAACCTACCGCATGATTGAATCCCTATCCGTGATGTGGAGCGACATTTCCTTTTACTTTTATTTGTTGTTGAACTCCTTCATTTTATTTTTGTTTGGTTTGTAAGTTAATTCGGATAATCTTTTGGGTTGTATTCGGATACCGCGGACTTTAAGATTGTAATTTGTACTCGTGTTTATTTTAATTCATTGCATTAGACTATTTCACTTGGAGTTTGGTATCTTTGGTTTAGGATGTTGATTTAATTCTGTTTAAGTGATTGATCGTTGTCGCGTCACGTTTGGGGCGTGACAATCAATTTATCCGAATTACTGAAAATTACTAATCGATATATTGATGGAATTTCTTCATCTTTTTTCGTATGGGATACAATAAATTATAGATTGAGAAATTTAGAGTTTGGGCCTTGATAAAAGAATTGACATAATCGGACAATTATATGAATTAGTAATTTAACACAAGATTTTTTTTTGCAAAAAATAACAACTATTAAATTAATATTGAATGTGGATACTAAGTTAAATTAATATACAAAAAATTATTTCAAATATATAATAAAACAAACAGTTAAGGGTTCATTTAGAATTAGTTTATGTGTAAATTTTAAATTAAACAAATGATCGTGGTTTATTTAAAATTAATCTGAAAATTCACCTAACCAATGAGTATTTTGGAGTTATCAAAAATTGGTGGTGCTTTTGCTTTGGTGAGTCAATAACAAAAAAATTTAGTAACGAAAATATTTTTATTGAATAATTGTTTTTCCGCTTATAATTGTAGTAATTTTAGTGATTTGAAATTTAAAATTTTTATACTAAATCCTATAGTTTTCCCAAATATTCAAAAAAATGACGATAATTATACCAAACTATTTTATGCACATTAATAAGGAAAAATTGAAAAAAAAAATTATTGACATAATTAGTGTCATTTGTGCGGAAAGCGGACCATATATGGCAAGGATTTTATTTAACATATATTGATAATATCTACGGCTTGAATTTTGTAGTGAAATTATTTCTTGATTGTGTGGAGTGGCAAGAAATATAACAAATATGCATAATACTTTTGAGCAGTCAAATATTTTTTACCATTTTGAGTTATGTAAATCTTTCAACCAATTCTAGCTAATTACTATTTATATAAGATTTTTCTGTGAGAATTATTCATATATGATTTATTATCAGAACATTTGGCATAAAGAAATAAAAACAATTATTTTTAAATTTTGGTAAGTTTGCAATGATTAAATAATCAGATAATTATTAATCTATATATATATATATCATAGCAGTTGTCCGGAGAAAAAAATTCCTGCTCATTTTCGCTTCCTATATTATGAATTATTTTATCGTAAAATCCTAACCGTAGATTTTGCTTTGTTCAAATATTTTGTACATAAATTAGGAAAATATTATAAATGGTATGATATTCCAACTTATTATAAAATGGTATTCAAAGATCTTGCTTGCCATTTATCAATATACACAAATTGGCCAATTTTTTGTTAGGAAAATATTATAAATGGTGTGATATTCCAACTTATTATTAAATGATATTCAAAGATCTTGCTTATCATTTATCAATATACACGGATTGGATGATTTTTTGGTATTGTATTTCTTCGAAATTAATTGATAGATTTATTAATACATTTTTGTTAAGAAAATATTTAATTGAAAATATCAAGTATTCATTTTTTCAACAATATAAGTTTGATATAAAAATATATGTCTGACGAATATATACATGTAATTTTTTATAGAGAGATAGAGTATGTGTGAGGAAGAGAGTGATGATCTAATATTAATATAAAGACATAAATATACTCAGATAATCCGAAAACAAGCTGAATTTGACATTTAAGTCTATAATTGAAAATATAAATTTGATGTATATTTTTTTGTTTTTATTTACTTTATATGAATATTATTCTTAAATTAAACAAAGTAATAAACATCAACTCATGTTAATAGATATTTTTATTATAAATTTAATAATATTAAAATAATAGTAATACACGTGCAACGCACGTGCGGGATTACTAGTTAGTTAAATTTCTGTATTGCCATAATATAACAATTGACTCGATTGATTTTCTGTATAACGTATTAAACCATATCACCACCTTATTCTTCCAATTATAAATTGATTTACTATCAATGTATCATCAACGTATTAATTAAATTTATTTATTTCCATATATAACTATTGACTCAATTGATTTTCCTTATAACGTATTAATTAATTTTTCGTATATAACTCTAACTCAATTGATTTTATCAAAATTTAATCCAATCAAATATCGATGTATTAATTAAATTTATGTATTGCCATAATACAACAATTGACTCGATTGATTTTCCGTATAATATTAATTAATTTTTCATATACAACTATTGACTCAATTGATTTTTCGTATATTTGGATAAATAGATTTACTATCAATTTGGATAAATTATTTTTTTGTCTTCAAATTATAAGTTGATTTTATTTCCTAAAAGACCATAAAAGACAACAAAAAAATTGAATTAATTTCGACCGCATGCAAATTAATCGACAAAATTAATTTTTAATCCAACAAGTTTAATCCAATCAATATTTAATCTAATGAATATTTAATCTCCAAATCATATATTTTATATACGAGTTTTGAAAAAAGATATTTAATATATTTATATAATATGTATGTATATCCTAGTTTTTTTTTTTCTAACTATAAGTTGATATTCTTTCCTAAAAGGCCATAAAAGACAACCTAAAAATTGAATTAATTTTGACCGCGTGCAAATTAAGCGGCAAAATTAGTATTTAATCCAATCAATAATAAGTATGTATATTCGGCAATTTTAATCCAATTAATATTTAATTCAATCAATATTAAATCGGTAAATCGTATATTTCATATATGAGTTTAAAAAAAAGATATTTAATATATTTATATATATGTATGTAACTTTCAAATTTATTTTTTATAATCAGTATGTTCGGTCTCTTTTAACTATCACAAATAAATTCGAGACACTAAAATTTTATCTTTTGGACAAATCTCGTGTAACACATGGGTGTTTTTCTAGTAATCTATTAATAGAGCATCAGTGTTTACAGGAATTCATTACACTTGTCACAAAACATACACTACTAGCAACAAGTTTCTTGAGTTGTTCATTAAAACATGCTAATTAAATTCCCTACATCACATGTCACCAAAGAACAAAGAGCTAACATATATCCACTGTCCCTCGCTAGTTTTCTGATTAGTTGTAGACCCTGCTTATAAATTATTGTGTTGAAGTTCAACCCAATGAAGGTAAAGGAGGGATCAACAGTATTGAAAAGAAATGAGAAATTAAATTAAGAATTGATTTTCTTATTGCATGCATGTTAATTTAATAAGAGAAATTAAATTCCTTTAGTTTTTTTTTTAAAATGAGATATGTTACAACTATCATGGCTTCTGAATAACAAATCTTTATGTTATTTTGTTTGTTAATGCTATTTTGATGTGGGGATCCCTCTCCTATACATACCGTTATTGTAGTGAATGTGTATGTATGCATGCTTGCCAATTGTTAGGATGAACTGGACGCATAAAAAATGAGTTGAGTTTTCTACATTATATAGAGGGGAAAATTAGAAAATTGGTCCTATAAGTTGGTCTATTCAGACTTTTGGTCCTCTAAGTTGTCCTGTTTGAAAATTAGTCCTCTAAGTTCACGAAATTTCAGGACTTTTGGTCCTCTAAGTTGGCCCGTTCGAAAATTAGTCCTCTAAGTTATGAAATTTCATAAATTTCGCCCCGATTTTCACGGAAATTTTTCAATCCACGGAAATTGTGCCGACTAGGATCTAAAACAACATCGGACGAGCACAATTGTCTTTCAAGAGTATGCAAAACATCACCGCCCACGCCTAGCAACCATAAAATCTTCTTCCCGGATTATCAATCATCCAAGAAGTCCGCATTTCGCGCCGTTTTTCTACACGCAAGTACGGACTACTTGTGGAAAAACGAGCACAAGTACGGACTTCTTAGACGATTGATAATCCGGGAAGAAGATTTTATGGTTGCTAGGCGTGAAAGGTGATGTTTTGCATACTCTTGTAAGAGAATTGTGCTCGTCCGATGTCGTTTTAGATCCTAGTCAGCAATTTCCGGTGGATTGAAAAAATTTCGGTGAAAATTAGACGAAATTTCTGAAATTTCATAACTTAGAGGACTAATTTTCAAAAGGGCCAATTTAGAGGACCAAAAGTCTGAAATTTCATAGCTTAGAAGACTAATTTTCAAACAGGCCAACTTAGAGGACCAAAAGTCTGAACAGGCCAACTTAGAGGACCAATTTTCTAATTTTCCCTTATATATAGAGTCACAAAACAGGCAATCTCATTATTGGTATTTTCTTGAGGATTTCTGAGAAATCCATTATCCATCCTTATATAAGCCATAACCATTGTAGTATGTGAAAAGCATATCTATCAGTATTTTATTATAAAAATTGGAGCTTCACTTACTTCCAAGTGACATAATTTATGCAAAACTTTTAACTATCTTTTTAAGTTTGACATTGGGAAGAAACAATTGTTTTTTTTAATAAATGAAAATATATAAAAAGAAATGAAAAGGTCCTGATCACAAGCCGATCAGGTAGCAAAGGAAAAACAATGAAAAATTTCAGGAAAAAAAATAATAAAATAACTTAATGGCGCAATTTAAATGAATGGTGTTTATGTCTCAAGGATTTTCGAGTGATATTGTCATTTGTATTTTTTGTATGTGCTCGAGTATCATCTTGATGGTCTGATGTAGCTTGTGGAATGCCGGCCCAGGATCCTCGAGCCACAATTTCCAGAGCCTTCATAGCTTCTGAGGGAGCACATAAGTGAATAACAAGTGGAGTAGTTGAAGAGTTGCCTAGCTTGGTCCTTAAAACTTCCAATTCGTCTTGTTCTTCTTCATCCAGCATATCAGACCAACGCTTCCGTGTTGATGTAGTCATTGCTTCCTCTGACTGATCGTAAGAGCTAAGGACATAATCATTAAGCGGATGATTTCCAGATACAACTTGGGAAGAAACAATTGTACTAGATGAAGAATTTGTTTTATCTGTTGTCTGGATGATTGCTTGCTTGTGTTATGGAACTGGAAAGATAACATTCTTCTAATCACTTTGTCATGGTCGTGGAGGATGGTTGTCATTGAGGAACAACATATTGAAAAAATAATGTTAAATATTTTGTTGGCAGTTTTTGGTTGCTATTATGTGCCTTTTTGGCATTCCTACTGAATTTCAATTAGCGTCTTTTAAACTCTCTTACATCTTGAGGCATGGGAAACGGGAGCGGGGGCGGCCATGTTTATTTACTTTTGTAAACATATGATACAAGTTTGTGAAATTAACTTTTGTGCAGCGGCGGAGCACGACAAAAAGGCAAACCACGGCAAGAAGCGATAGCACTTAAGGGCGTATACCTTGACGTCATTTTAAGAAGGTAAAAATTCATTTTATATTTAAATTTAAGCTTTTATAAGCAATTGTGATACAAGTATGTTGTTCAATCTTATTAATGTTGGGCTAATTGTCATACAAGTATATTCAACTGTGATACAGTTGCATCCGAACATACCCCTGGTAGTTGTCCCGCCTCCTCCACCCCCTGGTTCTGGTGCAGGTGCTTCATTGTCGTCGATATCTTCTTGAGATGATCAAGCTGGGGTGTGAGGCCCCGAATTTTAACAACGTGAGATACGGTGTTATGTAGTGATTATTTATTCGGCTATGTATCACAAACCTATTATTAATGAAACACGACTCTACTTTTATTTATTTCTTCCAACGTCAATTACGCATTTCGTATTTTTGAGCTTAGAAATTGTATATGCTCCTCTAGTATTAATACTTGATCGAATGACTACGACTTTAGAAATATAGGACCCTCGATAAATTAGGAGTATATTCCAATCTCTATCCAAATATTTCACTATATTCTATAATTCATTTCCCCAACAACTTCCAATTAATTTTTTTTAAAAATATATATTTCTTATTTCACATCTTTAATTTTAAAATTTAATATTAAGTATAAATATTTATACATTTTATTTTTCTTCAATTTTATAAAAAAAAGAAAATCAAATATGTTTTTTTTTCCTAATTTTCGAAAATACCCTTTAAGTAGGGAGGTTACTTATATTTTTTGTTAAAAAAAAAACCTACATATTATAATTTTCCTACAATCCCTACTATCACAATTGGTCAAACAAATATATTTTAAATTCCCCCCTAAAAACTAGCTTTTGGCCAATTGTCCCTAAGAAAGTAACCTACCTATTATTTTATGTTCTAATTTTTCCAAATTATTACCCTAACTCATCATCTAACCAAACCAAAACAAAATTTTGTCTCCCTCCTCTCTTGTAGAATCGGCCATAAGGCCATTTTGAACAAGAATTCCTTGTTCATTTCACCAACATTCACTCCCTCTAATTGCAAATTACCTCATTCTCTCTAAAAGAAAAATCCTCCTAATTCTCTCTTCTTGTTTTCTTCTTCTTATCATCATCTGCCTTCTATACTTAACCAAAAACAAGAAATCTCCTCCCTCTATCCCATGAATTCGAACCAAACCATACACTCTAGCTCATCATCTTCACTTCTTAACCTAAGTTTGATTTTTGGTTTGAGGTATACTTAGAAGACTTGGAAGACACTAAAAGCCTTACCATCATCTTGAAAAGGACTTCAAGACTTTGAAGATTTTGAAGAGAAATTGGACTATAAGGTAAGAAGTGGGATTTTCAGTACATTTTCTTCTTCTCTTCTATTTTCCAAAATTTTGATACTCCATTTTCATTTTTGGACTTTTAGGGGCTGACTTGAGAATTATTTTAAAAGTGAGCAAGGAGACCCATTTTGAGACCCCTACTTGTCTCATTTCATCTACTACACAAGGTAAGTGTAGTTTTACCAAATCTTCTTCATCTCCTTCTTCTTTCCTTAAATTTTTAACCTCATTTCCTAATTCCTACATTTTTTTGGTATTCATTGACCTAGGGGGCTGACCTAAGTCACTTCTCCTTCAAGAGTGATTTATTTCATCTTTCACCAACAAGTTTATTTTTATGGTGGGTAGACAAATCTTTCCAACTTCTAGGTGTTTTTACTTAAAATGCATGTAGTATTTTGATGTTGAGCACTTGAGATATATATGTTATGTATTGCATGTTAATTTCTAGTATCAAGTTGAAAATTTCTCAAGTATGGCTCAAAAATGCTATTTGTTGAAAAATAGGTGCATACATGTACACTTTATTGTGATATTTGGTGAATGCTTGTGTGAAATGGACTTGTATATGTATGACTCTTGAAATCCATGTTTTATATGACTTATAACCTGGAAAAGTCGAGCATAATTGATTAAATTTCAATTTTTGGACTAAAAATCCAAAAATAGAAAGTTGGTGGACTTAATTGCAAGAAAATAAAACTTAAGGGTCCCCTCTCTACTTTTCGATTTTTGGGACTTTACTCAAGTTAAAAAATGATGTTTGGACATTTTAATAAAGTTTTAAGGGTTTTTAGATAAATAAAATCAACCCTTAAAAGCCCAAGGACTAGATTGTAAAATTTTAGAAATTTAAGGGCTATATTGCAATTTTTGAAACTGTACCAGACCCTATTTTTAAAATTTAAAATTTTAACTCTTAAGGGACTGGAAATAACATATTTTAAATGTATTCCAAAAATCCAAGTGTTTAGAGCTTGGAAAGTAATTTTATAAAAATTGAGGGACCAAATCGTAAAAGATTAAAATTGAGGACCAAAATGAAATTTCCAGGACTTATGCAGTCCATGCACCTGGAAATACTAATTTAACTATATCATAATTATATTTTAGACCCAAGGTTCAAATTTCATAACAATTGGACCCCTAAAAGCCTTAAAAGGCAATTATTTCAAAATGGGACAAAATGAGATTTTCAAACGTTAAGGGACCTATACTTATTTTTATTAAAAACTGCTTTTGTCCCAATATTCCACTGACCTTAGTAACATTTTCCAACTGGAATCACATTAAAAGCCCTTGCGGTTTGTGAGTTCCAATTATTTTAAACTTAGGGCCCGAAATGACAATTTTAACAAATTTGGGGCCAATGTGAGAATTTTATAAAAAATCGACCTCTAAACTTTAAAAACCTGAATCTCTAAATAATTTAGAGAATTTAGGAACTGACCTCATAATTTTTCAAGGTCGGGATAATTACTTATTCAATTTTTAACCCCAAAAGTATTGGTTTTTACAAAACGGGGCTAATTGTAAATTTTCTTTTTAACAAGGACCTAACTCAAATTATTTTTCTTTTAAAGATACAGCCCTAGACCCTCTGACTTTTAATAATTAATTAAAAGATTTTATTTTCTTAAAACCCTTGACTTGTCGGATCGTCTTGACCGATTAATACCCGATCGCGGGGCGACTTCCTCGTCTTGCGATTTCGAATCTATAACGGGACTTATGTTCCACCTAATCTTTCAAGATATCAAAGATTGCTTATCCTCCCGATATCATCTTCATCCAAATAACTTCACCAACGTCATAATTGCCACTCGCGATTTTTGAAACTTTTCCTGAACTGCTTCCCTGAATCAATAATACTCGACGCCTGGTTGACTTCCTGAACTTGTATTTACTTTTCTGTCTGAGTCAACTTGGTGTGTCGAGCTCACAGTCGGAATGGATACGTTGGGGATGGAACCGAGCAGCTCGGCTGTTATTCCACTCTTCCGGCCCCATCGCCCTAATCCCGCAACCGAGGGACGGAGTTTGTCCAAGGGAAGCGGGTCGTAGTACTTGAGGTATAATCATGATTATGACAAACCGAGCCTTGCTAGCTCCACTGTGGATTTTGTCTTTGCCTATGGAGCGATAAGGTGACAGGTCTTGACCATCTTGCTCGGGAGTTACAAGGAAGAACGAAGGAATCGCTGCCCGATCCACACGATTTCGGGAGTTAACCAGGACCCGTATGGTTGGCGCTATAAACCGCACGCAACCGCTTACTTGTATTGCATTGGTTGGCGTTACAAACCGTACGCAACCGCTACTTGTCTTACATAGGATTGGCGCTACAAACCGCACGCAATCCTCCCGTCTTGCTTGAATCAAATAGTGCCTGTGTGACCACGAACTGTTTTCTTAAAACTGTATAAGTATATTACTTAAATATATTTCTCCCGACACTTGTGGGCTGTGTGTGAAACCACGCATCATATCTCACGCATCATATCGCCACACTTGCACACGATCACCCCATCCACTGAGATTTATGTCTCATTCCCTCCGTTTTCTAACCTTTAGATGGGAACGATGTTGAGGATGTCGACCCGACCGCAGATTGTTGACCTCGCCTACTACTGTCGAACTTGTATCATCTTTTTGATGATTGTACTTATTTCATGTACTTCTGCGAATGTTGGACTCCCTTTTATCCTGCTACTCTTTTCTCTCTTTGACTGTAATTTGAGGGCATATGACCCTTGACATTTAAGATTTGGATATGGCATTCTTTATGCTTTAGTTTTGGCCTGTAAACTTATTTAGGTTATTATGTCGGATGTATTTGGACCTCGTTAGACTTTAAGTTGTAATTCGTACTTATGTTTATTTTATTTCCGCTGCTTTAGACTCTCCTTCACTTGGAGTTATTTGTATCATATCTCTAGACTGTTGGCTTATTTCTGTTTAAATGGTTGATCGTCATCGCGTCGCGTTTGGGGCGTGACAGATATGGTATCAGAGCTCGGCTAGTAAAATGGAAATTTACACCGAGCTGACCCAGGATAGGACCCTCGGTCTGTGTTGGGTAGTACCGCGACTTGACTAATTAAGCGTGAAATCGATTTTAAATTGGCGTAGAACCATATTATTGAGATTTAAACTAAGAAAGTATAATTGGAGATTCTATAGTCGTACTTGTCTTGACTTAGTTAACTCTTGACTGACTTTCTTTATTCATTCTTTCCTTATTTCCTCCTTATATTTCCTTTACCTTCGTCTAATCCGCCTTAATTTTGTTTGACCAGGATGGATCCAGCGCCCCCGACTTGGTGGGATGTAGTTGAGGCCCGTGTTGAGCGGGACTACTATAAGGCGTTAAAGCTATATTGGCACCAGGCATGTCACCGCACTCGCGAATTAGGACACCTCCTGGCGAAGAGCCAAGAGGAGAAGAATAGCCTTACTCTCCTTACTAAGGATCGCGAAAACAACATCCGCGCTCGCGAAGATCAAATTCAGTTGATCCAGGAACGCTTGGACAATACTCGCAAGAAGATGAAACACGCTAGGGAAGGCCGCACAAAGTGGGAGATGGACGCGTACATGTCAAGGGACACCATCGAACGCCTCGAGGAGACTATCATCAAACAGATGACGGTGATCGAGGACCTCACACAGGTCTTGTCTCAGCGGGATACCGCTTTGAGAGCGCTGGGCCTAATGCACTAGCACTGCCACCACCCGAGGTGGAACCAGAGGCCGACCCTGAAGCGAACAATGAAGAGGATCTCGAGGAGGATCCTGAAGAGGATCCCGAGGAGGATCCCGATGAGGATCCAATAGAGAATGGAGAGCCCAAGGCGCTTGAAGCCGCCCCACTTGATGACGCTGCGGGACTGGAGCAGTGGCTAGATTTAGCCAACTGGCCTGAAGCTGAGGCGCTACCTCAGCCCGACCAGGTTCCGATTGTGGACATGGCCGCTAGTGATGATGACGGCGATCTCACCGAGTAGATAGCTTTTATGTTAGATTTTAGCAGACGCATATTTCCATTCTGTTGTATTTTGCTTCCCATTGTACTTTGATCAAGTTGTATCCTGACTCTAGATTTATCTTCGATTCTGCATTTTTGTTGTATGGACTCATTTGGGTGTATTCAAATTTTCACATCAATGAATATACCTTTTCTACTTATTCTATGTCTTGTGTACTGTTGTTGCTTTCTTGTGATATCACTTGTTTTACGCGAGTATTTATTGGAATCATTCATTTATGAATTGTAGCTAAACTTCAAGATATAGAATGGTTGGACCCCGTGGACGCGGGAGACCCCGCCGTGTTCCCCAAAGGAATATTGACGCGCCCAGGGAACGGGTACCCTCACCCGAATTGCCACCACCTCCTCCGCCAGCTGCTGGAGATAACTTAACAGCATAGGCCCTGCAGCAAATCCGGTTGTTCATCATCTAACCAAATCAAAACAAAATTTTGTCTCCCTCCTCTCTTGTAGAATCGGCCATAAGGCCATTTTGATCAAGAATTCCTTGTTCATTTCACCAACATTCACTCCCTCTAATTGCAAATTACCTCCTTCTCTCTAAAAGAAAAATCCTCCTAATTCTCTCTTCTTCTTTTCTTCTTCTTATCATCATCTACCTTCTATACTTAACCAAAAACAAGAAATCTCCTCCCTCTATCCCTTGAATTCGAACCAAACCATACCAACAAGGTAAGAAATTATGTTCTAAAAATCATCTTGTTATCCTCTAGCTCATCATCTTCACTTCTTAACCTAAGTTTGATTTTTGGTTTGAGGTATACTTAGAAGACTTGGAAGACACTAAGAGCCTTACCATCATCATGAAAAGGACTTCAAGACTCTGAATATTTTGAAGAGAAATTGGACTATAAGGTAAGAAGTGGGATTTTTAGTACATTTTCTTCTTCTCTTCTATTTTCCAAAATTTTGATACTCCATTTTCATTTTTGGACTTTTAGGGGCTGACCTTAAGAATTGTTTTAAGAGTGAGCATGGAGACCCATTTTGAGACCCCTACTTGTCTCATTTCATCTACTACACAAGGTAAGTGTAGTTTTATCAATCTTCTTCATCTCCTTCTTCTTTCCTTAAATTTTTAACCTCATTTCCTAACTCCTAAATTTTTTTGGTATTCCTTGACCTAGGGGGCTGATCACTTCTCCTTCAAGAGTGATTTATTTCATCTTTCACCAACAAGTTCATTTTTAATGTGGGTGGACAAATGTTTCCAACTTCTAGGTGTTTTTATTTAAAATGCATGTAGTATTTTGATGTTGAGCACTTGAGATATATATGTTATGTATTGCATGTTAATTTCTAGTATCAAGTTGAAAATTTCTCAAGTATGGCTCAAAAATGCTATTTGTTGAAAAATAGGTGCATACATGTACACTTTATTGTGATATTTGGTGAATGCTTGTGTGAAATGGACTTGTATATGTATTACTCTTGAAATCCATGTTTTGTATGACTTATAACCTGGACAAGTCGAGCATAATTGATTAAATTTCAATTTTTGGACTAACAATGCAAAAATGGAAAGTTGGTGGACTTAATTGCAATAAAATAAAACTTAAGGGACCCCTCTCTAATTTTCGATTTTTGGGACTGTACTCAAGTTCAAAAATGATGTTTGGACATTTTAATAAAGTTTTAAGGGTTTTTAGATAAATAAAATCAACCCTTAAAGCCCAAGGACTAGATTGTAAAATTTTAGAAGTTTAAGGACTATATTGCAATTTTCGAAACTGTACCAGACCCTATTTTTAAAATTTGAAATTTTAACTCTTAAGGGACTAGAAATAACATATTTTAAATGTATTCCAAAAATCCAAGTGTTTAGAGCTTGGAAAGTAATTTTATAAAAATTGAGGAACCAAATCGTAAAAGATTAAAATTGAGGACCAAAATGAAATTTCCAGGACTTATGCAGTCCATGCACCTGGAAATACTAATTTAACTATAACATAATTATATTTTAGACCCAAGGTTCAAATTTCATAACAATTGGACCCCTAAAAGCCTTAAAGACAATTATTTCAAAATGGGACAAAAATGAGATTTTTAAAAGTTAAGGGACCTATACTTATTTCATTTAAAAGCTGCTTTTGTCCCAATATCCCACTGACCTTAGTGACATTTTCCAACTAGAATCACATTAAAAGCCCTTCCGGTTTGTGAGTTCCTATTATTTTAATAGTGTGACCATCAAGAACAAATATCCCCTACCGAGGATAGACGAACTGTTTGATCAACTTCAAGGAGCGACGGTGTACTCGAAGTTTGATTTACAACAAGAATATTATCAACTGAAGATCCGTGAAGAAGACATTTCCAAAATGGCATTTCAAACTAGATATGGACACTACGAGTTTGTAGTGATGCCTTTTGATGATTTAACGCACGGCCGAAAGCATTTATGGATCGATGCATCGAGTCTTTCAACCTTATTTGGATCAATTCGTAGTGATATTCATTGATGACATACTCGTATACTCTAAGTCTAGAGAAGAGCATGAACGTCATTTCAAAATTGTTTTGGAGACACTACGAGCACAAGTTGTATGCCAAATTCGGCAAGTGCGAATTTTGGCTTAGTGAAGTCGCATTCTGGGACACATAGTATCCGCACTTGGATCGCCGTAGATCCTTGAAGGTACTGAGACGGTGGTTGAATGGAAACAACCCGAGTCTCAGGAGATCGAAGTTTCTTAGGACTAGCTGGATATTATCAAAGATTTATCCAGGATTTCTCCAAGATAGCCGGACAACTCACTCGACTAACCCAGAAGCAAGTCAAGTTTGAGTGGAATGACAAGTGTGAGGCTAGTTTCCAAGAGCTGAAGAAACGACTTACTACAGCTCCAGTCTTAGCCCTTCCAAAGGGAAAGAAAACTTTGTCGTCTACAGTGATGCATCAAAGGAAGGACTAGGAGCGAAGACTATCTCTGCAGAGGAAGGAAAGGTCATGGCTTATGCATCACGGAAACTCAAGCCGTATGAAGCCAATTACCCAACGTATGACTTGCAATTGGCAGCAATAGTGTTCACGTTAAAGAAATGGAGGCACTATCTCTACGGAGCAACATTCACGGTTTACACGGATCATAAGAGCCTGAAGTATCTATTCTCTTTGAAGGATCTCAATTTGAGGCAACGAAGATGGATGGAGTTAATAGAGGACTATCACTTTGATATCCAATACCATCCCGGGAAAGCTAACGTAGTAACCTACCCATCATCTACCTTAAGAATTGTTTTAAGAGTGAGCAAGGAGACCCAATTTGAGACCCCTACTAGTCTCATTTCATCTACTACACAAGGTAAGTGTAGTTTTACCAATCTCTTTCATCTCCTTCTTCTTTCCTTAAATTTTTAACCTCATTTCCTAACTCCTACATTTTTTTGGTATTCCTTGACCTAGGGGGCTGACCTAAGTCACTTCTCCTTCAAGAGTGATTTATTTCATCTTTAACCAACAAGTTCATTTTTAAGGTAGGTGGACAAATCTTTCCAACTTATTGGTGTTTTTACTTAAAATTCATGTAGTATTTTGATGATGAGCACTTGAGATATATATGTTATGTATTGCATGTTAATTTCTAGTATCAAGTTGAAAATTTCTCAAGTATGGCTCAAAAATACTATTTGTTGAAAAATAGGTGCATACATGTACACTTTATTGTGATATTTGGTGAATGCTTGTGTGAAATGAACTTGTATATGTATGACTCTTGAAATCCATGGTTTGTATGACTTATAACCTGGACAATTCAAGCATAATTGATTAAATTTCAATTTTTGGACTAAAAATGCAAAAATAGAAAGTTGGTGGACTTAATTGCAAGAAAATAAAACTTAAGGGACCCCTTTCTAATTTTTGATTTTTGGGACTGTAATCAGGTTCAAAAATGATGTTTGGACATTTTAATAAAGTTTTAAGGGTTTTTAGATAAATAAAATCAACCCTTAAAAGCCCAAGGACTAGATTGTAAAATTTTAGAAGTTTAAGGGCTATATTGTAATTTTCGAAACTGTACCAGACCCTATTTTTAAAATTTGAAATTTTAACTCTTAAGGGACTGGAAATAACATATTTTAAGTGTATTTCAAAAATCCAAATGTTTAGAGCTTGAAAAGTAATTTTATAAAAATTGAGGGACCAAATCGTAAAAGATTAAAATTGAGGACCAAAATAAAATTTCCAGGACTTATGAAGTCCATGCACCTGGAAATACTAATTTAACTATAACATAATTATATTTTGGACCCAATGTTCAAATTTCATAACAATTGGACCCCTAAAAGCCTTAAAGGCAATTATTTCAAAATGGGACAAAAATGAGAATTTCAAAAGTTAAGGGACCTATACTTATTTCTTTTAAAAACTGCTTTTGTCCCAATATCCCACTGACCTTAGTGACATTTAACAACTATAATCACATTAAAAGCCCTTCCGGTTTGTGAGTTCCAATTATTTTAAACTTAGGGCCCGAAATGATAATTTTAACAAATTTGGGGCCAATGTGAGAATTTTATAAAAACTCGACCTCAAAACTTTAAAAACCTGAATCTCTGAAAAATTTAGAGAATTTAGGAACTGACCTCATAATATTTTAAGGTCGGAATAATTACTTATTCAATTTTTAACCCCAAAAGTATTGGTTTTTACAAAACGGGGCTAATTGTAAATTTTCTTTTTAACAAGGACCTAACTCAAATTATTTTTTTTTTAAAGAAACAGCCCTGGACCCTCTGACTTTTAATAATTAATTAAAAGATTTTATTTTCTTAAAACCCTTGACTTGTCGGATCGCTCTTGACCGATTAATACCCGATCGGGGCGACTTCCTCGTCTTGCGATTTCGAATCTATAACGGGACTTATGTTCCACCTAATCTTTCAAGATATCGAAGATTTCTTATCCTCTCGATAATCATCTTCATCCAAATAACTCCACCAACGCCATAATTGCCACTCGCAATTTTCGAAACTTTTCCCGAACTACTTCCGAATCAATAATACTCATTGCCTTTGTTGACTTCCCCGAACTTGTATTTACTTTCCTATTTGAGTCAACTTGGTGTGTCGAGCTCACAATGGAATGGATACGTCGGGGATGGAACCGGGCGGGCCGCTATTCCACTCTTCGCCCCATCGCCCTAATCCCCAACCGAGGGACGGAGTTTGTCCGAGGGAAGCGGGTCGTAGTACTTGAGGTATAATCATGATTATGACAAATCCGAGCCTTGCTAGCTCCATGTGGGTTTTGTCTTTGCCTATGGAGCGATAAGGTGACAGGTCTTGGACCATCTTGCTCGGGGAGTTACAAGGAAGAACGAAGGAATCGCTGTCTGATCCACACGATTCTGGAGTTAACCAGACCTGTTTGGTTGGTGCTACAAATCCATTCGCAATCGCACTTGTATTGCATTGGTTGGCGTTACAAATCCGTACACAACCGCTACTTGTCTTGCATAGGATTGGCGCTACAAATCCGTACGCAATCCTCCTGTCTTGCTTGAATCACATAGTGCGTGTGTGACCATGAACTGTTTTCTTAAAACTTTATAAGTATATTACTTAAATATATTTCTCACGATGCTTGTGGGCTGTGTGTGAAATCACGCATCATATCTCACGCATTTTTCATACGACTGTTTTCTTGCATCAAAATATATATCGTCACACTTGCACACGATCACCCCATCCACTGAGATTTATGTCTCATTCCCTCCTGTTTTATAACCTTTAGATGGGGATGATGTTGAGGATGTCGACCCGACCGCATATTATTGACCCTCGCCCCGCCTGTCGAACTTGTACCATCTTTCTGATGATTGTACTTATTTCATGTATTTCTGCGAATGTTGGACTCCCTTTTATCCTGCTACTATTTTATCTCTTTGACTGTAATTTGAGGGCATATGACCTTTGACATTTAAGATTTGGATATGGCGTTCTTTACGCTTTAGTTTTGGCCTGTAAACTTATTCAGGTTATTATGTCGGATGTATTTGGACCTCGTTAGACTTTAAGTTGTAATTCGTACTTATGTTTATTTTATTTCCGCTGCTTTAGACTCTCCTTCACTTGGAGTTATTTGTATCATATGTCTAGACTGTTGGTTTATTTCTGTTTAAGTGGTTGATCGTTGTCGCGTCGCGTTTGGGGCGTGACATGGGGAATAAGATGATTAGGCTTATATGAGATGGTATCCCGCTTGTATATATACACTTGTTATTTTTGGATAGATTTGTATTTATATGGATGGATGGTTTGATATTTAATATGATGTTGATACTTGTTTTTTGTGTTTGGATTGATATCAATAGTTGAATGAATGCATTCGTGTTGGGCAAATATTGATATTGTTGTCTGGGTAAATGTTGTTCGGTGAATACATGTTTCAAAATGGGATAAAATAAAAATAGCTTTTTAATAAAATGGGTTGTTTGCGACGACAAAAGTCGTCACAAAAGATATTAAATTACTTGTAACAACAGAATTGACACAAATTATAAGTTCGAAGAAAATGTCCACATGGTGGACATTCCTGGCTACTTGACTTACTTGTTGCGAGACTGTTGTCACTACAACATTTGTGACGATAGACACACCGTCGTCACAAATAAATTATTTGCAACAATTTGTTGACACAAAAAATCTTTTTTGTGGCGACATTTAGTCTTAATAACTTTGTGTCGTCACAAAAACCTCTTTTCTAGTAATGTCTGCGAGTTGCTTGTGATTTTGTATGAAACTATTTGATTTTTGTTCGAGTTACTCCAATGAAGATCTCAATTTATACGACAACATAAAAAGGCAAATCTCATAAGAATATTTATATACTAAAAACAAATACAGATGTTAAATATTAGGTTGACCGAATGTTCTTACCAAACTTTTATTATGTTGTAAGAAAAAGTATTTACGTCATATTTATATATCTAAGGAAAATATGGAACATTCGTGTAGCTTTTCCCATTTCAACATAGGGCAAACAAGTAGTCATAATAAAATCAAATACATTTTTGGCAGTTAATATCATACAATCCAATAATAAAAAAGCTTAGATATATATACTACCAGCGACACATGTCAAAATAAAGGGGGTGAGTAAATTTCGTATAAGTAAAAACCTATTGTAGTCAATGTCAGTGTTGATGTTGCCTCTGTAGATTAATCAACTTATAATATGCGCCGTCATTGTTCTCTATAAGACTAGAGTGAGTCCCTTGCTCTATAATCTTACCATCTTGCAACACAGATATTTGATCTGCATTTTGTATGGTGGATAGTCTGTGTGCCACCATGATTGTGGTCCTGTTTTTCATCAATTTGTCTAGAGCTTGCTGCACGATATGTTCGGATTCCACATCAAGAGCACTAGTTGCTTCATCCAACAACAAGATTGAAGGATACTTCAAAATGGCACGTGCAATCGCTACTCTTTTTCGCCCACCGGAGAGTTGAACCCTCTTTGCCCGACTTTTGTTGAGTACCCCTCGGAAGTGCGCTTATGAAACAATGTGCATTAGCGAGCTTAGCTGCCTCAATTATTTCGCCTTCTTTGGCTCCATCTTTACCATAAAGAATATTTTCGTAGATAGATGTGGCAAAGAGTGCTGGCTCTTGTTGCACCAACCCAATGTGCTTCCTTAGTGACTTGAGCTTCAGTTTCATTATATCTTTCCCTGCATAATTTTCACATGATCAATAGCGAAGGACGGAAAAACCTCAGCTTGAAAAATAACATTACATTTTTCTTGAAGTATAATATAGTATGTTGAACTCACCGTCGATCATTATTTCCCCCGAAGTAGGATCATAGAATCTAAGTATTAGGGAAATGATAGAGCTTTTTCCAGAACCACTTTGCCCTACTAATGCCATACTTCTTCCAGCATGCACTTTTAGATTGAAGTCCTCAAAAATCAAGACATTGGGTCTCGAAGGATAGCTAAACTCAACATTCTTGAGCTCGATTGAACCTTCTACACTTACAACATCTTCCCCAACATCATTTAAAATCTCAGTCTTTCGGTCGAGCACTTTAAATACGGATGCCAAAGCATTTGGTTACTCTTTAGGAGATCGGGTGCCATAGAAAGTGTATCACCCATACCAACTTTGTAAAGATCAATACCATAAATGACTTAATGACTCGATTTAAAGCCGAGAGATCCTTCTCCATGAGAGTAGAACCATACCTTAAAAGAATGTTGGTGAAAAGTTATTAAGCTTATAATCAAACATTTTTGTAGATCATGTCACCAATTTAAGTGACGAGTCATAAATTATACAAAAGCAACGTACCATAAGGCAAGACCATAGGATGAGAATAAGAAAAATTGAGAGACTCCAAAAATATTCCCGCACGCCCACGCCTAAATGAACTCTTAGATGGTTTAATAAGTTCGCGAGCATAAAGATCAATAACCTTTTCCTCTGAGCAAAATGCTGAAATGGTTCGGATGTTACTGACAGCCTCTCCAGCAAGCATGTTAGCTTTGAGATATGCTTTGTTCAAGTCAACACCATAACCTTTCATAAAAAGCATCTATAACCACACACAAAATTAATTCATCAAACGAAATGTGAAGTATCCTTTACTGCAGAATACAAGTGGAAATAATGGATACCTGACCGATATGGCCACTAATGATTAATGGAAAAGTGGCGATGACAACAAGAGTGAGTCTCCAGTTTAGGACGAAGGCGATAACAAATGAGGTGACAATTAAACCTGCATTTTGTAATAGGATGGTCGAGCGATCAACCACCACTGTGCGCAACAAATTTGCATCACTTTCTAGTTGTGATGCAAGCATAGCACTTGTATTGTTCACGTCATCAAACCATCCTATCTCGTTTCTCAACATAGCTACAATGAAATAAACGTATATTAGTGAACTTGCATTGAAATGGATAACCCTCATATATGTTGTTTATTTATCATCTTTTGAATATGTATCTTTAATTTATTTAATCAGCTAGGCAAGTTAGCTATTGTCACAGTGCAATTGGTATTTTTAATTTGCTACACAAAGTTATGGTTTTAAACCTTACCAGTAAACATCTTTTCTCTAACACGAAGGGTAATTCGTTCTCCCATGATTCCAAAACACAGATGTGTAATAACATGAACAATGACGGTAATAACAGCGCCCCCACAGAATAGGAAGGCAATTTTCTTAATTTCTCTACGTGTCATATCCCAGTCCATGTAGTAAGATACAAGGGCCCGAGTGATACCAATGCAAAAAGAGGCATCGTGCCCTCAACAATAAATGCACAAATCGTGCCAAACACCCCATATAACCGGTCTGGGCCGCACCATGGAATACATTCTCTTGGAAGAAATAAAAACGATTTCGTAATCTTATGTCCATCAACGTCAAATTTTCTTACAACTTTCTCAGAACGGGAACTCGCACCAAGACTTTTTGTGGGGGATAATTCCTGCGAATACCTAATGCTACCTTCACTAGAGTACCTTATGCTGCAACCAAAAATTGGTATTAAGCTAGAAATGTATAATGGGATTTATGGATCTTAGCAGATGTTGAAAACTAATTGATGAGCCTCAATTCACTAAATGAAAAGTATTCATTGTCAATGCTTTTTTCAAAATCCTCACAAGGACAGCATGACACTTATCCAAGACATTAATGACATACCTGGGTGATCGCCCCATTGCAAGCCCATGAGATTGCAACCGATGTAGGGAATCTATCTCATGTAGTTGAACAAGTGAAGCATACGAACTGTTTGGCTTTGAAATGAGCTCTTCATGGCATCCAGTTTCTACAATGGAACCATTTTGTATAATAGCTATCATATCTGCATTTTTAATGGTGGATAGGCGATGGGCCACGATAATAGTCGTTCTCCCCACCATTACGCGGTCAAGAGCCTCTTGGACACTTTTTTCCGTTTCTACATCAAGTGCACTAGTAGCTTCATCCAACAATAAAATTGAAGGATTTTTCAATATTGCACGTGATATCGCAATTCGTTGTTTCTGTCCACTAGATAGTTGTACTCCTCTCTCCCCCACCTGTATAATGGATTCATGCTTATTTTAATTAGTAATTTAGTCTAAAAAACAATTTCTTCTTCTCAACCAATCAAGGGCAATGAACTTGTAAGCAGTCTCTTAGAAATTCGATTTAAAATTTAAGAAAAATTTACTTGTTCAAGCTACATCCGAACACACATACACTTTTGGTAGGCTAATACATGATAAGTTTGTAACCATAGAAACATTATTCTGACCAATTTTCCGACAATAAGAGAATAAAAGTACCTGAGTTTCAAATCTATCGGGAAGATTGCTAATAAAGTTGATTGCGTTTGAAAATTTTGTTGCCTGTGTGATCTCTTCAATAGTGGCATCATTTTTCCCATAAAGAATATTGTCCCTGATAGTAGTTGCAAATAGGGCAGGCTCTTGATTTACCAAACCTATCTGCTGCCTATACCACTTCAGATCAAGCTCCCTGATATCAGTTCCATCTAATAGTATATGTCCTGATAGGGGATCATAGAAACGTTCTATTAAAGATATGACGTGAGCTCTTCCCCGATCCACTTCCTCCAACAAGTGCTATAATTCTTCCGGGAGGAATATTTAGACGAGCTTGTTAAAAATCAACACATCGGGCGGGATGGGTAGCTAAATGTTACGTTCTTAAACGGATATGACCATCTACTTTACTCAATTTCCTACCACTCATGGAGTTAGTTTTTGTCTGTGTTCCTTTCAATTATCTGAAAAATAGGGTATGCAGCTGCTTTTGCTCGAATAATTGTTGCGATAAACCAGTGCGGCTAACCCAAGTGATCCGAAGGAAAAACTTGTGCGATTATCAAATGAAGATGCCACGATAGTAAATGTAATAGTTGTCATTCAGTCGAATAATGTGGAAAAACAATGTGCATACATAAAGAAATTAAGCCAAATATCTAATGTTCTACCAAAGAATCTTAATTTGATAGGAAGCATTCACAGAAAAAGGAAACATGATTTTGTTGACCTCCGTAATACATAAGCACCTTAGTGTAACTCTTTTTTGAATTTGACACTATATGCCAAAGAAACTCGTTTTGGGATTAACAAACTTCAACCAATGTAATCATGTCATGGTAGATAATTGATAAACATTAACATTTTCATCATTATTTTCAAAGTGCAAACTGATGGAGCATTTCATATAAGATTTTGAAGGTTAATGTGTGTTAACAACTATAATAGAAATGCACGAATCAAGATGTTTTTAGTACATATATGGTTACCATATTTGAAGGCCTAGTTATCTTATAAACAGTAACTCAAATCGATGGTTTATTACTGCCAAAAAAGGGTATAAAACATCCTTTGAAATGCCCAAGTACTCCAGAAATGTGATATAATTCTATGCATCAATAGGATCCTCTGTTCAAAATATGTATTTTGCAATTTTAGCATGACATTCAAAAGTTTAGGACCAGAAAAACTTACACGCCAGCAACAACAACAGTAAACATCGTGGTAAAAGTCTCTCCTCCATTGGCAATATTCTTATGAACAATAATGCTATTGAACCAAATAAGCAACGACCATGAAAGAAAAAGAATGCAATACAAGGTTCCCAGTCCAAGACCCTTGGCCACTCCTGCATTCCTCCCATATTTGTAAGTGTTCAAAAGAGATGTGGCATACAATTTAACAGCCTTCTCTTCTCCTGCAAATGCTTGCACTGTTCTAATGTTACCAATCACCTGAAAATCACAAGAAATCAGTAAAACACGTACATATGGCTAGAAATCTAGCAAGTTGAATTGAAACTTGCTAGCTAATTCTTGAGGTACATGGGAACATTACATAGAGATAAATCCTGACAAGTCTGTCATGTTTACAAACTAGCAATAATTTATCACACATACTTAAAACTTTGCCACGCGCCATGCCCCACGAGGTGGGACCCACAACTCCACAACCAACCAGTCTGCACTCATCCAAAATACTTAACTCAAGTAGTTAGAAAAATGAAATATACGTATTTTAAGACCAATCCTCCTCCCTCGTCCAATTTGAAACATCACAAATTCTAAAAAATTGAAGATTCAACAACCTAGAAAATTCAAACTAACATTTATCGTAAATCGCGTCATATCGAATTACATGGTGATGTAGACATGGCCGATCCTCCCAATTTTTCAGTCTGAGTTGAATTTTTAATATTGGGCCCATTTTTTTATACAAAACTTAAAGGCAGATAAGAAAAATATCGGTGCAAAAGATACAATGCAATTCTATTTATAATTAAAATAATAAGACATCTATGTTCAAAAATCAAAATAATAATTTAAATACAACTTGTCTTATTTTTTGGCGGCAAAAATATTAATCAAGTCAGTATAATCAACTTGTTCAATAATATCCTGCGAACTAAGACTCTGACAGCCTTGTAATGACTTTTTTAATTTCTCGCCTAAGCAATTTGAGTTATTTTAAATTTAGGGCCTTAAAAATTTTAAATGTGATAATTTAAATTATATATGTATATATTATGAGCAACATGAACTTGGGTTATATATCAAAGTTTCAAGAGTCGCAAGGATTCAACAACTACGATACACTTACTCTTGCTGAAATATTTTATTTATTTTATATATGTATTATATATTTAAAACAAGTATAAAACAATTTGGATCCCTAAATTTTGAAAAACATTTGGGCCCCAGTCAATTGATTTATTGGACTAAAGCAAGGAGCTGCCCTGGATGGAGATCAAGTTGATCCATCATCAATTATTTCTCCTTTATTTTTTTTTAAATTTTACAGCAGGTAGCAGTCATTGCCAAACCCAATCTAACTTTAATAGAAATGGAAATTGACCAACATTGGAATTTGGCAAAAAAGAACAAGGAAACATATTACTGAAAACATTAATTAATGGGGCAGGTTTAGAAGTTTGCAAACCTCTTCCGCAATTTCTCCAGCGTTAACATAAGATTTCCGGACTCCGGCAATAAGGCCGGTTGCTACATAAGCATAAACGCCACCAGCAAGAGCAATCAATGGCAAAATGGAAAGTGTTACAAAACTGATTTGCCAGACTCTGGTGAATCCTATGGCGAACCCTGCTATGAAACGACTTATATAATGCAAAATGTTCCCCACCTGCCAAAAAATAACCCAGAGTTTGAAATATTTACTTCCGCAATATAAAGTGTTTGCAAAATATTTATGGGCCACTTTTATTCCCATTTTTATTTGTAATTTATTTTTTTATTTTAGCATTATTTGAAGCAACTTTGCTATATATACATATATATATATATATATATATATATATAAGGATTGGATCAAATGAGACCACATAAGTAGAGTGAGACAGTGTGGACTAATCCTGTCCACAAATCTGTAATTTTAGATGGTTAAGATTTACCCAATTATTGACTTTTTTTTAATTTATTTTAAATCAGTAAAGGGTAAGATTGTAATTGTATAATAAGACAGTTTCATTCAACTTGGTAACTATTTTCTCTCGCAAAGCTTCCTTCTCCCAATCCTCCTCCTCCACAGCACCGCAGCATGGGAGTCGATTCATACAACAGAAGTTGGAAAATTGTACTGTTGAAGAGAAGGAGTCAATTTTTAAGGAAGTTCTCCCACGTGCTTCAAAATTAATAATTGATGTCTTTGGGAACTATGTTATCCAGAAGGTAGCTTCTTAGTTTGTTTTTCTGAATTGAATAATTAGTGGCACATGTGGGAATGCATATTGATTTTTTGGTCTGTGTGTTTCGTTTTGATTTCTGAATTTGGGTTTTGTTATATGAGGAGAGACATTTTTGTGGTGTGATTTGTTATTTATTATTGCAATTTGTTGTGTCTTGGGGAGAATACGATTGCGAGTTGAAATCGTTATCTAGGATTTAGTTTGTTTCTTTCATGTATTTTTTCGGTGATGGTGGTTAAGCTTTTGTTAATGGAGGTTCTAGTTTTTTCTCTAGTTGAAGAAGACTGGTTTTATATGTTTGATGTATATTTATATTTTAGCAAGTTACTGTATACTTATATGTTTTTCGATGTATACTTATATGTGTTTTGCTGTATAAATAGTTAATTTTTTATGCATGTATTTATGTTATTGTATACTTATGTGTTTTGCTATATACCTATATTTGTTGAAAAAATAGGTGATTTTTGTTGTATACTTATATGTGTTTTGATGCTTATTTAGTTAAATTTTACCATATGTTTTTATATATGCTGCTCTGATACTTTATTTTTGATTTTTTGTAGCAGGACTGATGTTTTATTAATCATGGCTTAAAGAGGTAGAAAAAGTGAACAGCCCATCGAGAATGACTGTATACATAGTCTGATTTTATTGTATAGTTAGACATAGTTTACTGTATAGGTAGTCTGATTTTGTTGTATAGTTAGACATAATTTTACTGTATAGGTAGTTTGATTTTGTTGTACAGTTAGACATAGTGTATTGTATACATAGCCTGATTTTATTGTATAGTTAGACATAGTTTGCTGTATGATAATTTAGTTAATTGATTTGTGTCTATTAGTTGTTGATTTTTTTAATTATTGTCATTTGGTATACCGTAATTATTGGTCTGTCCAGAATAATCTTGTTAATTGATTCTTTAATTCACGGTCCCTACAAGTTTTTGTATGACAATTATAATATGTAGTACAAATATGTTAAATATACAACATAATAGTATTAAGTATACAGTAAATATATGTTAAATATACAAGACAATAATGAGCGTGATTTTCTCTCTCTCTCTCTCTCTCTCTCTATATATATATATATATATATATATATATATAATTGATTTACTTAATCAACGGTCTCCACATGTTAATGATCGTGATTCTCTCTCTCTATAACTGATTCCTTAGATTCAGGTCCCCACGTGTTTTTGTTTAACCATTTTAATATGCAGTAAAATTATGTTAAACAAACAACAAAAGATACGTATTCGAAGAAATCATTGATAAGTGTAAAGATCCGCATGGCGAGAGCACATGCTTGATTTTTTCTCTCCGGTAGCGATTTTCTCTCTCCCCATGTGAATTTCTCTCCCCTAATAACTGATTCCATATTTGGATGGTCCCCCACATGTTTGTTTTGACAATTATACCCTTATTTTGCCTTAATTAAATGTTTAATGTAATTTTAACCCTATTTATCTTAGCCATTGATATAGATAAAGGAGGGTTGAGATGAGTCCACATTTTCTCACTATAATATGTGGTCTCATTGTATCCTCCCCCTATATATATAGGGATTGGTTCAAATGAGACCAACCCATTTAGGTTAGTCCATAGGAACACTTATGGACTCTTGATTTAAAATTTTAAATGGCGTAGATCAGTCTAGTTATTTTAGGCTAATAAGGGATATTTGTACTTTCTATATCATCAATTTATTAAATAGGCGGGTTAATATCTTTAATTGCTATTTTTAAGGCAAATACAATCTTACCTTCTCAGTTGGCTAATTTTTAGGGAGAAAAAACGCATCACTTTATACCTGGTTTTGTTTTATCATATATTTAATTCAGTGGAATTGTATACTTAGTTCAGTGGACTTGTATACTTAGTCATGTTTTATTGTATATTTAGTTTAGTGGATTTGTATACTTGGTTTTGTGGAATCGTATTCTTAGTTATATAAGTAGTTTAGTAAGTAGTTTAGTGAATTTGTATACTTAGTTTTGTGGATTTATATACTTAGTTCAATGGAATTGTATACTTAGTTATATAAGTAATTCAGTGGAATTATGTATTTAGTTCAGTATAATTGTATACTTAGTTAAATGTTTCTGTATTATGTATAGTTAGTTCAATGTATTTGTATACTTAGTTAAATATTTATGTATACTTAGTAATATTTTAATGTACAAGTAGTTTAGTGTAATTGTATACTTAGTTAATTTTTTATGTATACTTAGTAATATTTTAATGTATAGTTAGTTTATTAGAATTGTATACTTTTCATTAATTGTTGCATGATTCTGTTGCCAAATTTGAAGAAGGGAGAGAAAGGAAAGGTGAATCGCGTGATTATGGAGACGTGATCAATAACAGATCACGTCCCTAATTTGTATGAGGCGGTTACCATATTTAGTTTCTTGGATTCCTATTTGACGCCTTCTAATATATAAGTTCATATGAATTGTTGTATATATTTGTTCATATCTTGGTCATTGATTTATTTTTTTGATGGCGTAGATCTGGTCCTATGGTCTTATCTAGGAGGGTGGTCTCACAGGATCCCTCCCTATATATTCTTAAAATTTTATCAATTTATATATTTGAATTAAATGTATGTTCTAGTCTTTAGGTATTTATTACCAAGATTATGCATGTTTTGTAATTTATTTATTTTTCTATTTTTTGAAAATGGAAGGAACATGGTTTTATTTTTTTCCCTCTATTTTATTACATGTGGCAAGGGTAAAACTATAACTCCACCTTTATTTTAGTCCAATTAACCTTAAATTCATCGCCAACTAAATCGTAATATACCAATTTTAATCCACCTCACCAATTCTAAAATCGAATTAAGTTCCAGAAAATCAGACATAATTTGCAATTTGAAAAAAAAGTTAGTACATATTTGGGAGTACTTACGCAAAAGTCTATTTTGGAAATGAGCTTTTTAATAAATGACTTTTAAAAAGCCTCCAATTCTTATTCGTTAGAATAAACTTTTTAGAGGAATGATTTATCCAAAAGTCCATTGAAATTAGGGGGAAAACAATGTAAGTAAACTGTATTTAGACACTTTTGACACTTTGCAACCTAATATTTTTTTTTCCGGCAACTAACAACCGGAATTATGCGTGTTTTATAGTTAGGAACCTCCGGTAGGCTGGAAGAGTAATATTCCAAGAATATTCTCTCATGTGACTTGCATGCGCCTTTTAAGGTTGTGTTTGTCTTTTTAAAAAAAATATCGTCTAGTTTTACTTTTTTATAGGTTTTTTTATTTATCTTTTCATCTTCTCCATCCCACTCCCTCCACTACAAGAAAAAAAGAAAATTCAAACAAAAAAAAAGTATGTTGGAATTTGACCAATTTTCATTTGAATTATCAATTCCAACGGAAAATGCATCGTAGGTAAAATGACCATTGGAATGGCAAAATTCTAACGAAAAATCCAACGGGAAGATATTTCAACGGTACTTCCAGCGGTATTTATCCATTAGAATATAGTACCGTAGGAAAAAAAAAACTCCAACAGTTTTTCCAACACTAATTCCAATGGAGTTATACAATTTAGTCCACCGGTGTATCCATTGAAAATATATATATATATATATATATATATATATATATATATATACAACGCTGGAAAAAAAACTACAACGATTATTCCAACGGAGTTATACCATTGGAATTTAGTCAAATGGTAATTCTAATGGTATATATCCATTGGAATATTCAATCATTTTATCTCATTATCTAATATCTTTAACTTCCCAATAGGTCACCCCATCATCAATTTGTCTCAAGTCAAGCACGTTTAACTATATAGTTTCAATATGATTGACTCCAGAAAAGAAGATATATTTTATCGATATGGATAATACTATCAAATCGTTTAACCTCTATTGAAATTTTCCAATGATGTCGAATTTCTAATGGAATTTTCCAACAACTTGTTGTAGTATTGAATTTTAAATTTAAACTTTAAAAACTCCAACAAAAGTTCCAATGATTAATTCCAATATTTTGTTTATTATTGGAATTTTTGTTGGAATTTTCCAATGGTATGCTTTACCAACGGAATTTCTATATGAATTTTTAAAATTCAAATAGTACTTCCTATGGTTATTCCAACGATTTTATTACTGTTGAATTTACTGTTGGACTTTTCCAACGGTTTGTTGTGGTGTTGGAATTTCTGTTGAAATTTTAAATTCCAACAGTTTATACAAACGGGTTTTTCTTGTTGTACTTTTTATTTGAATTTTCCAACAGTATAATGTAACATTAGAATTTCCGTTGGAATTTTAAAAATCCCAATAATTTCGTTGGAATTATTTTGTTGGAATTTGATTATTTTCTTATAGTGCTTCATCCGACCCCTCCTCAGTACAACCTTTCAAATATTCCACCACCTCGGAATTTGAAGCAGAGATAAGGTAAAATTGCAAAATTAGTCCTTTTATGTATAGGGCAGTAGTAAAAAGGTCGTGTAAAAATTACGTTTTCCAAAAATATTATGTGCCTATATAAAAAAATGAATTTTGATCCTCTAAAATGTACGATTTGCAAAATTGTCCTGTAACTTATTGAAAATCTCAATTTTCAACCTAATGTCATCGGAAATTGTGAACTACATGTGCCGCTCACGTGATTGAAATCCGGTGAAATTACAACCAAATTGAGATTTTCATATAGTTACATGATTTTTTTGCAAACCGTGTGTTTTGTTGGACTAAAATCGAGAGTTTGCGATAGTTGTAGGATTTATTTTCTTTTTGTAAAATATGATTTTCCGGTAGACATTTTTGCTACCGCACTCTAGTTAGAAGACTAATTCTCGCAATTTTTCCCGTAGTTAAAGGTGCCATAGCCGGTGAGTTAGGAATTAATGGTGAGATTTTTCCCCAGGACAATTTAGGAAAATCGCCTAAAACATTTTCGTGGATTGTAACATTGGACATGAAAGTGTTTGTTACTATATTATCGGGAATGGACCCAAAGCTAAAAACTTTCGTAAAAATATGGAGGTTGAATTAGATGAGGCGATTGCATGCGGAATAGAGCCACCGTTGCACTTGAGATGGGATCGGAACGTGATAGTGAAACAAACAACATCAATATATTCTACTCGCTCTCAAGGGACTCGATAAATCTCTCCTACCTGGGAAACATTATTCCAAACATTAAGTGTTGGAAATTTGGGTTTGAGAAAGTGGGCGTTGTCCCGACTTTGACCAAATTTTCGGTGGCTAAGAATTTAATTTTGTAGGAATTAAATTGTATATTATTGATCTACTTTCCGAGTAGATGTTCGTAGTATTTTTTATTTCTCAAAACCGAATTTCGGTGAGTGAGAAATTAATACACGAAGTTGGCCACAAAAATGGGTATTATGAAAAGGGAGTTGAAAGGATTTTTCTTCATCCCACATAGCTTAGAAAGCTAAGTTTATCCTAGTTTATAAACTAGAAGATGTTATTAGTTGGATATACTATAACATAAGTGGATGATCACAAGCGGGCCACACGCGCGCGCCGCCGCCCGGCCCGGCGTGGGCTTGGGCGTGGGCTTGGGCTTGGAGTGCAGGCGGGCGGACCGCCCTATTGGGCCCGGGTCCAGGTCCACAACACTTTTGTCACTCGAAAATGGGCTTGGCCCAAATTCGGATCGTTGGGTGTTGGGTCAGGATGAACCTGGACATTGCGGTGTCCGCATTCATAGTTGACTAATGGAGTATGTAACTCCTCGGATAGTGGGGTTGTAACCCCAGCATTGTGGTCATCAATGTGTTTGTAACACCTGGGAGTTACAAAGGAGGTTAATGCCCATTACCTTACCATGATTAATTCCCTGCAGTGGAGTTTTTCGCCTATAAATATTTGGTTCCATTGCGCATTTGGATACGTAAATCGCATACATTCTCGCATATTTCAAAGGTGTCGTCGAAAGTGTCGTGAACATTTCGTATCACATTTTCAACAACATTTCACTGCATTCGAGTCCAGTGCCGTTCTCACTCCTTCGAGTTCGACAGTGCCTTTTGTCCGGGTGCTATCTTGTACACAGAGGACGTAAAGCCGTTTTATCTTGGGGGACATTACGTCAAACCGTGAGCACTAGCCGGGACGTATTTGTCTTGCGGATAGAGTTCTACTGACTCGGCTTTTTCCATTGTAATAGTCAGATTTCTATTTCCTTGTAATTTTCCATTTTCTGTTTGTAAAGCCATTGTTGAAGGCTCCCGTTGTAATCACTTTGTAAACAAAGTACATATATTTTCAACAAACGCAAGACAAATATCGATCTTCATGATGGCGAGCACAAGCAGGACCCCGATCATCCCTCCCGCTCAGGCTGAAAAACCCGAGAAGTTCATGGGTTTTGACTTTAAGAGGTGGCAGCAAAAAAATGCTATTTTACCTCACCACTCCGAGCTTGGCGAAATATCTCGACCGAGGACGCTCCGGTGGTGGTAAAAACGAGACTAATCTTCAAAAACGCGCGCTGCGTTTGATACATGGGGCCGTGGTGATTTCTGTGCCGGTTTTAACTATGTCCTTAACGGGCTTAGTGATGCACTTTACGATTATGTCTTGTGCGGTGAAATCCTCCAAAGAGTTGTGGGAATCTTTGAGAAGAAGTACAAAATCGAGGATGCCAAGCACAAAGAAATTTGTGGTCGGTAAGTTCTTGGATTTTGTGATGGTTGATTCTAAAACCGTGATGGAACAAGTGCAAACGTTCCAGTTGATCCTACATGAAATCTCTCCGCCGAGGGGATGGCTTGCCGAGGCATTCTAGGTGGCCGCGTTGATTGAGAAATTGCCTCCTAGTTGGAGGGACTTTAAAAATTTTCTCAAGCATAAGCGAAAGGAGATGGGACTAGAGGATCCGATTGTCAAACTCAGGATTGAGGAAGACAATAGGAGGATTGACTCTAAGTCCAGGCTTCACCAATGGAGTCGAAAGTGAATTTGCTAGAGCATGGCTCGCAAGCAACCAAGAAAAGACCTAAGAATAAAGGCAAGAAACCGCAAGTGGAAAGTTCCAAGGGGATTGCTTCAATTGTGGCAAACCGGGCATATGACAAAGGACGTCGCCACCAAGAAAAAGAAAACAAAACAAAAAGATCCAATGTCAATGTGGTAGAGCAAGGGAACTAACCGACGTTGATATGTCGGCGGTGGTGTTTGAAGCCAATTTGGTTGATAACCCGAAAGAATGGTTTGTGGATACCGGTTACTTGCCATGTCCGCTCCGAAGGGATGCATATTCTTACTACATCCCGCCGATGGGAAGAAAGCTCCACATGGGGAATCACGCCTCTTCCGATGTTGTTGGTGTTGGAACGGTGGTCTTCAAGCTTACTTCGGGAAAGGAGTTGAAGTCGAAGGATGTCTTTGCATGTCCCGGACATCCGAAAAATCTGGTTTCGGGTTCATTTTTGGTTAACCATGGGTTTAGACTAGTTTTTGAATCAAAAGTTTGTATTGAGCAAGTTTGGACAGTTCCTTGGTAGGGGTTATCTAGATGCGGATTGTTCAAAATGAATGTAAACGACCGTGACGCCGTTTAGGCGATGTTGAAATGAATAAGAATGAATCTTCTTCTGTTTTACATTCTTGAGTGCTCGATTTATGGCATGTTAGATTAGGACATGTAAATCAATGCTATAAAAGATTGGTAAATTTGGAATTAATAAATTTGCGTAAGTAAACTCACAAAGAAAATGTGAAGTTTGTGTTGAAGCCAAATGGCTAAGTTACCGCTTTCATACGGTGGAAAGGAGCACCTCACCTTTAGAATTGATACACACCGTGTGTGCGATCTCAAGTTTGTGCAAACTAAAGGTGGTAAAAAGTATTTCATCACGTTTATTGATGATTGCACAAGATTTTGCTACTTATACTTGTTAAGAAGCAAAGATGAAGCCTTGGAGGCGTTCAAAAATTATAAAAATGAAGTTGAAAATCAACTTGGCAGCCGGATTAAGATAATTCGGAGTGATAGAGGTGGCGAATATGTTGCACCGTTTGAAGAGTTATGTACCCAGTCGGGAATAATTCATCAAACAACGGCTCCATATTCACCACGCTTCAATGGTGTTTTGAACGCATAAAAACCCGGACTCTTAAAGAGATGATGAATGCCATGTTGATTAGTTCCGGATTATCACAGAATATGTGGGGGGAGGCTGTGTTAACGGCGAACCACATATTGAATAAAATCCCACTTAAAGGGAAAGATAAGACTCCTTACGAATTGTGGAAAAATCGTAAGTTCTCTTATAAATACCTTAAAGTGTGGGGGTGTTTGGCTAAGGTTGCGATACGAACCAAAGCAAGTGAAAATCGGCCCTAAAACGGTCGATTGTGTTTTTATTGGTTATGCACTTAACAAAAAGAGTGCATATCGCTTATGGTACATAAGTCGAAAATCCGGAAATGACGGTTGGTACCATAATTGAGTCAAGGAATGCTATATTCTTTGAGAATATTTATCCTTGTAAAGAAAGGATAAACGTAAGTCTAAAGAAAAGATCGTATTCGGATGTTCCGGAGATGTGACTTCCGGTGTTATCACATCCGGGAATGCCGCAGATGTTACCGCAGATGTTGCCGAAGTCGCCTGAGATGTTATAACATCCTGAACGACATCCGGCACGACATCATTGTCACATTTGTGTAAGCAGTGAGTTCAACACCGAGTGGTGAAGAACTAAGACGGAGTAAGAGGCCAAAGGTGGTTAAGTCCTTTGGACCGACTTTCTAACATTGATATTAGAAGGTGAGCCAACTCGATTAAGGAGGCTCTAAGTAGTCCGGATGCTCCGCTCACGGCAAGAAGCAATCAATAGTGAAATCGAGTCCATTCGCAAAACCATACGTGGGAGTTGGTTGATCTCCCGCTGGTCATAAGCCTTTAGGATGTAAGTGGATCCTAAAGAAGAAGTATAAAGCGAGATGGAACTATTGATAAGTATAAAGCACGGCTTGTAGCCAAAGGCTTTAAACAAAAAAAGAAGGGTATGACTTCTTTGACACTTATTCTCCCAGAACGAGGATTGCGTCTATTCGGTGCTTCTCGCGATTCCGCTTTGCACAATCTAGAGATTCATCGATGGATGTCAAAACGGGCGTTTACGAATGGAGAGATAGATCTTCGAAATCTATATGGAACAACTGAAGGGTTTGTTGCACTTGGCCAAGAAAAGAAGGTGTGCAAGTTGATAAGATCCTTGTATGGATGAAACAAACTCCAAAACAATGGCATCTTAAGTTTGATAACACGATGTTGTCAAACGGGTATAAAATCAACGAATGTGATAAATGTGTATATGTCAAAGGACATCGGAAACATTTGTCATAATTTGTCTATATGTAGACGATTTGTTAATCATGGGCGTAGTCATGATGTTATCATGGACACGAAAAGAATGTTAAAGAGAAACTTTGACATGAAGGATATGGGAAATGCCGATGTGATCCACGGGGATAAAAATCGCCAGAACTCATGATGGAATTATCTTGTCACAATCCCACTATGTGGAGAAAGTGCTCAAGAAATTTAATGCTTTTGACAGTTCACCGTCAAAGACGCCCATTGATTTAAGTGTAAACGGTTGCTAATGAAGCTGAACCCGGTGGCTCGGATGGAATACTCACGTATTATAGGCGATCGATGTACATTACAAATTGTACACGTCGGACTTGGCCTACCCTCAGTAAATATGTTGAGTAGGTTCACGAGCAATCCAAGCCACAAGCATTGGAAAGCGTTAACAAGTGTGTTAAAGTACTTGAAGTATACCTTGGAGTATGGGCTATACTACTCGAGATATCCGGCTGTACTTGAAGGGTATAGCGATGCTAGTTGGATTTCGGATTCGAAAGATTCTTATTCCACTAGTGGATACATATTCACCATTGGAGGTGGTGCGGTATCGTGGAAGTCTACGAAACAAACGTGTATAGCTCGGTCCACCATGGAATCGGAGTTTATAGCTTTGGATAAGGCTGGTGAAGAAGCAGAGTGGCTTCGAAACTTTTTGGAAGATATTCCATGTTGGAGGAAGCCTGTGCCTTCGGTGACGATTCACTGTGATAGCCAAGCGGCTATAGGAAGGGCACAGAGCAATATGTATAACGGTAAGTCTAGACATATTCGTCGGAGACATAATACCGTTAGACAATTGATCTCAAATGGTGTGATGTCAATTGACTACGTAAAGTCAAAAGACAATTTGGCAGATCCTTTGACGAAAGGATTAAATCGAGATCAATTGTGTAAATTGCTAGAGGGAATGGGCTTAAAGTCCACAAAGTGAAAATAACCATCATAGTGGTAACCCAACCATGATGACTGGAGATCCCAAGAACTTGGTTCAATGGGAAAACTAAGCTATGAAGGTTGAGTTGTAACACTTGGAAACAATGTTTCAACCCATCCCTGAGAGAGCAATGCCAAGTGTTGAACACCGCAAGTTGTGGTGAGGCTAAGTCATTTGACTTTTAATGATTCCTACACCTCGTTGAGGTAGAGTATGGCAGATACTCGGATAGGAGATCACCTATATAAGTGAGAAGTGAGGGCCGCTTCAAGGTAACACTTATGAATCCAAAGTGGTGTCCATGGCCGTAAACGGACACAAACGTGAGAACAGGAGGGGTTGAGACCTTACTCGTGTTAATCTTTATTGTCTCGGTATACACCGTGGAGGAATAGTTCAAGGCATTACGTCCACTAGGCCGCCAAATGTACCCGATAGTATTGACTATGGAAGGTTCAAAGCCACAAGCTACCTATCCCGATGCAAAGATTGTCTCTTGAGGATCAAGTTGCGTGTCCGCATTCATGCATGCATTAATTTCCACTCATGTGGGGGATTGTTGGAAATTTGGGTTTGAGAAAGTGGGCGTCGTCCGACTTTGACCAAATTTTCGGTGGCTAAGAATTTAATTTTGTAGGAATTAAATTGTATATTATTGATCTAGTTTCAGAGTAGATGTTCGTAGTATTTTTATTTCTCAAAACCGAATTTCGGTGAGTGAGAAATTAATACACTAAGTTGGCCACAAAATGGGTATTATGAAAGGGAGTTGAAAGGATTTTCTTCATCCCACATAGCTTAGAAAGCTAAGTTTATCCTAGTTTATAAACTAGAAGATGTTATTAGTTGGATATACTATAACATAAGTGGATGATCACAAGCGGGCCACACGCGCGGCCGCCGCCCCGTCCGGCCAGGCGTGGGCGTGGGCGTGGGCGTGGGCTTGGGCTTGGGCTTGGGCTTGGGTCTGGGCCGGGGCGGCCCGACCCTATTGGGCCCGGGTCCAGGTCCACAACACTTTTGTCACTCGAAAATGGGCTTGGCCCAAATTCGATTTGTTGGGTGTTAGTCACGGATGAACCGGGACATTGTAGGTGTCCAGATTCATAGTTGACTAATGGAGTATGTAACTCCTCAGATAGTGGGGTTGTAACCCCCAGATTGTGGTCATCAATGTGTTTGTAACACCTGGGAGTTACAAAGGAGGTTAATGCCCATTACCTTACCATGATTAATTCCCTGCAGGTGGAGTTTTTTTGCCTATAAATAGTTGGTTCCATTGCAGATTTGTGATACGTAAAATCGCATACATTCTCGCATATTTCAAAGGTGTCGTCGAAAGTGTCGTGAACATTTCGTATCACATTTTCAACAACATTTCACTCTGCATTCGAGTCCAAAGAACGAGTTCTCGCTCCTTCGAGTTCGACAGTGCCTTTGTGTTCGGGGTGCTACTGCACCTGAGGGCGTAAAGCCGTTTTATCTTTGGGGACATTACGTCAAACCGTGAGCACTAGCCTGGGACGTATTTGTCTTCGGATAGAGTTCTACTCGACTCGGCTTTTTCCAGTTGTAATAGTCAGATTTCTATTTCCTTGTAATTTTCCATTTTCTGTTTGTAAAGCCATTGTTGAAGGCTCCCGTTGTAATCACTTTGTAAACAAAGTACATATATTTTCAACATTAAGCACTTGCAAACTCATTTTCTATCTTTTTCTTATAGATGGATTAGGCGGTCTGGAAATTTTGTGGCGCATCATCTAGCGCGCATGCTTTTTCTCTTGGTTTAGTTGAGTCAGATTCAGGAGATGTCCCTGAGTACGTACATTTTACAATGAGCAAATGGTAGGAAATACCCACTTGGGATAAAACAAAGACTTTTATGACATGTGAGATAAAAAACTAAGTTTTCTACCCACTTTTGTGGTGTTTTTACCCAAATACCCTTTATACTTGAATACAAAAACAAAAAGTAGGTGGAGTCATATTTCTCTCTCACATAAATATACTTTCTTTATTTTCAGATTTTTAACACAAGTTTTAGTTTTTAAAAAAAAAACAGCTTTTTCAAAAAATCGTTTAGTATAAAACCATTTTTTGAAAATAATTTTGTGTTTTTAAATGGCAAAGATATGGTTATATAATATATGTATATATGTATGTATATGAATATAACACGATATGATTCAATTGGCACGATATATGAAAATGTTATATAATATATATTTTAAATTGGCACGATATTATGCGTGTTTTGTGTCATATAATATATAACTTTTTTTAGAAAGCATATAATATATAATATATGTATGTATGTATGAATATGCCACAATATAATATGTTATAAATTGATACGATATGGTTCATTTTCGGACAATATCTTAAATAAATGGTATGAGACATGGTTCATTTTCAAGACAATAGTCTTGGACTTTGTATATATCATGAAAAGCAACAAATGGTTCACTTTTTGGCATAATAAAACATGAAAAGCAACACCTTGATTCCAACGTACACAAAACTCAATTAATTAATCACGAATTCCAATGGCATGATAGTGCCGCGACATGGGCACGATATCGTGCCCAAGAGGCACGATATATCGTGCCTCAAGTAAAAATTAGGCACGATATCGTGCCCAATATTCATGGCCAATTTTAAATAAGGCACGATATATCGTGCCTCGGTAAAAATTAGGCACGATATATCGTGCCTTAGTAAAAATTAGGCACGATATCGTGCCCAATTTTAAATAAGGCACGATATCGTGCCCAATATTTGTGCCCAATTTTAAATAAGGCACGATATATCGTGCCTTAGTTAAAATCAGGCACGATATATCGCGCCCCAGTTAAAATTAGGCACGATATATCGTGCCTTTTTTATGTATACGTACATGGGGTTGGCACAATATGGGCACGATATGACACGATATGGGTATACGATTTTATACATAGGTGTGTTTGTATTTGGGGGGAAGTTTACACGATTTTCAATGAAATCATTAATTGCATCAGTTTCAAAATTCTAAATCTTCAAATTAAAGGAGGGACATTTTTGTCAAATTGGGTAGAAAAGAATTTTCTTATATCTATGAATAAAAAAAAATACTCACTATCCATAATGGTACTTAAAAAACTTCCCCTTTTACAATTGGCAGCCGAGGAGGCTGTTTCCTGATTTTATATAAAAGCCATGCTTTCCTTCTCAAAAAAGGTAGGGGTGCGCTGGGAGGAATAAGATTAAAAAAAAATATACATAAAAGAAAGAAGAAAAATCGAAACTAAAGAAAATTAATAAAGGAGAAAAATGCCCTCAAGAAAGGGAATGTGTAATTAGTCCTGTGAGAGTATTCTTGGAATATTCTTCCTCCGTACTATCAGGGTTGCTAACTATAAAACACACATAGTTTTGGTTGTTAGTTTCCAAGTAATTATTTATTTTTTAGTATCTGACATATAGTCACTTTGCTGGTTTGGTAACTGATATTTCCAAGCTACCAATTTAGTACTCATACTTTAAATTTTTTTTATAAATTGGTACCTATTCACTTTTAAGGACGAAAATACCCCCAAGATTTTTTAATTTTTGTTAAAAAGTTAAGTTTTAATTAGATTATTAAATTTAAAAAATAAATTTAAATGCGAAATAACATATTATTATTTAAATTAAATTATTAAATTCTTAACTATTAAAAATAAAATAAATTTAAATTAATTATTTTTTAAATTTCAATTTAAAAACTAATTAAAAATTAAATTATTAATAAAAAATGCTATAATTTTCTTATTTACTATCTTAATTTTAATTTTTTTAGTTTTTTTCATTTTCATTTTAATTTTTAAAATTAGCTAACTAAACTAATTTTTCTTTTCGATTAACTATGTTTGGTTTTGTTTATTTATTTACTAATAGAATGTAATTAATTTTATTTTTTCTAAAAATTCATTAGTATTTTTAGAAACTTCTTTTTATTTTTTATTAATTAAATAATATTTGAATTGATTTTATAATTTAAATAAGTATTCTCAAAAATTCATTTTGAGTATATTTATGTTTCTTGGAGGCATTTTCGTCCTTAAAAGTGAATAAGTACCAATTTATAAAAAAAAAGTGAGGTATGGGTACTAAATTGATAACTCGGAAATGTCGGTACTAAAACCAAAGAAAGTGCTTTTATAGTTCAGTACTAAAAATCAATAACCCAAAAAAATATTAGGCTACAAAGTGTCAAAAGTATCTAAGTACATGTTGCTTAACATATTATTTTCCTTGAAACTATCCACCAATTCAAGCATCAATTAGTATTGAAATACACATTTAGGTCCAAAAGTCCATCTCGAAAGGGCTCTCAAACAAGCACTTAGTGCTTGTAAAATGATACCCTTAGTATATGGACGACGAAAGTACTTTGCAATTTATGTATATAAACATATAACTTTTTATTTTAAATTTTTGTTAATCTCATATGAAAAAGTGAATTCACTCAGATTTTAAGTGGTTAAGTCAAAATCACACAAAGTTTAATTGGCCCTCGAATGTATGACCCAAATGGAATATTCCCCCGGCTGTGGCTCCCAAATATAGATGGCAAATTACCATTATATGTGTCCTTCTTAACTATTTACTTATATTAGGCACATAGTAGCTAGTATACCCTTCCCTCAAAAAAAAAGTAGCTAGTATACCCAAAATTGACAATATCATTCACATGCATTTTTATAATAGTATATAAATGTAGATATTGTTAAATATAGATAATCATTATCACATACGCAGAGATAACTATGTCTTTTAATTAATATGTATCGCATACCCCTTGTATCCCTTCGTTTTTATTGTATCCCCAACTCAGTGGGGTAGAAGATATTATAAATCTCAAAATTGTTGAAACCCTTCTTATTGTAATTTCACCAATTAGGTACAAATATTTTTATTTGTTATTAATATAATTGTAATACGAATAGGATAACTACTAGAAAAAAATAATAATATATCAAAAAAATTTGATCTCGTGTAGTGTAATTTTGTAATTAGTTAAATATGGATATATTTTTTCGATTATATGATTGTTTATACAGATAGAATAATTAGTGAGAAACTGAAAGATATGATAAACTCACTGATACATGGTTGTCAAGCTATCAAATTCTAATTTTATATATAAGTTAGTTGCATTCATAAATTCAAAATTTTTAAGAGCTAAAGAAAAAAGAGAATCCGATTGTTTTGGATAAGAGTTTGGATGTAAATATGATGATTTTGGATCAGAGTTTGGATGTAAATGAACATCTATTAAGGTCTCTTGCAAGATCGTCTCATGGATCTCTATCAGTAGGATGAGTCGGTTCAGGTCTAGTTAACAAGTAATCCGCGGGTCAATAAAAAATCAACTGTCCGCCAAAATTAGGGTGGTAATAATTTTTTAGAAAAAACTAATACATTTGAGAAAGTAATACTTTTGAGCAAAAAAGTAATACTTTAATTTGTAACATGTAATAGTTTTAATAAAAAAAAGTCATACACTATGTTAAATATGATGCTTAAGATGATGGAAACGCGTAGTGATTTCACATAGTGACTGGCGACGAGAAAATTGACATGATTTTCAAAAGTAAGTGACACTTTTTTGTTCAATGTGTAATACATTTCAGTTCAACATGTAATAATTTTTCACTTAAATGTGTAATAATTTTTCATTTAAATGTGTAATATATTTCACTTAATATTATAATACTTTTAAATTCAACGTGTAATACTTTTCACTTAAACGTTTAATACTTTTTATTTAAAATTGAAATACCTTTTAGTTCAGCCTGCGATGTTTTTCATTTGGACATATAATACTTTTCCATAAAATTGCAACATTTTTCAATTTAAACTGTAAGATTTTATATGTTATACTTTTTCAGTTACTTTTTACTTAAACACCCAAACCACAACCGAAATCAATAGAAAAAAAAAACCAGGGAAAAAAAAAATTGGTTTCATTTTTAAAGCTCTAGGTTTAATTTTATTGTTAGTTAATGAATCTGTTCTTGACGAAATCAAGTTGAATTTTGAGTCCTTGTCTTTCATGTTCCCATTTTAAAGCTCCAGATGAAACCTTCATCTGTGCAATATTCATGGTAAAAGTTCTTTCACCCTTATGGGATTTGAAATTTGCACATGATAATGGTGTTAACATACACACACTATAACTCATCCAATTGAAGCCTCCTTGCAAACCCACTCACTACATATTGTCGTGCGAATCCAGACCAAATCGACGAGTTACGTTTATACAGTTGGAATCCAATAGTCCCAAATTATTCTGATGAAGGCCCAGAGTTAATGAAAACATCACAAATCACTATATATTTCTTGCGTTTATGAACTAGTTAGAAAACCTGGTTTCATGGAGATGTACGAGACACAGAAGAGTCGGAGAGGCAAAGAAGGCGGAAACAAAAAAGCAGGAAAAAAATAGAATAAAAACCCTAGAAGCAAAAAAAAAAAAGAAAAAAAGATCCGGGTATGGGAAGCAGGTCAAATGCTTGGATTTGTCTAACAAAAAAAGACTCGTCGGACAGTCTTATATAAGTCTTTAACATTAATTTATGTCAAGACATTAAAACAAAAGTATTTATTAAATTACTATTATGCCATTCATTTCAACTATTTAACTTAATACTTTTTTTATAGAGACAATTTAATAAATAAGGGGTACCTTTTCAGAAATGGCATCCTGCACAACAATAATGTCACTTGTAATAGCAGAAATAACTTCACCAATAGAGGCTTCAGTGTCGAAAACGCTAATGTCTTGTTTTAGCATGGACCTCAGATATTCCATTCTCATCTTTGTTGTTTGTCTTTCCCCAGAATACATCCAACAAGCCACCTCTATCATTAATTTAATTAAGTCATCACTAATTATTTTAGGATTAATTATATAGCCTAATTACAAAAACAACCAATTATCGTTTAAAAATACAAATACCCCTGAAAGTTGTTTTCGGCTTACAAATTACACCATCAATAGGTCTCAAGAGGGGATATTTGTTAAGGTAAATACGAATCTCAAAGGATATTTTGTAATTTTAAAAGATAATTGGAATTTTTTTGTAATTAGGATAAACTCATGGTAATTTTTGTAACTATGTCATTATTATATATACCATGTAAATTCATCAGCAACACTTAATAAAACAAACTAAAATAAGAGAAAAACACACACACATACAACCTGTGCTCTATATATAATATAATTGCATATATAAATCATTTTAATTACCTGTCCATGAAGAAAACATAACGACAATGCTCAGATACACAAAATCCAATGAATACTGCAAAACAAAAAAGGAAAAAGCAAAAATTGCAAGAAATGTTAATTACTCACCCCAAGACTGCAATCCCAATAAAAATGTAGTATATATATGCCTGTATACCTTGGCAACTCTATCGGAAGTTTCTTTAGGGAAGAGATGAGCCGTGCCAATGAGATTAATCAACTTGCCGAAGAAAATGAAGAAAACAGGGACAGAAGCACCGTGCACACACGCGCCAATAGATCCAACAAACATCAATAAATAATCATAACCATCCGCAAAAGCAAACAGCTTCCGTATTCCAACTGATCTTTTTGCTTTTTCCGTTTTCTTCTTTCCTGACGATGTTTGGTTTTTATCATCATCATCAACTGCACCAGGTACAGATTGGTGGCTCATTTTCACGATGTAATCAAGGGTTCTGTTTTTTTTTTTTGTCAAATTGATCTGGTTCAAGAAAGCGTTAAGGGTGTGTGGTGGTCTTATAGGTAAAACTTATCATGATATAATGGTTCTTTTGTGGTAGTCTAATACATTTCTTATTTTTTGGTAGGAGAAGGTTGAGAAACACGACTAAAATTCGTTCAAACTCGATTGCACTAATAATTAAATCAAATTTAAACACAATATTTTAAGATGGAAGCAAGTTTGAAAGTTAATATACATGTTTGATTCTACGCGATTAGATGTATAACCCTATAACTAACTATTTAAAAATAATCAAATATTAATTATTATGTTAAAAAAGATAAATTATTAAAGTAATACCCTTGACTATTTATTGATACGGCCATATCATATTTGGGGTACGCTGAATTTTAATAATCCCACTCGCACAAGTTGTTTCATTAAAAAATTTAATAAATAAATATTATAAATGAAATTATTAAAATTTTAAAAAAAATGGAGATAATAAATGAAATTATTAATAAATGGACATGTGACCAAATTTTTCTTTTTTTGTTTTTGGTCTATGTAATGCAAATGAAAGAGAATAATAAGGAATGATGATGCATACCTATCTTTTAAAGGCCATACTTTGAAATGTTCAACGCAATGTAAGCACTAGACAAATGAGTGATGCATCACGATCGATTGTAATAAAGCAATAATGTCATTTGTACTATTGACTTCTTGTTATTAAAATAAAAAAATGTATTCTTTAACTAATAAAAATCATATCGGTGAACAGGAATATTAAATAATATGTTAAATATCAAATTATATCCCCTCTACAATTAAATATCTATTTCTTTGATCTTATGTCTTAGTGAACTTTGATTTTATTAAATAAATTAATATGTAGTCAATTCAAAATAATTAAATAAATATTAATAATATAAAAAATACATTAAAAATTAGAGCATGTCTCCTGTCAGACAATCTAACAGACCTAATCCATCAGACAAATCCTCTTCCAATACTCGTTTCATGTATGTGGGTTAAATTGCAATAGTCTCTTTTTTTGTCTACTCTTTTTGTCCCTCTCTCTCTCGGCAAAAAGCTCCTACAGTTTAACGACCAAAATACGTTAGACGGATCCCAAAAACCAAACTGGTGACATTTATTTTAGTAGCAGGACCGGTATTAGTTGTCCCACTGAAAAATATTAGTATGTAGTTTACTTGAAATTATTGGTATTTGGTATTGAACAGTGATATAATATCATGAGACCGCTCAAAAGTATTAGATTTTTATCTGAAAAGTATTAATAGTCCCCTTGAAAAGTATAATTACGTAGTTCATTTGAAAATGTTTAAAAACCCGGTAAAAATATTAGTTTTTCCCGTCAAAAATATTAGAAGTCTACGTGTTCCTATTAGTGATTCCCTTGAAAAATATGATTTTTCCTCTGAAAGTTTTTCAGTAATTTCCCTGAAAATTATTAGTTTTCTAATAAAAAATATTAGTAGTCTCATTGAAAAGTATTTGTAGGTCCTCAAAAAATTATTGATATTTCGCTTGGTCATTGGGTCGCTGAGCTGCTGGGACGTCCACGGGTCGGGCAGATCCATTAGACTGGATCCCTCTAACCGTTAGACCATCTAACATAATACTACCTCTTCTTTGTCTCTCTCTCTAAACTCTATTTCTCTCCATCCCATTAGTTGGACGACATGTCCGGTAAGTAATGCTTTCGCATTTCGCACTAAATAGACCCCACCTCGGACGAATCAATTGTTGAGTTCGAATATCGTAGGTATCCAAATGTGTGTTCTCCATGGGTAACCGGCCACTACTCTTCTTTTCGTTCAATTTTTTAACTTCTGTCTAATTTATTGAATTCTACTTTCATTCCATGTTCAATTTGTTTTTGCTATCATTGTCTTCCCTTTTTTGCGCAGTAACAGGGGATCTGCGTAGTAAGACACCTTTTTGTGGATCAACAAGTTTCCCATGAGGTAAAGCGAGCCAAGATTTTCAACATCCCAGAAATCAATAACGTTAGCCTTAAATTGGGATTTTGACCAATTATTTAAGTGAAATTATTTACTAGATTTGTAAAATAAATGATATAATCGTAAACTACACTACAGCTGCAGGTAGATGAATTTAACATTTTGAATTTTTCAAAATCAATTTCGGGTGAATGAGAAATTAATGCATAAAGTTAACCACTTAAATGTCTTTTATATATGGAATATGAAAGGGTGAGAATATGGAAAACCACATCCCAAATAGGAAACATATTAACTGTTTAACTAATTTATATAGAACTTCACCACCAATAAGGATTAATAATATGGAGCTCCTTATGGTACACCCTAGTGGACCAAGTCAATTTGACTAGCCTTTGGCTAACTCAAATAGCCTAGAGGCAGTCCGAGCCGGAGCTGGACCCACGCACGTCACACATAGTCGCATTGGACTCTTTAGAGACGTACTTTGCACTTCACACGTACGCATAGCTCAGGTAGCAGTGACTTGGCAGAGTCGTCTAGATGGCGACACGTGGCACGAGGTGGCGCTGATTGGATGCGTCTGATCGCTGACATGACACCATGACTGGACATGATTGTCCAATGTGCAGGGGTGCATGCCAAGAGATGTGTACCTTCAGTTGGATGCAATATGGTCCATCAGATCGTGACTCTTGATCACAAGACATGATCTGACGGTCATGATTGATCCGAACCTGGTGTTGCACCCAGTATGAAGAGGCACAAGAAGCTCTTTAAATAGCAATCCCTAGAATTCAATTTGCATCAGAAAATTTCAAAATTCATACTCATTATGCAAAGTTCATCAAAAGAGAGTTCTAAAAGTATCATAGTGTTCGCTGATACTTGCGATTTGTAGAGCAACTATCGCAAGTTTGATGTCATTGTATCTTGGGAGAAGATTGCCATTTTTCCGTATGCAATGTGAGTGGGGCAATCACGTCTTAAACAGAAAGAGTCCAACTCTTGCCTTGATATTTTATTTTTGTACTGATAGTCTACTTAAATTTCTTCAGCCGTTTGATATACACCACCAGTTTTTTCAACATTTTCTGGGGAAAAACTAATACTTTTTAGGGTTCTACTAATTATATGTCATTACCTAATATTACAAAAATGCTACCAGGTCATTTTTGGGGTTCGTCTAATGAATTTTGACCCATTAGACCGTCTGACAGGAATTTTTGTCGTAAACTTAAAACAAATTTTTGTACTTTTATTTTACCCTCGCGCAATAGTTTGTTAATTTTAGGCCCCTTAGGTATAGCTCAACTGGTAAAGGACCTGAGTGACGTATTGTCTGCTTGCTGGCCCCACAGCATGAAGGTTCGAATCCCCTGGTAATAGGGTGGAGGAGGATTTCTTGTGTGGTGATTCAGTCTATGGCTGCTCAGGACCCTGACTTATTGAGGCACATCCCGCGATTCACCTCCTTCACAAAGCTCTAGGGTAAGGGCAGTAAGGGCCCTTAGGGATGGGGTTCATCTGTCAAAAAAACAATTATAGTGGTATACTTAAGATTTCTTTTATTGTTTATTTTGTTACATTGGTTTCTCTTTCACATACAAATTAATATATAAACATTGAAGTTGATTTGCTACTATATTTGAGTTACACATGCACACATTCCGTAATGGAAGTATATACACCATTAAATAATATCAACTAATTTGACTTTAAATATAATACCTAATTTATACAACCATAATATTATTAATATGGTAGAAATGAGGGGTAAAATCATAGTTTCTCTATTTAATATTTAATTATAAATTTAATTCATTTTAAGTAATTATTAGTCCATAAAAATAAGAGGAAATACCACAAAATACCCTGATTTTTGAAAAAAAGACAAAAATACCACCCTATCACTAATCTACCCCATCCGGTCCTAAACTTCCCAAATATAACCACCCCTTTACTTTTCTTATCAGGTTTTTTACCCTGCGAGTATCTCCGGCGCGACCCTAGCGCGACGCTGCAAATTCCCAATTCACAGCAGCAAATTTAGGGTCTAGGGTTCTTGGTTTCCTCTCTTCCTCTAATCTAATATTACTGAAAAATTCAACCTCTCATGGATTCTCCCCTACCTTTATCACCTAAATCACCATCATCATCATCACCAGACGCCGATAACAAACCTGATGCTGTGAAGTGTCAAAAATTATCATTACCTGAAGTAAAAGTGGCCTTTATCTGCAACGGCGTGGAGGGGGGAAAAGAATACTACCATATACTAATTATAGATTTAAATTCCAGGACTCATGACGATGATATTGACGATGAATTCATCTGGGTTACTCCTGTTGTTCGGCTTCAACATGTCAACGATGAGATTCCTGGGTGGTTGGTGCATCTGCCCTTAAATTCAACAAATCTCCTTCAACTTGAGTTTTCGCCTTTTCATCATCTTTTCGGTTTTTCAATTTCCTATTTCTGTTCTTGGTCCTCTGTTTCGTCTGGAAATCCTTCTGGTGGTGGTAATGCTTTGATTGAATTCATATAGGGCTCGGGTTCGGGCTCATTCTCTTCTTCGACAGTGCAGGCTTTAGCTCGCGGATCCGAGATCACTTGTTACGTGCCATGGTGGATCTTTCATGGATGTAATCATCCATCATATCGAAGTTTTTTCTCTGTGAGAGTATCTCGGACGGATGATAGGATTTTGTGCTTATTGGAATCGATCGCGCGATTCCGCCACGCCGGCGGTGGTTATGGAGATCTTTGAGGGTGGGTGGGGGTTTCGAAGATGTGTATGGTTTACAGCGGATTGCGCGGTTTATTTCGAAGGTGTTCTTTGATGCATGATTTTTTTCGTGTTCTTTTATTATTTTTCGATTTGAAGTTTTTCGTTTGTTTCGATGTTGTTTCAAGTTGTTTGTTTTATGTTTCTTTTGTTCTTTTATGTATTTTCCATTTATTTATTCTTTTTTATTGTTTTTGATTTGTTGTGTTATCTATATGACTGTGTATCTTTTTTTTATTTCTTTTGTAGTGAATGTGGGATTTTTTGTTGCTTGTTATGCCGAGCACTTTATTGTTGGGAATGCTACGGACGTCGAAGCGTTTGAGATAGAGAATGAACAAGTAAGACTCAGTTATCTGCTTCACAATCATGCTAAGTTGAAGCTGCAAAATGGTGATGACGATGACAACGACATTGAGTTTCTACCTCCATTTCCTAATGATTTTAGAGAATTGTTGTTATGTAAATCTTAATGATGGTGTAATCAGTTGAAACATGTAAGAAACATAAATGAAACATGTAAGAAATAATTGTGAAACAGGGGATCATGTGATAAAAGTTTGTAGTAAATTGCTTTTAAATTTAGAGAAATATAGTGTAGTTTTTCCCCATATACTCTTTAGCTTTTTTTTGTCATCCCTGTAAATGTTGATTTTGATTCGTTTCGATGTCTGCATGTCTAATCTTGAACTAAAGATCTCATGTACTCTAGCAAAATTATTACTAGTAGGTCTTTCCCCGCTACAATTGATGTATTCAATAATTCTACGATGTTGGAAGTCAATACAAAGTATTTTTTGGTCTGACAATGGAGTCGTGTCCATTTTCTCGTAGCCGATGATGGATAAGTAAGCTCAAATTTTCTGAATTGAATTTGTTGTTCCGAGATTTCATTTAGGGTCTTGAATGTGCAAGACATTGGAATCGTATTCTTGTAGGTCCTGGAGGGTGTGAGTGTAAGGTTTAGAAGGGGGTTGAATAAACCTTACCAAATTTTCGATTGAGTCCTTTTAAAAGTTCGAGTTGATACTACACGGTTGTGTCTAGGTGGACAACCAATTTAGTTAATCAAGAGAGTTAGTCACTCAACGTTAGACTGATCGAGTTGTTGATAGAATAACTCAAATTTGTTAATCGAATTAGCTCAACCGTGGTTTGTTTTTTGGAAGACTTAACACCCTTAAGTATGGTTTAGTAGAGATTTAAAGCTTGATTTAGTACTTAGAAATTATCAAGTAGATAGCAAATTTATCAAAGAAAGTTAAGCAAATAAGATGCGGGAATTTAAAGTCTTTGAAATGTAAATGACACGATAAGTTTTTATAGAGGTTCAAGATGGGGTAATTCTTCTACTCCTCTCTTCTCCAACTCTGGAGGAATCCACTAGGTATTGATCATTATACAAAGTGGTAAGTATCCCGGATACAAGTCTTGATCATACAACGGTGACTTGATCCTTTGGGACTCGATCCGAGATGCCTTGATCACTCAATTGTCTTCTCGCACGACTCGAACCTTCTTCACAGGGCATTTTGCGCTTGCTACTACAGCCCACTTGCTCAAGCTCTTTGGATTTGATCACGAAGCCCTCCAAAAGCTCAAGACTTGGTTCGACCTTGAACCTTCCTACAATCCTTCGTGGAATGTAGACCCCTTTATTCTTGATAATTTCCTCTTCAACTAATTGAAGTTATCTTTCCTTCACGGTGAGTGTTGGATTGATGTTCTTCATAATGTAGGCTTGAGTATTGAGCGTTTAATAACTTGAGAATATTTGAGGTTACAAAATGTTTCTTTCTTGCTTGTATTCAATCCTCGGATGGTCAAGGTAACCTTCGTAACTTTTTTCTCGAGTTATTCCTCCTTTTATAGTGAGCTTTCAAAAATTTGCCCGTTGAAGAGATAGGCTTATTTTTTGAAAGTCACTTGTGGTCGTTGGCGTGTCTTGTTGCGATCCTTGGAATTGCCATTTCCTCGTATGAATTGTTCTTGACTTTTCGAGTTCGACACGGTGTAGTGCTTCCCATTGGTTTATTCCTTTTGCACGCTCGGGGACCGAGCACTTGAGAAAGGTAGCATGGAGATATTACTTGTTTAAGTAATTCTCTTGATTTAAAACGGATCTTTTTCAATTATCTCGACTTGACCGCATTTCCTTGCTTTCCCCAGGTGACTTAGAGTCGCCTTCCAATCATTGGATGACTCTTACGCCACTTCAACTTGAGACTTGGCTTATCTTGAGTTGACTTGACCGATACTCCTCTGTTTGCATCTTAGCCGCTCCTTGATCGAGTTCTTGTCTTCTCTTCTTTGCCATACTTGTGTCTTGCGGAGTCTTCCTTCTAGTCTCGGTTGTCTTCTTGCATGTTTGGGCATAGCCGACTTAACTCACTTGACCAGCCTATTTATTACAATGCGATTTACAACAAAAATGGGGTGCCAACTTCCTATTCTAAGTTTTACATGGCATTCATCAAAATCTAAACAATAAATTTCCCAACAATTTCCCCCTTTTTGATGATGCCAAAACTTAAAAACATTCAAAATGTAAATAGCAAAGATACATACAGATAGTGCATTCACATAGAATGTATGCGTAGAATCAATCCTTTTATTGATCATAACATTCTTGTTCTTTTACAAATGTTTACAAGGTGTATCGAGCAAACATTTGTCTACACAAAAAGATAGAGAATTTGACTTTATTGCGGAAGACTTACATAGTATGTATTTACATAGTAAAATACATGAAGGGTGGACAAAGAACACTTCATTTCCTTTCGCCTCCTTTTTTTCATCTTGATTCTGTCATCTTCGGTCTTCTTCTCTTTTTCTCATCTTCACCGCCTTTCTTCTTCTTTTCATAAGCCTTCCAAGCAGCTTCATCTCTTCTTAATCTCTCTTGTCTTTCCTCCCATAGCTGAGTTTGTCTCTTATTTTCTTCTTCTATTCTTTTGGCATACTCAACATTGCTTTTAGCCACTTGCAGATTGGCTACTTGGTCAAGACTCACAAAGAGATCCCTCATTTCTTGCCCGGATCTATGTACTCAATGTTTTTGGGCGAGGCCAGTCTCAAACCTCTTCCTCCACCATCGCTTTTCCTCTTCCTCCGGGCGTGTATTGTCTTTGGGTCTTCTTCTTTCAAATTGAAAGTGACTAGCGGAGTGACCAGCAGTGATCGCCGGTAGTCCGCCGCTCGTCGCCTTCTTCACATAGCGTGAGACCCTTTTCCCAAGATACAAGTCCCAAGCTTGAGCCATGGACATGTTTGCAAAGTATCCTTGAGATGCGAGCGTTTTAAATTCATCAACCGATCTTGGCTCAGTTTGGAAAGATCCGAGATGGCATAAGTGTCTCTCTGTCACCGGAATGCCTCCATGTTGTTTCAAGATATTCATAACTCGGGCATCCATTCTTCCTTCCACTTCCTCCATCCCTACTTCAATTGTCTTTCTCTTTTCACCATAGATATAGCAGAGTGTTGGAGTGGCAGAGTCACTGGGAGTTTGTTGCGATAATATCACTGTGTGACAAGACCTTGTTGGGGGTTTGTGCAATCATTAAGGTCACATCTCTCGATTCGTCCCCCTCAACAGACTTTCCTTTCTTTTTCCTTGTAACTTCCTCATTGTCTTTCCTTCACAGGTGCTTCCTCCTTTTCGCCTTCGGGATCTCTTTAGCGCTTTAAAGTATTCCTCTTCCCCTTTTTGGCATCATCAAAGGAGAGAGGAACCCTGGAAAACATCTTGGCAAGCGGGAAGTCGAGCACTCACGATAGCCGAGTTCTCCGCCTCGAGTCTGCGGAGTATGTGGCACGAAATTCGGAGCGAGTAGCGTTGGATTCTCACGAAATTAACTTCATCTCAACCATGAGAAGGCTGAATTTTCTATCCATGTTTTCTTCCATACGCCTGAGATCACTCTTATTTTGCTCACACACAGACTTTATCTCAAAGTGATGTGAGCTTCATGCATGTGCTCAATGTGTTCTCTCAATTTCGTTTTGCATCAAGATTCTCGACTCTCCGGCATCAAAGAACTTGTTGAACAATGTTCAAATATCTAGCTTGTTCCACACGCATTGTTTTTTCTTTGTTGCCACCATTCCTCGATTCGATCGTTATGCCTCTCAAGTCGCCAGAAGGTTGGCATCTCTGTTATCCGATCTCGTGTCCATAGAGGCACTGGTGCCTCACCATCCGTTCAATTTCAGCAAATAATGCTTTGAACACCTCCCGAACTTCACTGCTTTCTTCCGCTGGTTTTGACGCCATGCACGTCAAAGTCATAATAATGAACGATGGTGTCGGATGGAAGGATAAGATAAAGTCGGTCTGTGGAAACGCGCGAGATCGTTCTCGACTCGTCAGGAGGTCGGGTACCTAGAGAGAAAGGAAATGATTCTACAAAGGAATCATCACGCCAACCGGGATTTGTTCAATGATGAAAGGTGCGCGTGAAGTTCCTTTTGAGTCGAACTCGCTCTGACTTGGGAGCTCGCGCAGTGGACTATGTTTCATTTGGGTCTTTTGTGAAGTAGACCCTTTGCCGAGCCTCACTTTGTCTCAACTGTCTCCAGCGGTCTCAACCGTCGGTCTCGGTTTTTCCAATGGAGTGATGGTCCTCGGCCTTATCGTAAGCGTCATCGGACGATGATGAGATTTCCATTGGTGGCTAACCATCAAAATTGAAAGTTTGTGAGTAGTCTTGAGATTAGACTTGCTCGTGCTTGGAACATCCTCACCGGAGTCTTTTGGATGCATCACGGGGATGACTCATTTTCTTCGCCGCTTTCGATCCGGAAAAGTTACATCGGGATTATCCTGGGAATCATGAAGCGCGCTTATCTCCTTTTCGGATGGATCAATGATAGCAGGAGGATGTTCTCTACTTGACCTCTTTACCCCGGGAAGGTTCAACCTCCCGTGGCCTTCATTACCTCCTGCAGTCTCAAGCTGCGGCGAGGCCTTGGACCTCCCTTTCGGCTTGATGTTTGTCTTAGGGTCTTCGTGGTGGCATCAATTGGAGTCTCAATCCCATGGATTGCACTTTCATCGCCCAGTGTTAACTCCCAGGGCTGTTCGCCCTCGTGCCTCGACCGCATTAGCATCGTCATTAGCCTTCGAGCGGTTGGCACCTCACCGAGCAGTCTCAATCGCCCGAGCTTCGTTGATGGCAACTTGCTGTGTATTTTGTGTTTGTACCTTCTCCACTTCGCCTCCTAAATTCGTTGTGGAGTCATCTGCAAAGACATCCTTCGACCTTGCTGCGGTGGAGGAGTTTCCCCTCACCTGGCGCACCGGTGAGTGACTTGGAATGGGGTCACTCGTCTCCAAACTCCCTGTTTCTTACCGAGTGTTCAGCCGTTGGGGCAGGTGGTAAGACACCTTCATTAGGGGTTGGCTCGACTGGGGTCCCCACTAACCCAGGTTCATCGCCATTTCCTTAAATCCTTCTTCCGAGTGAGTGGGAAGTGGTAGCAGCAAATAACGGTGGCGATTTTGTCGCGACTACTCCCATTGGATCAATTTCGGTGTGTTTTGGAGGACTCTCCTGGTCCCTCCATCATGTTTTTTTCATGAAGAATTCTCGATTCATGCATTGCTTGCTTTGCATTTGCAACTCTTCGTAGCGGGCAAAGAAGCAGGTCCAGATCCTCATCATGCCTCGATAAGACATCAAGGAGATGATGTGTGTGTTCTGTGGTGTAGGTGATAGGGCGATACTTGGCCTTCTCTCACGCCTCGCCTTCCTCTCGTCTGTCTCTCCTTCTCCTTATCCTTGAAGATCTGCAAGATATCTTTGCGATTTTCTTACGAGGAGCTGGTCGTCTTGGCTTATCGTTCTCCTCTTTTTGACGATCGGAGAAGGTAGTTGAGAGTCCTTCTCGACCGCGCTTGGGCGGGGAGACACGGCTGCGGGGGCGGGTGACTCTGGCTGCAGCGGCAGGAGCAGGTTTGTTTTTCTTTTTGCCGCAGAGCATCAGTCTTCTTAGCTGCAGGGCGTAGATTCTCTTAGCGGCTGCAGGGCATCTTTCTTGTTTGGTGGAGAGAGGAAACAATGTATCTTGAGTGGTCGCCTAACTCTCCTCACTCGTGTCGCCTCTCTTGGCGTAGGCTTTCTTCTCGTGCGCCGAGAGGTTTGATCTAAACATCCTCTTGTTTACATGGAACGCCTTTCCATGTCTAAGAGGGACTCTTTCACCTCCATCAACCGACCAATCACGGGCCATATCCTAGGGATCCTCCAAATGCACCATCTTCCTTGAAGGATTTGTTCCTACATTCGGCATAGTCTGCATTGTAGACAAACTCAGTTGATTTATTTTCCTTTCTTCAATGATCGCAGCCATTACGATCAACTTTGCTTTTGATATTGGTCAAAGCGCCAAATTTGATGTCTATGCATTTGGCAACTATGTCCAAACTTGTGGTAATCCTCCTTCTGCACCTCTTGTTTGTCTTTGTGTAGACTATTTTATCAAGATAGTCGGATTTGGCTACTTCCTCCGAGCAAGAAAGGCGGGTTTACATCAGCTTCGTTGATTTCGATGCTCCTTCCGCGGTAGTGAACAAAGTGTTCACCAAATCCTTAGCGAGAGATGGTGAACTTCTTTCCGTGAATGATGACTTTATCCCTTCATCGTGAATCTCGGCGTTCACGTAGAAGCGCGTGCGACCCTCTTCCACATAGGTCATCGAAAACTCCATCGAGAAATGGTTTGGCCGGACGTTTGAGCTTTTCAGCAATTTTCTTTATGAGGGCGTCATCGGATTTTGTTTGACCATGCCCTCAAAATCCACGGTCGACCTATGTGGATTTGCTTTCCTAGCTTGACAAAATCATAGGTTGATGCCATTTTTTCAGATTTCACCGAAAAGAAACTTAGAAATTGATTTGAATATCGATAGGGTTTTGAGAGAGTTTTGCCTTTGCTTCCGAGATAGAAATGAACCGTTTTGGTAATATGTGAGAGAAAACAAACGAAAATGAGTTAAGTATGGTTTCTAAAAGGACGTGCGGGTGGTTTTTGAAATGTGATCGAAATCAACGGCTTAGATTTTGCACGCCCGATTAGCATTTAATGTCTCAATTTAATGCGGCAAAGCATTTATATCCAATCATAAGCTTGGTATGCGACTTTTTTGTCTGTACACATCATCATTATGTCGACGTCATTCTTAAAAACATTCTCGCTTAGTAAAACGATGCGTTTTTGTCGGTTTGCTCATAAATGACTCAACTTATCCCTTAGCCGATTTAACTCTTCTCGTCACGAGTTCTCTCGATGACTCAAATTTGTCACTAATTCGGTATATTGTCTCTCCGACATGGCCGATTCATTTAGCCGATTTTGAGAATTCGATCCTTTTTCTCTTTTAGTGTTCCATCTCTTTTCTTTGAGTCTTCGAGTGTCACCACTCGATTAACCCTAATCGATGCTTGAGTTCTTCAAATCTTGACTCACATAATGGTTTTGTGAATATGTCATTTGTTTATCGTTGAGATATATTCCAATATGTTGTCCTTCTTTTCAACATGATCTCTTATGAAGTGATATCCGACATTGATATGCTTTGTTCTTGAGTGCAACACAGATTTCGAGTGATTGCAATTGCACTTGTGTTATCACACATGATTGGAATTTCCTTTTCTTCAACTTCATAGTCTCTCTCATTTCTTTGTCTCATCCATAGGACTTGGGCAACAACAGTGCCTTGCAGCCTATGTATTCGCTTGTTGTAGAGGTGGCTATTGAATTTTGCTTCTTGCTAAACCAGAAATCACTGTTTCCAAGCATTTGACATGTGCACGAGGTGCTTTTTCTGTCAACTCGCATCCAAAGAGTCGAGTCCGAATAGCCAATTAGCTTGAATCCACCTTCCTTTGGATACCATAAGCCAACTTCTTGGCTTTCTTTCAAGATATCTCAAGATTCTCTTTAGCTTTGTCATATGGCTCTCTTTTGGAGCAGATTGAAATCTCGCACATACACCTACAACAAAGGTGATGTACGGCCGGCTCTTTGTGAGATAGAGCAATGATCCAATAAGTGCTCTATATCTGTTTGATCTACTGAGGCTTGCCATCCGCATCCATGTCCATTTTGGATGATGTATTCATTGGTATTTTCACGAAGACTTCTCCTCCATACCAAATTTCTTCATTAAATCTACGGTGTATTTTGTTTGACTTATGAAGGTTCCATCCTTCATTGTTTTACTTGGAGTCCAAGGAAGAATGTCGACTCTCCCATCATGCTCATTTCAAATTTGCTTTGCATGAGGTTTGAAAATTTTTCACATAGCTCTTTGTTTGTGGATCCAAAAATGATGTCATCCACATATATTTGAACAAAAGATACTCTTCTTGTCTTGAATTCTCGAAAAGTGTTCCATCTACTTTTCCTTTTGTGAATCCATTCTCGATTAGGAATTGTGACAAAGTATCATACCATGCTCTCAGGTGCCCTGTTTCAATCCATACAGAGCTTTTTGAGTTTGTATACCTTATCTCCAAGAGTCTTCGCTCAAATCCTGGAGGTTGTTCAACATACACTTCTTCTTCCAATAAACCATTTAGGAATGCACTTTTTACATCCATCGATATACAATAAAATTCTTGTGAGTCTGCATAGGCAAGAAACATCCTTATAGCTTCCAATCTTGCTACAGAGCAAATGTTTCATCAAAATCTATTCCTTCTTCTTGGCAATATCCTTTGGCTACTAGTCTTGCTTTGTTTCTTACCACGTAACCCTCCTCGTTCATCTTGTTTCAACACCCATTTAGTACCAATAACATTTTGATGGGTGGGTCTTTGAACTAATTCCCATACTTTATTTCTTTCAAATCGATCCAACTCTTCTTGCATTGCTTGAATCTAATGTGTGTCATCCAATGCTTGTAACACATCTTTAGGCTCTATTTGTGAGATAAAGCATGTGAACATAACTTCTTGTTGAGTTCTGGATCTTATTTTGACACCTTCTCCTATATCTCCAATGACAAGTTCGTGGATGGTCTTTCACCCATCTTACATCAAAGTTGAAGTAAGTTAGCTGGATTGATCGCCTAGCGTAATTGTGTTGCTTTGATTAGCTCTCTCGTAATCACTTAGATGCAAATTTTCCATTGTTTTTGAGATTGACTATCTCATCTTCTTCCGAGTTTACAATTCCATAATTTCGGCTTGACAAAGAGGGATTTTTCTCAGTATGTTTGGATGATTCAACTTATCGGTGACTCTTCAATATCTTCTCCATTTACATTTGGCTCATCGAATACCACATGAATGGATTCCTCTCGCAACCGTAGTCCTTTTGTTGAGTACTCAGAGGCTTTGCTTTCACCGAAAGTACCCCAACAAGATACCTTCATCGCCTTTAGCATCGAAAGCCTTTAGATTGTCTTTTTGCCATTGTTATGGATGAAGCATTTACATCCAAATATTCTAAAATATGCAACATTTGGTTTTCTCCTGTCCAAATCTCATAGGAGTCTTTGTGGTTGTCTGTTTATCATACATCTGTTTTGAGTGTAGCAAGTTGTCTTGATTGCTTGACCCCAAAATCTTTTTGGTAACCCCGCTGACTAACATGGTCCTCGCCGCTTCTTTGAGAGTTCTATTCCTTCTTTCCGCAACTCCATTCTTTGTGGAGTCCTTCCGCAGATAATTCATGACCAATGCCATTTTCAATACAATCGAGTTATTATCCCATTGACAAACTCGGTTCCTCCATCTTAATCTTATTTTGATAATGGTTTGGCTCTTTTCATTTTGAATTCTCTTCATCATTTGTGGTAGTTTCGTAGAGTTTCTTTTCTTCTTACACATGAATATAGTCCATGTATATCTTGAGTAGTCATCTACTACCACCAAGGTGTATTTCTTTCCACTTATGCTATTTGGTTCCTTTGGCCAAATAGATCCATATGTAGCGAGATGTAATATTCTTATTGAAGATGGGGTGTCTTTTCTTTGAATGATGATTTGATCTGCTTTTCCTTCGACATGCGTCACATATACTCTCCTTCTTGTATATACCGAGTCCGGAAGTCCATCCACAAGATTACTTCGGGAAGCTTGTTAATCGTTTTGTAATTTAGGTGACTCGCTTTTTGTGCCACAACCAACTTGATTCCAGTACTTTCTTTGCTAATAGACATGTCTTTGGTGTAGCGGTTGACCAATCTACTACATACATGTTCTTTTGTCCGCATCCTTGCAACACAACTTCATTCGATTCAAAGATCCTTAATTTGGCATATACCCATGTTAAATCCAACATTATAGCCCTTGTCACAGAAGTTGATCGATGCTTAGCAAGTTGAAGTTGAGTCCTTCAACATATGCAACATCCGTGATTTCTAATCCGATTCTCTTGATGATTCCAATGCCTCTTATTTCACCCGAGCTTCATTTCCTCCAAATATGACTTTTGCTCCTTTAACTTCCTTGAATTTTGACAGATTTTGCTTGTTTCTGTCATATGTCCGGAACAACCACTATCCATGTACCAGGTTCCTTGGCTTTCGTTGTTCCTTGAACTCGCAATCAAGGAAATTAAGTTTTAGGTACCCATACTTGTCCGGGTCCCGAGGGGTTAGAATTGTAAGATGATCCAACCAACTTATAGCCAAATGATTTGACTCTAAGGGGTTGCCATCTATCGTGCCATAATCATAATTAATCTTGGCAAATTGCTTGGGGATTCTAGGTTCATACAATTTGTCTCTTTTGTCTCGTATGCCTGTGTATGTGTTTTAGCAATCGCCTTCTTTGGGTAATTGTGGTGTCTACGAGTGTAGTGCCTAGGTGCATATGTCTTTGATGAAAGCTCTTATACGTTTGGAATGGCCTTTCGAGTTCTAGGCCTTTGCCATTTGGGCTTATATTCCATAAGTCTATGCTTTGATAGTTCACATCATTCCAATCGCTTGGCTTGGATATTTTCTACCATTCCCATCATATGTATTTCTTTTATAGATTTTAAGGGTTTTTGGTAGCTCTGCATTTTTCTTACTGAGTATTTCTTGTTTGGAGTTTTGAGAACTCGATCAATCTCTTCTCATTGTCTTTCAAATAAGACTCAACGGTCTTGTTTTTTCCTTTTCCTTTATAACCAAGGCCGCTTTGCTTGTAATTGTGCTTTGAAGTGAATGTGTGTGCACCATTTGGAGTTTTGGATTTTTTAGACTCTTCATTGCTTGAAGATCCTTTTTCCAAAATTACTTTTGAGTTTGACATAGCACGAGGAATTAAATCCTAAGCCTGCCTTGTCTCCACATTCTCTTTGACTCATAATAAGATCATCCAATGATTTAGATGCCTTAGTGAATGAGGCAATCACATTTTTGAGGTCATTCTCCCTCTTTTCTATGGCAGCTATTTTCGCTATTAGTTTGGCATTTTCAAAGATTTAAACTTTTATTCTCATCAGCTATTTGACTTAGAGTACTCGGCTCCTTAGTCACCATTTGTGAGTTTCAGCTCTTGAGCAGGTTGTTTTCCTCATTTTGTAGTGTGTGTGAGGATTTAATGTGTTCAAAATCTTTCATCATTTTGCCTAATGAATCATGAAGATCAGTGGGTGATGAAGTGTGTGTCACAATCACTATCACTAGAATCGAGTTTGATGAGTTAGAGTGTACCTAATCTTCTTGGTCGATCGATCTTGTTCCTTGGCCATCAAACGGATCGGGCTTCTTCTTTGAGTCACTTGAGTAGTCGCCTTCATTGCTCTCGAATCATTGTCTCTCTTGACTTGGTGTCTCACAGATCTCTGCAGCCAACATTGCCTTTTTCTTTTCTTCTTCTTTCTCTCAAGACCTTTCTTTCTTCTTCATTCTGTATTTGTTGACTACATGATATGGATCAATGGCATAGTGACTGGTTGCCTAAGTTCAGATAGATATTCAACCTTTTGATCACTCTTTCCATTATTGGATTATCCCTTTGATATTGACTTTTGATGATCTGTTCTCTTGGTTGGCCTATCTTCCTTGACTTGGAGGAGAGGAGTGTCTTCTCGGAGGATTCGCCCTTGCCTCTCTTGTAGTTCTTATTGAAGAACTTGTTGAACCTTTTAACCATCGGGCTATTTCTTCCGGATCAATGACTTCTTTGACCTCGGCTCTCTTTCCATCCTAACAATTAGAGCACTATTTTGGGTACAATTTTGTCTCTTCCTCGATCTTTTCTTCTCATTCAAATTCGTAGGCTTTGAGATCCGAGAATAGTTCATGGTTGGAGGTCTTCGATAGGTCCATGGAATGTCTCGGTGCCATGACCTTCATTTCCCATTCAACTCGGGAGACTTTTTAGGATCTTCATACACATTTCTTTCGTATATTCCTTTTCCAAGCACAGATAGCTCGTTGGTGATTTCGTGAACGAGCATCCAGCTTGATCCAGGTTTTCTCCTGCGATCGATTTGAAATTCTCAAATTTTTGTACGACTACGATAATTTATTTTCTGCCCCTTGGCTACATTATCCAGGTTGTATCTTTTTCTCGTCATCATTTGTCCATTCGATTCTTGGTTTTTCAACAATAGTTGGTCTAGGGGCAACATCCTTTTCACCTTCAACTGCACTCTTCTTAAAGTCGTGTTCACTTTTAAGATTTGATGGCCCATCGTCTATCACTATCCACATCTCATCATGTAATGCCGATAGATGAGCATACGAATTTTCCAATCATCAAATTCTTCAATTGTGAACATAGGGATGCGTGTCAAATTTGCTTCCATGATAATAATTTTTAATGATAAAAGGAGTTTTGAAAATTTAAGTACTAAAGCAGACTTTGAAAAGTTTGGAGATCTAGTTCAGTAACCAGTGCGGAAGGCTCAATGAACCAACCGCTCTGATACCACTTGTAGGTCCCAAGGGGTGTGAGTGTAAGGTTTAGAAGGGGGGGTTGAATAAACCTTTCCAAATTTTCTATTTAGTCCTTTTAAAAGTTCAGAGTTGATACTACACAGCTGTGTCCTAGGTGGACAACCAATTTAGTTAATCAGTAGAGTTAGTCACTCAACAGACTGATCGAATTTGTTGATAGAATAACTCATTTGTTAAGATCGAATTAGCTCAATCGTGGTTTGTTTTCCGCGGAAGACTTAACACCCTTAAGTATGGTTTAGTAGAGATTTAAAGCTTGATTTAGTACTTAGAAATTATCAAGTAGATAACAAATTTATCAGCAAAGTTAAGCAAATAAGATGCAGGAATTTAAAGTCTTTGAAATGTAAATGACACGATAAGTTTTTATAGAGGTTCAAGATGGGGTAATTCTTCTACTCCTATCTTCTCCAACTCCCGGAGGAATCCACTAGGTATTGATCAAGTATAGAAAGTGGTAATAGCCAGTCCCGGATACAAGTCTTGATCACATAGTCGACTTGATCCTTTGGGACTCAGTCCGAGACGCTTGATCACTCAGCTTCTCGACGACTCGCCTTCTTCACAGGTGGCAATTTTGCTTTGCTACTACAGCCCACTTGCTCAAGCTCTTTGGATTTGATCACGAAGCCCTCCAAAAGCTCAAGACTTGGTTCGACCTTGAACCTTCCTACAATCCTTCGTGGAATGTAGACCCCTTTATTCTTGATAATTTCCTCTTCAACTCGATTGAAGTTATCTTTCCTTCACGGTGAGTGTTGGATTGATGTTCTTCGTAATGTAGGCTTGAGGATTGAGCGTTTAATAACTTGAGAATATTTTATGTTACAAAATGTTTCTTTCTTTCTTGTATTCAATTCTCAGATGGTCAAGGTAACCTTCGTAACTTTTTCTCAGTGTTATTCCTCAACCTTTTATAGTGAGCTTTCAAAAATCTGCCCATTGAAGAGATATGCTTATTTTTGAAAGTCACTTGTGGTCGTTGGCTTGTCTTGTTGCGATCCTTGGAATTGCCATTTCCTCGTATGAATTGTTCTTGACTTTTCGAGTTCGACACGGTGTAGTGCTTCCCATTGGTTTATTCCTTTTGCACGCTTCTGGGACTGAGCACTTCGAGAAAGGTAGCATGGAGATATTACTTGTTTAAGTAATTCTCTTGATTTTTGTGCAACGGATCTTTTTTGATTATCTCGACTTGTTGCATTTCCTTGCTTTCCCAGGTGACTTAAGTCACTTCCAATCATTGGATGACTCTTCTGTCACTTCAACTTGAGACTTGGCTTATCTTGAGTTGACTTGGTGATACTCCTCTCACCAGTGCATCTTAGTTTGCTCCTTGATCAGTTCTTGTCTTCTCTTCTTTGCCATACTCATTGTCTTGCGGCGGACTCTTCCTTCTAGTCTCCTGTTGTCTTCTTGCATGTTTGGGCATAGCTGACTTAACTCAGCTTGACCAACCCTATTTATTACAATGCAGTTTACAACAAAAATGGGGTGCCAACTTCCTATTCTAAGTTTTACATGGCATTCATCAAAATTTAAACAACAAATTTCCTAACATGTGCAGTCCATTGGAATCAGTATTCTTGTTATTTCAAAGTTGGAATACTCTCTATTTTCTTTCTATTGTCCATTGTGGCATACCACAACTGAGATTTTTCTCCATGCAACTGCGGAATTCAATGAAAAGTTGGCTAAGTGAAACATATAAGAAACATAAATGAAACATGTATGAAACAAAAAAGAAACAACAAACATGTTTGAAACAACAAAGAAACAAAAAAGAAACCAACGCAAAAAAATCAGCGGAAAATGGGTATTTTTGTCAAAAATCAGCGGAAAATGGGTATTTTTATCCAAAATAGCGAAAATGGGTATTTTTATCCAAAATCATCGAAAAATGGACATTGTGCAAGGATTGGGTATGGAAAATGGGGTATTCATGTCCTTTTCCCAAAAAATAATGTTGGGCAAGTCAATAAAAAAGGCCCACGTGGCGCAACTTATCACATCAAGCTCCTGAGCCTCAACTTATAATCCCTAACATTCGATACCCAATTCATTATAGTAGGCTCTTAAGGCCCAACTCATTACACCATACTTGTGCGGCCCATAGTCCGAGACTCACAGGTATAAATAGTACATCCCTAATTTTTTATTAAGTACATTTTAACTACTTAATTCCATTATGCTCTGGATTTTTCTCCTACAAATTACTTACTTAAACATCGGAAAGGCTTCCCCGGGATATCCGCGGGGCCCTTCTAACATTGTTTTACATGTTGTAGGTCGGTTCCTTACACGTGGATTTAACGTTAGACTAGAGACATATATCTTTGCTTGAACTACCCATAACTCAAAATGAGGTGCCCAATTTTTAATAGCATTTTGGGGTCTCTGTGGGAATCAGCCAAGACACTGATGGGCAAATAATATCCCAGGCAATGGGTGCTAACTCCCAAACCACCATGTCTAGAGCTAACACCAGAATGCCAAAAGATAGGCCTCCTTGAAGATTTAATCAAGAAACGCCTCCCGTAAGGGCAACACCTCCAAGGTGCACATGAAATGATAGGCTTTACATGCCTTACTGAAAGAAGCTGCGAGAAATGCACTGAGGCAGCACACCGCAACCCCGAACACAAGAGTACTTTTCCAAGCTCCACTAGCAGTGAATGACCCTAACACAACTGGAGAAGGTGGAAATGAAAACCATGTATGGGTGATAACAAGAGGGAAAAATAGTTGGAGGAGAAGGTGAAAGGCCAAGGCCAAGCTGCAGTCCCAAGCCCACACTTATGTTCACGCAAAAGAGTCAAATGCCATTGATGCGAGCCAAGCGAACTCTAGGGACACTACACTGCATAAGAGGAATACTTTTGGCCCTACTATCTGATAGTGAAATTTTTTTCACTAAACTACAAGTGTACATTGTAGCTAGTAGATAGCAGCGAGCAACGTCGTGTTCTTCAGGGATTGAATACGAAACATGTAGAGTACAATAAATATCGTATTTTAATTTTATTGAAGCAGTCGAAAATAAAGAAATAATTATCTAAACTAATCCTAAATTAACAAATAAAATATCTAATGATTTTTAAAGACCCAAACTCTACAAGTTTTCAACAAATACGAAAGTAACCCGAGGCACATAATCTCAATATATTTCTTCAATATGAATTCCAATTAATGCTTCATCAAAACCATTTACTGTTTATTTATGGGTTCAATTTATAAATTACATTATTCCCCCTCCCGAAGTAAATAAATTATTATTTAATACCAATTACTAACATCCCTACTCAACAATTAATATCAACTTCGAAAAGATCTTTGAATTGAAGTAATCCCATGATGAGAATCCAGTCACGAAGTATCCGAAAAACACCAAATACAAGTTATCTCGAGTTCTTGAAGACTATGCAATTGAGTTCTTGAGTTCTTATATTTGTTTATCATAGATTAGATGTTTATTTTCGTTGGTTTGAGTCATTTGAGTGGCGAAGTTGATGTTAGAGGCCAAGTATATTGCGTTTAGAGTCATATTAGTTAATCATGTGTTCAAAGGAAGCATTGACGATCGAACAACAAGAGGTTGCCTTCAAAACACGTCTAAGCGCGTAAAAAGTTTTCAGTACTGGCAGAGTTTAGTATTTTGGCCATAACTTCATCTACAAAATTGATATTGAACTGATTCAAGATACTATGGAAAGATAAGAGAAAGGGCTACAACTTTCTTGAAGACTCCAGGGGCGAGTTTGACTCGAGGCCAACACGGCCTGGCCGTGTTTACAAGCACGACCGTGTTTGGCCAAGACGTGAGAAACACAGGTGGGCCGCGTTTATTTTCATGGCTGTGTTCGGAAATGGCGTGAGAAACACGGCCTGGCCGTACTCAATGACACGGTCGTGTCCGCGGGCGCATTTTAGGGTTTATTCTATTTTGTATCCTTTTTCAATTTTTTAAGTTATTTCCGAGTTGGTTTAGAGTTTGTTTTGAGTCGCCTATATAGGCAAACACTTGTTTATTTTTCATAAGAACTTTGATATTGAATATTGAATTGAGATTTTCTCTTCAACCCTTTGGGTTTTTCCAAGAGCTTCAAGATTGTTCATCTTGTTGCGAATTCAGACTTATCAAACAAACTTCCATATTTGTTTGTGGCGTCTACGCCTACCGAGGTTCCTGATTTGCTAAGCAACGGGTCGAGGTTTCCACCAATCTTAATCGAACTAGTGAAGATCTTGGGTTAACAACGTATTGTTGTTGGGTCGTATGCACAGTTGTTGCTACGGTTCACATCAGTTGGTAATCGTCGAGCCATCTAGCAAGGTTAAATCTATCCTTGTTCTTTAATTCTTATTATTGTCCAGAATTTCTTATAAACCCTAGTTCTTGAAGGGTACAAAAAAATTGAAATTGCACAAAAAATCAGCGATTAAAGAATCGTAATCCACGGGCAAAAAAAAAAAAGAGAAATTCAAAAATTTTAGAAAATTCGGAATTATAAACCCTAGTCATCAATTTCATCTTATTGAGATTCGTTGTTGGCTTGGTGGTTGTTTTGGTGTGATGAGGCATACTTGCATCTGTCTGATTGGTTTATAATCGTGACAAGTGTGGGTACTTGGAGATTGTGAGTTGAGTGATACACGAGCGTATACACGTGAGGGAGTGAATTAACCATGTCCGAGGAAAATCGACAACCAGCAGATTTACGTAATAAATTGGATATGGAGGCAATTGCAAACCTCGTAAAGAAAATCATGATCGAGACGTACGGGGATTCCATAGATGCGTCGAGAATAGAGGAGCCTGTTACTAGGGCGCGGAGGCCTAGGAGGTTCGAATTGGAGGAATGGGCGGATGAGATTGATGATTTTGATTCCGAAAGGGAGCAAAATTAAATCTAGGCAGAGGTCGGCGTAGAATTATGGGTGATAGGGGACGTGAGGATGGAAATTTGAGTAACATCAAAATGTAAATCCCTTCGTTCCAGGGAAAGAGTGATCCAGACACCTATTTGAACTAGGAGAGGAAAATTGAGAATGTGTTTGATCGCCAAAATTATTCTATATTGAAAAAGATGAAATTGGCATCAACTGAATTCTCGGATTACGCAAGTGTGTGGTGAGATCAATTAATAGTCTCAAGAAGGAGGAGCGGCGATCGGTCCATTTCCATATGGGAGGAGATGAAAAGTTTGATGCGTGATTAGTATGAGTTTTGCATATAATTTGTGCATAATTGTGGATAGAATAAGTTGATATGCATGCATTAACTGAGTAAAATGGGTCATGTACTTATAAAGTGGAAAAGGTATTACGCTTTGCTCATTTTGTAGGAATTAAACGATACTTGTAGCATATTGGTGGAAAATGGAAGCATTGCGGTAAAGGACCGTCAAGAATACACAAAGTTTGGAGCTAGACCGTGCAAAGATTAGACGAACTGTGCAAAATAAGGCCACGCATGGGCAACCCGTGTGTGTATAAGATAACAGGTATCAACCTACTGCCTGACGCATGGGTTGGTCGTGCCTGGACGCACGACCCATGCGTCGATTCAGGAAGAGAATTTTCATACAGCGTAACGCACAGGTTGCTCGTGCGCAAGCTCAAGGCCCGTGCGTCTGTGCGGGAAAGTCAGGTTTTGGCAATTTTGACTTAGGTTTATCCCAACAGGAGTATAAATAGAGACGAAGCGTCCCCAAACAAGGACACACTGATTTTTGCCCTAGAAAATAGAGAAAAGAGCAACCTTCTATCGGAGGATTCGAGAGATTGATCAAGGTCGCAACCACACACTTGAGGATTGAAGATAGATGAGAGATCACCGACATCCCTGAGTTTTCTCATTCCGTTGTATCTTTTATTTTTGATTCGTTAGATATGCATATGAACGATTTGTCTATGAATTGTTTATTTCCCATGTCCGGCTAAACACCTTGTGATTCCGGGGTTTGGGATTAGATTAATGGATAATTTTGTTTGATGCTTAGTTGAAATTGAAGTTATTATTTCATACCCTATTCGAGTACTCTATTTTATTTCTAGTTTTATCAAATGGCCATTGGTTTAACTTGTTTGATGTAATGATTCATAATTCGAGAGATGAGTTTCAATACTAGATCTTGAGTACTTGCCATGAATATTTGCATGATTGAGAAGTCTGTAAATATTTGTGAGGATTTATGATCTTTTGTGCTTTTGGGAGTTGATTATCTTATGTTGAGCAGAGATGCTAGCATATATAATCCAATCAACGTCTTTATATTCATCTCGAGAGAGAGGGTAAAATACTTTCGTGATTGTCTTATAGGGAAGAATAATAATAACTTTGGTTTTGAGTAATCGGATAACAAAAGGGATATTAACTGATCTTTCAATCAATTCTTACTTTGTCTTTTACGATAAAATCTTGTCTAGCTTTTACGAAACAACCATTCAATTTCGATCGTCTAAATAAAGATAGGACTATTTCAATCTCAATACTTAGTACACTAATTTATTAGTCTCTGTGGATTCGACCTTGCTAACCCTATTCTATAAACTACACCGTACACTTGCGGTGAAGGTAAAAATAAGGCGAACAAGTTTTTGGCGCCGTTATCGGAGACTAATTAAATTTTTAGTACTAATACTGCGATAAATATAATCATTTTTTATTTAGACATTTTTTCTTTTTATTTTTGTTTAATTCCACTCCTATATTGTCTGACTTGTTCCTTTTAGTTTGTTCAGGTAGTGCATGAACACTCGCTCGAAGCAAAGAGAATTAGCACCGTTCATACCAGAGGTGAAAGCTTTTGCAAGGCGACTAAGTGCATCTACTAAACGGGTAGAAAGACAGTAGGATCATACTATGGGGGATGAGAAAGAGAACAACGGGGGTAATAACGGAGAGCAAAAATTCCGATAGTCCAACAATAAGCGATTCACGATTACTTTCGCCCACAAACAAATCGCAATTATGGTGGAATTGCCAATGGCCCGATAAATGCAAATAACTTCGAGTTGAAGCCAGCGCTCATTTCTATGATTCAGCAGAACCAGTTTGGGGGTTTTCCATCTAAGGATCCCAACTCTCATCTTGCACACTTCATGCAGATATGCAACACGATTAACATGAATGGGGTATCTGATGATGCTATACGTCTGCGCCTATTCCCTTTCTCTTTAAGGGATAAGGCTAGAAACTGGCTAGGCACTTTAACTCAGGGAAGTGTGAATACTTGGGACGAGTTGAGTCAGAAGTTATTGTTTAAATTCTTTCCATCAAGTAAGATACTGCAGCTTAAGAGTGAGATCACGCAGTTTAGACAGTTTGTGTAGGTCCCAAGGGGTGTAAGTAAGGTTTAGAAGGGGGGGGGGGGTTGAATAAACCTTACCAACTTTTCGATTTTAGTACTTTTAAAATATTACAGAGTTAATTTCATAGCTATGTCCTTGAGGGACAGTTAAGTTAGTTAACCAGTAGAGTTAGCCACTCAACAGACTCGATTGAGCTGTTGATAGAATAACTCAGTTGTTTAGTCTAAACCTTAACTTGGCTGTGATAAGATTTTCAGCGGAAGACTTAACACCCTTGAATTTGATTTAACTTTGTTTTAACACTTGGTTTTAACACTTTGTTAATTATCAGTTGGATAGCAAATTATCAGCAGATATAAAGTAGATGAGCGTAAATGTAAATGACACAAGTAAATTATATAGAGGTTCAAGATGGGGTAATTCTTCTACTCCTGTCTTCTCCAACTCCTGGAGGAATCCACTATGTAATGATCAGAGTACAAAGTGGTTATCAATCTAGAGACAAGTCTTGATCACACGGTGACTTGCTCCTTGACTCGATCCGAGATGCCTTGATCACACGGTGGCTTCTCGCCTCCCGACCTTTCTTCTTCACAGCGGCGCTTTGCTACTTGACTCACTTTCTCAAGATTCTTGGATTTGATCACGAAGCCCTCCAATAACTTGAGATTGGTTCGACCTTGAACCTTTCTACAATCCTCCTTGGAAAGTAGACCCCTTTTGATTCTTCAAAAGTTTCCTCTTCAACAGTTTGAAGTTGTCTTTCCTTCACAGCTTGGTGTTGGATCGATTTCCTTCGAGATTTAGACTTGAGGATTTTGCTTGAATAACTTGAGAATATTTTTCAAGTTACGATGTATGAATATTGCTTGTTATCTTAGGTGTGCAAGGTAACCTTTTCTCAAAGTGATTCCTCAGCCTTTTATAGTGAACTTTCAAAAATATGCCCGTTGAAGAGATAGGCTGATTTTCAAAAGTCACTTGTGTTCGTTGGCTTGTCTTGTTGCGATCCTTGATGTTGACATTTCCTCGTATTTAATGTCTTGCAAAGATTGCAACATTTCGACACTTGTGCAAGTGCTTCCCATTGGTTTGTTCGCTTTTGCACACAATCGAACTTATACTTTATCTCGATAACTTTAACGAGTTACTATTCTCGAGTAACATTCTTGACTTTTATCAACGGATCTCGTCAGCTTGTCTTGACTTGATCGATCCTTTATTCCCATGTGACTTTGAGTTAGCTTCCAATCGATGGATGACTCATCTGTCACTTCAACTTGAGACTTGGCTTCTTGAGTTGACTTGATCGACTCTTCATACAATTTTTTGTATCACACCGATACTCCTTGATCCGAGTCCTTGACATCTCTTCCTTGCCACACTCACCGCTTCACAAACAGAGTCTTCATTCTAGTCTTGATTGACTTCTTGTATTCCCAGGCATAGCTAACTTGACTCAACCTTGTTCAAATTTCTATCTATTACAATACAAATTACAAGGAAAATGAGGTGCCAACTTTCTAGTCTAAGTTTTACATGGCATTCATCAAAATCTAAGCAATAAATTTCCCAACAATTTCCCCCTTTTTGATGATGCCAAAACTTAAATACATACAAACAATATGCAAACAGCAAAGATACATACAGACAATGCAGTAACAAAGAATGTATGCGTAGAATCAATCTTTTTATTGATCATAACATTCTTGTCCTTTACACAACTGTTTACAATGAGTATCAGAGCAATCAGAGCATACTTATATCTACGCAAATTATAGATTTTCCATTGAATGTACAGAAGACTTACATGCATATGTATTTACAAAACTAAAATACATGAAGGGGTTAGCAGAACACTTTATCGCGCCCGGCATTTGCATCCTTCTTTCTTCTTCAGCTCTGTCTTCGTCAGCTCTCTTCCTCTTCTTTTCTTCTTCAGCTGCTTTCTTCTTTTCGTAAGCTCTTTTTGCAGCTTTATCTTTTCTTTTTCTTTCTTGTCTTTCTTGCCATGGTGATCTTGCCTTTTGTTTTCCTCTTCGATCCTCTTCACATATTCAACATTTTTCTTTCCACTTCCCGGATTGGCTACAACATCATACCGCCAAAGAGATCCTTCCCTTCTTGCTTGGATCTACATATTAAATATTTTTGGGCAGAGGTCTAGGTCGAAAACCTCTTCCTCCACCACTTTTCCCTTTTTCTCTGGGTGTATACTGCACGAGAGTCTTCTGTTTACCAACTGAATGGCTGCTGGTAGTCTGCTGCCTATCAGCTTCTTTACATAACTTCAGACCTTTCTCCCAAGATGGATCCAGGCTTGGGCTAATGGCATGTCCTTGAAATAGCCTCCGGATTGAAGAGTTTGAAATTCTTCAACCGATCTAGGCTCGTTTCCGTCATCTGGAATGACATCTTGGTCCTTTCCTACCGGAATGCCACCAAATTGTTTCAACACTTCTAGTACACGGGCATCCGTCTTCCTTTCAACCTCCTTCATCCCTGCTTCCACAATTTTTCTTTTCTCAGACATAGGCACATTAGAGTGTTGGAGCGGCAGAGTCATCGGAAGTTTGCTGATTATGCTAGCCGTGACATGACCATGCTGAGGGGTTTTAGCAAGCATTAAGGTCACATCCTTTGACCTCTCCCCCTCAACAGCTTTTTCCTTTTTTCAACAAATTTTGCTTCACCCTTCTCGCTTTCTCATTTGTTTCTCCTTCAATTTCTTCAGGTATTCCTCTTCCCCTTTTTTGGCATCATCGAAGGAGAGAGGAACCCCTGGAAACATCCCAGCGAGCATGAAATCCAGTCGGTTGATAGCTGAGTTCGCTTGAGTCTCTGGTCTGCGGCATGTCTTTGTGCGAAATTCTGAACGAGTGGATTTCGATTCAGCTGCCACTAGTTTCATTTCAGCCATGAGAAGGCTGAACTTAACATTCATATTCTCCTCAACACGCAGAAGTTCTTTGCGATGAAATTCACGCAGTAGCTCCATTTCAGTTGTATGGGAGGCATGCAATCTCTCCATATAGGACTGCATCCTCTCATTCATGTCAGCATTGTCAGTACTCCAGACCAACATTCTATTGTATAGTGCCTTGAAGTAGCGAACTTGCTCGAGACACATGGCACTCTGCTGTTGAGACCATTCCCTTATCCTGTCCACCACTCCTCTCAAGTCTGCTGTGAGAGTGGCATCTCTATTGTCCAGGCGCATGTCGAGAGAGGCTTGGTGCCATTCAATCTTCTCAATCTCTTCACAGATCTTCTTGAAGATTTCACGCATCTCAGCTATCTGACTTGAGTCAGTTGCTGGCCACTCTTCATCGAAGTTGAAATCAGCTGGCACAATCGAATCAGTAGGAATTACAGGATCTTCTTAGACAGCGTAGCGCTTCTGTTCTCTTGCAGTCTCTTCTTCTAGCCTAGGCAGCTCGAGAGATAAGGGAAATACATCCTCAAATGCATCATCTCGCACTTGAGATATTGTGCACGAGGTGGTCACTGTTGCAGCTTTGGTGGCATGCGCAGTTGAAGTTGTTGCAGCTGGGGCAGTTGATTGTTTTTGCCCAGCTGACTGAGCCTCAGCTGTCGTAACAGCTTCGTCGGCCTCAATAGGTTTTTCCATTTGAGTAGACCGGTCCTCGGCTGTATCAACAACGTCATTGGATGATGATGGAACCTGTGGGTTTGGTTCATCATCAAATGTAAACATTTGACGAGCAGCTTTGAAGCTCGACTTACTCGTCTGCGGAAGAACATCCTCAGTTGGGTCCTTGTGATGTGCAATAGGGGTGGAGTCAGCTTCATCTTCAGATCCCAGAAATGATATATCAGGGTTGTCTTGGGAATCATGAAGTGCACTAATCTCCTTCTCAGATTCTTCAATGTGAACAGGAGGGATGTTCTGCATTTCTGTCTCTTTACCCAGGGAAGTCTCAACCTCCCTCGGGCCTTCAATACCTTTAGCAGTCTCAACTGCAGAAAGGCCTTCTACATTCCCTTTGACAGACACAGCTGTCTTAGGGTCTTGGACCATGGCATTCGAAGGAGTCTCAACCCCTTGGATTGCACTTTCAGTGCCCAGAGTGTTAACTCCCGGGGCATTCCATCTTGTGCCTCGACTGCATCAGCAGTGTCCTCAGCCTACAAAGCTGTCGGCACTTCAGCTGGGACAGACTCAACTATCGGAGCTTCGTTAGTGACAACTTGCTGTTGTTCTTTTTCTTTCTCTTTCTCCACTTCGCCTCCTTCCTTCATTGTGGAGTCATCTGCATTATCCTCCAACCTAGCTGCAGTAGAGTGAGTTTCCCCCTCAGCTAGCGCACCAGTTGAGTGACTGATGGTGGGGTCACTCTGCTCCAGACTCCTGGCTGCTTCCATTGAGTGCTCAGCCGTGGAGGCAGGTGGTAAGACACCTTCAATAGGGGCTGGCTCAAGTTGGGTTCCCAAATTCCCAGTCTCATTGCCAAATCCCTTAGATCCGTCCTCTGAGTGAACAGGGGAAGTGGTTGCAACAATAACTGTGGCAATCTGCTGTACCAATCCCAACAGATCAATCTCAAGGAGAGATTTGGAGGACTCTCCTGGTCCTTCCATCATTTGCTGCTCATGCATCAATCTGGACTCCCGCATGGCTTGCTGCATATCTAACTTTTCTGTTGCAGCCATGGGATCCAAGTCTTCATCAGTGTCAGACAACACATCTAGATGAGGATGCGTATGTTCCAGAGTTCTAGTGATGGTGCATATATTTGCCTTCCAAAGGTACACGGGCTTGCTCTGACTTTGTCCTTCTCATCCCCCTTTATGATACGGAGGAGATCCATGCAGTGCCCTTCGTCAAGAGCAGTTCGGACATTTGTAACTCCAAGGAATTGCAGTAATTCCTCTTTCTCCTCGATAAATTCAGGGCGTTCGAACTACTGCCTTGAGTGACTCAGCTTCCACGCCCTCCATTCGCGTAGATGGCGCTGAATGTCTGGGTACACGGGAGAAACAACAATCACATCATCATCTTCATCCTCTTCCTGTCCTTCCGTTTCAGGGATGGACGTTAGCAAACTCTGTTGCTCTTCTCCTTCAGCAGCGTCCGGGGCGGGTGGAGACACAACTTTTTCAGCAGGGGATTCTGCTGTCTTCGCTGCTTCTTCTTCCTCAGCTGTTCTATCCGCAGCTGGGTCTTCTATTTGCCTCTGCTGATCGTCCTCAGCAGACTTGGTTGTTTCATCAACAACTTCTGGAGACTGCACTTCTTCAGCAGCCTCAGAGATTTTCTCCAGCTGAGTGGTAGACTCAGCTGTCTTCTCAAGCTCTGAGAGCTTGGTGAGTCTTCTCCTTCTCTTGGTACTCACCAGAAGAATTTTTGGTTCGGAGACTTCCTCTTCTTTTTGATGGCCAGAGAAGGTATTTGGGTTTCCTTCTCCGCCTCGGTTGCATGGGCAGGAGACACGGCTACTCGGGCAGGCGACTCGGCTGCAGGGGCAGGTGCGTCTTTCGTCTTTGCTGCAGGGGCAGCTTTCTTCTTTGCAGCTGCAAGGGCAGCTTTCTTCTTTGGTGGGGAGGCAACAACTATTTCCTCGGGGTCAGTTGATTCCCCCTCACTGGTGTCCGCCCTCTTCACATGGGCTCTCTTCTGGGCTCCTGAAAGGTTAGCCCTAAACATCTTCTTCTTTTACATGGAAAGGCTTTCCATGCTGAAGGGGAATGCTCTTCACGTCCATCAAGTGGCCAATAACTAGGCCATAGTCGAGTGATCCTCCAAAGGATCCATCCTCCTTGAATGATTTATTCGCAATGTTTTGGCAGAGTCTGCTGTATACGAACTCAGCCCAGTTAACTTTCTTCCCTTGCATGATCGCAGCCATGACGATCAGCTTAGTCTTTGACAGTTGATTAAAACTGCCAAACTTCATATCCACATATTTTGAGATGACATCCATCAGCTTGTGATAGTCGTCCTTCAACAATCTCTTGTCAGCTATGTAGACTACCTTCGCAGCACACTCGAGTTTGGCTACTTCTTTCCATACATCAGCCAAGTCCACATCAGCTTCATATATTTCTGGCATACCCTCGGACAACAACAAACAGTGCTCCGCAAGGTCTTTAGCAGTGATCATGATGTCCTTGCGGTGGACGGAGGACTTGATACCTTCGTCCTGCACCTCTGCATTCACATAAAACTGCGCCACCTCTTCCAGATAGGTGTGTGAGAATTCTATCATCAAAAAAGCTTTAAGCCCAGATTTTTCCAACATATCCACGATTTTCTTCACAAGGGTTGCATCCGAACCCTGCTTAACCATGCCTTCGAAATCCACTGAGGAGCCTGAGTGGATTTGCTTCGATAACTTGACGAAATCATTCTTTGGTGCCATTTCTAGAAGATTCTACCGATTAAATCTTGAAAAACCTGTTTTGAGAACTGGTAGGGTTTTTGAGAGAAAAGAGACTTGCTTTTGAATACTTGAAGATGAACAGTTTTTAAGTGTGAGAGAGAAAACTGAAAGAATGAGTATATAAGGGTTATGAAAGGACGTGTTTTTGGTTTTTGAATTTTGATCGAGATCAACGGCTCAGATTTAGCACGTCACATTGCATTTAATTTCTCGCATTTAATGCGGCAACATTTATATCCAATCATATGCTTACTGTGCAGCTTTTGACTGTACCCGTCATTATTACGCTGACGTCATACTTAAAAACATTCACGCTCATAAAAAAAACAACTGCGTTTTTGTCACTTAGCTCATAAATGACTCAGCTCACTACACAAATGACTCAACTCTTCTTCTCTCCTTTCGTATAGTGACTCAACTGTCAGCTAACTTGATACAACTGACTTTCCGATATGGCTGGTTCACTTGGCTGATTCATGAATTTTGTTCTATTGTCATCTTTTCACGTTCCATCTTTTCTCATTGAGTCTTCTGAGTGTTAGCTCAGCTCAATTAACCCTAGCTTATTCTTAAGCTCTTCAAATCTTGATTCACATAGGGGTTTGGTGAATATGTCAGCTAACCGTTTATCAGTTGAGATGTATTCCAAGGTGATGTCTTTCTTTTCAACATGATCTCTTATAAAATGATATCTGACATCAATGTGCTTTGTTCTCGAATGCAACATAGGATTCTGAGTGATTGCAATAGCACTTGTGTTATCACACATAATTGGAATCTCTTTTTCTTCAATTTCATAGTCTCTCAGTTGTTGTCTCATCCATAAGACTTGGGCACAACAGCTTCCCGCAGCTATGTACTCTGCTTCAGCTGTGGATGTGGCTATTGAGTTTTGCTTCTTGCTAAACCAGGAAACCAATCTGTTTCCAAGCGGTTGACATGTACGTGAAGTACTCTTCCTGTCAACTCTACATCCAGCATAGTCAGAGTCTGAGTAACCAATAAGCTTGAATCTATCTTCCTTTGGATACCATAGGCCAACTTCTTGGCATCCCTTCAAATATCTTAGGATTCTCTTAGCTGCAGTCATGTGACTCTCCTTTGGTGCAGATTGAAATCTTGCACATACACCTATTGCAAAGGTGATGCCTGGCCTGCTTGCTGTTAGATAGAGCAGAGATCCAATAAGTGCTCTGTATCTTATTTGATCTACAACTTTACCATCTGTATCCATGTCCATCTTGACTGCTGTATTCATTGGTATTTTCACAGAAGCCTTCTCTTCCATACCAAATTTCTTCATTAAATCTCGGTGTACTTTGTTTGACTTATGAAGGTTCCATCCTTGTTTGCTTAACTTGAAGTCCTAGAAAGAATTCAGCTCTCCCATCATGCTCATTTCAAATTTGCCTTGCATGAGGTTTGAGAACTTATCACACAGCTCTTTGTTTGTAGATCCAAAAATGATGTCATCCACATATATTTGAACAAGCAGTATACTATCTCCATCTTGAATTCTGAAGAGTGTTCTATCCACTTTGCCTTTGGTGAATCCATTATCTGTTAGAAATTGAGATAATGTATCATACCAAGCTCTTGGTGCTTGTTTCAAACCATATAAAGCTTTCTTGAGCTTGTACACCTTATCTCCAATGGTTTTCTGCTCAAAACCTGGAGGTTGCTCAACGTAGACTTCTTCTTCCAACAATCCATTTAAAAATGCACTTTTCACATCCATTTGATATACAATAAAGTTCTTGAGTGCAGCATAGGCAAGAAACATCCTTATGGCTTCTAGTCTTGCAACAGGAGCAAATGTTTCATCAAATCTATTCCTTCTTCTTTGCAATACCCTTTGGCTACCAATCTTGCTTTGCTTCTTACCACTGATCCTTCCTCATTCATCTTGTTTCTGAAAACCTATTTTGTGCCAATAACATTTTGATGGGTTGGTCTCTGCACCAATTCCCATACCTTGTTCCTTTCAAACTGATTCAGCTTTTCTTGCATGGCTTGAATCCAATGTGTGTCATCCAATGCTTGGGACACATCTTTTGGCTCTATTTGGCAAATAAAACAAGTGAACATTGCTTCTTGCTGAGCTCGATCTGGTTCTTACACCTTCTCTCACATCTCCAATGACTAGCTCGTGGATGGTCTCTCGCCCATCTCACATCAAAGTTGAAGCAAATCACCGGGTTCGGCCGTCTTCTTGGTGTGTTGTCTTGAGCAGTTCGTTCATTATCATTGTTGCGGATTTTCCAGCTGTCTTTGAGACTCAACAGTCTCATCTTCATCTTGATTGATTGCTCCAGCTTCAACTTCAACATAGGGACTCTTCTGCATAGTTGGCCGATTTAGCTTATCAGCTAACTCTTCAATATCTTCTCCATTCATATTAGGTTCATCAAAAACCACAAGAATAGATTCTTCTGTGACCATAGTCCTCTTGTTCAAGACTTATAGGCTTTACTTTCACCGAGTATCCCAAAAAGATACCTTCATCGCCTTTAGCATCAAAAGCCTTTAGATTATCTTTGCCATTGTTGTGGATGAAGCATTTACATCCAAATATTCTAAAATACCCAACATTTGGCTTTCTCCCTGTCCATATTTCATAGGAAGTCCTTGTCAGCTGTCTATTAATCATGCATCTATTTTTAGTATAGCATGCGGTGTTGATAGCTTCACCAAAATCTTTCGGCAAATCCGAGCCTTCAACTAACATGGTCCTTGCAGCTTCCTTGAGAGTTCTTTCCTTCTTTTCGCTACTCCATTCTCTTTGTGGAGTCCTTTTGCCGCAGATAATTCATGAGCAATACCATTTTCAACACAATATCGAGTTATTATCCCATTGACAAACTCGGGATTCTCTATCGATCCTATCTTTATAATGGTTTGACTCTTCTCATTTTGAACTCTTCTCATCAGCTGAGGTAATCTTTGCAAGGTTTCCTTCTTTTTACACATAAGATTGTCCATGTGTATCTTGAATAATCATCCACCACTACTAAAGTGTATTTCTTTCCACTTATGCTGGCTGGTTCAACAGGACCAAATAAATCCATATGCAACAGATGCAATATTCTTGTTGAAGATGGACTAGACTTCTCTTTGAATGATGATTTGATCTACTTTCCCATATGGCATGCATCACAAACACTTTCTGTTGGGAAATTATTTTGTAGATTTTGATGAATGCCATGTAAAACTTAGAATAGGGAGTTGCCGTAGGATTTCCTTTTCCTCTTCCCATTCTGCACCCCATTCTTGTTATAAATTGCATTGTAATAGACAGGGATGGTAGAGCTGAGTCAAGTCAGCTATGCAAGAAGACAACTAGAGACTAAATGGAAGACTCCGTTGTGAGGCAGCTGAGTGTGGCAAAGAAGACAAGACAGGAACTCGACTGAAGGTGCATCTAAGATGCAACTGAGTGAAGTATCAGTCAAGTCAACTCAAGATAGCCAAGTCTCAAATTGAAGTGATGGAAGAGTCATCCAATGATTGGAAGCGACTCACGAGTCACTGCGGAAGGCAAGGAAATGCGGTCAAGTCGAGATAATCGAAAGAGATCCGTTGTACGTAAATCAAGAGAATTACTTAAACAAGTAATACTTCCATACTACCTTTCTTGAAGTGCTCAGTCCCAGAAGCATGCAAAAGGAATAAACCAATGGGAAGCACTGCACCGTGTCAGAACTCTGAAAAGCTGAAGAATCGTTCATACGAGGAAACGTAAATTCCAAGGACTGCAACAAGACAAGCCAACGACCACAAGTGACTTTCAAAAATAAGCCTATCTCTTCAACGGGCAGATTTTTGAAAGATCACTATAAAAGGCTGAGGAATCACTCTGAGAGAAGGTAACCGACCTGAACCACGAACATTCAAGCTAACATTTGAACTATAACCAAAAATCACTCTCAAGACATTCAAGCTCAATCCTCAAGCCTACTTTACGAAGGAAATAAATCCAACACTCACCTGTGAAGGAAAGACAACTTCAATCAGTTGAAGAGGAAACATTTGAAGAATCAAGGGGTCTACATTCCACAAAGGATTGTAGAAAGGTTCAAGGTCGAACCAGGCTTAAGCTATTTGGAGGGCTTCGTGATCAAATCCAAGGAACTTAAGCAAGTGGGTCAGAGTAGCAAGGCACGCCTGCGTGAAGAAGCCGAGTCGCGAGAAGCCATTTGTGTGACCAAGGCATCTCGATCGAGTCCCAAAGGATCAAGTTAGTATTTTGTGTGATCAAGACTTGTATCGGGATGTTAACCACTCGTATATCGATCAATACTTAGTGGATTCCTCCAGGAGTTGTAGAAGAGAGGAGTAGAAGAATTACCCCATCTTGAACCTCTATAAAAACTTATTGTGTCATTTACATTTCAAAGACTTTAATTTCTCGTGATCTTATTTTTATATCTCACGATAAATTTGCTATCCAATTGATAATCAATCGAGTGCTAAAACCAAGTATTAAAACAAACTTAACCAAATTCAAGGGTGTTAAGTCTTCCATGAAAACATATCACGAGTCAAGTTAAGTCTTTAGTCAAAACAATCGAGTTATTCTATCAACGGCTCGGTCGAATCTGCTGAGTGACTAACTCGATGATTAACTAACTTAGCCTGTCCATCAAGGACTCACTGTGAAGTATTAACTCAACATTTTTAAAAGGACTAAATCGAAAAGTTGGTAAGGTTTATTCAACCCCCCCTTCTAAACCTTACACTCACACCCCTTGGGACCTACACTTTCCTTCTTGTATATCGAGTCCGACAATCCTTCCACAAGATGACTCCTTGCAAGCTTATTGATTTTTTTGAAATTCAGATGACTCAGCTTCTTGTGCCATAGCCAACTTGATTCGGCTGTACTCTTTGCTAACAGACAAGTGCTTGGTGTGGCAGTCGACCAATCTACCACATACATGTTCTTTTGTTTGGATCCTTGCAACACTACTTCATTTGATTCAGTATCTTTAATTTGGCACACTCCCATATTGAATCCAACATTATAGCCCTTGTCACAGAGTTGGCTGATGCTTAACAGGTTGAAGTTGAGGCCTTCAACATATGCAACATCTGTGATTTCTAATCAATTTTTCTTGATGGATCAAGTGCCTCTTATTTCCCCTAGAGCTTCATTTCCTCCAAATATGACTTTTGCGCCTCTAATATCCTTGAATTTTGACAGATTTTTCTTGTTTCCTGTCATGGGTCTGGAACAGCCACTATCCATGTACCAGGTTCCTTGGCACTCAGCTGTTCCATGAACCTGCAATCAAGGAAATTTGTTTTTAGGTACCCATGCTTGTCTAAGTCCTGAGGGGTTAGTGCTGTAAGATGATCCAACCAACCTATAGTCAAATGACTTGACTCTAAGAGGTTGGCATCTATCTGTGCCATAATCATAACTCACTTTGGCAAATTGCTTGGGGGCTTTTGGTTCATACATCTGTCTCTTTTGTCTGTATGCCTCTGTGTGTGTTTTAGCAATTGCCTTCTTTGGGTAGTTGTGATATTTTTGAGTGTAGTGCCTGGGTGCATATGTGTGCTGATGATAGCTCTTTTGCCTTTGGAATGACCTTTCCTGAGTTCTAGGCCTTTGCCATTTGTGCTTATATTCCATAGGTCTTTGCTGATGTTTCACATTATTCCAATCAACTTGGCTTGGGTACTTTCTACCATTCCCATCATATGTGTTTCTTTGATAAACCTTCTGGGGTTTTTGGTAGCTCTGTTTATTCTTCACAGAGTACTTCCCATTTGGAGTTTGCCGAGGAACTCTGTTTGGATTTCTTTCATTTGTCCTCTCAAAGATACTCAATCGGCCGCTTCCTTTTCCTTTATATCCAAGGCCAATTTGTTTGTGATTGTGCTTTGGAGTGAATGAGGGTGTTGTAAGTCAAAGCGGCAACGATAATCTAGAGGGGGTGAATAGATTATCTCCATCTTTTCGATTTTGCCCTCTTTTTCGAACCGAATGCTCAAAGACAATATAAAGGTGCGGAATGTAAACAACACACGCCGATTTAAAGAGGTTCAACCCACCTAGGGCCTAATCCTCTACCACCCCAGTATATCCGGGATGGATTTCAAAATGAAAAAAAGATTTTATTAATTACCAAAATTAATACAACACCAACTTACAACACCTTGAAGAGCACCACACTCTTCTTCAACACCACCTTTGAGATTACCACAATCTCTATTGAAGATTACCACAATCTCCAACGACACCTTGTGAAGATTACCACAATCTTCAACCTTGAAGAATACCAAATTCTTAAACACCTCAACAAGAAGATTACCACAATCTTCTCACACCTAACACCTAGATCACCCAAGTGTGCTCTTACCACAAGAACACTCACGAGGATATCTTGTGTTGAATGATAACCCAAAAATTCAAGATTACAACTCGATAATTGATAATACAATAGAGTGCAAGTGTAATCAAGAATAGCCTAGACCTCAAGAATGTGAAAGTGAATAGCTAGTCAAATTACAACAAGAAATAAGACAATGTGAGAACAAGTGTATTCTTGAGTGTATCTTGTTGTGTTGTAGTTTTCTCTCTGATTGTGTTGCTTCAATTCTTCCTCTATTTACAGAAGATTTCTTGTACATGATAGGCTCCTCTTGGGGACATGAATTCTGTAAAAAATGTCAAGACAATTGAAGAAAAGAGCTGTTAGAAATCAATCCCACAAATTAAGGAAAAGATGTCTGCTGCACAACGGTTACATTTTTGCTGTCAAACTTAAGGGCGATCGGTCGCACACAAATAGACATTTGAAAAAGAGAATACACATTTACACAGGGCAACCGGTCGAAGTCTACCTCGACCAATCGACCTATGCCTCAACCGGTCCCCCATGGGTTTGGAAGAAAGAAAACGTTCGTTTCAATTTTTGCTCCTGTGTGCAGTCTCCTATAGGCGACGGTCGACGGCACCGGTTTGCCCTATAGGGCGACCGGTTGTTCCGACCATTTTCTCGCAAACATGAAGTTTTTCGGTTTCCTCAACTTTCGTGCGGGTTACCCTATACGACGATCGGTTGACCTCAAAACAAAAGTGTTATCCAATTTTATATCGAAAATAAACTTCAAGAAATACTCCGAAAAATAGTGAAAATATTTTAGACCGGTCGGGAGTATTAGGAAAATATTTAGAAAAATTGTTTTGGTGTAAAAATACATTAAAAAATCATTAAAAGTGTTGTCCAATTTTGTCGAAAATAAAACTTGAAGAAATACTCCGGAAAATATTAAAACCATTTTAAATCATTTAGGAGTATTTGGACAACCTTTAAAACCATTGTTTTGGTGTAAAATCAAAATCATCAAAATCATGATAAAACCATTTATCAAACAATCTCCCCCTTTTTGATGATTACAAACCAAAACAATTTTAACGAGGTCGATTTTGAAAACAAAACAATTTTACCGGTTGAAGAGAACTATCTGTTGTGAGCGACAACATTCCATGCAATAAAAACACAATGATGGGAGTAGAGATATTCAAACACATATAGCAAATGCTCCCCCTATCAACATGCACATCAATAGTAATATAGAAGCAACTAAAACATAAGCTAAAATCTTAGCTTTTCGATATTGAGCTTAAGTATCAATAACTTAAAAAGCTCCCCCTATCAAAGAGACATCATTAGAAACATATATACGTCCATACTACAACCAATGGACCAAGAATCATACACAACATATGGCTTTAGGAAGCCATAGCCTATAGCTTCTATTTGTTAAGCTTATTTTAGCTTCTTTGAGCTAAAGAGCTTATAACCTGTTTCTCCCCATTTGGAATCATCAAAAAGAATGTTAGCACGATAAATACATCATATATTCTTATCAAAGTGCGCAAGTAAACCAATGTATCAAGCTATTTGAACATTGAAGATTTTAAACCAAATATGAGGGAAGAGTCGAATCATACGACTTGTAGAAGCTTATGAAAGATCATTTGATAAGCAAAACATGATCTCTATAAATATATAAGACTTTTGAAATCGAGAGAATCATGTAGGTGATGAATTTTTCATTGAAACGTTTTATCGAACACTTGGCGAGCATCAAAAATTGAAAGAGATATATATAGCCCTTGTAAATGAAATCAAGCCAAGTTTTTCATCACCAAATGCGATTTAATAAAAATCATACATCAACAATCAATAAGCTCATTATAAACATATACAAATCTCATCAAGAAAATACATATATGTCAAGTTCTCAAGGGTTCAACCCAATTGAGATAAAGAAGTAGAATTCTTACCATTTAATCGGTGAATATGAGCAATGATGATGATAATTGAGCCTAAATACATCCAAGATATGAAATGTATGCAATAAAACAAAATTGGAGTGAAATTTGTGTGCAATTGACGAAGGGGACGAAAAATGAACAAAATAAGCCAAAATGGCTAAGTCAGGAAACATAACCATTTTTAACCAAAAAATCATCCAGGGCGACCGATCCAGGGCATGGGCGACCGGTCGAGCTTGTGGGCGACCGGTCGGCCCCTGCCCTGGCAGCCCACTGTTTTGGTTCTGTTTTTGAAATACCGAATTTGATCCAAAAATCCGATTTTTCGCCCCTAAGTTTTGAAAACGTGCAAAATGCAAACATAGACCTTATTAATTATACATTATGTCATAATTAAGCTCGAAATGAGGTAAAATACTCGGCGGTGAGCGATTAAAAAAGTCCGCAAGTTATACTTGAGGCGTAATTAAACACATCTCAAGTTTTTGTTAAACAGTAATCCCTTTGAAAAAATTATCGAATCTCAATATATTTAGTTCGAATATGACGAACCGTATTAAAAAAAATATTATCACCGGACTTGTTATCCCGAAAAATAATAACGTTTTAAGACTTTGGATACAACAAGTCATAAGAAAAAAATGCCTAAAAGTTTGAAAATTTCTTTTAACGGCACTTTAATGAGATTCGTTGGGATAGTTTTTGAAGTCAAGCATATAGACATAAGGCATATAAAATGTCGAGTCTATGGAAATAATAAAAGAGAAACGTACCTCGAACTTGTTTGTCAATTATCATGCCTACTTCAAACTTTTGTCAATTTTCACATTTATAGCCATATAGGTTGAAATGGATCTTCTTTCTTCAATGCTTAACTCCTTCAAGAATTATTTTGAAATATAACCATCTTCTTGGCATTGAATAATTAGTAGTCCAAGCAAGAAATTGAACTTCCCCATTACGCTCATCTCAAGCTTACTTAGTGTCAACTTAGAAAGACATCTTGCACAAATATACATTAGTAGCACCAAAGATAATATCAACAACATAAATTTGCACAAGTAAACAATATTGCCCTTTTTCAAAACAAGAAGTGTAGTATCAACTTTACTTTTTGTAAAATAATTTTGCAAAGATAGCTAAGTCAATCAACTATATACGGGGTACTTGAATCAACCGTACAAAGCCCTTTTATAAAAATCATCTGGCCTAAAATTTTAAACTCCGATAGACTTCTATTTGAATAAAACCATTTAGAAAATTGGATTTAACATCCATTTGGTAAAGCTTGAAATTTTTCTTAAAACAAGAATGAGCAAGTAAAATGCAAATAACTTCCAAAAGTGCTATGAGTGCAAATATTACATCAAAATCATTACCTTCTTCTTGAAAATACCTTCGAGCTACTAACCTTGCCTTAGTTCGAGCAATGTTTCCTTGTTCATCGAGTTTGTTCCAGAATACCCTTTCTGTCTTCTTCATTACTATCATCATAGGGCATCCAATTGATCTAAGGTGTTCATAATAGAACATTTACATCCAAATATTTTGAGGTAACAATATTTGGAGTACTTCGTTTCTCATCTACACAACTAAACAAACTCATTACCGGTATTGCTTATAAAAAAAATAGCCCAAGTGTAAAAATATGCCTCAATCATCAATCACAAAATATCTTGCATAAGAGCATCGTAGAAATAGACACTATATATATACCATGAAGCAAGAAACACATACTATGCATTTAGAATATCATCAAGAGTCTAATAAATCATGCAAGTTCAAATAAGCTTAAGAAAGCTATAAAAGGTCTCTTTTGAAATTAGAAAATCCGATAGCATATAGTTAAGACCTCATTTAAAAGAAGTATTTTAACAAGAGTTGACAAAGCAAATATGTGCAATCAAATATCGAATAGTGCCTTTCAAAAAAAATCTAAAAATCCTCTTAATGGCACTTGTATGAGATACTATGAAAAACAAGCACATAGGCACATAGCAATACATATATCGAGTCTATAAGAGTAAGAATAACACAAGTAAACGTATCTCGATAATTTATGCCTTTCTTGACAAATAATGACGTAAATGGCCATTTGTGAAAATATGTAAATACTACACAATTCTTAAAACGAGTCTAGCACAAATCATAATGATAAAAGTTTAGGCTAAGAGATATCACAAGTAAGCTTATGCTATAAAAAATCCACAAGAGATGATAACACAAAAAAATACACAAGAGTTTTAAAAATATCATATAAGGTCTTCTTTTTTCAAAAATATTTTAAAAGCACAAATTTATATTGAAGACCTTAATTAAAAAAAAATACTTGAAAACTCATTTCCAATATAGGCACAAATAAAAACATGCATACTAACTAGATAAAATGCATATTTAACTAGGGAGATACGGGTTACCAATTACGCCATTTCAATGGGTTGTGCCGTTCCCATTGTTGATGAAATCTTCCCTTTGAGAAGTCACTTTGTTGATGATGACTTCTTTGATTACTCCATTTCCAAGGTTTGTTGCCTTCCCATTGTTGAAAATCTCTTCTTCTTTGAAAATCATCTTGTTGATGATGTCTTTGCCATTTCCAAGGATTGTGTTCTTCCCATTTTTGATTATATACTCTTCTTGGAGATTGGCTTTGTCGAAAATAGTTTCTCCTTCTTTGATCAAATGAAATGGTCATTTGATGTCTTCTTGGCGGTATAAATTTTCTTCGATCATTATTTCGCCGGGTACCTAATATGACATTGTTTTGTGGCACCCTCATATGTTTGGGTCCTTTGAGATTAGTCTTGAGACTTTAGGTCTCCAACAATAATTAGAGCTATTTCTAGCCCGACAAGTATTTACCGTATGGCCCTTTTTACCGCAATAAAAACATGTAATAATTCTAGGAGCATAATGACCAACGTGCTTAGAGACTTGATTCTTTTTCATGTGATTGACACCCTTAGGCTTATGATCAAGTTCTAGTTTCGAATTATCACAACATTCAACAATATTGGTCATTCTATCGGCACTCAAGTTGGATTTAGATAAATCATTTTTCAAGCAATTTATATCCTCAACAAGAGTACTATTTTCTTTCTCAAGGTTTCTAACCTTGTCAAGAGTGGTGGTGTGAGCACATGATAGTGATTCATAGGAAGTAAATAAACTATCCTTATCATTCTTTAAAACAATGAATTCCTTTTTCAAATATTGTATTTAACAAGTAAGTTTTGGAATTCATCTTGTAGTTCATCAAAATCATTTTGCAAATCACTATAATCATTATCATAGGAAGTAGAGGGTTTAGAACTTACCTTGTTTTCTTCTTCGATGCCTATGAGACATTTTTCGACTTCATCATCGGAATTTGTAAGAGGCTCATCCCATATTGTTGGATTTGATGTTGTATCCATTTGAGAAGTAGATGCTTTTGAGTTGCTCCTTTTATTTGCATATACCTCATAGATGGCTTCTAATTTTTTCCATACTTCATGTGCCGATCGAATACCTACAACATGATCAAATTCCAAAGTGGTAAGTGAACAATGTAAAATATTAAGAGCTTTACCATTTAAGGAGATGATTTTATTCTCTTCATCATTGGGCTCTTTTAAGCCTTTGGAGGTGTGTGATGTGTCCTTCATCGGAATGGATTCTCCATTGATGACGGTGTTCCAAATATCAAACCCGCAACCTTGTAAATAACATTCCATTCTTTCTTTCCAAAATATAAAATTTTTGGAATCAAACCGAGGTGGCTTGGTGGTGGAGGTGCCGGAAAGATGAGCTTCGTTCTTAGCCGACGACCGTTCCTCTTCACTCGCGATGTGAAACGAGCTTGCCAAAGAGTTTGACTTTGATACCACTTGTAAGTCCAAGCGGCTACGATAATCTAGAGGGGGGGTGAATAGATTATCTCCATCTTTTCGATTTTGCCCTCTTTTTCGAACCGAATGCTCAAAGACAATATAATGGTGCGGAATGTAAACAACACACGTCGATTTAAAGAGGTTCAACCCACCTAGGGCCTAATCCTCTACCACCCCAGTATATCCGGGATGGATTTCAAAAAGAAAAAAAGATTTTATTAATTACCAAAATTAATACAACACCAACTTACAACAACTTGAAGAGCACCACACTCTTCTTCAACACCACCTTTGAGATTACCACAATCTCTCTTGAAGATTACCAAAATCTCCAACGGCACCTTGTGAAGATTGCCACAATCTTCAACCTTGAAGAATACCAAATTCTTCAACACCTCAACAAGAAGATTACCACAATCCTCTCACACCTAACACCTAGATCACCCAAGTGTGGTCTTACCACAAGAATACTCACAAGGATATCTTGTGTTGAATGATAACCCAAAAATTCAAGATTACAACTCGATAATTGATAATACAATAGAGTGCAAGTGTAATCAAGAATAGCCTAGACCTCAAGAATGTGAAAGTGAATAGCTAGGCAAATTACAACAAGAAATAAGACAATGTGAGAACAAGTGTATTCTTGAGTGTATCTTGTTGTGTTGTAGTTTTCTCTCTGATTGTGTTGCTTCAATTCTTCCTCTATTTATAGAAGATGTCTTGTACATGATAGGCTCCTCTTGGGGACATGAATTCTGTAAAAAATTGCAAGACAATTGAAGAAAATAGCTGTTAGAAATCAATCCCACAAATTAAGGAAAAGATGTCCTTTGCACAATGATTACATTTTTGTCATCAAACTTAAGAGGCGGCCGGTCGTCGACACAAATAGACGTTTGAAAAAACGAATACACATTTACACAGGGCAACCGGTCGACGTCTACCTCGATCGGTCGACCTATGCCTCAACCGGTCCCCCTCATGGGTTTGGAAGAAAGAAAATGTTCTGTTTCAATTTTTGCTCCCAGGTACCAGTCTCCCTATAGGGCGACCGGTCGACGGCACTAGTTGCCCTCACCATTTTCTGCAAACATGAAGTTTTCTGGTTTCCTCAACTTTCAGGTACGGGTTGCCCTATACGGAGACCGGTTGACCTCAAAACAAAAGTGTTATCCAATTTTATATCGAAAATAAACTTCAAGAAATACTCCGAAAAATAGTGAAAATATTTTAGACCGATCGGGAGTATTAGGACAACATTTAGAAACATTGTTTTGGTGTAAAAATACATCAAAAAATCATTAAAAGTGTTGTCCAATTTTGTCGGAAATAAAACTTGAAGAAATACTCCGGAAAATATTAAAACCATTTTAAATCATTTAGGAGTATTTGGACAACCTTTAAAACCATTGTTTTGGTGTAAAATCAAAATCATCAAAATCATGATAAAACCATTTATCAAACAGGTGCAACATTTGGTGTCTTTGATTTTTGAGATGCTTCATTACTTGAAGATCCTTTTTCCAAAATCACTCTGGGAGTTTGATTGTGCACAAAGGAATTGAATCCTATGCCTGTCTTATCTCCACACTCTTTTTGGCTCATAATAAGGTCATCCAATGATTTGGATGCCTTTGTAAATGATGCAATCATGTTTTTGAGATCATTTTCTCTCTTTTCTATAGCGGCTATCTCTGCTATTAGTTTAGCATTATCAGCCTTCAACTCTTTGTTCTCATCAGCTATGTGGCTTAGAGTACTCAGCTCCTTAGTCAGCTGTGAGTTTTGGCTTTTGAGCTGGCTGTTTTCCTCATTTAATAGTGTGTGTGAGGATTTAATGTGCTCAAAGTCTTTCATCATTTTGCCTAATGAATCATAAAGATCAGTGGGTAATGAAGTGTGTGTGTCACGATCACTATCACTAGAATACCGAGTGAGATGAGTTAGAGTGTACCTCATCTTCTTGGTCAAGTTGATCTTTTTCTTTAGCCATTAGACAGATCATTGCTTCTTCTTCAGAATCACGTAAGTAGTCAGCTTCACTACTCTTGTAGTCTGCTGTTTTTTTAGACTTAGTTGTGTCAGCAGTCTCTGCAGCCAACATAGCCTTTTTCTTTTCCTCTCTTCTTTCTCTGAAGACTCTTCTTTCTTCTTCATTCCTGTATTTATTCACTACAGGATATGGCGATCAGCAAAGCAAAGTGTCCTGTTTGTCTACAGTTCCAACACAAGTTCTCAGCTCTTTGATCAGCTCTTTCCGTTCTTGGGTTATCAGCTCTCTGATATTCAACCTTTTGATGCTCAACTCTCTTGGGTGGCCTATCTTCCCTTGACTTGGAGGGAGCTGAATGTATCCTTGAGGATTCACCCTTGTTTCTTTTATAGTTCTTGTTGAAGAACTTGTTGAATCTTTTAACCATCAGGGCAATTTCCTCCTGTCAATGACTTATTTGACCTCAGCTCTCTTCCCATCCTTGACTATAAGTGCAGATGTTTTGGGTATAGCTGTCTCCTCTTGATCTTTTCTTCTCAGCTCAAACTCGTAGGCTTTGAGATCTGAGAATAGCTCATGATTGGATGTTGTTGTGAGGTTCATTGAATGTCTCAGGGCCATGACCTTCATTTCCCATTCAGGGAGGCTTCTCGAGAATCTTCATACACATTTCTTCGTGTATATTCTTTCCCAAGTCTTGATAGTTCATTTGTGATTTGGTGAATCGAGCATCCAGCTGATCCAAGGTTTCACCTGCAAGCATTTTAAAATTTTCAAATTTTCGTACAGCAATGGACAATTTGTTTTCTTTAATTTGCTCGGATCCTTCACAAATTAAAGTTAATTTACCCCAGATTTGTTTTGCAGTTTGACAAGATTTGACTTTGTTGAACATTGCTTTGTCCAAGGTTTTGTAAAGTATGTCCTTGGCCACACTGTCCAAGTTGTATATTTTTATGTCCTCGTTTGTCCATTTAGTCCTTGGTTTCTCAACCAGGGGTGGTCTTTCTTCAGCCGCAGCTTCTTCTCCTTCAGCTGCGGCTGCTCTCCGTACAGATGTGTTCACTTTTAGTATTTGTAGTGGCCCATCCTCTATTACTATCCACATTTCATCATGTAAAGCAGATAGATGAGCCTACATACGAATTTTCCAGTCATCAAATTCCTCAATAGTGAACATAGGAATGCGTGTCAAATTTGCTTACATGATAATAACTTAGCTGAATAAAAATGGCTTTTGTAAGAGCAAGTGTTAAAAATTTCTTTGAGAGATTGGAGATCTAGTTCAGTAACCAGTGCGGAAGGCTCAATGAACCAACCGCTATGATACCACTTGTAGGTCCGAAGGGGTGTAAGCAAGGTTTAGAAGGGGGAGTTGAATAAACCTTACCAACTTTTCGATTTTAGTACTTTTAAAATATTACAGAGTTAATTTCACAGCTATGTCCTTGAGGGACAGTTAAATTAGTTAACCAACAGAGTTAGCCACTCAACAGACTCGATTGAGTTGTTGATAGAATAACTCAACTGTTTATTCTAAACCTTAACTTGGCTGTGATGAAATTTTCAGCGGAAGACTTAACACCCTTGAATTTGATTTAACTTTGTTTTAACACTTGGTTTTAACACTTTGTTAATTATTAGTTGGATAACACTTTGTAAATGACACAAGTAAATTTTATAGAGGTTCGAAGATGGGGTAATTCTTCTACTCCTCTCTTCTCCAACTCCTGGATGAATCCACTAAGTAATGATCAGAGTACAAAGTGGTTATCAGTCTAGAGACAATTCTTGATCACGCTTGGTGACTTGCTCCTTGGACTCGGTCACGGAGATGCCTTGATCACACGGTGGCTTCTCGTCCGGCTCGGCTTCTTCACGGGCGTTGCGCTTACTACTTGACTCACTTTCTCAGGCTTCTTGGATTTGATTACGAAGCCCTCTAATAACTTGAGATTGGTTCGAACATGAACCTTTCTACAATCCTCCTTGGAAAGTAGACCACTTTTGATTCTTCAAAAGTTTCCTCTTCAACAGTTTGAAGTTGTCTTTCCTTCATGACTTGGTGTTGGATCAATTTCCTTTGAGATTTATGCTTGAGGATTTTGCTTGAATAACTTGAGAATATTTTGCAGGTTACCGTATTAATATTGCTTGTTATCTCATGTGTGCAAGGTAACCTTTTCTCAAAGTGATTCCTCAGCCTTTTATAGTGAACTTTCAAAAATATGCCCGTTGAAGAGATTGGCTGATTTTCAAAAGTCACTTGTGTTCGTTGGCTTGTCTTGTTGCAGTCCTTGATGTTGACATTTCCACTTATTTAATGTCTTGCAACATTGCAACATTTCTGACACTTGGTGCAGTGCTTCCTATTGGTTTGTTCCTTTTGCACACAACTGGAACTTATACTTTATCTCTGACAACTTTAACAGGTTACTATTCTGAGTAACATTCTTGACTTTTATCAATGGATCTCGTTTAGTTGTCTTGACTTGACTGCAGTCCTTTATTTCCCATGTGACTTTGAGTTAGCTTCCAATCAATGGATGACTCATCTGTCACTTCAACTTGAGACTTGGCTTTTTGAGTTGACTTGACTGACTCCTCATACAGCTGTATCACAGCCGATACTCTTTCAGTCGAGTCCTTGACATCTCTTCCTTGTCACACTCAGCTGCTTCACAGCGGAGTCTTCATTCTAGTCTTCAGTTGACTTCTTGTATTCCCAGGCATATCTGACTTGACTCAGCTTGTTCATCCTTATCTATTACAATACGAATTACAAGGAAAATGGGGTGCCAACTTTCTAGTCTAAGTTTTACATGGCATTCATCAAAATCTAAGCAATAAATTTCCCAACAGTTTGACTCCGAACCACTGTATGAGGCCTGGGAGAGATTCCAGGATTTATTGAGGAGGTGTCCACAACACGGGTTCCCAGAGGATCAACAGCTTGGCTTCTTTTATAATGGGTTGATGGGACATACTATATCATTTGTAGATGTCGCGACATGAGGCGCTTTACTCTCTGAATTCCCCCAAGATGCATTCAACTTGCTTGAAGAGATGGCAATGAATAGCTATCAGTGGCCCTCCGAGAGGAAAAATGTGAAAAGGGTAGCCGAAGTCTCTGATTCGGACCCAATCAAGGCATTGACAGCTCATATGACTGCGTTGACAAATCAGTTGAGTGTTTTGACAAAGGGGACTGAAGGAAACATGGGTGCAAATAATGGGGGAGTTTCTCAAGATCCCATGGAGGAAGCTAAATATGTCAATAACCGGAATTTTAACAATTACCGGAATAATTAGACTCATACCCATTATCATTCGGGTGTAAGAAATCATGAAATTTTTTCCTATGCGAACACGAAGAACGTGATGCAACCACTGCCGGAGTTCGATGTGACAAATGGTGTCATTAATGCAGAGACATAACCATCAATGGAAGATGTTCTTACTTCATTTATGAGTCAGACAAGTTCATTCATAAATGAAACTAGGATTCCATTTAGCAAGGATGAGGCTATGCTAGACAAAATTGAGGCACGTGTCACTCAATTGGCCAAAACTATGGGCTCACAAATGAAAAGTCTTGAAACCCAGATTGGCCAATTAGCTACGATTGTTGGTGGGCAGCATCAGAAAGGCCAGTTTCCGAGTAACACTGTGGTAAATCTGAAGGAGTAGTGTAAAGTCATTCGTCTGAGGAGTGGAACGGAATACGAGGGGCCGAAAATTTCAGAAAGCACTGAGAATACGCAACCACGCATAGCCCGTGCACCTACGCACAGGTAGGTCGTGCGTGGTGCAGAACAGGGGTATAAAAATTCTGGAGATGCAGACCCGGAAGCAAATGGCAATGTTGAGGCCGACGAAGGAACCGAGGGACATATTGATGAACAAAAAGGGTTTGAGAAGCTTAAATCTTCTTCTAACTCTGATTTTTCTAAACTTACTACTCCCCTTCCTTTTCCCCAATGTTTTCAAAAGAAAAAGCTAGCGCGCACTTTGCAAAATTCCTTAATATATGTAAAAAACCGCATATTAACATACCTTTTGCAGAAGCATTGGAGAAAAAGCCCAATTATGCTAAATTTCTAAAGGATGTTATGTCAAAGAAGAGAAAGATGACAAGTTTCGAGACAGTCAATCTGACAGAGGAATGCAGTGCAATAATTCAAAGAAAACTACATCAGATTAAAGATCCAGGGAGTTTCACTATTCATTGTGCAATTGGTGGTGTTTTCTTTAATAAAACACTTTGCGATTTAGGAGCAAATATTAACTTGATGCCCTTTGTTAGAGATTTTTGTATCCGCAAATCCACAGGGAATAATTATCGAATTATCGCTAAGTATTATAATATAGTAGTCTAACTTTATTTAGAAATTCAATATTTGATGGAGTTGAGTATACTAAAAATACCAAAAATAGATCAAGAATATGAAAATATCAATGAGTTTATCCAAATGATTAAATGAATTCTAGAGGTGTGATGAATCTAGTTATCCATTATGTTATCAATATGGTTTATCAATCATCAATTACCAATTTATAAGTCAAGATTTCTACAATAATCATTTCCTCTCTCGAGTGCCAAATGATTTTAGATTTCAATTGGGAAATCAATATCTCTATAAAAATCACCAATTGAAATCTCAATAAAAGCTATGAATCTTGATAAATGACTTCAAAGGATTCACAAATCTCTCAATTCGATGAAATCCTAGGTCATGCTATTCTAAGGACATGTATTCAATTACCTCTCTCAAGTGTCAAATCAAATACACCAAACACTCTAAATTATTGATCAAGTAATTTAGATGCAATAGATCCAAATAGCATAAATAAATTGATAGATCTAGATTGACAAACCACAATCTCAAAACATAAGTTCAAACATAGATTACATCATCCCCCTAGAATTATAGAGTTTAGCTCATGATTAAAGAAAATGAATCCATAAGAATACAACAATACATCTTACAAGATATGAAGAAAGCAACAAAATAAGAACAAGAGTTGAGGGATCTTCTCTATTTCTAGATGATAGAGCCTCCAATCTTCTTATCCAAGCTCTTCCCAAGATGTCCCAAACCTTCTTCTTTGTCTTGTGGCTGTTTTCTTGTCTTCCCAAGGGTCCAAGATCCCTAATTTCAAGCCCCAAGGCTAGTATTTATAGTCCACAAAAGTCCAAGAAAGGGAGTAGGTGAACCTGGGAAATTATGCCACGGGCGCTGCGGCGCCAGCACGATGTTGCAATTTTTACCGCCCAGGCGCTGCAGCGCCTAGCGTTGGGCGCTGCATCACCCACACGCATCCGCCAAACCTGCTAACCCTGTCATGGGCGCTGCGGCACCCAGGGCCAGGCGCTGCAGCGCCCGCCCGTCCTTAGGCCAAAATGCGATTTTTCCTTCTTCAAACGCGATTTCTTCTTTCTTCGCGCCGTTTTTCATCGTTTTCTTCATTTCTCGGCTACCAAATATGTATTGACTCTTCATCGACACTAATTGAAATAAATTAGACTCTAATGACTCTAAAAACACCCAAAAATAACACCAAATCCTAATCTAAAATACTCAATTAATTGGTAAAATACCAACTTAACAAATACCCCCAAACTTAAGCTATTGTTTGTCCTCAAACAATTATACTCCAAAATGAAAAACAAACAATACAACAACACAAGCAACTACAAAACTCCACAAACCAATAAAATTTGTCTAAATACTCATTTCACTATCAATCAAGCATGCATTTTGACATTTTGATCAAAAGTGTTGAATATTCATGACAATTCCATTTATATTATTCAAATTGATTTACGCAATCGAATGTTATCAAGATGATCCACTTTTAGGTATCAAAAGATAATGATTACCGGATTCCATAAGCTTGTTATTCACACTAATCTCCACAAATGTAGGCTAATATAACACAAGGATCAATAGGGCTTTCAAAGCTTGTAATGTGGCTTAGGGTCAGGTATGAAAATTTAGGATTAAGTGGCTCAACTCACCCAAACACACAATTATTTCTTCAAATCACCAATTGCCAAACAAAATGGCTACCTTCACTTTTGTTGAATTTTCAATTATTCTCCCTTTACGAGCCTCAATTTTCAAAATTTGTTTTTTTGAATATGATCTTCCGAAACCCCCAAACTTAATCTTTTGCATATTTTAACACATGGGGTTTCATATTTTCTTTTTCTCGGCAACTTCATGCGAGTGAGCACATACCCTACTTATCACATCCTTCTCAACCTTCAATCATTTTGTGTGTATGTGTGATGGGTAATTAGGATTTTCACATGTAAGCTCAAGGTAAAAGATTGGTTGCCGAAGAAAAGGTTTAGTAGGCTCAAAAGGGGACACTAGTGAAATTATATCGTACAAAGGTAGTCATTTTGGCTCTAGCTTATTCAAATATGGCCTAAATCATTTCCTTAATGTTATTTCACCTAGGATTTTGCCTCAATTAGTGATCGAACAAGTTCTAGAATCCGGTGGGATCATACAAGCAACACTCAACTTCATTAATCATTTTCAAATAAGTTAACAGAATTATTCACCACTTAAAAAGCATGCTCTCGTGACAGTTCAACTCGTGATCAACAAATCTACTTAGTCATGCAGTTCTACAGTTCAGCAAACTACCCGACTCGACTCAACTTGATTTTTTAATTTTTTTTGACACGACTCAAAAGACACAAATACAGATTACACCCCCCCAAACTTGAATTGAACATTGTCCTCAATGGAGAGTGAGAAAAACTTTCCTGGTAGCCGGAGCGCCAAGGACTCCTCATTGGAGTCGTGTGGTGAAAAGTGAGCAATAGGACCCGCTGGTGGTGGTGTCGGGAACTAAAATTGTGGGTGCGTCTGGCTATAAATCTAGGCAAGTACTCGGTTGTGCTCATTCACATATTCTTCCCGTGCCGCTCTGTGGCGTTGCTCAGCTACAAAAGCCCTTCTCAATTCTCATACATCGCGAACTAATGCGTCTGAAGGGTTGCTCTCGTGATGTGAGCGTCTGGAACGAGAATGTCTTGCCGCTGAACCGGATGGAGCGTGGATATTCTGTGGTTGGGCATGAGTATCAGGCTCAATAGCCTGCAGGGCAAATTCGGGATCAAGGATATATCCCGCACCCTTCGGATTAGGCACACCACCTGCCCATTCGTCATAGGAAGAAATACTAGCCGAATCTATAGGTCCCTTAGGCTTTTCCAATAGCTCGGAGCTATCCCACTTAACACCCCTCTTTTTACATAACCCACAAATTAAACTCGGCAAGACTAGTCCCCCGGATTTGGGGTGTAGCATTTTGTGACAAAGGGACGTTGCAATAATTACCGCTGGGTCGAATTGTATGTCAGTAACTAATGCATATAAAAGATGGGCTCGTTCCTTAGTGACATCACTGACATGCTTGGTTGGTATCAAATTGTTGCATATGAAGTGGAACCAAGCTCGCCCATACCGACTAAGACTCGTGTGCGGAAAAGCAGAAGCACCTCCCACCACTTTAATATGATGTACTTCAGTTCCAGGCCGACATAAGGTATTACAAATCTCCTCCATACTCGGTGGTTGCGAGATAAATTCAACATACGGTGAGTGATCAACCTCCGGTAGTCCATAATATCCTCTTATCGCTTCTGTATCAGTGTATACTTTTTGTACTCCACGTATGAAAACCTCCGAGTGATAGCCAGTTTTGGACTTCGCACTCGCATAAAAGTCTCGGACAATATTCGGTGCGAATGGTCCAGGTTGTGTAAGTCCAAGTGGCTACGATAATCTAGAGGGGGGTGAATAGATTATCCCGGTTTTTCAGATTTTGCCCTCTTTTTCGTAAAACTCAAGCAAAGATGAAATGCTAAGTGCGGAAAGTAAATAGCACACGTCGATTTATAGTAGTTCAACCCACCTAGGGCCTAATCTACTACCACCCCAGTATATCCGGGATGGATTTCAAAAAGAAAAAGGATTTTATTAATTTGCAAAAATTAATACAACACTTGAGGATTACCACAACCTCTTACACCACCTTGAGGATTCCCACAATCCTCTTACAACACCTTTGAAGATTACCACAACCTTCAAACACCTATCACCTAGATCACCCAAGTGTATTCTTACCACAAGAATACTCACAAGGATGTCTTGTGTTGAATGATGACCAAAATCAAGATTACAACTCAATAATGATTGATACAATATGAGTACAAGTGTAATCAAGAATTGAAAGCTAGACCTCAAATGTGTGCAAGTGAAAGTGCTAAGGCTAATACAACAAGATATATGAAAGTGTTTGCTTGATTGCTCTTTGCTTGTGTAGAGTGTTATATATTGTTGCTTGAATGAAGCCTCTATCTACGAGGAGAGGACTTGGCTTTCATTTCCAGGACATTAGCTCTCCTCCTTGGGGAGTGATTTCTTTGCAAAAGAAGCCATTTAAAATGATCAATATAGGCTTTGTTAGAAATCAATCCCACAAAATAGGGAAAAGCTGTCTGAAAACGCAACGGAGTTTGCTGATACACATGGGGTTCGATCGGTCGCGCAGAGATAAGATTGAAATTGAATTCTGCGAATTTTTACACGGGGGGACCGATCGGAGGGTGCGACGGTCATCGCCTTAGTCGTGACCGGTTGGACTTGAAGAATTTACGAAACAGAGAAGTCTGAACCAAGAGGGTGTTAGATAAATGTTTTTATCATGATTTTGATGATTTTGTTCAAATGAGTTTTTATACCAAAACAATGTCCCTAAATGTTGTCCCAACACTTCCGATCGATCTAAAATGTTTTACTATTTTTGGAGTATTTCTTGAAGTTAATATTCGATTTAAAATTGGACAACACTTTTGTTTCAGCTCGACCGGTCGCCCTATAGGGCAACCCGTACTGAGTTGAGTTTTGAAACAGAAAATGGGGACGTAAAAAAAAAAAGGGCGAAGCGGGCGGCCGGTCGGCCGGTCGGCCGCGGGCGACCTACACTGCGCAAGTTGGATTTTGTTGTTCTGCTGTTTCGTAAAAATGTCAAGCGGCAACCGTCACTGACTAAGAGGCGGCCGGTCGCACCCCCTTCGACCGGTCCCCCTGTGTAAAAATTCGCGAGAATTCAATTTCAATCTTATCTCTCTGCGACCGGTCGAACCCATGTTTGACAACAAACTATCCGTTGTATTTTGATGACTTTTCCCTATTTTGTGGGATTGATTTCTAATGACTATATTGATGATTTTAAATGGTTTCTTTTGCAGCAAATCACTCCCCAAGGAGGAGCCAATGTCTGGAAATCAAAGCCAAGACCTCTCCTATAAATAGAGGCCTCATTCAAACAACAAGACATAACACTCCATACAAGCAAAGAGCAAACAAAGCAAACACTTTCATATATCTTGTTGTATTAGCCTTAGCACTTTCACTTGCACAAATTTGAGGTCTAGGCTTTCAATTCTTGATTACACTTGTACTCATATTGTATCAATCATTATTGAGTTGTAATCTTGATTTTGGTCATCATTCAACACAAGACATCCTTGTGAGTATTCTTGTGGTAAGAATACACTTGGGTGATCTAGGTGATAGGTGTTTGAAGGTTGTGGTAATCTTCAAAGGTGTTGTAAAAGGATTGTGGTAATCCTCAAGGTGGTGTAAGAGGGTTGTGGTAATCCTCAAGGTGTTGTATTAATTTTTGGTAAATTAATAAAATCTTTTTCTTTTGAAATCCATCCCTGAGGATATCTTTGGGGTGGTAGAGGATTAGGCCCTAGGTGGGTTGAACCTCTTTAAATCGACGAGTGTTGTTTTATTTCCGCATTTACATTCCGTCTTTGTTTGATTATTCGAAAAAGAGGGCAAAATCTGAAAAACCGAGATAATCTATTCACCCCCTCTAGATTATCGTAGCCACTTGGACTAACAAGTGGTATCAAAGCCAAACTCTTTGGCTAGCTCGTTCGAAGTAAAGAGGAAAGATCCATGGCTACGAATGACGCTTATCTCACCACCGGCGCCTCCACCAACAAGCCACCATTGTTCGACGCCAACAACTACGCATTTTGGAAAGACCGTATGGAGTGCTTTCTACAAGGGTGCGGATTTGACATATGGAATGTGGTTATTGAAGGAGTTGATCAACCAACGAAAAAAATGGAGGATGGCACCTCGACTCTAAACCTTTCAAGGAGTTCGATGAAAATGATAAGAAGGCTTTCTCTCTAAGCGGTAAGGCCTTAAATATTTTGCATTGCTCACTTACCGCCACCGAGTACAATCGCATACGAGGCATAAGGTCGGCACATGAGGTTTGGGAAAAATTGGAGACTATATATGAAGGGACAAAGAAGGTCAAGCAAGCTAGAAAGACCATGCTTGTTAAAGACTTTGAAAACTTTAACATGTATGATGGTGAAAGCATCTCCAAGATGGTGGAAAGGCTTGACAACATTGTCAATCCTCTTGTGGCCCTCGGTAAAGTCATCTCCAAAGAAGACAAAGTGACTAAGGTATTGAATGCTCTTCCCGGCTCATGGTCCGAAAAGGTGACGACAATCACGGAAGCACAAAATCTTGAGACACTCAAGTTTGACGAGCTCATCGGGAACCTCCTCATCTATGAAGTCTATCTCAAGGAGAGGAAAAATACCAAACCAACCATCAATCAATCGGGTATGCAAAATATTCCTAAAGGTCTTGCTTCCTCTTCTAATAATACATACTATGATAATGATGATGATGATGAGGAGACAGCCGCACTTGTTCGAAAATTTGCAAATTTTGTGAATAAAAATAAAGCAAGAAAACCAAGAGATAATGCTTGCTTTAAGTGCGGAAAGCCCGGGCACTTCATAGCCGATTGCCCAAAACTCAATGAGGAGGAACAAAAGAAAAAGAAGCCTTTTCCGAAAAAGAAGGCTCTAAATGCGGATGTCAAAACTTGGGATGAGCTACTCGAGACATCCGACGAGGAAGGTGAAACCGAACATGGTCTTATGGCTATAGGCGATGAAAATAATGAGGTACGCTCTAACTCCTCTACCTCCTCCTTAGTTGATGAATTGCAATGTGATTTTGATGAGTTGCAAAATGAATTTCAAAAATTGATTGTTAAATACAAGAGTTTAAAGAAGGAGCATAAAGAGCTTAAAATAGAAAAGGATAAATTATTTACATCTTATGAGACTCTTGATCATGTTCATGCTATTACACTTACTCAAATTCAAACTCTTGAAACCGAGAAACAAATGCTCACTAATGATATTGATAATTTGAAAAAGGATGTGCATCGTTTTAATTTAAGCACGGATAAGGTTACTAAAATTTTAGATGCACAAAGAGGTGAGCATTCAAAACAAGGACTTGGTTACAAACCATTTCAAAAGTCTTTAAGAAAAATAACCAAGGTCCGACTTTCATACGTGCTAGTAGCTCTCATACTCCTACTTGTTTTTATTGTGGCAAAATTGGACATTATGCTAATAATTGCAAATTGAGAAATAGCTCTAGTTATGTTTGGAGACCCAAAGGTCTCAAAACTAACCCCATGGACCCCAAAATTATAGGGTACCTAAAAGAAATGCTTTTGTAGGTAATAGGGGCTATAACAACCATGGAGGATTCGAAATGGCTCGTGGACAGCGGATGTTCACGCCATATGACCGGGAGGAGAGAGCTTTTTACCAACATCAAGCTCCAAGAAGAGGGTATGGTCATGTTCGGCAATGGCAAAGGAAAAATTCTTGGAAATGGAGAAATTGGTAACTCTTCTTTCTCTCTTTGTAATGTTCTTTTAGTAGAAGGGCTTAAGTTTAATTTGATAAGTGTTAGCCAACTTTGTGATTCAAATTATGATGTTTCTTTTAATAAAGAAAAATGCCTTATTCTTAAAAATGGTAATATTATTTGTGAAGCAAATAGAAAAGGCAATCTTTACAAAATTTGTACTAGTGATTTGGTTAGTCAAAATGTTTCTTGTCTTGTCGCCAATAATGATTTAACGAGTTTATGGCATAGGCGACTCGGACATGTTGGATACAAGAATTTGAAAAATATTTACAAAAACCAACATGTAAAAGGACTACCCAAATTGAATTTTGAAAATCTTGGCTTATGTGACACTTGTCAAAAGAACAAATTAGTTAAGAGTAGTTTTAAGCCCAAAAATGAAATTTCCACTACCAAACCCCTACAATTGCTTCACCTTGATTTGTATGGGGATATTGGTACGGCTAGTCTAAGTGGAAAACATTACACTTTCGTTATTGTCGATGATTTTTCTAGATACACTTGGGCTCTTTTTCTTGCAAATAAAAGCGATGCCGTTAATGAGTTTGTTAAGTTGTGTAGACGCATTGAGAATGAAAAGGAAGATACTATTAAAACTATTCGAAGTGATCGAGGCGGAGAATTTGACGGTGAGTTTAGAGTCTTTTGTGAAACCAAGGGATATACGCACAATTTATCGGCTCCAAGGACACCTCAACAAAATGGTGTAGCCGAAAGGAAGAATCGGACGCTACAAGAAATGAGTCGGTCCATGCTCAATGAATTTTCTCTTCCAAAATATTTTTGGGCCGAAGCCGTAAGTACCGCTTGCTATGTCATTAATCGAGTTTATATTCGTCCTAAAATGAATAAAACTCCATATGAGCTTTGGAAAGGAAGAACTCCAAATATTAGTTATTTCAAAATATTTGGATGTAAGTGCTTTATTTTGAATACTAAGGATCAATTGGACAAACTTGATCCTAAGGCCGATGAAGGAATATTTATGGGGTATTCAACCAAGAGCAAATCATATCGGGTTTACAACAAGACTAGCATGGTTGTTGAAGAATCTATTCATGTCAAATTTAATGAAGCCTCGGGTGTTGAAAGAATACCCAATGACGATAGTGATGAAGAGGATATTGTTGAACCTATTGTTCAAAGTGATGCTCATAATGATAAACCTTCTATTTCATATGATCAACCTTCAAGTTCAAATGTTCCTCAAGAAGATAGGGGTGATACTTGAATCTTCCCGTAGCATTGAAATTTAAGGAGATCACCCAAAAGATCTTATTATTGGTGATCCCCTTGATAAAGTAATGACTCGAAGGAATTTTGCCGAGAAAGCTCTTATATCTCAAAAAGAGCCTAAAAATGCTAAGGAAGCTATTGAGGATGAAGATTGGTTTTGGAAATGCAAGAGGAGTTGAATCAATTTGAAAGAAATGATGTATGGGAATTAGTACCTTGTCCTCCATCTCAAACAATTATTGGTACAAAATGGGTATTCGGAACAAACTTGATGATCAAGGCAACATTGTTCGAAATAAGGCTAGGTTAGTAGCTCAAGGGTATTGTCAAGAAGAAGGTATTGACTATGATGAAACTTTTGCACCGTAGCACGTTTAGAAGCTATTCGTATTTTACTTGCCTATTCTTGTTTCAAAAATTTCAAACTTTACCAAATGGATGTTAAATCCGCTTTCTTAAATGGTATTATTCAAGAAGAAGTCTATGTAAAACAACCTCCGGGGTTTGAAAATTTTTCTAGGCCTAATGATGTTTATAAACTTAAAAGGCTTTGTATGGTTTAAAACAAGCACCCCGTGCATGGTATGATAGACTTAGCTCTTTTCTTTTGCAAAATGGTTTTACAAGAGGTAAAGTTGATACTACACTCTTTGTTTTTGAAAAAGGGCAAGATTGTTTACTTGGGCAAATTTATGTTGATGATATTATCTTTGGTGCTACTAATGAATCTTTGTGCAAGAAATTCTCCAAGTTAATGCAAGGTGAATTCGAGATGAGTATGATGGGGAGCTAAACTTCTTCCTTGGACTTCAAATTAAGCAATGCCAAGAAGGTATTTATATTTCGCAATCAAAGTATACAAAAGAACTTTTGAAGAAGTTCGGCATTGAAGAAGGAAGAACCGTCTCGACTCTATGGCAACCAATGTCAAAATTGACAAAGATGAAAAAGGCAAGACGGTTGATGAATCCAAGTATCGAGGTATGATTGGTAGTTTACTTTATTTAACCGCTAGTAGACCGGACATTCTTCATGCCGTATGCCTATGTGCTCGTTTTCAAAGCAATCCAAAAGAATCTCATATGAGTCCGTTAAACGGATTTTTCGATATTTGAAAGGCACTATTCAATATGGTTTATTTTATCCAAAGAATGAAATTTTTCTCTTAAAGGTTATAGTGATTCGGACTATGCGGGTAATATTGATGATCGGAAAAGTACTTCCGGATCATGTCAATTTTAGCGATTGCCTAGTTTCTTGGTTTTCAAAGAAGCAAAAGCGTGTTTCTCTTTCAACGGCGGCCGAATATATTTCGCCGCATTTTGTTGTACTCAACTTCTTTGGATGAAACAAACCTTAGCGGATTACAAATGCTCTTTTGAAAACGTACCTATCTTTTGTGATAATATATCCGCTATAAATATTGCTCAAAACCCGGTTCATCATAACCGTACTAAACATATTGAGATTCGACATCATTTTCTAAGGGATTGCATTTCAAAAGCGAAAAATTGAGATATCGTTTGTGCCATCTCAAGATCAATTAGCGGACATTTTTACAAAACCGCTAACTTCCGAGACTTTTTGCGTCAATACGAGCTCGGTTAGGCATAATGCATATTGAATGAGGTCTACGTTTGCATTTTGCATGTCTTTAAAACTTAGGGGCGAAAAATCGGATTTTTGGTTAAAAATTTGGATTTTGAAAAATTTTGAGCAAAAATTTGAAGAGGTTGAGGGCAACCGGTCGCCCTCAACGTCGACCGGTCGCCCTCAACCACGACCGGTCGCCCTAGGCTAAATTTTGGTTTAAGTTCGTTTCTGTCTTGACATTTGATTTCTTTCACTTTTTGCCATTTTTCGTCCCCTTTGCCAAAATGCACACTATTGTCACTCAAAATTGATTTTCATGCATTCCATTCATATCTTGGACCTTATATAGCATGATTATCATCATCATTGCTCATCTTTTCCGATCAAATGGTAAGAATTTTCCTTACTTTGCTCAATTGGGTTGAACCCTTGAGTTTATGGCTCTCTTGTATATTTCTTGATAATTTTTGCTTATGATCTTGTTGAGATTAGTTATTATGTTGTATTGTATGATGTTTGATGTGGATTGGTGATGATTTTTGGCTTGGATCATTTACAAGGGCTATATACAACTCTTTTTATTTTTCACGCCCCAATGTGTTCGATGAAATGTTTCAATGAAAATTTCAACTTCTACATGATTCTCTCGCTTCCAAAAGTCTTCTATACTCATTGAGATCATGTTTTGGGAAATAAAACAGCGTATGAACTCTTCATGATACATTTCTCCCATTTTCCTTGGTTTTTAAGCCTAAATTGCTCAATGGTTGATAAACCATTTCTTTGCACACTTTGGTATACTTCTATGATGTTTCTATCATCCTAACATTCTTTTGATGATTCCAAAGGGGAGAAACAGAAATTGGCTCGTTAGCTCAAAGAAGCTAATAAAAGCTCATGATAGAAGCTACAAGCTATGGCTTATTAAGGCCATAAGTTGTGAAGAAAACTCAGTCCAATGATTGTTTTATGAACTTGTTTGCATGGATAATAAGTATTTGTGACAGGGGGAGCTTCTAAGCTCATGGAGTTATTGTTTATTTTGTAAAAGCTTGTGCTTCTAGCTTATGCAATATTTCTTCTTAATGTGCTTGTTGATAGGGGGAGCTTTTGTAAAATGTTTTTAAACGGATAGTTTACTCATAAATAGGAAAATTATTTTGTTTTTCAAATCGTCCTCTTGAAAATTGTTTTGGTTTGTAATCATCAAAAAGGGGAGTTTGTTAGATAAATGTTTTTATCATGATTTTGATGATTTTGTTCAAATGAGTTTTTATACCAAAACAATGTCCCTAAATGTTGTCCCAACACTTCCGATCGATCTAAAATGTTTTTACTATTTTTTGGAGTATTTCTTGAAGTTAATATTCGATTTAAAATTGGACAACACTTTTGTTTCAGGCTCGACCGGTCGCCCTATAGGGCAACCCGTACTGAGTTGAGTTTTGAAACAGAAAATGGGGACGTAAAAAAAAAAAAGAGGGCGGGCGAGTCGACCAGGTGGGCGCCGGTGTGGTCGGCCGGTCGGCCGTGGCGACTGCACTGCAAGTTGGATTTTTGTTCCAGACTTCTCTGTTTCGTAAAAACGCGTCAAGCGGCAACCGGTCACAGCACTAAGGGCGACCGTCGCACCCTTCGACCGGTCCCCCTGTGTAAAAATTCGCGAGAATTCAATTTCAATCTTATCTCTGCTTGCGACCGGTCGAACCCCATGTTTGACAAACAAACTATCCGTTGTATTTTAGCATGACTTTTCCCTATTTTGTGGGATTGATTTCTAATGACTATATTGATGATTTTAAATGGTTTCTTTTGCAGCAAATCACTCCCCAAGGAGGAGCCAATGTCTGGAAATCAAAGCCAAGACCTCTCCTATAAATAGAGGCCTCATTCAAACAACAAGACATAACACTCCATTCAAGCAAAAGAGCAAACAAAGCAAACACTTTCATATATCTTGTTGTATTAGCCTTAGCACTTTCACTTGCACAAATTTGAGGTCTAGGCTTTCAATTCTTGATTACACTTGTACTCATATTGTATCAATCATTATTGAGTTGTAATCTTGATTTTGGTCATCATTCAACACAAGACATCCTTGTGAGTATTCTTGTGGTAAGAATACACTTGGGTGATCTAGGTGATAGGTGTTTGAAGGTTGTGGTAATCTTCAAAGGTGTTGTAAAAGGATTGTGGTAATCCTCAAGGTGGTGTAAGAGGGTTGTGGTAATCCTCAAGGTGTTGTATTAATTTTTGGTAAATTAATAAAATCTTTTTCTTTTGAAATCCATCCCGGATATCTTTGGGGTGGTAGAGGATTAGGCCCTAGGTGGGTTGAACCTCTTTAAATCGACGAGTGTTGTTTTATTTCCGCATTTACATTCTCGTCTTTGTTTGATTATTCGAAAAAGAGGGCAAAATCGAAAAACCGAGATAATCTATTCACCCCTCTAGATTATCGTAGCCACTTGGACTAATAGAGGGCTGCTCCCAAGTACCGGTCGCCCACCTAGTCAACCGGTCGCCCTCCTCTTTTTTTCTTACGTCCCATTTTCTGTTTCAAAACTCAACTCAGGTACGGGTTACCCTATAGGGCGACCGGTCGAGCCTGAAACAAATGTGTTGTCCAATTTTTTATCAAAAATAAACTTCAAAAAAATACTCCAAAAAATAGTAAAAATATTTTAAGACGGTCGGAAGTATTTAGACAAAATTTAGGGACATTGTTTTGGTTTAAAAACTCATTTGAACAAACTCGAACAAAATCATCAAAATCATGATAAAAACATTTATCTAACAAACTCCCCCTTTTTGATGATTACAAACCAAAACAATTTACTCGACGACGATTTTGAAAACAAATAAATTTTCCAGTTTTACAAGTAAACTATCCATTAAAGACATTTCATACAACGCTCCCCCTATCTATGAGCATATCAATAAAAGATTAATATAAGTTAGAAGCACAAGCTTATATAAGATGCATATAGATATCATGAGCTAAGAAGCTCCCCCTGTCACAATACATATCGTCTTTTGCAATTGAGTCCATAATACAAGCCATGGACTAGGTATTCTTGGCTTATTGAAGCCATAGCTTATAGCTTTTATTGCGAGCTTTTATTAACTTCTTTTGGCTAACGAGCCAGTTTCCTGTTTCTCCCCCTTTGGAATCATCAAAAAGAATGTTAGGATGATAAAAACATCATACAAATATATCAAAGTGCGCCAAAGGGACGGTTTACAACCGTTGAGCAATTTAAGCTTAAAAATCCAAGGATAATGGGAGAAATGTATCATGAAGAGTTCATATGCTCGTTTTATTTGCCAAAACATGATCTCAATAAATATTGGAGACTTTTGGAAGCAAGAGAATCATGTAGAAGTTGAAATTTTCATTGCGACATTTCATCGAACACTTAGTGGGCGTGAAAATTAAAAGAAGTTGTATATAACCCTTGTAAAAGATTCAAGCCAAAAATTTTCAACACCAATTCAAGTCAAACATCATATATTACAACATAACAACCAAGCTCATCATGATCATACGACAATTACATCAAAAAATTTACAAGGAAGCAAAAAAACTCAAGGGTTCAACCCAAATGAGTAGAGGAAGTAGAATTCTTACTATTTGATCGGTAAAGATGAGCGATGATGATGATAAATGAGCTATGTAATGTCCAGGTTGTGAATGGAATACATGAAAATCAATTTAGAATGAAATATGTGTGAATTTGGCAAAGGGGACGAAAAATGGCCAAAATATGTTAAATTGGCGAATGTTGAAGACAGAACTATTTTAATCCAAAAATATGCTTAGGGCGACCGGTCAAGGTTGAGGGCGACCGGTCGGCGTTGAGGGCGACCGGTTGCCCTCAATCTGCTTTATTTGTCTTGACATTTTTGAGGAAATCCGAATTTTCAACCAAAAGACCGATTTTTCGCCCCTAAGTTTTAAAAACATGCAAAATGCAAACATAAGCCTCATTCAATATGCATTATGCCTAACCGAGCTCGTATGGAAGCAAAAGTCTCAGAAGATAGCGGTTTTGTAAAAATGTCCGCTAATTGATCTTGAGATGGTACAAACGATATCTCAATTTTTCGTTTTGAAACACAATCCCTTAGAAAATGATGTCGAATCTCAATATGTTTAGTACGGTTATGATGAACCGGGTTTTGAGCAATATTTATAGCGGATATATTATCACAAAAGATAGGTACGTTTTCAAAAGAGCATTTGTAATCCGCTAAGGTTTGTTGCATCCAAAGAAGTTGAGTACAACAAAATGCGGCGAAAATATATTCGGCTTCGGCCGTTGAAAGAGAAACAGATTTTGCTTCTTTGAAAACCAAGAAACTAGGCAATCGCCTAAAAATTGACATGATCCGGAAGTACTTTTCCGATCATCAATATTTCCCGCATAATCCGAATCACTATAACCTTTAAGAAAAATTTTCATTCTTTGGATAAAATAAACCATATTGAATAGTGCCTTTCAAATATCGAAAAATCCTTTTAACGGCACTCATATGAGATTCTTTGGGATTGCTTTGAAAACGAGCGCATAGGCATATGGCATGAAGAATGTCCGGTCTACTAGCGGTTAAATAAAGTAAACTACCAATCATACCTCGATACTTGGATTCATCCACGGACTTGCCTTTTTCATCTTTATCAATTTTGACATTTGTTGCCATAGGAGTAGAAACGGTTCTTCCTTCTTCAATGCCGAACTTTTTCAAAAGTTCTTTTGTATACTTTGATTGCGAAATGTAAATACCTTCCTGACATTGCTTAATTTGGAGTCCAAGAAAGAAGTTGAGCTCCCCTATCATGCTCATTTCAAATTCTCCTTGCATCAACTTAGAGAATTTCTTGCACAAAGAATCATTAGTAGCACCAAAGATAATATCATCAACATAAATTTGCACAAGTAAGCAATCTTGCCCTTTTCAAAAACAAAAAGAGTTGTATCAACTTTACCTCTTATAAAGCCATTTTGCAAAAGAAAAGAACTAAGACTATCGTACCATGCACGGGGTGCTTGTTTTAAACCATACAAAGCCTTTTTAAGTTTATAAACATCATTAGGCCTAGAAAAATTCTCAAACCCCGGAGGTTGTTTTACATAGACTTCTTCTTGAATTATACCATTTAAGAAAGCGGATTTAACATCCATTTGGTAAAGTTTGAAATTTTTAAAATAAGAATAGGCAAGTAAAATACGAATAGCTTCAGTTAAATCAATTTGAAAGAAATGATGTATGGGAATTAGTACCTCGTCCTCCATCTCAAACTATTATTGGTACAAAATGGGTATTTCGGAACAAACTTGATGATCAAGGCAACATTGTTCAAAATAAGAATAGGCAAGTAAAATACGAATAGCTTCTAAACGTGCTACGGGTGCAAAAGTTTCATCATAGTCAATACCTTCTTCTTGACAATACCCTTGAGCTACTAACCTTGCCTTATTTTGAACAATGTTGCCTTGATCATCAAGTTTGTTCCGAAATACCCATTTTGTACCAATAATAGTTTGAGATGGAGGACGAGGTACTAATTCCCATACATCATTTCTTTCAAATTGATTTAACTCCTCTTGCATCTCTAAGAACCAATCCTCATCCTCAATGACCTCCTTAGCATTTTTAGGCTCTTTTTGAGAAATAAGAGCTTTCTCGGCAAATTTTCTCCGGGTCATCACTTTGTCAAGGGGATCACCAATAATAAGATCTTTTGGGTGATCTCCCTTAAATTTCAATGCAACAGGAAGATCCGAGATATCACCTCTATCTTCTTGAGGACTACTTGAAGTGGACTGTTTATCATTTGACGTAGAAGGTTTATCATCAACTTGAACAATTTGTTCAAAAATATCCTCTTCATCACTTTCATCATTAGGTATTCTTTCAACACCCGAAGCTTCATTAAATTTGACATGGATGGATTTTTCAACAACTCCACTAGTCTTATTGTAAACCCGATATGCTTTGCTTTTTGTTGAATATCCCATAAATATCCCTTCATCGGCCTTAGGATCAAGTTTGTCCAATTGATCCTTGGTATTCAATATAAAGCATTTACAACCAAATATCTTGAAATAACTAATATTTGGAGTTCTACCTTTCCAAAGCTCATATGGAGTTTTATTCATTTTAGGACGAATATAAACTCGATTAATGACATAACAAGCGGTACTTACGGCTTCGGCCCAAAAATATTTTAGAAGTGAAAATTCATTGAGCATGGACCGACTCATCTCTTGTAGTGTCCGATTTTTCCTTTCGGCTACTCCGTTTTGTTGAGGTGTCCTTGGAGCCGAGAAATTATGAGCATATCCTTTGGTTTCACAAAAGACTCTAAATTCACCATCAAATTCTCCACCTTGGTCGCTTCGAATAGACTTAATAGTGTCTTCCTTTTCATTTTCAATGAGTCTACACAACTTAACAAACTCATTAACGGCATCGCTTTTATTGGTAAGAAAAAGAGCCCAAGTATATCTAGAAAAATCATCGACGATAACAAAAGTGTAATGTTTTCCACTTAGACTAGCCGTACCAATATCCCCATACAAATCAAGGTGTAGCATTTGTAGGGGATTGGTTGTGGAAATTTCATTTTTGGGCTTAAAACTACTTTTAACTAATTTGTTCTTTTGACAAGTGTCACATAAGCCAAGATTTTCAAAATTCAATTTGGGTAGTCCTTTCACATGTTGGTTTTTGTAAATATTTTTCAAATTCTTGTATCCAACATGTCTAAGTCGCCTATGCCATAAACTAGTTAAATCCTTATTGGCGACTAAACAAGAAACATTTTGACTAACCAAATCACTTGTACAAATTTTGTAACGATTGCCTTTTCTATTTGCTTCACAAATAATTTCACCATTTTTAAGTATAAGGCATTTTTCTTTATTAAAGGAAACATCATAATTTGAATCACAAAGTTGGCTAAGACTTATCAAATTAAACTTTAGCCCTTCAACTGAAAGAACATTACTAAGAGAGAAAGAAGAGTTACCAATTTCTCCATTTCCAAGAATTTTTCCTTTGCCATAGCCGAACATGACCATACCCTCTTCTTGGAGCTTGATGTTGGTAAAAAGTTCTCTCCTCCCGGTCATATGGCGTGAACATCCTCTGTCCACGAGCCATTTTGAATCTTCCATTGTTGTTATAGCCCCTATCACCTACAAAAGAATTTCTTTTAGGTACCCTATAATTTTGGGGTCCATGGGGGTTAGTCTTGAGACCTTTTGGTCTCCAAACATGTCTTGAGCTATTTCTCAATTTGCAATTATTAGCATAATGTCCAACTTTGCCACAATAAAAGCAAGTAGGAGTATTATAATTATTAGCACGTACAAAAGTCGGGCCTTGGTTATTTTTCTTAAAAACACTTTGAAATGGCTTATAATCAAGTCCCAATTTAGAATGCTCACCTCTTTGTGCATCTAAAATTTTTGTGACTTTATCCGTGCTTATGTTGAAACGATGCACATCATTTTTCAAACATTCAATATCTTTTGTGAGCGATTCCTTTTCGGTTTCAAGAGAGTGAACTCTAGTAAGAGTAAGAGCATGAGCTTTGTCTAGAGATTCATAAGAGGTAAATAATTTTTCTTTTTCAACCTTAAGCTCCTTATGCTCCTTTTTCAAATTTTTGTAAAAAACAATTAAATATTGAAACTCAATTTGCAATTCATCAAAATCACATTGCAAGTCATCAACTATGGAGGAAGTAGAAGAATTAGAGCGTACCTCATTGTTTTCATCTTCTATGGCCATGAGACCGTGTTCGGTTTCTCCTTCCTCATCGGTTGTTTCGAGTAGTTCATCCCACATTTTGACCTCCGCATTTAGAGCTTTCTTTTTCGTGAAAGGCTTCCTTTTCTTTTGCTCCTCTTCATCGAGCTTTGGGCAATCGGCAATGAAGTGCCCGGGTTTTCCGCATTAAAAGAAAGCATTATCTCTTGGTTTTCTTGCTTTATTTTTATTCACAAATTTTGCAAATTTTCGAACAAGTGCGGCCGTCTCCTCATCATCATCATCATCATTATCATAGTATGCATTATTAGAAGAAGAAGCAAAACCGTTAGGAATAATTTGCATACCCGATTGATTTATGATGGTTTGGAATTTTTCCTCTCCTTGAGATAGACTTCATAGATGAGGAGGTTTCCAATAAGCTCGTCAAACTTGAGTGTCTCAAGGTTTTGTGCCTCCGTGATTGCCGTTACTTTTTCGAACCATGAGCCGGGAAGAGCATTCAATACCTTAGTCACCTTGTCTTCTTGGGAGATGACTTTACCGAGGGCCACAAGAGGATTGACAATATTATCAAGCCTTTCCACCATCTTGGAGATGTTTTCACCATCATGCATGTTAAAGTTTTCAAAGTCTTTAACAAGCATGGTCTCTCTTGCTTGCTTGACCTTCTTAGTCCCTTCATAAATTGTCTCCAATTTTTCCCAAACCTCATGTGCCGACCTTATGCCTCTTATGCGATTATACTCGGTAGCCGTAAGAGAACAATGCAAAATATTTAAGGCCTTACCATTTAGAGAGAAAGCCTTTTTGTCGTTTTCGTCAAACTCCTTGAAAGGTTTAGGAGTCGAGGTGCCATCCTCCGATTTCTTGGTGGGTTGATCAACTTCTTCAATGACCACATTCCAAATGTCGAACCCGCACCCTTGTAGAAAGCACCCCATACGGTCTTTCCAAAATGCGTAGTTGTTGGCGTCGAATAGTGGTGGCTTGTTGGTGGAGGCGCCGGTGGTGAGATGAGCATCATGTGTAGCCCGGTTTTTCAGATTTTGCCCTCTTTTTCGTAAAACTCAAGCAAAGATGAAATGCTAAGTGCGGAAAATAAATAGCAAATGTCGATTTATAGTAGTTCAACCCACCTAGGGCCTAATCTACTACCACCCCAGTATATCCGGGATGGATTTCAAAAAGAAAAAAAGATTTTATTAATTTACCAAAAATTAATACAACACCTTGAGGATTACCACAACCCTCTTACACCACCTTGAGGATTCCCACAATCCTCTTACAACACCTTTGAAGATTACCACAACCTTCAAACACCTATCACCTAGATCACCCAAGTGTATTCTTACCACAAGAATACTCACAAGGATGTCTTGTGTTGAATGATGACCAAAATCAAGATTACAACTCAATAATGATTGATACAATATGAGTACAAGTGTAATCAAGAATTGAAAGCCTAGACCTCAAATGTGTGCAAGTGAAAGTGCTAAGGCTAATACAACAAGATATATGAAAGTGTTTGCTTGATTGCTCTTTGCTTGTGTAGAGTGTTATATATTGTTACTTGAATGAAGCCTCTATTTATAGGAGAGGACTTGGCTTTCATTTCCAGACATTGGCTCCTCCTTGGGGAGTGATTTGCTGCAAAAGAAGCCATTTAAAATGATCAATATAGCTGTTAGAAATCAATCCCACAAAATAGGGAAAAGTTGTCTGAAAACGCAACGGATAGTTTGCTGATAAACATGGGGTTCGACCAGTCGCACAGAGATAAGATTAAAATTGAATTCTGCGAATTTTTACACAGGGGGACCGGTCGGAGGGGGGAGTGCGGACCGGTCGCCCTTAGTGTGGTGACGGTTGGACTTGAAGAATTTAAGAAACAGAGAAGTCTGAACCAAGAGGGCTGCTCCCAGGTACCGGTCGCCCAGGGGTCGACCGATCGCCCTCCTCTGTTTTTCTTACGTCCCATTTTCTGTTTCAAAACTCAACTCAGGTACGGGTTGCCCTATAGGGCGACCGGTCGAGCCTGAAACAAATGTGTTGTCCAATTTTTTATCAAAAATAAACTTCAAAAAAATACTCCAAAAAATAGTAAAAACATTTTAAGACGGTCGGAAGTATTTAGACAACATTTAGGGACATTGTTTTGGTTTAAAAACTCATTTGAACAAACTCGAACAAAATCATCAAAATCATGATAAAAACATTTATCTAACAGGTTGGGCACAAAGTTTTTTCCATTGCTACTGATGTATCATTTGTGCAAGTTCACCATCATTCGGCCCCGGTTGCAATCCCCATTCCGTCGTTATACTCTTCAAGCGTAATGTGTCATAATACAACTGTTGTGATTCCAAGTTAATAAAACGGTCTTCAACATTTTCCTCGGAAGTACTTGCCACGTTTTTGCCCTTGCTCGCATTCTTTGTTCTTGGCATTGTAATTGATCTGGAAATCACCTGAAAGAATAACACAAACAAAATAACACATAGAACGCACAGTACGAGTTAGGGGTTAGGAATTTTGCAACAATTCAAGAATTATGCATCCTTGTCATCAATTCATGATCAAATAACCTTTAGTACACAATGATGGCAAGAATCAAATGCCTAGATGTAATATTTTTCATTGAGACATTTTAACAAACACCTTGTAGGCATATATGCAAAGAAGAGATGAACACCAAATTTGAAATTCAATTCATGCCCAATTTTCAACACCAACTAATTCAAGCACAATATAGTCATATATCATCACAATTTATCAAGAATTTATCAAGAATTTCGAAATTATAATGATATTGAAAATTCCCACATTTTTAACCTAAACTTGAAAATTTTGCAAAAGATGATGTACAATGAAGCTCACTTACCCAATTGATGAAGAAGGTGAAATTGATGATCAACTTGTTCAATTGCCCACTTGAATGATGTAAATGGAAGACTAGGGGGGATTTTTGTAGAAGAAGATGAAATGGCTTGAGGGTGTGTGTGTGTTGTGTTTTAAAACACAAGGCTTTCTCAGCCTTTTTAATTGTCCTACCCGGTCGGGCGCTGCAGCGCTAGGGACCGGGCGCTGCAGCGCCCACATGCCCCATTTTCCTTCGTCGCCCTGTCATGGGCGCTGCAGTGCCAAGGTCCGGGCGCTGCAGCGCCCGCCCTGCTGCTGCCAATTTGTTTTTTTATATATATAGAATTTAAAATCACAATCAAACTCAAAATTTAAAATCACACACAAATTAATTCACACAAAAATCACACCAAAATTCAAATAAATACACACCAAACTAAAAGAAAATAAAATCACAAAAAAATTTCGATCACACGAAAATCACTTGGGTTGCCTCCCAAGAAGCGCTAAATTTATAGTCGTTAGCCGGACTCAACTACTCGGGCTCAAGAAGTTTCATCACCAAGTGGAAGATTTAAAACCTTCCTTACTTCGTTCCCGAAATAATGTTTCAATCGTTGTCCGTTTACTTGGAATGAATTCCCATCGTTTCCTCTCAACTTGACGGCACCATAAGGAAACACACGTTCAACCACAAATGGTCCGGACCATCGTGATTTGAGTTTACCTGGAAATAGTTTCAATCTAGAATTGAACAATAACACTTGTTGGCCGGGTAAGAATTCACGTCGCAAAATCATTTGATCATGCCATTTTTTTGTTTTTTCTTTATACATTTTGGCATTTTCATATGATTCGTGACGAAATTCTTCCATTTCGTTTAATTGAAGTAATCGGTTTTCACCGGCCTCTTTCAAGTTAAAATTCAACTTCTTAATTGCCCAATAAGCTCGATGCTCAAGTTCAACCGGCAAATGGCACGCTTTACCAAACACCAATCGATATGGTGACATACCAATGGGTGTTTTGTAAGCCGTGCGATAAGCCCATAAAGCATCATCGAGCTTTTGTGCCCAATCCTTTCGATTAAAACTCACCGTTTTTTCAAGAATTTGTTTCACTTCACGATTAGAAATTTCGGCTTGACCATTAGATTGCAGATGGTAACCAAGTGCAATCTTATGACGCACACCAAATTTAGCAAAAAGGTTATTAAATAATTTATTACAAAAATGTGTACCTTCATCACTAACAATAGCTCGAGGAGTACCAAACCGGGTGAAAATATGCTTGTGCAAGAATTTGAGTACTACCTTAGCATCATTCGTTGGTGTAGCAACCGCCTCAACCCATTTGTAGACGTAATCAACCGCAAGCATCATTCGTTGGTGTAGGACGCGGGAAATGGCCCCATAAAGTCAATACCCCATACATCAAACAACTCCACATCCATTATGTTTGTCAAAGGAAGCTCATGACGCTGTGAAATATTACCAACCCTTTGGCATCGATCACAAGTCTTTACAAATGCATAACAATCTTTGAATAATGTTGGCCAATAAAAACCAGATTGTAGTACCTTTGCAGTTGTTCGGGTTGGCCCAAAATGTCCCCCATAAGATGAGGAATGAAAATGTTGAAGAATCTCTCCAATTTCTTCCTTAGGAACACAACGGCGAATGATAGAATCCGCGCATCTTTTGAACAGTAGCGGATCATCCCACAAATAAGACTTAACATCGTGTAGGAATTTTTCTTTTGGTGTGAAGTCAAGTCAGGTGGCAAAAGTTCTCCCTTGAGGTAATTAACAAAATCTGCGTACCAAGGTAATGATGTCTCAAGACGCATAATTTGTTCATCGGAAATGATTCTTTTATTGGGCTTTCAATCACCTCGTGCGGTTGCTCAAGGCGGGATAGATGGTCGGCAACCACATTTTCACTTCTTTTTTTTATCCCGAATCTCAATATCAAATTCTTGCAAGAGCAAAATCCATCGAATTAACCGAGGTTTTGCGTCCTTTTTTGAGAAAAGATATCGGATTGCTACATGATCCGTATAAGCAATCACCTTTGTACCCACCAAGTAAGCTCGGAATTTATCAAATGCAAAAACTACCGCCAACATCTCTTTTTCTGTGGTGGTGTAGTTTTGTTGGGCATTGTCCATGGTCCTGCTTGCATAGTAAATAGCTTTAAAAATTCTGTCTCGCCTCTGACCAAGAACGGCACCCACTGCATGATCACTTGCATCGCACATAAGCTCAAATGGTTGGGTCCAATCCGGCACTATCATGATAGGAGCTGAAACAAGTGCCTTTTTTATCTGTTCAAATGCTTGCAAACAAGACTCATCAAAGCAAAAGATATCATCTTTTTCAAGGAGATTACAAAGTGGTTTAACAATTTTTGAAAAATCTTTTATAAATCTCCTATAAAATCCTGCATGCCCCAAAATGCTTCTTATGCCTTTCACATTTGAAGGTGGGGGTAGCTTCTCAATAGCCACAACTTTCGCCCTGTCAACTTCCAAACCTGTACAAGAAATACGATGCCCAAGTACAATCCCTTCTTTGACCATAAAGTGACATTTTTCCCAATTAAGTACAAGATTAATTTCCACACAACGTTGCAAAACAAGAGATAAGTTATGCAAACAATGGTCAAAAGAAGTACCAAAAACAGAAAAATCGTCCATAAAAATCTCCATGATTTCCTCAACCATACCATGAAAAATCGCCATCATACACCCACGAAATGTAGCGGTGCATTACATAATCCAAATGGCATCTGCGAAATGCAAAAGTACCATATATGGACATGTAAACGTTGTCTTTTCTTGATCCTCGGGAGCAATGGCGATTTGATTGTACCCTGAATAGCCATCAAGAAAATAATAGTATTCGTAAACGCCAACTTTGTCCAACATTTGATCAACATTTGATGTTCAATTTCATGTAATCAATACATACTCGCCATCCTGTGACAGTTCGTGTAGAAATTAATTCATTGTTATCATTTTTCACAACTGTCATGCCTCCCTTTTTAGGAACAACTGTCTAGGACTCACCCATGAACTATCAGAAATGGCATAAATGATACCTGCCTTTAGCCACTTTAAAACCTCATTTCTCACAACTTCTTTCATTGCGGGATTAAGTCGTCTTTGGTGCTCAATAGATGGTTTATAAGATTCTTCCATTAAAATTTTGTGCATTACAATGGAATGACTTATACCTTTCAAATCAGAAATATACCAACCTAAAGCCGACTTATGCTCACGAAGCACACGCAACAACTTAACCAATTCGAGTGAAGATAATGAAGCAGAAACAATTACTGGGTAAGTTTTATCTTTTCCCAAAAATGCATATTGAAGATGTTCCGGAAGTTCCTTTAGTTCTAAAGTACCTTTCGGAATATTTTCAATATTGACATTTTTCTAATTCTTCCTTTTGTTTTTCTTTTACAATTTCTTTAGCCTCAAGGGAAAGAATAAACTCAAGCAAATCAATATCATCACTAATTTCATCATCACATTTCATTATTGAATTAATCAAACAATGTTCTAACGGATCTTTTAAATCTTGTTTTATAACCTCCGTTTGATCACATTGTTCGATCATATCAATAAAATGACATGTTTGAGGTTCTTCTTGAAATTTCATTGCTTTATAAATATTAAACAATACCTCATCATCATTTACCCGTAATGTTAACTCTCCTCCTTGAACATCAATTAGAGCTCGTCCCGTTGCTAGAAAAGGTCTTCCAAGTATCAATGGCATTTCATGATCTTCCTCCATATCCAACACCACAAAGTCCGCCGGAAATATGAATTTATCCACTTTGATCAACACATCTTCAATCACTCCACTTGGGTAGGTGAGTGATCTATCGGCTAATTGCAATGTGATGGTGGACGGTGTTATCTCTCCAAGGCCAAGTTTCCTGAAAACAGATAACGGCATAAGATTAATGCTAGCACCTAAATCACAAAGAACCTTATTAAAATTAGAATCACCAATAGTGCAAGGGATAGTGAAGCTCCCCGGATCTCTTAATTTTTGTGGTAGCTTTCTTTGCAAAATGGCGCTACACTCTTCTGTGAGATTGACCGTCTCGTATGCCTCCAACCTTCTCTTTCTCGACATCACATCCTTCATGAATTTTGCATAGTTTGGCATTTGCTCAAGTGCATCGGCAAAAGGAATGTTGATGTGAATTTTCTTGAATATTTCCAAGAACTTGGAAAATTGAGCGTCCAACTTTTTCTTCTGAAATCTTTGTGGAAAAGGAAGAGAATTTGGTAACACATTATCAGAATTGGAAATTGGTTTTACCTCAGTTTTTGCATTTTCTGATTGCTTATCAATGCCCTCTTCATTGTGGAGTGTTTCAGAGCTTGCTTCTGGTTCATTGGTGGCGTGAGTATGCATCTTTGGTTCATCATATTTCGTTCCACTTCTCAACTTAATGGCCTTGCAATGCTCACGTGGGTTCACCTCGGTGTTACTTGGAAACGTATCAATTTTCTGTTGTGAATTAATAGCCGTGGCCAATTGACCCACATGTGTCCCCAAACATTTGAGATGACTTTCAATTGTTGTAACCCTTGAACCCAAATTTTCTATGTTAGAATCTGCCTTGTTCATCCTTGCTCTTGTTTCTACAAGGAATCAACTAAGTAATTCTTCCAAAGATGGCTTTTGTTCTCCCACGTGTATACTCATACTTGCTTGATTCTGATATCCCGGAGGTGGTTGCAACACATTTCTCATATTGCTATACGAGAAATTTTCATGATTGCGAAGTCCCGGATGATAATGCGTCGGCAATTGATTCCCTCTATTGTTGAAACCCCGATTGTTCACATAATTCGCTTGTTCCGTATAGGGATTCACAATTTCTTGACTTATCTCCATGACTGCCTCTGGTTGTTGTTTTCCACCCGAATTTAGAGTATCAATTTGCTTTGACAAGGCGGAAATTTGACAGGCCAATGCGGACATAGTATCAAGTTCAAGAACACCGGCAACCTTTCTTGGCGTAGATCTCTCTGAAGACCATTGATAACTATTGGCAGCCATTTCTTCTAGTAAAAGCATGGCTTCACTTGGAGTTTTAGCCATCAATGTACCTCCCGCTGCAACATCTATAATAGTTCTCGAATGCCCATTCATACCATTGTAGAAATACTGAACTTTTTGCAAATCTGCGTACCCGTGTTGTGGACACCTCCTCAATAATTCTTTGAATCGCTCCCAAGCTTCGTAGAGTGGCTCAAATTCGAGTTGATGAAATTGAGCAATCTCACTTTTCAGTTGAAGTGTCTTGCTAGGTGGAAAGAATTTTGCCATGAATTTTTCAGTGAGATCATCCCAACTAGTGATACTTCCAGGTGGGAAGGTTTGAAGCCATTGTCTAGCTTTATCACGAAGTGAAAATGGAAATAACCTCAACCGAATAGCTTCATCGGGAACCCCATTCATTTTGATAGTGTCACATATATCGAGAAAAATAGCCAGATGAGCATTCGGGTCGTCTACAGCACTACTCCCAAACTGATTCTGGTGCACCATGTTTATTAGGGCCGGCTTCAATTCAAAATTATTCGCATTGATAGGTTGGCGAACAATGCCCGAATAGTTTTGATTCGTGGTTGGTCGAAAATAGTCCCGAATGACCCTTTCTGGTGGTGCAATAATAGGTATGTGTTCTTCATCATCACCATTTTCTGTCATTTTTGCAAATTCAATTCTTCGTGCGGCTCTAATCTTTCGAAGTGTTCTTTCAACTTCTGGATCAAATAAGATTAAATTAGCACTTTTATTTTTTCGCATCAACAAGAGAATGCAAAAATGACAATAATCCTATTGTAACAAAAAACCAATCTAAATTAAAGTAAAACTACTAAGTAATAATATTAGCGCAAATAAGATGAATTATTCCCCGGCAACGGCGCCAAAAACTTGTTAGAGATTTTTGTAACCACAAGTCTACGGTGTCAAGTTTTAATATAGAGAAATAAGGTTGTCGAATCCACAGGGAATAAGTATCGAATTATCGCTAAGTATTATAATATGGTAGTCTAACTTTATTTAGAAATTCAATATTTGATGGAGTTGAGTATACTAAAAATACCAAAAATAGATCAAGAATATGAAAATATCAATGAGTTTATCCAAATGATTAAATGAATTCTAGAGGTGTGATGAATCTAGTTATCCCTTATGTTATCAATATGGTTTATCAATCATCAATTACCAATTTATAAGTCAAGATTTCTACAATAATGATTTCCTCTCTCGAGTGCCAAATGATTTTAGATTTCAATCAGGAAATCAATATATCTATAAGAATCACCAATTGAAATCTTAATAAAAGCTATGAATCTTGATAAATGAATTCAAATGATTCACAAATCTCTCAATTCTATGAAATCCTAGGTCATGCTATTCCAAGTTCATGTATTCAATTACCTCTCTCAAGTGTCAAATCAAATACACCAAACACTCTAAATTATTGATCAAGTAATTTAGAAGCAATAGATCCAAATAGCACAAATAAATTGATAGATCTAGATTGACAAACCACAATCTCAAAACATAAGTTCAAACATATATTACATCATCCCTCTAGAATTATAGAGTTCAGCTCATGATTAAAGAAAATGAATCCATAGGAATACAACAATACATCTTTCAAGATATGAAGAAAACAATAAAATAAGAACAAGAGTTGAGGAATCTTCTCTATTTCTAGATGATAGAGCATCCAATCTTCTTATCTAAGCTCTTCCTAAGATGTCCCAAACCTTCTTCTTTGTCTTGTGGCTGTTTTCTTGTCTTCCCAAGGGCCCAAGATCCCTAATTTCAAGCCCCAAGGCTAGTATTTATAGTCCACAAAATTCCAAGAAAGAGGGTAGGTGAACCTGGGAAATTCCGCCCCGGGCGCTGTGGTGCCCGGGCATGGGCGCTGCGGCGCCAGCACGATGTTGCAATTTTTACCGCCCGGGCGCTGCAGCGCCCACACGCATCCGCCAAACCTACTAACCCTGTCATGGGCGCTACAGCGCCCAGGGCCGGGCGCTGTAGCGGCCGCCCGTCCTTAGGCCAAAATGCGGTTTTTCCTTCTTTAAATGCGATTTCTTCTTTCTTCGTGCCGTTTTTCATCGTTTTCTTCATTTCTCGGCTACCAAATCTGTATTGACTCTTCATCGACACTAATTGAAATAAATTGGACTCTAACGACTCTAAAAACACCCAGAAATAAAACCAAATCCTAATCTAAAATAATCAATTAATTGGTAAAATACCAACTTAACACCCTTGTCCATTTTCAAGAAACTTGGATTAGGAGAGGTGAAGCCGTCCACGGTCACCTTACAGCTTGCGGATCGATAACTCATGTATCCTAAGGGAATCATCGAGGATGTGCTCGTGAAAGTTTACAAATTCATATTCCCTGTGGATTTCTTAGTGCTGGACATGGAGGAAGACCGCAACGTCCCTCTGATACTTGGGCGTCCATTCCTAGCTACCAGGAAGGCCTTGATGGATGTGCAAAAGGGAGAACTCACATTACGAGTTAATGATGAGCATGTGTTATTTTCTATCTATAAGGCAATGCAATTTCATAATAGTGTTGAGAACTGTAATTTCATAGATGTAGTTGAGTCTTACATTGATGATTATGTAGATCATACATTGTCTCAGAGATTTAGAGTTTGGATTAACACATTCATGTTCGACGTCAAGTGTAATGCTTGATTTCGATAATCAAGACTTGTATGACTATGTCTGTGCTCTAGATAATATGTAGGAGCTACCGAAAAGCGCAAGAGGTGAAAACAAAAAGAAAAATGTGCAGGAGTCAAGTCTGCAACCACGCACGACCTGTGTGTCTGAGCACGACCAGGTCGTGCGTGGTGCCGAAGGACGAACTGAACAGGTTGAAGAACGCACGACGTTCGTCTGAGCACGACCAGGTCATGCTTGATGCCGAAGAAGAGCAGATGTAGGGCAAGGAATGCATAACCCGTTCGTTTGAGCACAGGCAGCCGTGCGTGACACTGACGCACCTCATTCGACCCTAGAACTCAAGCCATTACCCGAGCACCTCAAATACGCATTTTTTGGGGCAAACAACACGAATCCGGTAATCATATCATCCCTTTTAACTTCAGCTCAGCTTGATAAATTGCTTAGGGTGTTGAGGAAACATAAGTCTGCGATAGGTTGGTCGATATCTGACTTAAACTGCATAAGTCCATCGATTGTCATGCATAAAATTCGAATGGAAGATGTTTATAAACCTTCAGTGCAGAACCAAAGACGATTAAACCCTATAATGCAAGAGGTTGTTAGGAAGGAAGTTTTAACATGGTTAGATGCTGGAATTGTGTATGCTATTTCTGATAGTTCTTGGGTGAGCCCGGTACAAGTGGTACCAAAGAAATGGGGGATGACTGTGGTAAGAAATGAGAATGATGAATTAATTGCGACTAGGATAGTTACAGGGTGGCGTATATGCATTGATTATAGAAAATTGAATGTTGCCAATCGTAAGGATCATTTTCCCCTCCCATTTATTGATATGATGTTAGATCATTTGGTGGGATTTGATTATTACTGTTTTCTTGATGGTTATTCCGGGTACAACCAGATCATGATTGCACCGGAAGACCAAGATAAAATGACATTTACATGTCCCTATGGTACATTTGCATTCCGCATAATGCCATTCGGACTATGTAATGCACCGACAACTTTTCAGCGCTGTATGATGGATATTTCATGATCTTATTGAGAAAATTATGGAGGTTTTCATGGATGATTTTTCTGTCTTTGGAGATTCTTTTGATCACTGTCTTTACAATCATTCTCTAGTTTTACTGATATGCGAGGAAATTAATCTTGTTTTGAATTGGGAGAAGTGCCATTTTATGGTACGTGATGGCATTGTACTAGGTCACTGAGTTTTTTCTATAGGTTTAGAAGTGGACAGAGCGAAGATTGTGGCAATTGAGAAACTCCCACCTCCGACAAATGAAAAAGCGATCAGAAGCGTCTTGGGGCACGCGGGATTCTACAGAAGGTTCATTCGTGACTTTTCTAAAATAACTAAACCTTTGAGTCAATTATTAGAAAAAGATACTGCTTTCAATTTTTCTGATGATTGTTTGCAGGCATTCAAAAATTTGAAGAAGGCGTTGGTGACAGCACCAATTCTCGTCGTTCGGATTGGAGTCAGCCCTTTGAGCTGATGTGTGACGCCAGTGACTTCGTAGTAGGGGCCGTACTGGGTCAGAAAAGGGATAAGTTGTTCAGAGCCATCTATTACGCGAGTAGAACATTAGACAGTGACCAGTAGAACTACACTACCACGGAGAAGGAAATGTTGGCAATTATTTTTGCACTCGACAAGTTCCGATCTTACTTGATTGGAACAAAAACGATAGTCCACACAGACCATGCAGCGATCAAATATCCGTTCTACAAGAAGGATGCCAAACCTAGACTGATTCGGTGCATCCTCTTGTTGCAAGAATTCGATGTGGAGATAAGAGATAGAAAGGGTTGTGAGAATGTGGTAGCCGACCACCTGTCCAGACTGGAATATAAAAAGGATGAGAAAGAGGGTACAAATTTGATTAAGGAAGAGTTTCCTGATGAGCAACTTTTGCTATTATAGGCTAAATTCCCATGGTACGCGGATTTTGTGAATTATTTGGTAGCGGGAGTCTTGCCTCCGGATATATCCTCTTATCAAAAGAAGAAGTTCCTCCATGGCGTCAAGTTCTATGTGTGGGATGACCCCTGGCTCTTTAAGAGGTGCGCAGACATGATCATCAGAAGATGTGTGCCTCAAAAAGAGTGGGAGAGAGTTATACGACAGTGTCATTCTTCACCTTCTGGGGGACACTTCGGTCCGACACGCACTGTGGAAAAGGTATTACAGAGTGGGTTATACTGGCTTACTTTATATAATAATTGTTATTTGTATGTGCAGCAGTGTGACAGGTGCCAGCGGATGTGGAACATCTCTAGACGACAAGAGATGCCTATGACCAATGTGATGGAAGTCGAGCTTTTTGATGTGTGGGGGATTGACTTCATGGGTCCCTTTCCATCTTCTTCGGGTTATCAATATATTCTACTTGCAGTGGAGTATGTATCTCGATGGGTAGAGGCAATTTCGTCACAAATAAATGATGCACGGGTAGTAACGCGATTCTTAAAAAAAATATATTCACTCGGTTTGGAACCCCGAAAGCTTTGATTAGCGATGGGGGTCACACTTTGTGAATAAATTGTTGAGCAATCTACTTGCAAAGTATGGGGTTAGGCACAAAGTAGCATTAGCATACCATCCGCAAGCAAATAGCCAACTAGAAGTAGCCAATCGCGAGATCAAACAAATCTTAGAAAAGACAGTGAGCATAAATCGCAAGGATTGGGCTTTGAAGTTGGATGATGCGTTATGGGCATACCGGACTGCATTCAAGACACCTTTATGCACATCTCCTTATCAGTTGGTATTCGGGAAATCGTGTCACTTGCCCATGGAGTTAGAATATAAGACATTCTGGGCTGTAAAAAAGTTAAATTTTGACTTCAAAACAGCGGGTGAAGAGAGGCTATTACATTTGAATGAGATGGAAGAGTTTTGTGATGAAGCCTACGAGAATTCCCAAATCTACAAGGAGCGCACAAAGAGATGGCATGATCGGATGATTAAGAAAAAAGAGTTTTTACCGGGTGAACAAGTCCTCTTGTACAACTCACGTCTTACACTTTTTCCCGAAAAGCTCAAGTCTCAGTGGTCGGGACCGTTTGTAATCAAGAAAGTGTTAAATCCTCCAGGAATAGTGGAATTGTTGACCCGGGATGGTGAGACATTTATGGTGAATGGCCAGAGGATTAAGCACTATTTTCATAGAGATCAAAAGGAGGAGGTAGCATACCTCACCTTGTGGGATCCGTGATCGAGAAATACAGGCGTCAAGCTATAGACGTTAAATTTCGCGCTTGTTGGGAGGCAACCAAATGGTTTGTTTTTTTTTTCGTTTTTCCCTTTACTAAGTTAGGATTTCCCTGTTTTATTTTATTTATTAAAAAAAATCAGAAATTACTTAGCATTGACGCACGGCACGTGTGCAATTGCATAAGGTTTGAGGATCTCATGGCATGACGCACGGGCGGGTCGTGCATTGACGCATGGCCCGTGCGTCTGTCTGCGGAGACGTAAATAAGGTCACGCCCAAGTCAGTTTATTTCTCACTTCTAAAACATCTTTCGAGCCCTAAGCTAAAATCTCTCATCTTATCTCAAGATTTTCGAAAAATTGCACTCAATTGACACATATAATCCAACACTCTCACCCTATTGCACGATAATCTTGCACAATTCTTGGATTTGGGTGAAGTTTGGTTGAGAACAAGCACCTAAGGTTCCAATTTATCTCCTTTGCAAATTTTCGGTAATTTCGGTAAGAACTTCATGTTTTTGTTAGAATTTCTTGTATAATATGTATTGAGGATCGTATATGGTGTATGTTGTGATTAATTTGCCATGATTATCTTGAATTTGTCTAAGCGGCATATTATCGAACACCTTGTGAGCTTATTGTATTGTTGATGCTTCTTGCATGAACATTAATGTTTAGGGTGTTAGTGACTATGATTCACGACAATTGCATTGATGTTTGATATTCGGGACTTAATTGTTGATTAAAATTGTAGGGAAGAGACACTATGCTCTATATGTTTGATATTCACGACAATATGCTTTGCTAGGTACAAACTCGAGACAATGGCCGAGAGAATAAGTATTCAGGATAGGAGGACACGCCCAAGAGGGGTTGCACCCGTACTGCAAGTAGTGCACTCGGATAGCCACGCGGCTTATGGGGTTGTACTTACTGAAGATAACGATTTGGAGAGGTGGAATAAGTTGGTTACCCAACCAATGGCACCTACAAGTTACGCCGATGACGAGTGTACCCAACTCCTTGGGATACACAATGATGTTTGGCGATTGTTTGAGAGAGTTGGGTAGACTGCTTTTATGAGGGAAATGTGGCTGACGTATAAGAAAATCACGCTTGGATTCCTGAGCACCGTTTGAAAGAGGGAGGAGCTTCTGAGCCAGTTGAGATACAGTTTCAGTTGGGTAACGTGCGTAGACGATATCTATCACCCAACTCAATACCATCTTCGGGGTGCCTACGATTGCGCCCTTCCGACCCGCAGGGAATTATAGCCAGTATGACTTTTAGCGATTGCTAGTACAGACGCCGGAAACAAGCCTCATGATTTACGAGGCACGCGTTGCTAAATCATCATGGGTCCGGAATCCTGTTTTCCGGTACATTCAGCGGGTCACTTCTCACTCCGTCTATGCCAGAGAAAATAATGAGGGCATGCAAGTTCGGGAAATTTATCTGTTGTTGTGTATGCTGAGTGCTAACCCATGTCCCCTATAACACCGCGGCCTATTTCACGGAACAGATTGAACATGTGGCCAAGCAGGGTAGTGGCACGATTATGATTGGAGGTATGAGCATTACCATTGCCCGACATTATAACGTTGATATTAGAGGTTTGGAGTCGATTGAGGGCGAAAGGAGAATCAACCTGGCGGTTCTGCGCCAAATGAAAATAATTAAGGAAGAGGAGGGCATGTGCCTCTTCCAAAAAAGGGCCGGGAACGCTTTTCCACTGCCTAACACGCCACTCACGATCGTGGACACTACAAATGATCTGGCCAACTTCTTGATGAACTCTAAGGTGCATAACAAAGTTATGGAGGCCATGATTGCGAGGAAAAGGCGAAGGGTCGCCGGTCTACCTGATGAGGATGATGTGGTGGCCAAGGCGATGGAGTACGAGAGGCACGAAAGGGGATTCGGGCAAGAATTCCGCCAAGAGGCACCCGACTTACCTGAGACTTCTCACCAGGGTGAGGAGCGCGGATAATTTGATTATGATGCTAGATTATCAGCCCTCGAGGGGCACATGCAGCTGCACCACAATGAATTTCGTGCTTTCATGATGGAACAACAGCAGTGGAATGCGGAGATGCTCGAGATGATGCGTCAGATGCACCAGTGGCACATATCCCAGGGCCACTATCCGCCGCCACCTCCGCAGTGAGTCAGGTCCATTCCACACTTTTCTTAGTTGAAATTATATCTTCTCTTACGTGCGATATAATTCCATTCAAGTTTTTTTTTTGCAATTTTTTTTTAATAATCAAAGTATCATACAATGTCATGTCCCGTCATGGGGGGAGAAAATCAAAAAGCAAGAAACCTATCACTACGACATCTATACAGACTATCATAATGAGATATCTAGAAAATACAAGAAGAATTAATGCGCAATCAAAATCTAAAGCTCGGATATCCCAGCTGGTCCATCTGAATGAGCGCTAGAAGGTAGTGAGAAGTCGTGCCCTCATAAACAATATGACTGCCAAGCGCAGCAGCTCCCAACTCCGCTAGATGATCTGCTGGTCGATTCCCCTCTCTGTGTATGTGGGAAATCGAATATTGAAGGTCCCTCAGCATGTTCCGAATGCGAATCAGTGTATGCTGAACCTGCCAAGAGCCAAGGCAACGGATGTGATCGTGGTGACCACCGCCGCTGCGTCCAACTCGATCCAAATCTGCAATGAAAACTGTCGGGCATGTTGCAGTCCCATCTCCAGTGCTAGTAGCTCGGCATGAAAGCTAGACACTGCCAGGAATGAACTATGAAACGCCAACATGAGTCTGCCAGAATGATCTCGTATCAATCCCCCGCCACCAGCTATCAATGTGTCTCGATCAAACGAACCATCCGTGTTCAGCTTGATCTGAGGAGACTGAGGAGCTCGCCAAATCACCATCCTCGGCCTGCGTGGAACCTGTGGTGGATCACTCCCCTGCAAAAAACTCACTGTAGGGAAGCATCCAGACCAATCCAAGGGGCTCAAACGCCGACCTGAAACTAGAATCCAGAGATACCGCTCCACCTGCCAAATAATGTGATATGCCAAGAAAGGAAGGTGTCAGTGCTTGAAACTATTCCTTTCCGTCCAGACAAACCATAAAATCAAGCAAGGAACCAGGAAACTCAAGTGCCTCGTGTGTGATCTGTGTGTGCGGTTCCTCCAAAATGTGAGGAATAATATCATATCAGTGGTTTGTGGAAGTGTAGTGTCAAACCAAGGAACAAAGTGATTCCACACGGACTAAACAGTATCATTCATCAAAAAGAGGTGAGGGATAGATTCAACCTGAGGAGAAGAATGTGTATTATTCAAGCAACAACAGCAACGTGAAGCAAGGGAAGTGCCACGTGCCGAAGCTTGATATCCACAGGAGAGCGATTACGAAGGAGACGCCAAATGAAAATAGAAATAGTAGGAATGAGAGCATCGTTCCAAATGGCACTAGACAGAAGGTTCTGAGGATTTCTTCCTCGGATAGAATCCCAAGCAGAAGACATCGAAAACCCACCATGAGAGGTAAGCATCCACCGCATGATATCGTCTGACCCCAGTAGAATCGGAACCCTGGATATATCCTCAATGAGACTCGCAGGAAACCCACATCTGGAGACCAAGACCTAATACAATCTATCTCGATCCCACACACCATCACGAATGAACCAATCCACTGTCATATGTCCCAACGGCCGATCCAAATAATGATCCGCAAGTGGCCTATGCCCAACCCAAATATCATCGAGAAATCGACCCGGCTACCACACGCAATAGACCGAGGAAAATCCGCTCTTGGGCCCGAATCACGACCCGCCTCAATCGCCTCCCCGATGACTATTATTATGTGTTACAAGGACTCTACAGGAGACAAGCCCATTGTAACAATACTTGCGATCAAGAATCGAGCCCACAACGAATGGCCCTCGCGTAACCTCCACCACATCTTTAAATCGGCGTCGGCAAAGAATATCTCGAAAGTCGGCACAACCCCAAACCACCCTCGAAATAGGATGGCGAGATATTATCCCAACCGATCCAATGAGTCTTCTTACGTCCCGCATAGGAACCCCAGAAGAATCTAGCCATGATATGCTCCAACTGATGTAGAACTGTCTTTGGCAGCTGCATGACCTGAATAATATGCAACGGAGCGGCCATTAGCGTGCTCCGAATAAGGGCGAGCCTACCACCAAAGGACAAATGCCGACCGACCACCCAAAGAACTCTATCCAACATCCTCTGAATCACTGGGAGGAAAAGCTCTTTCGTCATTCTCCCCTTAAACAAAGGGACACCCAAATAAGTCATCGGCAAGTCATCGCGGACAAAGCCTGTCAGTGCATGCACCATGTGCTCCAATCCGTCAACGAATCGTGGGGCCAGAAAGAATCTACTCTTCTAAACACTAACCAGCTGACCAGAAGTAGCAGAATAGTGCTCCAGAAAGTGTCTAAGCGTAACAAGACCATCCTCAGACGCCCTAGTGAAGATAACCACATCATCAGCATATGCCAAATGCGTCACTGGAAAACCCCGCCGCGTCCGATAAATCATATGTTGGTGCTGTCTAATAATGGAATCTAAGCCTCGAGATAAATACTCCGCCGCTAGAACAAATAAAGCAGGAGATAGAGGATCCCCCTGCCGCAGTCCTCGAGTCGAAGGAAAATATCCAGAAGGGCTACCATTAACCAGAACTGAGAAGCCGCAGTGCTCAATACAGCTGCCTATCATATCCATCCACCGAACGGGGAAGCCCATATGAAGCATGACAGTATACAAGAAATCCCACTGCACCCTATCATAAGCTTTAGCCACATCCAGTTTCATCACCACATTAGGAACCTTCGTGGCGATGTTGATATTATGGATAAGCTCCTGCGCAAGCAAAATGTTATCTGAGATAACACGTCCGGGGGTAAAGCCACTCTGATTCGGTGAAATAATCAATGGCGTAATCGAGACCAACCGCAGCGCATTCATAATCTTCGAGATAATCTTATTCGTCACATTGCACAAATCGGCGAAACTCACCCACTTCCGAGGTGAGGAACCCCGGAATGAGAACTATAGAGGTAGTGTGAACGTAGGCGGCATGAGATTTCGAGAAGAAATCAATCACGGCATCCTCAATATCCGGTCCGATGAAATCCCACGATCTTTGAAAGAACAACGATGAAAATCCATCGAGGCCCCGAAACACTAGGCGGATCAATCCCAAAACCGCATCACGGACCTCCTGGGCCGTCGGCATAGCACAAAGTCCCTCCAAATCAATGGAATCAGGAAGCCGAGGGAAGAACTCATCGATGGGAGTGGTCAGATACTCCAAGTCAGAAGTCATTAGGGACTGAAAAAACTGGACAGCCGACTTCCGAATCTCAGAATTACGTGTGATCGTCACCCCATCATCATCAATCGAGTGGATCCTAGCGCGACACCTCTTCTGTTTAACAAACCCATGGAAGAACTTAGTATTGCGCTCCCCCTCAACTGCCCACTTAACTGCAGCTTTCTGGCGCCAAAAATCCTCCTCCATTTTTAAACGTAGCTCATACTCAGCCACACACCAATGTAGCTCAGCCCGATGAGTCGGAGAAGGATCATTGTCGTACACAGCCTGAGCCACAACAACACCATCATCTGCCAATCTAACCCGATCAAAAACATTACCAAATGTCTGGTAATTCCAACTCTTGAGTCTGTGCTTGACCCTGTTCAATTTGTGCTGCAAATTCCTCATCCCAAAACAACCAGTGGGAGGCCCCCATGCTTCTTTGACTACCTGCAAAAAAGTATGGTGACGTATCCACATATGCTGAAATCGAAAAGAAGAACGAGGCACATGTGATAAAAATTGACAAGAAATGAGTAAAGGAGCATGATCAGAGCGAACACGAGATAAATGTGTAACAACAGAAGAAGTAAACACATCAGCCCAGTGTTCATTATACAAAGCCCTATCAAGTCTCTCCTGAAGCCCACCTCTAGCCCAAGTAAAGATAGACCCCTCACACCCCGCATCAAATAATTCACAGTCCGCAATCATGTAGGCAAAGTCAAGCATCTCATTTGACCTATCAGAAGTACCACCAACCCTCTCGTGATCATGCAAGAAGATGTTAAAGTCCCCACTAACAAGCTAGGGTAACCCCTCCATACTAATCGCAATCTCACGCAAGTTATCCCACAAATCGTATCTAGCTACTCTATTACATTTAGCATACACAAAAGTCAAATAAATAGGCTAAGACAACACAGCAAAAGTCAACCTACAATGCAACAATTGCGCATGATCAACAAGAATGTCAAAATGCAAATGAGCAGTAGACATAATCCAAATATGATTAGAACAATTAGCTAATCCATGATCAAAGCCAAATCTGCGACAATAGAAACTAACATCCAGAGAGGTCATATGTTCTAAGAGCGCAACAAAAGGCAATTTATAACGAGTAATTAACGCATGCAAATGACGTTGGCTACCCAGATTAGCAATACCCCTCACATTCCACGTTAAAAATTTAATCGACATAATTAACAATTAGAATGAGAAGAGGATTTAGAAACACCTGATCGATTTTGAGCTCGTTGCCCTACTCCTTTATTGAGAGCATTGTGCACAAATTTTCCTGATATTGAGCTCGGTTTTGTCGATTTTGGAAACTTATCAGCCCCAATTTTTTAGCCGTGTCCGACTGTCTTGGAATAACAGTTTATACAATTTGCGATTTTTTAACAGGGGCGATTGCAATGAACAGGAGTCAAGAAACCAACTTGGCGGGTTTATTTTCGATATCTCACGAAATGTTCCGTCCTCGATAAACAATGAGGTGGGCTAATTGGAGCATGTGCAACAACAATTGGACCGTGGGGACGAACCCAAACAGATTTGATCCTCTTCAATGGCAATAGGCGCACTCGAATGAGCGAAGAATTAGGAGAGTGGGCCACGTCATCTTGGTGAAGAGTACAAATATTTTTCGAGTTGATCCAAAATTGATGGGTGAGTAGAACATTGGGCTGAATCAATTGAAATATCTTGGGCGGTTTAATAAACACAAATTGTCTTCATCAATCACTTGTAGTTGCTATTTACGGGCCAACAAAAATTCGAATGGGCCCCGTTTTCTTATTATTCACATGGCCCACTTGAAATTGGTTGCAATTATCAAAATTCTCCTTAATAGGATGGCGAAATGGGATGGTGGGCAATTGATGATCAATGACATTAGGGCCCAAATTAGAATTCAATTGGATATTGGAGGGTTGACTTTCCATATCAACCATCAACTTATAATGCAGCAAATTTCTCCCCACAACACGTCCAGGTTCATTGGGAAAGGATGGCATTTCTCCATTTTTCACAACTCCAACATATCCCAATGATTTATCCTGCAAATTAGGCATAATCTCCCCCTCTTCCAATACGGAGTCCTCCATAAAATCCTCCCCATGAACTATATCTTTATTTTTAAAATTAACAACCAAATTGACGTCATTTTTCGAATGTTGATATCCCAAATCCGCCCGACTTTGAATTTCCTGGTTTTTAGTATCATGAAAATTATCCTCCTTAGTGGTCTGAACATGATCCATTTTCAAGTGCAATAATGGTGGACCCAAGAGACATTCTTTAATGGCACTCAAATTTTTATCTAATCCATGTGAAGCACACAAATTAAGACCATGCGCATGAATTCCCACCTCAATGGCAGACAATGATGGGGTTGGATGAGTTGGACATTTAGACAACCCATTAGATTTGGAAAGAATATTATCTCTATCTTCAATGCCGTCCAAATCATGCGTCTCCTCAAAAGCCAAATTGTCATCTTTTTTTTTTGAACATAAGATATTAAAATATTCATTCTTGTCCCTGCATGTTTGTTGGCCCCCATGATTTTTCAACTGTTGATTTACCAAATCTTTTAATTGATCTGGTCCGTTGGACTTAGTGAGAGTACCATCTGAAGGCTCCAAATCATCATCATCATTAAGAATATTGAATTGATTATGGGAAGATCCTTCAACCTTATCAAAATAAATGTGCCCAGTTCTTTTTGCCAACTCCATAACCTCTTTAGATAAAAAACCCGTCACCTTTGATCCCTTATTTCTCGCCATAATCCAAGCTTTCTGATTCGGCCGGTTCTGCACCAAACCACCCGTGGAAACCATATTTGAATTAGGGTTTGGCTTTTCTGTCGAACATAAATCCTTTAAATTGACCAAATTGCCCTTCTCTTTGTTCTCAATCTCGTTTTATCCACTGATGATGCGTTCATGGCAGCTCCCTTTCCTCCTGGGCGTCTAACCGGAGGAGGAGGTTTAGATTTATTGCCGTTCATGTAGCAATTCGCCTCACCATGTCCAATGTGTTTGCAAAAATTGCAATATAATGGAACTCTTTCATAAATGATTTTCTGAATATGCCTATTATCTCCAAATTTCAATACAATCTCCTCTATACGTTATTTCTCTAAATCCAACTCAAGACAAACTCGAGCAAATGAGAGTCTTGTCTTACGTGATGTTGGAAGATCCACTTGAAGGGGGCTTCCCAATTCCTTACAAATCGCAAATAACGCATGGTAATCGAAAAACTGAATCGGCAAACCTGGGAGACGTATCCAAACAGGTGCGAGGGGTGCTTCCATTTTTGGATTGAAAGAAGGAGTCCATTTAAGTATACGCATAGGACATTCCCCGAGCATCCAAATCGTCCCCATCCAAAGACGACTGTAGTCCTCCTCTAACTGCAGCTTGATGATGATATGAGAATGATTGACAAATCTCCATGAAAAAGGCCCCTTGATTCCCAAAGAAGACAATCCTTTCGCAATTGCTTGAGCATGAGGAATGGCAAATGAAAACTTTCCAATCAAGGTAAGTCTCCACGCTGCATCGAGTCTATCTGACTCCAGAGAAGAAAAACCCAGAACCTTCTGTCCATCTTCAATCTCTGAAGAGCCAATTGGAACGATTTTCTTAGGATCAAAAGAGAGATTAATCTGACTCGAAGAAGAAGAACCAACAACATTGGCATATGATTTTGTAGGGGGAGGATTATCAGATGCAACATGACCTTCCGGTGGAGAAGAACAGGAATCAACCATGAACAAACCTGGAAAAGAAACAAGAAGAACACCAAGTGAAACGATTAAGCAGGAAAAAAAAGAAGAAGCAAAATATAAAAAACGAAAGATTGAATCTAAAAACTCCCTCAAATTGATGAAAAATCGAACGAATCAGTGTGAAAATCACCAAAAAAGGCCAAGAACGTGCAAGTGTGTGAAAAAAATAATTCCATTCAAGTTTGGGGGGAGAGATAGTATATTTTGATATGAGGGGTGAAAAAAAAATTGTTTGCATTCATATAGTTGCATTTAGGGCATATAGGTTGTATTGCATTAGACGCATGTTTACAGTTTTAGCATGTTTATTGTTTTAGTAGGTTTTTAGGGAGTGAGTAGACATTTTTTGTGGTGTGTGTTGCAACCTTGGGAGATTTTTAAAAAATTTTGTGTTGTTTTGAATTGGGTGTTGAGTGCGAATTGATCATGATGAGAATAGATGATATGAAGCATGTGGATATTGAGAACATGGATGTTATGCTTTGAATTACGAATTTGCAAGCCTGTGAGCTTTGAGCCTTTACTGCTTTTATATTATGCAGTCTTGTTTGTTGATTTGAGTATGCCATTCATGTTAATTTGAATTATACAAGTTGCTCTGGTATCTCTGTCAAAGCCACATGTTGTATGCGATTTATGAAAATGATTTAAGACCATTTTTGTTAAGTCTTTTTGTTACCTAATGACATTAAATTCCCTAGTTAGCCAATATGAGCCTATTGCCTAATTTTTGATAGCCACATTCTAAGCCTTAACTCGATATATTTGTTACCCAAGACTTGAGTAAGGGGATGGAATGAGGTTGAATGGGATGTTGTCAAGAATTAGATAATTGTGCAAGTGTTGGTTGATTGGGAATAAAGAAGAAAGAAAGGATGAATACTCATGAAAAAGTCGAAAAAAAAAAAAGAAAAAGAAATCGACTTTATAACTGAGTTTTCTTTGAATGAACTTATAGGCTGGGATTTGTGATGTGAGGCGAAAGAAAGTGGAGTCTATAAAAGGAAAAAAAGGGAGAAAGGAAATACGAAAGTTGATAATAACGAGAGGTGATTGGGGTAGCATATTGGGTTTAAATGAGAATAATTGATTGAATGAAAGATGTGCTTACCAGTCTATACGCTCGAGTTTGAGTCACTTTATCCATATTTCCCTACCCTAACCAAAGAGCCTTGATTACAACCAAAAGAAAAAGTCCTTTTTGATTCATAAATTGCATACATTCTAGTGGCGGAGATGTGAGACGATTTGCAAGCTTATGGTAATTCTTCAACATTGATATGATTTGAGTGAAAACACGTCCCTTATACACTTGAGAGGAGAGCATACACTTGATCAGTGAGAGTCGTGATTTGAAGCATTTGCCATGGTTTTAATTGACATGTGTTATATCTTAGATGTTCGAGGCTTGGTTGATTTATTACTTGACGCCTATGGATAAACAACATGAATTTTGATGTGTTGTTCTTGAATGCTTTTCATTCCTCCCATTTGTGTTTTGTCTTGTTTATAAAGCGTTGATCGGGATAGTCAACAGTTTAAGTTTGGGGGTTTGATTAGTATGATTTTTGCATGTAATTTGGGCATAATTGTGGATATAATAAGTTGATATGCATGCATGAACTGAGTAAAATGGGCCATGTACTTATAAAGTGGAAAAAGTATGACGCTTTGCTCGTTTTGTAGGAATTAAACAATACTTGTAGCATTTTGGTGGCAAATCGGAGCATTGCGGTAAAGGACCATCAAGAATACACGAAGTTTGGAGCTAGACCGCAAAAACATTAGACGAATCGGGCGAAATAAGGCTACGCACGGGTAGCCCGTGCTTATTGGCACACCCCGTGCGTGTATAAGACAGCAGGTATCGACCTACGGCCTAACGCATGGGGTGGTCGTGCCTGGACGCACGACTCGTGCATCGATTCAGGAAGAGAATTTTCATGTGGCCTAACGCATGGGCTGGTCATGCGTAAGCGCACGACCCATGCGTCTGTGCGGGAAAGTCAGGTTTTGATGATTTGACTTAGGTTTTGGCCCAACGGGAGTATAAATAGAAACGAGGTGGCCCCAAACAAGGACACACTGATTTTTGCCCTAGAAAGCAGAGAAAAGAGAAACCTTCTACCAGAGGATTTAAGAGATTGATCGAGGTCGCAACCACACGCTTGAGGATTGGAGATAGATTGAGAGATCATCGACATCACTGAGTTTTCTCATTCCATTGTATCTTTTATTTTCGATTAGTTAGATATGCATATGAACGATTTCTCTATGAATTGTTTATTTCCCATGTCTGGCTAAACACCTTGTGATTCCGTGGTTTGGGATTAGATTAATGGATACTTTTGTTTGATGCTTAACTGAAATTGAAGTTATTATTTCAAACCCTATTCGAGTTCTCTGTTTTATTTCTTTTTATCAAATGGCCATTGGTTTAACTTGTTTGATGTAGTGATTTGTAATTCGAGAGATGAGATTCAATACTAGATCTTGAGTACTTGGCATGAATATTTGCATGATTGAGAAGTCTGTAAATATTTGTGAGGATTTATGATCTTTTGTGTTTTTTGGAGTTGGTTATCTTATGTTGAGTAGAGATGCTAGCATATATAGTCCAATCAACATCTTTATATACATCTCGAGAGAGAGGGTAAAATATTTTCGTGATTGTCTTATAGGGAAGAATAATAATAACTTTGGTTTTGAGTAATCGGATAACAAAAGGGATATTAACTAAAACCATAACCCTGGAATCCATTCATCTCCTTAATCTCTCAATAAACTCTTACTTTGTCTTTTATGATAAAATCTTGTCCAGCTTTTACAAAACAACCATCCAATTTGGATCATTTGAATTAAGATAAGACTATTTTGATTTCAATACTTAGTACACTAATTTATTAGTCTCTGTGGATTTGAACTTGCTAACCCTATTCTATAAACTACACTATACACTTGCGGTGAAGCTAAAAATAAGGCGAACAATGCGACATCGATTTGTACAAAATTATTATTACAGAGGCGTCTATCAAAGATTGTAAGGTTGATACAAGGGTCGAAGAGCATAGAGGATTATCATAAAGACATAGAGATGTTGATGGCGAGGGCCAATATCGAAGAGGATCAGGAGGTTACTATGGAAAGGTTTATCGCGGGATTGAATACTCCTGTAGCAGATGCCGTCGACTTACATCATTGTGTCGATCTTCAGGAGATGGTGCACATGGCGGTCAAAATTGAGCTACAACTCAAGAGGAGGGGTTTTACACGGCAAAATCCCAACACTAGCACCAGTACTTGGGGTTCGAATACTCCTGCGATGGATGAGGCGTGTTTTTCACAACATCCCAAAGTTATGGAGAACAAGACAGACTCGGACAAGGCAAAACCATCAGGAAAATTTGTTCTTCTACTTTACGCACTAGAGACATTGAGTGTTTTAAATGTCATGGGAGGGGTCATATAGCTAGTGAATGTCCGAATAGAAGAGTGATGGTGATTCGGGCTAATGGTGATGTAGAGTCCGAATGTGAGGATGAGTCTGATTATAGTGATATGCCGGAGTTAGAGGAGGTTCCGGAGGTAGTTAAGCCGCATGAAGGGTAACGTGTTATCACTAGTGTCACGTAGAATTTTGAATATTGAGCCAAAGTTAGTTGATCATGAGCAGCGATAAAATATTTTTCACACTAGATGCTTAGTTAAGGATAAAGTGTGTAGTATGATCATTGATGGAGGTAGTTGTACATACGCGGCTAGTGCAAAATTGGTGGAGAAGTTAGAGATTCCTACACTTGAACATCCAGATTCGTATACCCTACAATGGTTCAATGATTGTGGAGAGACGCGTGTTAATAAAAGAGTGTTAGTGTCTTTTCATATTAGAGGTTATAGGGATGAAATATTGTGTGATGTAGTGCCAATGTGGGCTTGTCATATTTTGTTGGGTAGACCATGGCAGTTTGATAGGCGAGTTGTGCATGATGGATACACTAATTTCTATACTATTAAGCATGAGCGGAGAAAGTTCATACTTTCATTTCTTACACCTACAGAAATCTATAATGATCATGTGAGGATGAGAATTTGTGAGTCAAAAGAAAAAGAATGTTCGGCAAGTGAGCAAAAGAATGAAATAAAAGTCGAGATAAATAGAGAGTTTGAGAGTTTGGCCAACAGTAGTTGTGCGATTCGAGAGATGGCCAAGAAAAAGGAGAGTACAAATTTCGAGTGGGCCAAAATTATGGGGGAAAAGGCCAATTAGGTAAAACAAGAGAAGAAATTTGTGTTTATGATTAAAATGAGAGACAATAGGCATGAGTGTTTAAATGCTAACATATCTAACAATATTTTATTTAGTTCTATTGTTTCTCATGTGCAGGGATTTGGGCAACCGGAAGAGTGTGCATGTTGTTTAACATTTGATCCGGGTGGATTGATATAATTGTTCAACCTTTGGGATCCAACGTTTGGATTGGAGGACGAATCCCTTTTAAGAGGAGGGGAATGATGAGAATCCAATCATGAAGGATCCGGGCAACACCAAATGCAAGCTATCTCGAGTTCTTGAAGACTATATAATTGAGTTCTTGAGTTCTTGTATATGTTTATCGTAGATTAGATGTTTATTTTCGTTGTTTTGAGTCATTTGAGTGGCCAAGTTGATGTTAGAGGCCAACTATATTGAGTTTAGAGTCATATTAGTTAATCATGTGTTGAAAGGAAGCATTGACGATCGAACAACAAGAGGTTGCCTTCAAAAAATGTCTAAGCGGCTCAACAGTTTTCAGCACTCGCAGAGTTTAGTATTTTGACCATAACTTCATCTACAAAATTGATATTGAGCTGAATCAAGATGCTATGGAAAGCTAAGAGAAAGGACTACAACTTTCATGAGACTCTATGGGCTAATTCAACTCGAGGCCAACACGGCCTAGCCGTGTTTACAAGCACGGTCGTGTTTGGCCAAGACGTGAGAAACACGGGAGGGCCGTGTATATTTGCACGGCCGTGTTCGGAAATGGCGTGAGAAACACGGCCTGGTCGTGCTTAAATACACGGCCATATCTGCGGGTGCGTTTTAAGGTTTATTCTGTTTTGTTTCCTTTTTCAAGTTTTTTAAATTGTTTCCTAGTTGGTTTAGGGGTTTGTTTTGAGTCACATATATAAAGCAAACACTTGTTTATTTTTCATACGAACTTTGATATTGAATATTGAATTGAAATTTTTCTCTTCAACCATTTGGGTTTTTCCAAGAGTTTCAAGATAGTTTTTCTTGTTTCGACTTCGGACTTATCAAACAAACTTCCGCATTTGTTTGTAGCGTCTACGTATACTGAGGTTCCTGCTTTGCTAAGCATCGGGTCGAGATTTCCACCAATCTTAACCGAACTAGTGAAGATCCTGGGTCAACATCATATTGTTGATGGGTCGTATGCACAGTTGTTGCTGCGGTTCACATCAGTTGGTAAGCAGAGCCATCTAGCAAGGTTAAATCTATCATTGGTCTTTAATTCTTGTTATTTTTCAGAATTTCTTATAAACCCTAGTTCTTGAAGGGTACAAAAAAAATCGAAATTGAACAGAAAATCAGCGGGTAAAGAATCGTAATCCGCATGCAAAAAAAAAGGAGAGAAATTTTAAAATTCTAGAAAATTCATAAATATAAACCTTATTCTTCAATTTCATCTTATTGAGATCCGTTGTTGGCTTGGTGATTGTTTTGGTGTGATGAGGCGTACTTGTGACTGTCTGATTGGTTTATAATCGTGACAAGTGAAGGTACTAAGAGATTTTGAGTTGAGTGATACACGCGTGTATACACGTGAGGGAGTGAATCAAACATGTCTGACAAAAACTGACAACCGGCAAATTGAGATAATAAATTGGATATGGAGGCAATTCCAAACCTCGTAAAGAAAATCATGATCAAGACGTATGGGGATCCCAGAGAGGCGCCAAGAATAGAGGAGCCTATTACTAGGACGCGGAGGCCTAGGAGGTTCGAATTGGAGAAATGAGCGAATGAGATTGATGATTTTGATTCCGAAAGGGAGCAAAATTACAATCCGGACAGAGGTCAGCGCAGAAATTGGGGTGATAGGGGACGTGAGGATGGCAATTTGAGTAACATCAAAATGCAAATCCGTTCGTTCCAGGGAAAGAGTGATCCGGACGCCTATTTGGACTGTGAGAGGAAAATCGAGAATGTGTTTGATTGCCAAAATTATTCTGAATTGAAAAAGGTGAAATTGGCATCAACTGAATTCTCGGATTACGCAAGTGTATGGTGAGATCAATTAATGGTCTCAAGGAGGAGGAGCGGCGAGCGGCTCGTTTCCACATGGTAGGAGATGAGAAGTTTGATGCGACGTTGATTTTTACCAAACTATTATTACATAGGCGTCTATCAAAGATTGCAGAGGTTGACACAAGGGTCGAAGAACATAGATGATTATCATAAAGAGATGGAGATGTTAATGGCGAGGGCCAATATCGAAGAGGATCAGGAGGTTACTATGGCAAGATTTATCGCGGGATTGAATACTCCTGTAGCAAATGCCGATCTTGAGGAGATGGTGCACATGGCGGTCAAAATTAAGCAGCAGCTCAAAAGGAGGGATTTTACATGGCAAAATTCAAACACTAGCACCAGTACTTGGGGTTCGAATACTCTTGCAATGGATGATGCATGTTTTTCACAACAGCCCAAAGTTGTGGAGAACAAGACAGGCTCGGACAAGGCAAAACCATCATGTAAATTTGATCCTTCTACTTCACACACTAGAGACATCGAGTGTTTTAAATGTCATGGGAGGGGTCATAGAGCTAGTGAATGTCCAAATAGAAGTGTGATGGTGATTCGGGCTAATGCTGATGTAGAGTCCGAAGGTGAGGATGAGTCAGATTATAGTGATATGCCGGAGCTGGAGGAGGTTCTGGAGGTAGTTAAGCCGGTGAAGGGCAACGTGTTATCACTAGTGTCACGTAGAATTTTGAATATTGAGCCAAAGTTAGCTGATCATGAGCAGCGAGAAAATATTTTTCACACTAGATGCTTAGTTAAGGATAAAATGTGTAGTATGATCATTGATGGAGGTAGTTGTACAAATGTGGCTAGTGCAAAATTAGTGGAGAAGTTAGAGATTCTTACACTTGTACATCCAGAGCCGTATACCCTACAATGGCTCAATGATTGTGGAGATGCGCGTGTTAATGAAAGAGTGTTATGTTCTTTTCATATTGGAGGTTATAAGAATGAAATATTATGTGATGTAGTGCCAATGCGGGCTTGCCATATTTTGTTGGGTAGACCATGGCAGTTTGATGAAGACTCCAGAGGCTAATTGGACTCGAGGCCAACACGGCTTGGCCGTGTTTACAAGCACGGCCGTGTTTGGCCAAGACATAAGAAACACGGCTTCGCCGTGTTTATTTGCACGGCTGTGTTCGGAAATGGCATGAGAAACACGGCCTGGCTGTGCTTAACGACATGGTCGTACCGCGGGCGCATTTTAGGGTTTATTCTGTTTTTTCCCTTTTTCAATTTGTTTTAAGTTTTTTTACTAGTTAGTTTAGGGTTTGTTTTGAGTCACCTATATAAGGCAAACATTTGTTTATTTTTCGTAAGAACTTTGATATTGAATATTGAATTGAGATTTTTCTCTTCAACTATTTGGGTTTTTCCAAGAGCTTCAAGATTGTTCATCTTATTGCGAATTTTGACTTATCAAACAAACTTCCGCATTTGTTTGTGGCGTCTACGCATAACGAGGTTCCTGCTTTGCTAAGAAATGGGTCGAGATTTCCACCAATTTTAACCGAACTAGTGAAGATCTTGGGTTAACAATATATTGTTGTTGGGTCGTATGCACATTTGTTGCTGCGGTTCACATCAGTTGGTAATCAGAGCCATCTAGCAAGGTTAAATCTATCCTTGTTCTTTAATTCCTTTTATTTTCCAGATTTTTTATAAACCCTAGTTCTTGAAGGGTACAAAAAAAATTCGAAATTGAACAAAAAATTAGCGGGTAATGAATCGTAATCCGTGTGCAAAAAAAAAGAGAAATTCAAAAATTCTGGAAAATTCGGAATTATAAACCCTAGTCTTCAATTTCATCTTATTGAGATCCGCTGTTGGCGTGGTGATTGTTTTGGTGTGATGAGGTGTACTTGCGACTTTCTGATAGGTTTATAATCGTGACAAGTGCAGGTGCTTGGAGATTATGAGTTGAGTGATACACGAGCATATAAACGTGAGGGAGTGAATCAAACATGTCCGAGTAAAACCAACAACTGGCAAATTTAAGTAATATATTAGATATGGAGGCAATTGCAAACTTTGTGAAGAAAATCATGATCGAGACATACGGGGATCCCATAGAGGCACCGAGAATACAGGAGCCTGTTCTAGGGCGCGTAGGACTAGGAGGCTCGAATTGGAGGAATAGGCGGATGAGATTGAGGGTTTGATTCCGAAAGGGAGCAAAATTACAATTCGGGCAGAGGTCGTCACTGAAATAGGGGTGATATGGGACGTGTGGATGGCAATTTGAGTAACATCAAAATGCAAATCCCTTCATTCCAGGGAAAGAGTGATCCGGACACCTATTTGGACTAGGAGAGAAAAATCGAGAATGTGTTTGATTGCTAAAATTACTTTGAATTGAAAAAGGTGAAATTGGCATCAACTAAATTCTCGGATTGCGCAAGTGTTTTGTGAGATCAATTAATGGTCTCAAGGAGGAGGAGCGTCGAGCGGCCCGTTTCCACATGGGATGAGATGCGAAGTTTGATGCGACGTCAATTTTTACCAAATTATTATTACAGAGGCGTCTATCAAAGATTGCAGAGGTTGACACAAAGGTCGAAGAGCGTAGAGGATTATCATAAAGAGATGGAGATGTTGATGGCGATGGCCAATATCGAAGAGGATCAGGAGGTTAATATGGCAAGGTTTATTGCGGGATTGAATACTCCTGTAGCAGATGCGGTCAACTTACATCATTGTGTCGATCTTGAGGAGATGGTGCACATGGCGGTCAAAATTGAGTAGCAGCTCAAGAGGAGGGGTTTTACATGGCAAAATCCTAACCGTAGCACCAGTACTTGGGGTTCGAATACTTCTGCGATGGATGATATGCGTTTTTCACAACAGCCCAAAGTTGTGGAGAACAAGTCAGACTCGGACAAAGCAAAACCATCAGGTAAATTTGATCCTTCTACTTCACGCACTAGAGACATCGAGTGTTTTAAATGTCATGGGAGGGGTCATAGAGCTAGTGAATATCCGAATAGAAGAGTGATGGTGGTTTGGGCTAATGGTGATGTAGAGTCCCAAGGTGAGGATGATCTGGATTATAATGATATGTCGGAGTTGGAGAAGATTCCGGAGGTAGTTAAGCCGGTAAAGGGTAACGTGTTATCACTAGTGTCACGTAGAATTTTGAATATTGAACCAAAGTTAGTTGATCATGAGCAGGGAGAAAATATTTTTCACACTAAATGCTTAGTTAAGGATAAAGTGTGTAGTATGATCATTGATGGAGGTAGTTGTACAAACGTGGCTAGTGCGAAATTGGTGGAGAAGTTAGAGATTCCTGCACTTGAACATCCAGAGCCGTATACCCTACAATGGTTCAATGATTGTGGCGAGGCGCGTGTTAATAAAAGAGTGTTAGTGTCTTTTCATATTGGGGGTTATAAGGATGAAATATTGTGTGATGTAGTGCCAATGCGGGCTTCTCATATTTTGTTGGGTAGACCATGGCACACTATAAGAAAATCGCTCGAAGACTTTAAAAGACATCAGTTTCACGAAGTTTATGATGTCTTATGGTATACAACATCATGGTTTAAGTGAAGCGATGTGTATGACCGGATTTTTCACTATTACACATCGTTTTTAAGAACTGATGTATTTGGCCACCACTTTCTTGCTTCATAACATTAATTTTAAGATCGGTTATTCCAACAAATGTCTTTGTCCACCCTTTATTGGTTTATAACATCACTGTTAACATTATTTTCTTAAATTAGATGTTATGACTCAATTATTATCACTTTAAAAATAAAATAAATTAATTTTCTCAATTATTATCACTTAAAATTAAGTTAAGAATCTGCGAGTGAAGATAGATGGTGATGATATTGCTAAAACACTCAATGCAAAAGGAAACTTTGATCATCGAGCTGCGTCAATAGCCGAAGACATCTATCTTCTTTGTTCTCTTTTCGATCACTGTAATTTTGTTGCTTCTGACCAAAGGAGCTGTGATTGTGGTATTAGACTTGCTAGGATGGTTGAATGTAATTTATTGGATTTAAATTGGGATAACCAATTCCCCACTTGGCTTGATATTAGCCAAAGGGAACTTAGCCAGTTGGCTACGCATTTAGTGGTATGTTTTGTTGAGTTTATTTATAAAAGTCTATCGTTTAAGGAAAAAAAAACCCAGCAAAATCCTTCAAACCTATACTTCGACACTTGCAAAAACTGATCGGAAATTAGAAAACCCTCATCAGCTACTTCTCCCTCCAAATCCGTCAATCCCTCAAACCCACCAAAAACCCTCATCAGCTATATTCTTCGACAATTAGACAAATGATTGGAAATTAAACCCCCTTGTTCCTGAACCTCCCGGTGTTCGTCTGTTGTATATTTACATATAATATAGTGTATTGCATCTCATGACATAGCATCATTTAGCTAGGGATTCATTTTATGCATATATTATATAGTATATTTTATATATTATATAGTATATTTTATATATTATATGAAGGAAGGAAAGAAATAAATAAATATGGAAATATGTGAAAAGGTATGTACCTTTTCATGTGAAGACATCCATTGGGAAAAATTGCAATTAAGAGATGCAACCTTTGGAATATTTATAACTTCCATTATTTGAGAAGGGGTGCACTTTTTGATTGCAACATTTGAAAGTCTATAAATATTTCTAAATGGATGAATGAAATCATAAGGAAAAAGTGATGGAAAATCAATCCTTAATTTTCTTACGAGTTTTAATTTCTTTCCAACTTTCTACTATTGTTATTTTACAACTTGTGATTGATGCTCCTAAAAATTCTAAAAAGTGTAATCTTGGAATTTTTGTGAAATAGGCTTTGTATCCTGGAGGTTAATTCTTTGAGAACCATTTACACCATAGTGGGAGGAATTAATACCTTAAAGAAAGCATTTTTAAGATGTGCCTAGCCTATACAAAATTCGATTTCGTTTTCATAAACATACTCCATTACCCACTATTCGAGAAATATATACAATAATTTTAAGGTATTAATTCTCCTATGATGGAGTGTGTTATCGTGAGAGCGTGAACGTGAAAGTTGGAGACAACGGGAAAAGAATACACATGTATGCAAAAGGAAAAAGACGGAACTAATCGTTCGGGAGACTGGGAGACCATATATCAGATTGTTTATACTTATCTATGGATTCATGTACGGTACGCTCCCGCCTCCCGCATATTGATCTTTAGTTGAATTGTTGAGATCGAACTTGATTTGTATGGTTCAAATTTCAAACTCGGTTTTTCCCATTTGATTGAATAATCTGGAATTTCAGTTACAATGCTCCTGTTTTTCATTTATGGGTTAATCTGTATTTTGTGGATTCAGATTAAAAAGAAAAATAAAACGAGGTTTTGATGTTCTAGGTTTTCTAATTGTATTAATAAATCTGAAACTTCAAGTATGCTTTTGTTTTCGCATAGCAAGTGCAGATCGTTTCTTTATTGAAGAATAAAACATGTTTTGAGTTTTTTTTTTTAAAGTTTGGAATGGATAGTCATTCTTTGTCTATGCACTGATGGATTTCATAGTATAAGCCTCAATTGATATACAAAAGATATTAAAAAAAAAAACAGAGGAATTGATACTCAAATCGTCGCAACTCATCTCTTCCGCCGTAAGTCGTTTCTCTGCCAGGTGACCTTGCTGCGTGGGCAGTCGGTGAACGATGGACAGCGGCTTTGAGCAGATCGTGACGGGATACGTGGTTCCCCATCGCGACTGTTCGAGGTTGTCTCGGTAGAGGTCCGCTGCTGCTGAGATTCACCGGCGAAGGATCCCCTGTGTGTTGGGCTTGCCGGCGTACGGACTTCAGACAGTGATGGGTTGTTGGTTTAATGGAGAAAATGGTGACTGGAATCTCATTTTTTGAGAAGATGGCTTTTATGCTCAATTTGTTTTGTATTTAGGGCCGATATGCTATTTCAAGTTTTCAACAAATTACGGGTTTGATTTGGTGAAGAATATGGTTTTTGGAGAAAATGGTATTCTTGACCAAAGTCTGGTAGTTTGGGGCTATCCAGTAATTTTTAGAAAAATGGATTATGACTGTAATTCAGCACTTGTTTGAGATTTTCTGGATTTACAAATTCTTTTATGCCCTCTTTGCAGTTAATAATTTATTAGGGACTTTCATATGTTTAATCATTATATGCGGTGAATAAATTGTTATAAGGGCTTAAGTTCAACATTTGGATTAATTTTAATTTTAGTCTAAATTGGGATTTTGGACTTAATTAAAATTAGATTTTGAGCCTAGTTCGATTTTGTAGACTTTAATTTTTATCAGTTAAATTGGAGATGGCTCATAATGTTGTTCAACTAGAGAATTTGTATTTTAAGAGTAGCAAGTATAAAATTGTGTTTTCTTACTAAAGTTACTCTTGAAAGTATTATAGTGATGCAAATTGAGCAACTAATATGATTGACTCTAAGTCAACTAGTGGTTGGTTGTTCATTATTGATGATGTCATAGTCGTTTGGACTTCTGAAAGATGCGAACTTGTGTTGTTTTATCTTCTATGGAATATGAGAATATAATAATGTTTACAAAGTGAGTAAATACATTGGGTGGCTTGGAAGATTTCTTAGAATTAAAGATTCCTTGTATAGATCCCACTACTACAAAAATCACGATAGACACCGGTTTTAAACCGGTGTCTATTAGTAAAACAACTTAGGTGTTAAAGCCATTTGGTGTTAAAAGTCGAACTTTTTGACACCGGTTTAAAACCGTGTCGTTTCTTTGAAAGACACCGGTTTTAAACCGGTGTCTATTAGTAAAACAACGGTGTTAAAACCACTTTGGTGTTAAAAGTCGAACTTTTTGACAGGTTTTAAACCGTGTCATTTCCTTCAAAGGCACCGGTTTAAGCGGGGTGTCGTTTTTTGAAAGACAGGTTTAAAACCGGTGTCATAGATATAAAATATCCGCTTTCAATGGCCTTGATGTATATAATCAAGTTGTTATCCATAATACAAGTGCGAGAAATATTAATCCATAGCAAACGTAACAAACATATTGCTATGATGTATAATCATATCAGAAGTATGATTAGAAAGGGAAGATTGTACTCGAGTATCTCCCAATGAGTCCAAATGAGTCATATGTTAGTTGATCCACTAACAAAATCCTTAACTGGTGAAAGGATCACAAAGATCATGAGAGATACGAGACTATTACCGATTATAATAATATCTTAATTGAAACCAACTCTATCTTAAGGTACAAGTCATACATTTGTCACCTTATGTATGAGAGTTAAAAAGGCAATTCAATATTTAGACATTTGTGAAATGGAAACTAGGATACATTTCAAGTGCATATCTTAAAATAGTGGGGGTGACACTATTTTCAAAGTCTCGTATCTGATCTATGCACTTTATATACCATAACAAGAGTAGGCTGGATTTAAAATCCTTAATAGACTTATAGCATCGTGGAATGAGTTATGGACATTCTTGATAGGTCTACCTATACAAGTAGAGAAGTGAGAGGACGCTTCTTGTGGATTATTCGGTAAAATCATAGAATACTTGTGAAAACCACGATTCAGCACAAGGCTCATTGCAAAGATGCTGCCAAGAATTAAAAGGAGCATGAATCGTACATAGTGAGAATATGTTTTCCTAGTGTTATATATTCAACCATAAAGTTAAAGCCTCGTCCACTTTATGAGTATTCACTATGTAAAACAAGTTGTATTGATTTTTTATATATTATATGTAAATTAGTGGGGGATTGTTGTATATTTACATATAATATAGTGTATTGCATCTCATGACATAACATCATTTAACTAGGCATTCATTTTATGCATATATCATATAGTATATTTTATATATTATATGAAGGAAGGAAAGAAATAAATAAATGTGGAAATATGTGAAAAGGTATGTACATTTTCATGTGAAGACATCCATTGGGAAGAATTGCAATGAAGAGATGCAACCTTTGGAATATTTATAACTTTTATAACTTCCATTATTTGAGAAGGGATGCACCTTTTGATTGCAACCTTTGAAAGTCTATAAATACTTCTAAAAGGATGAATGAAATCATAAGGAAAAAGTGATGGAAAATCAATCCTTAATTTTCTTACGAGTTTTAATTTCTTTCCAACTTTTTACTATTGTTATTTTACAACTTGTGATTGATGCTCCTAAAAATTCTAAGAAGTGTAATCTTGGAATTTTTGTGAAATAGGTTTGTATCCTGGAGGTTAATTTCTTGAGAACCATTTACACCATAGGGAGAGGAATTAATATGTGCCTAACCTATACAAAATTCGATTTCCTTTTCATAAACATATTCCATTACCCACTATTTGAGAAATATATACAACATCATCGCCCTCCTCCAGCAGGCGGAGGAGGAGTTCGGGTTCCGGACCACCGGCGGCCATGTTCTGCCATGCGAACCGGATATTTTCAGGGAAATATTGCAGTTTCTGGAGGAAGACGAGGAGAAGTTTCGTGGGGTGGGGCGGGATGAGTTCTTGGACATGGTTTCTGAAGTGGGTTTTGAGTCTTTTGATCTTTCGTCTTGTAAAGAATCTTCTTCATCGGGTTTCTCCCATGCCTTTACTCCATTGCTGCCCAAGACTAGGGTTTGAATTTGAAACTCTTGACGATGGAAATAATCTTTAATGGATTTTTTTTAGGCTAGCCTATTTTTTTTTTTGAGGCCTTTTTTCTTAGATTTACAGGGTTTAATTTGGATTATAAGCAATGAGATCCAGTACCTCTGTTTTTCTTAAATCTAGGATGAGGGCTGGGTTTTTTTTTTTTTGTTTCTTATAGTATAAATACATCCTTGAGGCCAGAGTTTTAATGGTTTTTTTTTTATTGGCTTGGTGCTCAATGAGATGTCTGATTTTTTTACTTTAATTGTTTTTTTAGATTTTGGTTTTAGAGGAATGTCAAGTGTTTATTATTGGTGGTGGTTGACATGATGATGACGAAAATGCTATGATTTTTGAGGAAATTTAAATAGTTTTATCTATTATTGATGATATATGAATGATATTAAACTCTTTTTGCTGTAGTAGGAAATACACTTTTTGTTCCTTAGTTGGATCTTCTTGAGCAGCTGGAGTAAATTCATCTGTTAAAGATGTCAACTTCCCTCTATATATACATATATTATAATATTTCTCTGCAATGGAAGAAAATGGATGTTGTTTGTGCAGGTATGAGTTGTTTTGCTTTTTCTATTTCCAGATGTATGCGGTTTCCATTACCATCATATTGTGGTACGTTGATTGTGGCATTTCAAAAAGGAAAACTGGATACAAATGTACTTTTGAGATGTTGATTTCTTATCTTATTATTCCCTTTTATTTGCAGTTTGGTTTCATGTTCATTTTTTTTGATTTGGAAGTTTGATTTGAATGCTATTGAATTTAGTGTTTGTTGACATCTGAATATTAGAAAGATTTTCAGTTGGGTGCCTCGTATAATTATTTTCAGAAATCTCTACTCGGGTAATGTGAATACTGATCCTAAATTGATGCTCCATATTCCCGTTTCTCCAGAACATTCTTTTATTGGAAGCATCCAAACCTTATTAATGGTACATAAGAGTCATTAATGGTGCTAGTGTGCTAAGAGCTTTAATTATTTGGCTGAAATCCACCAGCATTTTGAACGCTCATTAGCTATCAGCCATAGGTTGCACCACATGCATTATTGTAGAAGATAATATGTAGCATTTCCTTGTAATCAATAATTACAACATCTAATGGTGGGGAATGACATGCCTTTGATCTTATTGTGGTAAACTGTTTATGACTATCTTCTTTGCACGTGCAGAGGTCGCTGAAGATATTATTCATCTTTGTGCTACCCTATTTTGCTGCTGAGAGTGCCTCGAATCAGTATTGAGAGAATACCTCAGGATTTGAAGGCATTTGAGGATTATAAGCCATCGGTACAGAGTATTCATATTGTGGGGATTGATATTCATCACTGTGAGCTAATTTGCCTATCTTCTTATGACTACACGGCCCAATGCACATGTCAATATATATCATAGTGGAGAACTAGCGGTACGCCATCCTATTAATTCATTCACTTTTTCGAATCTGAGAGCTTTTGTTTTCCGTTGGTTAGGACTTCGACTTGCACTGGGGTTGGTTGAGTCGGTTCCTCAGCCAACTCCGATTGCAGCAGCTGCAAATGAGCTGTACAAAGTCGCGAAATCTCGCGGTCTAAGTGACGATGGTTTCTCGGCGGTGATTGAAGCATTGAAAGTGAAACTGGAAAAAATATCATAGATGGCCGGCTTATAAGTGGAGATCTTATTATTCTGTATACTTTTTGACAGCCAACATACACAACTTAATGGAATCTTGCATGCATTCTTTTGCAGTGGTTCAGGACCAATACTGTTAGAAAAATGAACTATATAAAAGTAGAAGACAATTTTAGGAGGAAGAGGAATTTTATTAACTTGATGTCTTGCAAAATTCTAATTACAAAGAGGTATTTAGATTCATAAAAGACCCTTCAAACTAGCTAATTTAATGTAGTAAACCAATGGACTCATCCGTCTACATGCATCTCAACCAATCTAGAACATTCCCCATTCTTCTACATACTCTAGATTCATGAACTTAAAAGTTGTAGTCAACTAATAACGCGTGCCCACGGCTTATGCAAAGACACAATCTGGAAATTCCAAATTATTTACTAACAAAATCCTCCCTAATTTAGAATTTCTTCTTCACTCCAAGTCTTGCCCTTAATCTTCGAAAATCTTCAAACTTCAGCGGCTTTGTGAAAATATCTGCAACTTGATCTTGAGTCTTCACAAACTTGAGTTCCACTTCTTTGTTAGCAATGCATTCTCTAATAAAATGGTACCTCGTATCGATATGCTTGCTTCGATCATGGAACACCGGGTTCTTGGCAAGTGCTTGTGCCGACTTATTATCAATGCAAATTTTTGTAGCTTCTACTTGAGATAAGTGAAGCTCCTTTAACAATTTCCTTAGCCATATAGCGTGACAAGTACACGAAGTTGCAGCTACATATTCTGACTCACAAGTTGATAATGTCACAATAGGTTATTTCTTCGAACACCAAGATATAGCACAATCACCCATAAAAAATACAAAACCGGACGTGGTTTTTCTATCGTCAATATCTCCAGCAAAATCACTATCGCAGAATCCTTTAAGTGTAAAATCATCAGATGAAGTATAAACCAACCTAAAATCAAGTGTGCTTTTTAGGTAGCGAAGAATCCTCTTAGCAACTTTCATATGGGTAGAACTAGGAGTTTCCATGAAACGACTCACTACCCCAACTGCATAGAGTATATTCGGCCTTGTACATGTCAAATATCTCAAACTTACCACAAGACTTTTAAACAAAGTCGGATTTTCTTTTTCTTCATCCCCAAACATGGATAGCTCCAAACCAGTCTCCATAGGTGTGTTCACATGATTGCAATCAGTCATATTTAACTTCTTCAAAATTTCTTTTGCATAACCAGTTTGAGAAAGAAATATACCTTCCTCCATTTGTTTCACCTATAGGCCCAAGTAATATGACATGAGGCCTAAATCAGTCATCTCAAATTCAAAAGACATCACTTTCTTGAACTAGTCAAATAAGCTCGGATTATTACCGATAAATATTAGATCATCAACATAAAGACAAACGAGCAATACATTGCCATTATGATAAACTTTGATGTAAAGAGCATATTCATTAGGACAACGAACAAACCCGTTCTCTTGGAAATATTTGTCGATGCGGCTATTCCACGCTCGCGGGATTTGCTTTAAACCGTATAAAGCCTTTTCCAATATCAAGACTTTGTTTTCATCTACGACATACCCCAAAGGCTGCTAAACATAAACCTCTTCTTCAAGATAGCCGTTCAAGAAAGCTGATTTAACGTCGAGTTGATAGATTTTCCACTTCATTTGAGCCGCCAAAGAGATGACTAAACGAATAGTTTCCATGCGGGCAACCGGTGCCAAAACTTCATCGTAGTCAACTACATGTTTTTGTTTGTAGCCCTTGACTACAAGTCTCGCTTTGTATTTCTCTACTTCCCCTTTAGAATTTTTCTTCACCTTGTACACCCATTTGACGCCAATAGCGTCATGACCCTTGGGAAGAGTGGTTAATTCCTAAGTATGGTTTTTCTCAATCGAATTAATCTCCTCATCCATGGCTTTTCTCCATCGTTTATCATGTCTTGCTTCATCAAAGGTTAGAGGCTCACTATCTGCAAGAAGACAATACAATTCATCATTGTCAAGAGAAACTTCATGAGATCTTTCATATATGTCATCAAGACTTATCATTTTTAGTGGCCTTTCACTTGAACTTTCTCCATGAGTAGGTGATGGAATTGGAGAAGGAAGTGGTGTAGAATTCTGTTCAAGCTCCAAATCATCTTGTTCTCCAAAATAAGGAAGAAAATCATAAGACTTTTCTTCTTTGGCTTCCCAATTCCACGTGGCTTCTTCATCGAACTCAACATCACGGCTAATCACGACTTTGCCATTGTTCGGGTTGAACGATCGATAACCTTTTGAATGATAATCATATCGACAAACACGTGCTTGACACTTCAATCATCAAGTTTGGATCTCTCTTGGTGGGGAACTTGAACATATGCAATGCTTCCAAATACTCGCAAATGATTGACATTCGGCTTCTTTCCGTTCTATGCTTCTTGAGGAGTTTGATTTTTGACATTCACCGTCGGTGAACGATTTGACAAATACACCGCACATGATACAGCTTCATCCCACAACTCCTTCGGTATATTTTTGGCTTTGAGCATACATCTGGCCATGTTAAGATGGTTCTATTCTTCCTCTCGGCGACACCGTTCTGTTGTGGTGATCTAGGAACTGTCATAGGACGACGAATTCCATGAGTTGCACAAAACTCATTGAATATCCTTGAAGTGAATTCGCCTCCTCTATCGGATCTCAAAGATTTGATTTAGTAGCTACTTTCTTTTTCAACAAGTGTCTTGAAATTCTTGAAAGTAGCAAAGGCTTCCGATTTTTGCTTCAGAAAGTAAACCCAAGTCTTTCAGCTGAAATCATCGATAAAGAGTATAAAATTCTTACTCTTACCAAGTGATTGTGGATTAATTGGTCCACACACATCCGTATGCACAAGTTCAAGCGGCTTGGTCGCTCTCCATGTTGCTTCTTTTGGAAAACTCTTTCTTGTATGTTTTCCGACAAGACATACTTCACACAAATGATTGGGATGGTTAATTGAAGGCATCCTCTCACCATATTATTTTCTCCCATCGCTTTAAGAGCTCCAAAATTCAAATGCCCAAATCTCATGTGCCATTGCCATGCTACATCTTGCACATTAGCCTTCAAACAATTTGCTTAGATTTTGATGAATGCCATGTAAAACTTAGACTAGAAAGTTGGCACTCCATTTTCCTTGTAATTTACATTGTAATAGATAGGGCTGTACGAGCTGAGTTAAGTCAGCTATGCCTGAATACACAAGAAGTCAACTGAAGACTAGGGGCCTGTTTGTTTATGTTTCCATGGTCCATTTCCAGTTTCTGGAGTTGGAAATAGAATTTTGAGAATTTATTGGTTTTCGTGTGGAAATTGGGATTGTGTTTGGATGAATGAATTGAAATGTGTTTTATGTAGGGTTGGAAATGAGATTGTGTTTGGTTTGATTAGTTTTTGAAATATTATTTTATGTATATAATAATTGAAAAGTTGGTAGTGGTGGGGTCCACTTCAATATTTTAATTTGAATATATAATATTATATTTGTAAGATTATAGTTGGTGGGTCCCATTAAATAGTTATAATTTAAAAATAGTAATATTTTAAGTAGATAAAGTTGATAATGGTGGGTCCCACATATATAATTGGGTTAAAATATGAGAATAGTGATTGATAAGTAATGATGAGTGATGTATGGTAGTGTATAGGTTTGAGAATAGAAATTATAGGTTTCAGATATTATTTTATGTGAAAAATAGAAAATGAAAATGATGATTTCCATTGGAAATTTTATGAACAAACATGATTCCACTTTTATGTATAGTTGGAAAATGGAAAGAGGCCATTGGAAACATAAACAAACAAGGCCTAGAATGAAGACTCCGCTGCGAGGCAGTTGAGTGTGGCTAGGAAGAGAAGTCAAGAACTCGACTGAAGAAGTATCAGTTGGGATACAACTATGTGAAGTGTCAGTTAAGTCAACTCAAGATAGCCAAGTCTCAAGTTGAAGTGACAGATGAGTCATCCAATGATTGGGAGCCGACTCAAGTCACAGGGGAAGTTAAGGACTGCAATCAAGTCAAGACAATCGAAAAGAATCAGTTGTACTGAGAAGTCAAGAAGGTTACTTAAATAAGTAATACTTCCATGTTGCAATGTCTTAAAGTGCTCAGTCCCAGAAGCGTGCAAAAGGAATAAACCAATGGGAAGCACTGCACCTGTGTCAGACTCTGAAAAGCTAAAGGTCCATTTAATACGAGGAAATGTCAATATCAAGGACTGCAATAAGACAAGCCAATGACCACTAGTGTCTTTTGAAAATCAGTCTATCTCTTCAACGGGCAGATTTTTGAAAGGTCGCTATAAAAGGCTGATGAATCACTTTGAAAAAAAAAAACTTGCATACCTGAGCATTAAAGCTATTATTTGAACTGTAACCTGAAAAATATTCTCAAGTTATTCAAGCAAATCCTCAAGCCTAATCTTCGAAGGAAATCGATCCAACACCAAGCTGTGAAGGAAAGACAACTTCAAACTGTTAAAGAGGAAACTTTTGAAGAATCAAAAGGGGTCTACATTCCAAAGAGGATTGTAGGAAGGTTCAAGGTCGAACCAGTCTCAAGTTATTGGAGGGCTTCGTGATCAAATCCAAGAAGCTTGAGCAAGTGAGAGTAGTAGCAAGGCCGCCCTGTGAAGAAGGCGAGTCGTGCGAGAAGCCGGTTTGTGTGACCAAAGCATCTCTCGAGTCCCAAAGGATCAAGTCATTTGTGTGATCAAGACTTGTATACGGGTGATAACCACTTTGTACTCGATCAATACTTAGTGGATTCCTCCGGGAGTTCGAGAAGAGAGGAGTAGAAGAATTACCCCATCTTCGAACCTCTATAAACATTATTGTGTCATTTACATTTCAACATTTAACTTCTGCACATTACTTTATATCCGATGATAATTTGCTATCCAACTGGTAATTAACAAAGTGCTAAAACCAAGTGTTGAAACAAACTTAAACCAAATTCAAGGGTGTTAAGTCTTCCGCTGAAAATCTTATCACAACCAAGTTAAGGTTTAGACTAAACAGCTGAGTTATTCTATCAACAGCTCAATCGAAGTGCGTTGAGTGGCTAACTCTCTGTTTGGTTTACTAACTTAGCTATCCCTCAAGGACGTAGTTGTGTATTTAACTCTGAATTATTTTAAAAGGACTAAAATCAAAAAGTTGGTAAGGTTTATTCAACCCCCCCTTCTAAACCTTACTCACACCCCTTGGGACCTACAAATTTGAACATCATGTTCTGTGACATAACCACTTTAGCAAACAAATTGGCATTCTGATCTCGTAGCCAAAGACAATTGCCTTTCATGAGAATTTCATACCCATTTTCAAGAAATTGACCCAAAAACTCAAAATATTACTTTTCAATTTAGGCACATAATAAACATTGGAGATCAATTTATGGCTGCCATCTTTGGAAGAAATGAGAATTGTACCTTTCCCTTCAATATGGATATTTGAGGAGTCTCCAAAAAAGACATTACCTCTCACCTTCTCATTTAGCTCTGCAAACTTTTCTCTATATCCTCACATGTGGTTGCTAGCACCATTATCCAAGTACCACAGGCTGTTGTTGTCATTCTCGTCATCTTTGATTGTTAACAACAACGTCGACTCTTCCACTTCTTGCTTATCGTCAACAAGATTGACATTTTCTTTAGCATTGTAATTATTGTTGCGGCACTCCCAGGCAAAATGGCCAAGTCTATGACAATTGTAACATTAAATTTTAGACTTGTCATACCTGCTTTCATTTGATCTTTGATAATAGTCTCGTCCTCTTCCTCTTGCTCTTCCTCTTGCTCTTTGTGATGGTTGGTTTCTTTCTTCATTGTTCGAGTTGTCTCCACTGTCTCTTCCAGACTTATTTTGGTTATTTGCACGACCTCTTCCTCGTTCATAACCTTGTCTACGTCCACGTCCTTTGAAGTTATTTTTCTTTTCTGAATCATTTCTCAAAGTAGCTTTAATTTTGAGAACTTGTTCCAATGGCTCCTCTTGATGAGCTTGTAGAAAACCCTCCAATTCTTCAATGCTCATAGAATCTAGATCTTTTGTCTCCTCAATGACACACACAATATAATCAAACTTTGGAGTCAAGGAACGAAGAATTTTCTCCACTACTCGTACATCTTCGATCTTATCTCCATATCTCTTTAATTGATTCACAACAACTTTCACCCTTGAACATAATCCGAAATTGCTTCAGATTCATTCATCTTCAAAGCTTCAAAATCACCCTTTAGTGATTGAAGTCTCACCTTCTTCACTTTATCAACACCTTGTAGAGATTTTGCCAAAATCTCCCAAGCTTCCTTTGAAGTAGTAACATCGGCTACTTTCTCGAACATCGAATCATCCAAACATTGATGGATAAGGGTGAGGGCTTGTTGATCCTTCTTCTTTGTCTTTGACAAAGCATCCTTCTCGATTGGAGATAACGTAGCTTCATTTTCAGGCTTCTCATATCCCTTCTCTACAACCTCCCATACATTTTGGGAGCCAAGCAAGGCTTTCATTCGTAGACACCATTTTTCATAGTTTTCTTTTGTGAGATGAGGGAAATGGAATGAAGCTACTCCATTATTTGCCATCCCAAAGGATTATATGGCTCTGGATACCACTTTGTTAGAAAAATGAACTATATAAAAGTAGAAGACAATTTTAGGAGGAAGAGGAATTTTATTAATTTGATGTCTTGCAAAATTCTAAGTACAAATAGGTATTTATAGATGCATAAAAGACCCTTCAAACTAGCTAATTTAATGTAGTAAACCAATGGACTCATCCATCTACATGCATCTCAACCAATCTAAAACATTCCCCATTCTTCTACATACTCTAGATTCATGAACTTAAAAGTTGCAGTCAACTAATAAGGCGTGCCCATGGCTTATGCAAAGACATAATCTGGAAAATCTAAATTATTTACTAACAAATACAACTGGTAGTCTTTCTAGACCAATACGATAATGGCTTGAAGTTAATTTATGATTTTATTGGTCCTTTTGTTTAATACACGGCCCAATGCACATGTCAATATATATCAACCTTGTGCTCTAGTGGTTGAGACATGTGTTGTAAGGGTGAATGACACGAGTTCGATCCCATACGAGTGCGTGTGTCCCCTCCCCATGTTCCCCATTGTACTAAAAAAAACTAGAATCCTCCCACCGAAAATAGGAGTAGGAATAAAAGCTATCGGATATTTGTTGTAGGCTTAGTTTGGATATTATAGGTGGGCCACACATAATCCTAAATGCCTAAAGAAACAAAAGATCCGGTTACTTCTAAGAAACCAGAGAAATAAACTGAAGAGTACTGCAATTAATCAACATGGAGGAAATAATTATCTGTATGTATCGTTGTTAGTTACAAATTTATGAGTTTATTCTCAATTCCAAGATGTTCATCCTCAATTTCTTTTTTAAGATTTCTGTATGTATCCTTGTTGGTCAAAAGTCTTGGAATTCAAAATTTGATGACAGAGATAATTATCAGTAGATAAGAACTGTTTGCTACATCACAGGATATATATGTTTGTCCAATTGAGCTTAAAATTAAACAAGATTTTCTAATTTGAAAAAGCCCACATAAAATCATAACGATAATCGTACAAAGAAGGAAACACACCAATGGTATAAACCCAAGATTCAATTTTAGTCTGGACTAAATATTTTACTGGCCGTTTTATTTGTGAAAAAAAAATAAAAACATGAATAGGCCGATTTAGTCTAGACTAAATAGTTTTATGTATTCATAGTTCAAAAAAGATCAATACACTCAAGCGCAAATTGATGAAGTGCGTTTGGAGTGGGCGCAATGCATACAAGATCACTTGTTTGAGTAGAACAGGTATTCAAGCTACCCTTGACTTGGCTAGAATTTTATTTTGAGCTAGTTTGAGCCTAAATGTACAGTTTTCTTTTCAAGCTCAGTGTTATTTGTGATGATATTTGGAATGATTATATGTGTTATTGAATTAATATTGAATAGGAATTACAGTACCTGAAGTATGTACACTAGATAAGGTTAAAAATTGCTCCTGTAGAATTCAGTTCCTTGGGGTTATTTTGGAGGGATTTGCAAATTTTTTTATCATGGTTTATGATCACAATAGTTAGCTATCATTCAAGAGAAGAATTTATTACCTGAAAGAGAGCACAAGAGGACAAATTGTTAATTTCATCGCACTTGGGACTGAACCCTGCGGATATTGGCATTTAATTATTTGTGCAGCTAGTGCAACTTTTGGCCAGAGCTTAATGTTTGATTATCAATACGAGCATTGGACTATCAATCTGAGAAGAGCACATCTTTATTATTCTTTTGACAATCTATGAGTAAATTTTTTGGTGATGGATATCTTGTGTCCCAAAATCAATATATAGCTACTTTAATTAGATGTCAAGATAAGCTGCTTATTTTCTGTTTTTAACGTCTCAAGATGTTTTGTAGTGACACTATTAATTTGCCTTTATAATATGTTCACAATTTTTTTTTTGTCTTGATCTCCATTTGCATGGGAACAAGCTTATTTTCATTTCTTTAACATTTGCATATTTCATATAGCAATGCTGATCACATTATAATATACAAACTGCAAGCTTGAAATTCACATGTGCTTATCAATTAGCTTATGAGTCATAATGATTATTAATTTTAAGTGATGAGTAAATGTGCTTATCGATTAGCTTCCAAGTCTTGGTGATTTAACTTGCTTTTATTGATGTTGTTCTGTTTTTGTTAGGAGTTCTTTGGTTAAGAGTTGTAGCTAGCTATTGTTGGATTACTAGGTTGGTGGAGTTGTTGCCGGTTCTTGATGGATTATTTGGTTGGTGGAATGGGAAGTTGGTTGTTTTGCTTGCTAGTTGCTGAAAAGATATAATTGCAAATTGCATATGAGTTATTGCTTGCTATTTTTTGATGTTTTTGGCGGTTCTATTGTTTCTTTTTTGAACTTAATCAGTCGGTTACTTGATCATGTTTCTAGCTACATGATTTGTGTCGTTTACTATTTTGTACATGTTTGGAGTTGATGACATTGTAATGACTCTTTTGGAAATAATTTTAGTATGGATATATAGATCAGTAGTCTTGTTTCATTTCAAGTGAATTGTTTCCTTAACTGTAGGATATGTATAAATATTAGAAAATTGATGAAATGTTGTTTCTCGCTTTGATGTTTGATGGTGGATGGTTGTTACTTGCTTTGACGGTGGGATGGTTGTTTCTTGTTTTATGAGAGAGATCATTGTTGATGTAAAATCATTTTAATAAATGCATGCAATTTTTTTTAAAATAAAAATCGGCTTTGTTTAGAATATTCGACATCGGTTTAAACTGACATCTAAAACATATAAAGAGACGTTTTTGAATGTGAAAGACAACAGTTTATGGCCGTTTTCTAAAATGTTTAACACATCAGTTTTTAACAAATTTTGTTCCTAACAAAATAGATGTTCACCCTAGCACTATAACATCATTTTTGTTAGAAACAAAATCGCCTAAAAACCGATATGTTTTTGATATAACAATATCGTTTTTTACATTCTTAAAAGCAATGTTGAATATGCATACATTTAACATCGTCGATTACGACATCAGTCAATTTTCACATAGACATCGGCTAAAAACCGATGTCTATGAGCGTTTTTCTTGTAGTGGCAGTTTGATAGGCGAGTTGTGCATGATGGATACACTAATTGCTATACATTGAGCATGAGTGGAGAAAGTTCATACTTTCATCTCTTACACCTACAAAAATCTATAATGATCATGTGAGGATGAGAATTTGTGAGTCAAAAGAAAAATAATGTTCGGAAAGTGAGCAAAACAATGAAATAAAAGCCGAGAAAAATAGAGAGCTTGAGAGTTTGTCCAAGGGTAGTTGTGCGATTCGAGAGATGACCAAGAAAAAGGAGAGTACAAATTTCGAGTGGGCCAAAATTATGGGGGAAAAAGCCAATGAGGTAAAACAAGAGAGAAAATTTGTGCTTATGATTAAAATGAGAGACATTAGGCATGAGCATTTGAATGCTAACATATCTAACAATATTTTGTCTAGTTCTATTGTTTATCATGTGCAGGGGTTTGGGCAACCGGATGAGTGTGCATGCCGCTTAATATTTGATCCGGGTGGATTGATATAATTGATCAACCTTTGGGGTCTAACGTTTGGATTCGAGGACGAATCCCTTTCAAGAGGAGGGGAATGATGAGAATCCAGTAACGAAGGATCTGGGCAACACCAAATTCAAGCTATCTCGAGTTCTTGAAGACTATGTAATTGAGTTCTTGAGTTCTTGTATCTGTTTATCATAGATTAGATGTTTATTTTCGTTGTTTTGAGACATTTGAGTGGCCAAGTTGATGTTAGAGGCTAAGTATATTGAGTTTAGAGTCATATTAGTTAATCATGTATTGAAAGGAAGCATTGACGATCGAACAACAAGAGGTTGCCTTCAAAAAACGTCTAAGCGCGTCAACAGTTTTCAGCACTGACAGAGTTTAGTATTTTGGCCATAACTTCCTCTACAAAATTAATATTGAGTTGATTCAACATACTATGGAAAGCTAGGAGAAAGAGCTACAACTTTCATGAAGACTTCAGGGGCTAACTCGACTCGAGGCCAACACGGCCTGGCCGTATTTACAGGCACGACCGTGTTTGGCCAAGACGTGAGAAACATGGGTGGGCCATGTTTATTTGCACGGCCGTGCTTAACGACACGACCGTGTCCGCGGGCGCGTTTTAGGGTTTATTCTGTTTTGTTTCCTTTTTCAATTTTGTTTAAGTTGTTTCCTAGTTGGTTTAGGGTTTGTTTTGAGTCGCCTATATAAGGCAAACACTTGTTTATTTTTCATAAGAACTTTGATATTGAATATTGAATTGAGATTTTTCTCTTCAACCCTTTGGGTTTTTCAAAGAGCTTCAAGATTGTCCATCTTGTTGTGAATTCTAACTTATCAACCAAACTTCTACATTTGTAGATTGTCCATCTTGTTGTGAATTCTAACTTATCAAACAAACTTCTACATTTGTTTATGACGTCTGAGCATACCGAGGTTCTTGCTTTGCTAAGCAACGGGTCGAGGTTTCCACCAATCTTAACCGAACTAGTGATGATCTTGGGTTAACAACATATTGTTGTTGGGTCGTATGCACAGTTGTTGTTGTGGTTCACGTCATCCCCACAAAAAGTTATAAGCCTCTCGACTCTATACCCATTTATATCATGAACTCGTTTTTTGTAAGTTAGAACTCATCTCCCGAATTATGAACTAACAAATATGACATGCAAATTATTGATCAGATAATCTACATGAAACAAGCACTCGAATTCATAAATAGAACACAAGAAACCAATTATGAAAAATAATCAATTTAGAATTAACATGAATCTACAGTTTTGATTATGCTCTAGGATCAAAAATATTTAGCCTAACATATTTGACAAAAATTCATAGACAAACTTGATATAAAATAGTTTGACATCAAATTAAGTACAAACAATAGATCTAAACTAAGAGGAACAAAACTCTTCTTGTCAGGATGGATCCTTCTAAGTTTTGAACCCTTGTGGTTTCATAGATGCGAAAGGTCTTGTGGCGTTCTTCGTTGAATTGTGTTTCTGTCTCAAAAGAATGTTAATTTGTATATATTCCAATTGTAAAATTTGTATGTTAAGTTGTATACTTTCGTCCAGGGCTTGTATACTTGTAGTGTCTCGATGAAATTAGGAAACAAAATCCACCACTAAGCAAATCACATGGCCCGACCGTGTAACATGTTTTGCCCTCTTTTTTTCTCGGAACAATATACACGACTGTGTAATAATACATGGTCTGGTCATGTAATCTGTCTCTGAAATTCTTCCCTCGAACAAGTACCATGGGCGTGTAAAATCACACAGAGCCATTCACACGGTCATGTACTTTTACACGTGCTGACCATGTACATTGTTTTTCGTCATATTCTTCGCGTAATTGATCATCTCTTTGCATTTGGCATTCTTGTCCGGGCTGTACTACTTATATCTTTCCATTTTAGATCTGTTTCCTGTAAAAATTACAAGAATACGCAATATCATGCCCAACAAAGGAAACCAACTAAAATATACTAAATATACATGCAAATGCATCAAATATGTATCAAAATAACCCCCTAAATGCACGTAATTACACGTATCAAATTCCTCAAAACTTAAACCATCGCTTGTCCTTGAGCAAACTAAGAAAAATAATGGAATGGGGTAAATAGAACAACACAAGAACACTACAAACACATAATCTCAATCAAAATCAACACTTTAGCAAACATGCAACTCATCATCGAAAATTCATCAATTACAAATTTGACATAATCAATACTCATCCAGGTATTCGATATCGCGACTCACAAGAAATTAGTGTATCACTCAACTCTCAAATTAGATGGGAAGTGTATACGCTGAAATCAATTCAGTGAAGTAGAACTACCATATGCTTGCAAATCGGCTAACATCTCTACCACTCAATTGTGCACAATTTAAGAATCAAAAATGAATTTTTTCTTTGGTTGTAATGTAGGCTCTTTGGTTAAGGTAAAAAAATATGGATTAAGTGACTCGACTTGAGCAAATTGAATTTAAATCACACAGACTTTCAACTCACCAACCCAATTTCATCTAAAGAATCATTCTTTCAAATTATTTTCTTTTTCAACTCTTCTTCCATCTTTTTCTTCTTTTTCATTCTTAGGCCATTGCCTTCTTTTTTTTTTGTCTTAAGCTCTCAATTTTTCTCAATTATTTCAGAATTTCTTTTCTTTTTCTTTTGCTTGACTTTTTTTACTCATTCTTTTCTTTGATTTCGTTTTCTTTTAGAGCTTCAACATTCATTCACCTATTCACTGCTCATCCCTATTTTTAGGGGTGTTCAATTAATCGATTTTTTTCGGTTAACCGTTAACCGAATCAATTCGGTTAATTCGGTCGGTAACCGAATTATTTCGGTTTGGTGAATGGTTAAAGGTTTTGAAGAATTTCGGTTAACGGTTAATTCGGTTCGAAAATTCGAAATTAACCGAATTAACCGAATTAACTTAGAAATATTATATTAAACATATATTTTATACATAATTATATTTATATATCATATATATTTATTTATTTATACCATGTATTATATATACATCATATATATTTTGTTTTAAAGAACTTTTGGTTAATTATATTTACTTATTTATATCATATAATTATATATACAACATATATTTTTTATTTCAAAGAAATTTCGGTTAATTCGGTTAACCGACCAAAATTAACCGAAATATAATTCGGTTCGGTTAATTCGGTAACTGTAATTTCGGTTCGGTTAATGGTTTTACCAATTAGCAAATTTGGTTAATTCGGTTTTCAACATTTCGGTTAATGGTTAACCGAATTAACCGAATGAACACCCCTACCTATTTTGCCATCATTCTTTTTGAACATTAAAAAACATCTCCCTAAATTATAAACTTTTCTATAATCTCAAGTTTAGAGATAAAAATATTTTTAAGTTCAAAGATCAAAATGTGGCTAACAATAAACAAAGTTAAGGCTCAAAATGACTAACTAGGGAATTATGAGTTCACAGATAGGCTATTTTGGCAAAGTGGGTTAAAAAAAAATAGCCATAAATCATCTTTAAAAATTGCATATACACATGTAAATACCATTGCAACTCCTAGAGTTCTAAGAAAATGACTGACACACTCAACAAAAATAAGACTGCATATGATAAAAGTAGTTTAAGGCACAAAAGTTCACAAGCTTATTTTTCGCATCATGCTCAAATACCCAACTTTTTTAATCAATACCAAATATGCAAAAGAAATCTTTTCAAAAATTCATCACATATTCATCAAGTACTTCTTCTCATGAAACCAAGTGTTCATAGTAAATCCTACAAAGGTGTTAGGCGTAAAAACACTCACCAAACTTACCGCAAGTGTACAGTTGTCAAGTTTTAATATAGTGTAATGACTAAGGTTGTCGTATCCATAAGGAATGTGTGTGTAAGTAGCAAGTATAAATTACCTATGATATATTTGACTGATCAATAATAGGTGGATGATTTGTAGCTAATAAAAATACAATCTATCTAGATGATGATTTCATTAAGTTATCACTTATGTATGATAAACAATCTATCTATTTCAATCAATGGTTTATAAGTTGAAAATCCCAATTTAATAAACTATCTCTCTCGAGTGTCTAGTGACCAGATAATCTCTCGATTATATAATTTTTGATATTGTGTTATTCTAGATCTGGTGTTAAATCCCTTCTCTCGAATGTGGATAAACAAATCAGGCATCAAAGATTAATGACCAACTAATCAAGATATAATTAATATAAATAACACAAATAAACCATTAATTGCATGAAATAAAACAATCTACAAATCAAACACGAGATCAAACAAGATTATATCAAGCCCCTAGAATATCTAATTAATCCATCAAACAACGCACATAAGAAATTAGATACATAAGAATTTTACAATAATTATACTAGAAAGGAAGAGAAAAAGAAGGAAAAACTTATATTTGATGATTTGATCGGTAATTCTCCAATAGTTTGTTGAATAATTAATCTGGTTCCCTTCCTGTTCCGTTGCCCTCTCTCCAAATGAGCTCCATCTTCTATATTAACTCCTTCCTTGGTTCTCCGCGTCTCTTGGCGTGTTTTTCAACTGCTCAATTGAGACCTAATTATAGCACTACATGTCCTTTCTTCCTGCTGATAAGAGTTTGCTGTCAAAATAGGTTCTTTGTTGTCCATCATCAGATGTCTTCCATTATTTCTTCTTTTGATGTGTACTTTGGTGTCTTCTTCTTCCTTTCGGCTAATTAATGTCTTTGGTGTAAAAGTAGACTTTTCGTGGTCTCTCGTCGTGTAAAGTTGAATTATTGCTGAAGGATGTTTGAAAGGTACCGTGGTATGCGTTTGATGTATCGCGGTAGAAAGCATGTGAAATTGGGGTTGAAATGCGGTACAAAGGCATTGCTCCATGGTACATAACATACATACCGCGGTATGGAGCCCCAAATTGATGGTGTACCGTGGTACACCATCCTATACATCGGTACACTTTGCGGAAATGTTTCTCCCAATTTTTCTTCCGTTCTTTCACTAGTGTGGCTCATTTTCATCGTTTTTCGTCCATTTCTTGATTCCTTTGATACCTTGATAACTATTACAACTCGATATACAATTTCAACAATAATTTTGACTCAATCTACTAAAAAATAATACAATTTCTAAGTCCAGGATACCTATTTTGTTGGTAAAAATCCTACTTAACAGAAGGCTTTCTACACTTATACAAACTTCCAAACCTAACTCACACAAAAGAAATAAACATGCTAACCAAACAAACATGCTAAAAAATAGTTTTTTTTTTGTTTTTATGCAAGTTTTATATGCTTCTACATGAAACTTAAATGCAATGCAAACATGAAACAGTACAAAATCGTGCCCTCTTAATAATACCCCCAAACTTAAATCATGTTTCGTCCCGAAAACAAAAGTTATCAAAAGAAAGAGGAACGCATGATAAGTACTTAATTGGACTACTGTGGCAGAGGCTAGTGGCCTTGACCACTTTGCCATATCTCCATTCGTTTCATTAATTACAATACTTTCGCTCGAAAATCGTCAAAGTGTTCATATGATTTCGCACCTTCAGTCCTCCTCCATTGGATGGGTCTCACTTGTGCCCTGGAATGCATCTGGAAGAGGATTATGTTCCGGCAAAGCTGGGAGCTCATCCATCAAATTCGTACATGAGGGAGTAGTTTGCACGACTGGGTCGTGTAATTTCACATGACCGTGTGAGTGGTCGTGTAAATTTACACAACGTGTGCTTTTGTTTGAGCTTCTTTCTTTGGCACATTTTCTTCCGCTGACTTTAGAGCAACCACATATTCAAGTATATCATCGTTAGTAACATCGAAACATATTCCTTTAGACCCATTTAGGTTGCTCATCGGAACATCTATCTTCGGCCCTTGGGAACAAAAGTAATTGTAGGTTGCTCCTCTATTTCTTTCTCCATTGTCTAAGTTTATATCTTTAGCCACATATTCCACTCCACTCATATCGCTTGGAAATATGCCTCTTTGATGTTGTCTTACCATTGTTATAGCGATTTGAGCCACATGTATCTCCAAAGATTTCAACCTTGCGTTTATATTCGTATTCTGTTGAGCAACCTGTTCTTTGATCCTATCTATCTTTGTCTCATCCTTACTCAATCTAGCTCATGTTTTCCCGATTAATGAGGCCAACATCTCATCCTGAGATGGTTTCATTTCCCCTAGTAGTATCAATGGTTGATTCTCAATGTTCTCATTGTTTCAATGGTTCACCTCGTCTACCATTTTTTTGGATTGTTTTTTGTTTTTTTATAACCCATAGTATGTCGTGACTCTACACAACAACTCACAAAAACCGAAAAAAAAACTAAAAATTACGTTAGTAAAAATCAAAAATCAAATAAACTAAATTGGTTAAAAATTTGTGCTTAAATTAAGATTGAACTACTTATTACTATATCAATGTAGAATCTTTCAATCCCTGGAGATGGTGCCAAAAACATGATCGTGAAAATATTTTCACTAAACTACAAGCTTACAATGTAGCTAGCAAATGACAGCGAGCAAGGTCGTATTCCTCAGAGATTGAATATGAAACATGTAGAGTATAGTAAATATCGTATTTTAATTTTATTGAAGTGGTCGAAAATCAAGAAATTATTATCTAAACATATCCTAAATTAACAAATAAAATATCTAACGGTTTTTAAAGACCCGAACTCCACAAGTTTTCAACAACTATGAAAGCAAACCTAGGCGCATAATCTCAACATATTTCTTCAATATTAATTCCAATTAATGTTTCATCAAACTAGTTTCTGCGTATTTATGGGTTCAATTCCTAAATTAGGTTATTCCCCCTCCCGAAGCAAATAAACAGTTGATTAATACCAATTTTTAGCATCCCTACTCAACAATTAATATTAATTTCCAAAAGATCTTTGAATGGAAGTACTCCCCACAAACAGTTATAAGCCTCATGACTTTATACCCGTTTATCTTACGAACTCGTTTTTCGTAAGTTATAATTTATCTCCCAAATTATGAACTAACAAATATTACATACAGATTATTGATCAAATAATCTACACAAAACAAGCACTCAAATTCATAAATAGAACACAAGAAACCAATTAAGAAAAACAATCAATTTAGAAATAACATGAATCCATAGCTTTGATTATGCTCTAGGATCAGAAATATTTATCATAACATATTTGACAACAAATTCATAGACAAACTTGAAATCAAATAGTTTGACATAGAATTAAGTACAAATAAGATATCTAAACTAAGAGGATAGAACCCTTCTTGTCAGGATAGATCCTTCTTCTAAGTTTTGAACCCTTGTGCTTTCTTAGATGTGAAAGCTCTTGTTGCGTTCTTCGTTGATTTGTGTTTTTCTCTCAGAAGTATGTAAATTTGTATATTCCATGTGTAAAATTCATGTGCCAAAGATGTATATTTTCTTCTAGAGCTTGGTCCTCCCCTTACAGATGCTTTGAGAGATCACTTGTAGAGTCCCGACGAAATTAGAAAACAAAATCCACTGCAAAGCAATCACACAGCCGTGTGAAATCACACGGTCCGCCCATGTAACCTATTTTGCTCTCTGTTTTTGCTCGGAACAAGATACACGACCGTGTAATAATACACAGTCTTGTCGTGTAAAACGTCTCTAAAATTCTTCACTCGAACAAGTCACACGGACATGTAAAATCCTAAGGAACCATTCACACGGTTGTGTACTTTTACACGGACAGACACTACACTATAAATGACATTAGGTAACACAAAATTTGTAGCACTTTTACATTAGGTACTTTATGTAGCACGTATTTGTAACACTATCACTTCATCAATATGTAATACTTTTATGTAACAGTTTTAAATAGATAACACTTATTAAGTAATACTTTTTTTTTTGGTTAATTTTCTTGTAACACAAATAGGTATCACTTTAATTAAAGAACACTTTAGTTAACACTTTATTTAAGTAATTGGTAACACTATTTTATCTCCATTTTGGTAGCACAAAATTGTACCATTGTAATTAATAAATCTAATTTTTATTTCATTAATTAATATCACAAAAGGTGGAGACAATAACAGCCTGTATAACATATTAGCATAAAATTGTCCACAAATTTTACATATATTTTGTATTTTAATTTTTAGTATTTTAATATAATTACAAAATACTAAATATTGTTCTAGTCTCTAGCCATTACCCCCATTTTCACTTCCAGTCATGAAACAACTAGCCACCGCCATCGGCATTAGGGTGTGCACGATATGGTAAATTGGCCGAACCATATCGATACCAGTAATTCAGTACGTGCTGAATACCGAACCGGTGATACGGTTCAGTATTCAATTTTAATGTTTTAAAAACTTCGGTAATCGGCGGTACCAATAATTTTGTGTGGTATACTATACCATACCGAATACCGAAATTCTATATATATACATGCATTTTATTTGTAAAACATAAATGAATTTTAAAAGGTACTATAGACGAGTAATATATTTATAAATTGGAAATTCCAAAAAATATTTTATATAAATATATCAAAGTTTAGGGTTCGTTTCTAATTAACCAATTATTTAAAAATAAAACGTTAAAAGTTACTTTTCCTATTTTCCTAATTGCAAAGCAGCAAAACCAGGTTTTTAGATTTTTGAGTTAGACTTTCGAATTCAGACTTTCGAATTCACTTTGAAATATTCCTATTTCTCATTCTCAATTCTTAATCTCTCATCCCGGCGTTCTCCAACATCTAATCCAGATTCTCTCTAACAATTCGCTTTCCCATGTCGCGCTAAAACTCTGGTAATTTTCTCTTGTTAGTTGCCTCTACCTATATATCTTTCTTGGTTTTAGTTAATTAGTTTTTGAATTAAATTTGATTTAGAAACAGTTTAAGTGATTAGATTGGAAAAACAGGTTTATGTGACTTTTTAATCCAGTTTCCATTTCATTATTTCAGTTAGAAGTGATTTTTTAATGCCAAGAGTTTCCTTTCACATATTCAGTTTTAACTGAAAATTGATTCAATATTTCGGTAATGCCAAGAGTTTGGTGTACCGAAAGGTTTACAGAAATTCTGGTACGATATGGTACAATTTTACCATCTGCACACCCCTAATCGGCATCTTCCATTATTTTTCAATTCATTTTTGTTTGCAGCATTGAGCCAGTCCAACCACACATCCCTAATCAGTACATCTTTCGTCGTTTTTCAGTTCACTGTCTATTTGTCATTCAGGTTGGATAATGTCTAGTGAAGCAAATGATTGGATCAATTTCCCGCAATCTAGTAATGAGTACGCTAGTGGGGTGTATAACTATTTGGATTTTGCTTTCTGTACTCGGGCTGAGGGAGATCAGATTAGTTTCCCATGTAACGAGTGTTATCATCGCTTTTGGCATCGTAGAGACGAAGTGTATAACCACTTGATTGCCAATGACATCAGTTCAGAAATTAAAGAATGGCATTTTAATGGAAAAGGTGTATTCTCTATGTCAAATATAGAGAGTGGTTCTAGTAATAACACATTGAACATGCATGACGATATAGAAAGTTTGTTATATGACACCCACATGGATCTAGTTGGCGAGTTTTCACGTAACTCCTACGAAGAAATTCAGGAGCCTGTCAATGTAGATGCCAAGAAATTCTTTAAGTTGGTTGAGAATGGCAAACAATAATTGTATCCAGGGTGTAAATCCTTTTCAGAGTTGTCATTCATCGTTCAGTTATACCTTTTCAAGTGTGTTCATGGGCTAAGTAACATGGCATTTACTTATTTTCTCGAAATTATCCAAGAATTAATTCCAGAAGCCAAGTTGCCTAAGTCTTTCAATGAAGCTAAAAAGTTAGTGAAAGACTTGGTTCTTCATTATCAGAAGATTGATGTATGTCGTAATGATTGTATGCTCTTTTGGAAGGACCATGAAGGTGCCACATCATGCCATGTTTGTCATGCTCCAAGGTGGATAGAAGTTGAAAATGAGCAAGCAAACAATGACAACCATCCATCTCAACAGGCTTGCCAGATTCCTGCTAAAGTAGTTTGGTACTTTCCATTAAGACCTAGGCTTCAAAGGTTGTATATATGTTCTGAGACAACTAAATATATGAAGTGGCATGATGAGAAAAGGCCTAAAGATGGGAACTTAAGACATCCAACAGATGGCAAGGCTTGGAAGGATTTTGATTCCTTATATCGAGACTTTGCTCAAGATTCTCGTAATGTACGATTGGGACTTGCAAGTGATGTATTTAATCCATTTTGGACCATGAGAACCACACATAGTACATGGCCCGTTGTTTTAATTAATTACAATCTACCACCATGGTTATTTATGAAGTCAGAGTATCTTTAATTATCCCAGGGCCTCACTCCCCTGGAAATGATATTGATGTTTACCTTCAACCTTTGGTGGAAGATCTTAAAACTTTTGTGGGAGACTGGAGGAAAGACATACGATGTGTTAAACCGCCAAACTTTCCAAATGCATGTTGCTTACAGTCAACAATAAGTGACTTTCCTGGCTATGCCATATATCTGGTTGGAGCACAGAAGGAAAGTATGCATGTCCGTATTGTCACTATGAAACAGATCACGTATAATTGAATAAAAGTAAAAAATCATGTTATATAGGTCATCGTAGATTCTTGGATGCAAATCATCATTGGCGTAATCATAAGAAGTCTTTCAATGGAAAAATAGAGAAGAGGTGTTATATTTGTTGCAAAATTTGGAAACTAAATTTGGAAAGACACAACCGAAAAAGAAAACTGAAAATCGCCCTTGGAGAAAAAAATCATTTGGATGCCATGCACATAGAGAAAAATATCATTGACAGTGTGCTCGGGACTTTGTTAGAAATACAAGGAAAAAAAAAGATCATCTGTCTACTCGATTAGATCTAAAAGAAATGGGGATCAGGACATCACTACATCCTCTAGAGTCTGTTAACAAGTGTTGCTTATTACCTAAAGCATGTTTTTCAATGACGAGGGAGGAGAAAACATTATTTTGTAAAGTTTTGAAGAAGGCAAAACTACCACAAGGGTGTGCATTGAATATTGGACGTTGTGTCCAAATGAAAGAAATGAAAATATCAGGTTACAAAAGTCATGATGCACATATTTTGATGCAGTATCTACTTCAAGTTGCTGTTAGGAAAACTCTACCTAAGCATGTAGCTCTTGCTTTGATAAGATTGGGTGCTTTCTTTAGAGGCATATGAAATAGTTGAAATACTTTGTATATTCGAAAAGATATTTCCACCTTCATTTTTTGACATCATGATCCACTTGCCTATTCACTTAGTGAATGAAGTTAAATTGAGTGGACCAGTAAATGGTTAATGGATGTACCTAACTGAGAGGTACCTTGGAAAACTAAAATCTTATGTCCGAAATCGTAGTCATCCGGAGGTTCTATAGTTGAAGGATGTTTGGCGGAAGAGTGTTTGGTATTTTGCTCAAGATATTTGTATGATGGTGCGAAGAAGCGAGCAAAGAGCTTCCATGGAGCTTATGAGAAAGTCGTTGTAAGTGATGACATATCCCCTATTTTCCTAAGATGGGTTATCCTCTTGGAGAAGAAAAAATGGAAAGAAAGGAAAGACATTCTATCTAGATTCCTTGACAAAGAATATAGCACATTGATATGTTTTATTCAACTGTGGGGACGAACAAGTTCAGATTTACATTGAGTGAGTAACTTTTTATTTTCGTTTTCTAATGTCTTTTTTATTCCAAATATATGTTAGTTGCGATTTTGTTAATTCTATCAATGTAGGGAGCACAAAAATTTGGTTAAAACCAAGTCTAAAGATAAATGAAGAAAAAGGTGGAGGGAAGCTCAAAAACATAGCCAAGAATTCATGAAATGGCTTAGAGAAAGAGTTTAGTGAGACGAAGTTCCCGATCATATTAAGTGGTTATCCTTAGGTCCTTGTAATGTTGCTAGGAGATATGTAGGTTACTTTGTTAACGGCTACAAGTTCTACACTAGAGAACGTGATGCAAAATGCAAAACACAAAACACAAAATAGTGGGTCACTTTGATTGCTTTAACTTCAAGTTTTTCCAGTACTAAGGATCATAATCCTGTCCTTGAAGGACAAGTTGATTATTATGGGGCAATACGGGAGATCATTAAGCTAGATTATTGGAGCTCTTTTAGTGTCATCTTACTCAGATGTGATTGGTTTCATATGGAAAAGGATGATTATGGTTTGACTCGTGTCATTTTCAACAAACATTGTTATGTAGATGATCCATTTGTGTTGGCATCACAAGTACATCAAGTCTTTAATGTTGAAGATCCTATTGAAGAGGGCTGCATTATGCAATAAAAAAATTGCCGAAAGAATTTTTCTATTTTGAGCAAACGGAGGAAACATATTTGGCGGAACCTGATGAATCGCTTGAGCATAGGATAGAGTCTATGGTTGATGATAATGATGATGTAAGTTGGTGTAGAGAAGGCATACCTCACATGGTCGTTGAGACGAATGATGACACTTTCCTTAAAGATAAACCCATTGAGAGCTATGAAAATGAATCAGACTTGGATGGTACAGATTTGGAAGGGATTGATTCTTAAAGGTTACATATATTGTTGGAAAGCTTGAGGTATGTGCTATAGTTTATTTGAACAAGAAATACTAATACAAGGTTCAGAGGTGTTTTGTGTTGATTTGCCATTTCGGGACTACTATGTAAGGATGTGTGTACTATAGGCTGAATGTTTAGTAATTCTATAAGCTGAAATTGAGTGTATGTTTGTTTATTCCTAACTGTGAAAACATTTCCCTTAATTAACTAATATTGCTGGTAAAAAAGAAAAGAAAACTTGGAGCAGAGACTAAATTTGAGAAAAAATGCCAGGTCCAATTTACCATGTTGAAGGCAGAGTTTCATCCAAAACTATGCTTTTAGTCTTAGGGCTGTATCGTAGTTACTTTATTCAATAGAACTTCAGAAACAGAATAGCCTCATGGAATGCTTTGAAGATCATATTGTTTCTAACTCTTGTCTTGTTTTCTCATATTTCTAATGCTTGTCTTGTTACTGTCATTATCATATTGTGTCGAAAATCAATTGTTGTGCACTCCCAGGTGTTCTATTAAGTACAAGTATATTGTTTTGGTGAAATGGCGTTACAATAACTAGTGATTTTCTTTTATGATAGAAATGATGATAGGATGATATTGGATGAACTGGTAAAATTGTTGCAATAAAATTAAACTGTTTTGTATGCTGATACATTGCAGGTGAGAAAGATTAAACTATTGGATGGCTATTTGCTTTATGAGATGCAACTTCATGAACTGCAGTTGAATGTTCCAAAGTAACTGACTAATTGCAGCTGGCCATGTTGGTATAGGACAAATTTTGATGGCAGATGACATTGATCTTATAACTTCATGTTGTCATTTTTTTTTACCGTTGCTCGATGGATTTTAATGTCAAATATTTTCGTTTGTTAGTGATTTTCTGTTAAATATGCTGATTTTTTCTTATGTGGTTCATTGGTGATTGGACTGAAAAGTATATAGGAGAAACTAGTATGGGGTACTTTCATAAATGCAGTTTAACTAAACCGTTTGGTCCCTTCTTGTTGCAGCTTGTAATCTTTAGAGATTTTCAGTTTTCTATTAATTCTGCTATTGCAAATGAATGATATCTACTTTAGACTTATGGTATCAATGGTAGGACACACTAGTCTTGATGTTGTTGAATGTGAGATGGACTGTAATCTTTTCTATCATATTAATGAGAATCTTAAACTATGTGTATGTTCATATTCAAGGTATTGACTGGTTTGTTTCGGCTGCAACTATATAAGCATTACTTTTTTTAACCTTCTGAAGTAAATGAATCTTGTACACTAGTCCAAATCCATTTCTTGGAGATAATTCTCCCTACCAAATGTTAATAAGATATAAATATGACAAATTATTCTTAATTTACTAATTTGATGTAACTATTTTGATTTTCATACACTTCTTTAATTGTTTTAGAAAATTATATTTATCTAAATTTGTTATTAATCAAATTAATTTAATTTTTAATTGTTTTTATAATTTAATTTAACTTTTAAAAATTTAAGTTTAGTTATTTTACTTTTGGTCCTGTTAAAAAATGGGAAGTGTGGGTACTAACCTTTTAATAAATTAGTTAAATTTAACTATTGCTAAGTTATAGGACTAAAATTCTGAAATCTATTAAGTTATAGGACCAAAAGTAAAATTGCTGAGTTAAAGGCCCCCTTAAAACCCGTCGGAGTGGGTCTAGACCCGCCAATATATTTTTAAATTATATTAATTTTTTTTTCTATTTTTGACCAAATTTTCAAAAGCAATTAAAAGTCAATAGGTCAAAAAAACTAAATGTAATTATGCAACTATTTACAATTTCCTCCTTTTTGATGATGCCAAAACTTAACAAGATTAAATAAAATGTAAATAGCACAGATACATACAGACAATGCAGAAACAAAGAATGTATGTGTTGAATAGATCGTTTTATTGATCATATCATTCTTGTTCTTTACACAGCTATTTACAAGGTGTATCAGAGCATACTCATATCTAGCAAATTACACACATCTATGCTAGAATCCAGATACATAGTAAAATGATTCAAAAACATTTTATAGAGTGTACTGATGACTTACAAAAATGTATTTACAAAAGTAAAATACATGAAGGGCTAGCAGCAACACTTCATCGCCTTCGCTGCCTCCTCCTTTCCTCTTCAGCTCTGTCATCATCAGCTCTCTTTCTTTTCTTTTCTTCTTCAGCTGCTTTCTTTTTCTCATAAGCTCTTTACGCAGCTGCATCTTTTCTTTTCCTTTCTTGTCTTTCTTGCCACAACTGATCTTGCCTTTTGTTTTCCTCTTCAATCCTCTTCACATATTCAGCATTTTTTCTAGCCACTTCCCAATTGGCTACGTCATCATACCCAGCCCAGTCGATCCTTCCCTTTTTACCTGGATCTACATATTCAATGTTTTTGGGTAGAGGTCTAGGTTGAAAACCTCTTCCTCCACCACTTCTTCCTCCTCCTCTAGGCGTATATTGTACTGGAGTCTTCTTCTTACTGGTTGAATGGCTGCTAGTAGTCTGCTGCCTATCAGCTTCTTCACATAACTTTAGACCCTTCTCCCAGTACAAATCCCAGGCTTGGGCTAACGGCATATTCTTAAAATAGTCTTCGGATTCGAGAGTTTGAAATTATTCAACCGATCATGGCTCGTTTCCATCATCCGGAATGGCATCTGTGTCCTTTCCTGCTGGAATGCCACCATAAGCTTTCAAAACTTCTAGTACACGGGCATCCGTCTTCCTTTCATCCTCCTTCATCCCTGCTTCCACGATTTTTCTCTTCTCAGACATAGGCACAATTGAGTGCTGGAGTGACAGAGTCACCAGAAGTTTGCTAATTATGCTAGCTGTGACATGACCTTGCTGAGGGGTTTCAGCAAGCATTAAGGTCACATCCTTTGACCTTTCCCCCTCAACAGCTTTTCCTTTCTGTTTTTCAATAGCTGCTTCACCCTTCTGCTTCTCAGCTGTTTTTCCATTCAATTTCTTCAGGTATTCCTCTTCCCCCTTTTTGGCATCATCAAAGGAGCGAGGAACCCCTGAAAACATCCCAGCAAGCATGTAGTACAGTCGTCTGATAGCTGAATTCTGCTTGGAGTCTGCTGCGGCATGTGCTGTTCGAAATTCTGAGCGGGTGGCTTTGGACTCGGCTGCCACCAGTTTCATTTCAGCCATGAGAAGGCTGAATTTGGCATTCCTATTCTCCTCAACGCGCAGAAGTTCTTTTCTGTGAAAAAAAAACGCAGCAGCTCCATCTCTGTTGTGTGAGAGGCATGCATTATGTCAATATTTTCCTGCATCCTCCGCTTCATGTCAGCATTATCAGCGCTCCAGACCAGCATTTTGTTGTACAATGCTTTAAAATATCTGACTTGTTCATATCGCATTGTACTACTTGCCGACACCATTCCCGATTCGACCACTATCCTCGCAAGTTTCTTTGTGAGGTTGGCATCCCTGTTGTCCAGCCGCATATCCAGTGAGGCCTGGTTCCGTTCAATCTTCTCAATCTCACCAAGGATTGTCTTGAAGACTTCACGTACTTCAGCTGTCACCTAGGTTTTAGCTGGCGGCCAAGCATCATCAAAATCAAAATCTGATGGAACAATTGAATTGGAGGGAATAACTAGATTAGATCTTATGTTGAAGCGTCTCTGCTCACGAGTTGTTTCTTCTTCAAGATCGGGCAGCTCAATCGAGAAAGTAAAAGTTTCTTCGAATGCATCATCATGCACATATGGTATTGATTGAGAAGTTGTCTGTGCCTGTGATGTGTCTGGTTAAGTTGGGCCTCGCTTGACTTTGGGAGCTCGTGAGATGACTCGGTTTCATTTGGGCTTGGTGAGTGGGTTGGCGGTGGACCGATCGAGCCTCACTGCCTTAACAGCCTTCTTCGGCCTCGAGATTCGCTAAATGAATTTGCTTGTCCTCAGCTGCACCATCAGCGTCATCGGAGAATGATGAAGCCTGAGGGCTTGGTTCATCATCAAAATTGAATGTTTGACGAGCAGCTTTGAATTCTGGCTTACTCGTACTTGGAAGAACATCCTCAGCTGAGTCCTTTGCAGCAGGGGTGGACTCAGCTTCGTCTTCAGATCCCAAGAATGTTGTATCAGGATTATCCTGGGAATCATGAAGAGCGTTGATTTCCTCTTCTGAGTCAGCAATGGTGACTTGAGGAATGCTGTTTCTCCTTGATTTTTACCCAGGGAAGTCTCAACCTCCCTTGGGCCTTCATTACCTCTGCAGTCTCAACTGCAGCAAGGCCTTGTACATTCCCTTCGACAGACGCAGCTGTCTTAGGGTCTTCTGCAGTGGCATCCACAGGAGTCTCAACTCCTTGGATTGCACTTTCATTGCCCAGAGTTTTAACTCCCGGGGCATTTCCAACCTGTGCCTCAACTGCATCAGCAGTGTCCTCAGCCTGCAAAGCTGTTGGCACTTCAACCGAGACAGACTCAACGTCCGGAAGCCACAAGTGACAACTTCTTCGTTGTTCTTTTTCTTTTTCTTTAAAGATATGCAGGATGTCAATGTAGTTATTTTCATCAAGTGCCTGAAGCACGATGGTCAATCCGAGGAATTTCATCAATTCTTCTTCTTCCTCAATGAATTCATGGTATTCAAACTGTACCCTCGAGCGACTCAGCTTCTATTTCCTCCACTCTCGCAGACGGTTCTGGATGTCGGGGTATAATGGAGAGTACATAATTACATCGTCATCTTCATCCTCTCCTTGTTGCCCTACCTTTTCAGGAATGGAAGGCAACATACTCTGCTGCACCTCACCTTTAGCAAAGATCCATGGCGAGTGGAGACACTGTCCCTTCAACAAGGGATTTCATTGCCTCCGCCACTTCTTCATCCTCACTGCTCGGCCCACCTGGTGGGTCTTGACCTCTCTCGCCGACTATCCTCGCCCAGACTTGGCTATTTCTTCAATAACTTCAAGATCGCACTTCTTCAACTGTGATCTCGTGAGATTTTCTCCGATTGAGTGGCGGAGACTCATTGTCTTCTCAAGCTCTAAGAGCTTGGTGAGTTTTCTCCTTCTCTTGGTCCTCACCAGAGGAACTTCGGTTTGGAGACTTCTTCTTAAGATTCTGGCGGCGGGGCCGAGCATCTTTCTTTCGAGGAGCCGCTTTTCGGGCTTGGCATCTATCTTTTTGATGGTCGAGAGAAGGTATTTGGGCTTCTTTCTCCACCTCTACTGCGTGGGTAGGTGACTATTTGCAGGGCGGTGCGACTTTACTGCGGGGGTAGGTGCGTCTTTCTTCTTATGCAGGGCAACTTTCTTCTTCGCAGTTGCAAGGGCAACTCTCTTCTTTGGAGGGGAGGAAGCGGTGTATCAACAGGGTCAGCTGATTCCCCCTCACTGGTATTTGCCCTCTTGGCATAGGCTCTTTTCTGGGCTCTAGACAGGTTGGCCCTAAACATCTTCTTGTTTACATGGAAGGGCTTTCCATGTCTAAGAGGGATTCCCTTTACCTTTATCAAATGGCCAATGACTAACCCATAGCCAAGTGATCCTCCAAAGGATCCGTCCTCCTTGATGGATTTGTTGCCAACGTTCTGGCAGAGTCTGTTGTAAACGAATTCTGCCCAATTGATCTTCTTTTCTTCCATGATCGCAACCATGACAACCAGCTTGGTTTTGGACAGCTGATTGAAGCTTCCAAACTTCATGTCTACACTCTTGGCGACGATATCCATCAGTTTATGATAATCGTCCTTCAGCATCTTCTTGTCAGTTGTGTGGACCACTTTCACAGCACATTCGGGTTTGGCCACTTCCTTCCATGCAGCAGCCAAGTTAACATTGGCTTCATATATCTCCGGCATGCCTTCCGACGACGAGAAATTGCTCGCAAGGTGCTTAGCATCGATTAATATGTCCTTGCGATGGACGGAGGACTTAATCCTTCCCCGCCCCGCGTTAACATAAAAATCGGGCAACTTCTTCAACGTATGTCATTTGATATTCGTCGTGAGAAAAGGTTTGAGTCGATTTTCGATTTTGTCCGCTATTTTCTTCACAAGAGTTTCATCGTAACCCTGCTTTATCATCCCCTCAAAGTCCACAGTTGATCCTGTGTGGATTTGCTTTGCAAGCTTGGTGAAATCATGTGTTGGAGCCATTTTTAGTTAGTTTTACCGAATGAAACTTGGTAAACCGACTTGAGAACTTGTAGGGTTTTTTGAGAGAGAAAAGTTTGCTTTCTTTTTCTTGGAAAGATGAACAGTTTCGGAAAAAGTGAGAGAGAGAGGATTGAAAAACCGTATATAAAGGTTATGAAAGGACGGGTTTTTGGATTTTGAAATTTGATCAAGATCAACGGCTCAGAGTTGGCACGTCACATTGCATTTAATTTCTCGCATTTAATGCGACATCATTTATATACAATCATATGCTTATTTGCGACTTTTTGATGCCGTCATTATTATGCTGACGTCATCCTTAAAAACATTCCCGCTCATTAAAAACGACTGTGTTTTTGTCACTTAGCTCATAAATGACTCAGCTTATTCCATAAATGACTCAACTCTTCTTCTCTCTATTCGTTAACTCACTTTCATTTGTCGGCTAACAATCTGGTGACTTTTCCGATACGGCTAATTCACTTTGCTGATTCATGAAGTTTGTTCTATTTTCATCTTTTCACGTTCCATCTTTTCTCTTTAAGTCTTCTGAGTGTCAACTCAGCTCAATTAACCCTAGTTTATGCTTGAGCTCTTCAAATCTTGATTCACATAAGGGTTTTGTGAATATGTCAGCCTAATCTTGTTTATTAGTTGAGATGTATTCCAAGGTGATGTCTTTCTTTTCAACATGATCTCTTATAAAATGATATCGACATCAATGTGCTTTGTTCTTGAATGCAACACTGGATTCTCGAGTGATTGAATAAAGATGTTATCACACATAATTGGCATCTCTTTTTCTTCAATTTCATAATCTCTCACATGTTGTCTCATCCATAAGACTTGGGCACAACAATCGCCCGCAATGCCTATTCATTTGCGCAATTTGTTGATGTGATGTGGTTTTGAGCTTCTTGCTAAACCAGGAAACCAATCTGTTTCAAGCATTTGACAGTATTGAGGTACTCTTCCGTCAACTCTACATCCAAAGATAGTCGAGAGTCTGAATAACCAATAAGCTTGAATCCACCTTCCTTTGTATACCATAAGCCAACTTCTTGGCATCCCTTCAAATATCTTAGGATTCTCTTAGATGCAGTCATGTGGCTCTCCTTTGGTGCATATTGGAATCTCTCACATACACCTACTGCAAAGGTGATGTCTGGCCTGTTTGTTGTTAGATAGAGCAGTGATCCAATAAGTGCTCTGTATCTTGTTTGATCTACAACTTTACCATCTGCATCCATGTCCATCTTGACTGATGTATTCATTGGTATTTTTACAGAAGACTTCTCTTCCATACCAAATTTCTTCATTAAATCTCTGGTGTACTTTGTTTGACTTATGAAGGTTCCATCCTTCAGTTGCTTAACTTGAAGTCCTAGAAAGAATGTCAGCTCTTCCATCATGCTTATTTCGAATTTGCCCTGCATGAGGTTTGAGAACTTATCACACAGCTCTTTGTTTATGGGTCCAAAAATAATGTCATCCACATATATTTGGACAAGCAGTATAATCTCCCCATCTTGAATTCTGAAGAGTGTTCTATCCACTTTGCCTTTGGTGAATCCATTGTTAGTTAGAAATTGAGACAATGTGTCATACCATGCTCTAGGTATTTGTTTCAATCCATATAGAGCTTTCTTGAGTTTGTACACCTTATCTCCAAGAGTCTTCTTCTCAAATCCTGGAGGTTGTTCAACATAGACTTCTTCTTCCAACAATCCATTTAAAAATGCACTTTTCACATCCATTTGATATACAATGAAGTTTTTGTGTGCAGCATAGGCAAGAAACATGCTTATTGCCTCTAATCTTGCAACAGGAGCAAATGTTTCATCAAAATCTATTCCCTCTTCTTGGCAATACCCTTTGGCTACCAATCTTGCTTGGTTTCTTACCACAGATCCTTCCTCATTCATCTTGTTTCTGAAAACCCATTTTGTGCCAATAACATTTTGATGGGTTAGTCTTTGCACCAATTACCATACTTTGTTCCTTTCAAATTGGTTAAGCTCTTCCTGCATGGCTTGAATCCAATGTGTGTCATCCAATGCTTGGGACACATCTTTTGGCTCTATTTGGGAGATAAAACAAGTGAACATTGCTTCTTGTTGAGCTCGGATCGGTTCTTACACCATCTCTCACATTTCCAATGACTAGCTCGGTGGATGGTCTCTCCTTCTCACATCAAGGTTGAAGTAAAGTGGGTTCGATCGTCTTGCTTTGTTGTGTTGTCTTGAGCGGCTCGTTCATTATCATTCAAATTTTGCAGATTTTCCGGCTATCTTTGAGACTTCAGCAGTCTCATCTTCATCTTGATTGATTGCTCGGCTTGACTTCAACATATGGACTCTTACGCATAGTTGGTGATTGAACTTATCGCCTAACTCTTCAATATCTTCTCCATTCACATTAGGTTCATCAAAAAGCACATGAATAGACTCTTCTGTGACCATAGTCCTCTTGTTCAACACTCTATAGGTTTTACTTTCAGCTGAGTATTCCAAAAAGATACCTTCATCAGCTTTAGCATCAAAAGCCTTTAGATTAACCTTGCCATTGTTGTGGATAAAGAATTTACATCCAAATATTCTAAAGTACCCAACATTTGGCTTCCTCCATGTCCATATTTCATAGGGAGTCTTTGTTAGTTGTCTATTAATCATGCATCTATTTTGAGTATAGCATGCAGTATTGATGGCTTCAGCCCAGAATCTCTTAGACAGTCCGACTTCAGCTAACATGGTCCTTGCAGCTTCCTTGAGAGTTCTGTTTCTTCTTTTACGCTTACTCCATTCTCATGTGTGGAGTTCTTTTCGCAGATAATTCATGAGCAATACCATTTTCAAACAATCTTCGAGTTATTATCCCATTGACAAACTCGATTCTCCGGACCTTATCTTTATAATGGTTTGACTCTTCTCGTTTTGAACTCTTCTCATCACCGAGGTAAACGCAAGGTTTCCTTATTTTTGCACATGAAGATTGTCCATGTATATCTTGAATAATCATCCACCATCACTAAAGTGTATTTCTTTCCACTTATGCTGGCTGGTTCAACAGGACCAAATAAATCCATATGCAACAGATGCAAAATTCTTGAATGATGATTTGATCTGTTTTCCCATATGGCATGCTTCACAAACACTTTCATTCTTGTATACTGAGTCTGGCAATCCTTCTACAAGATGACTCCTTGCAAGCTTGTTAATTGTTTTGAAATTCAGATGACTCAGCTTCTTGTGCCACATCCAACTTGATTCGGTTGTACTCTTTGCTAACAGACAGGTACTTGGTGTGGCAGTAGACTAATCTACCACATACATGATCTTTTGTCTGGATCCTTGCAACACTACTTCATTTGATTTAGTGTCTTTAATTTGGCACACTCCCATATTGAATCCAACATTATAGCCTTGTCACAGAGTTGGCTGATGCTTAACAGGTTGAAGTTGAGGCCTTCAACATATGCAACATCTGTGATTTCTAATCCATTTTTTTGATGGATCCAGTGCCTCTTATTTCCCCTGAAGCTTCATTTCCTCCAAATATGACTTCTGCGCCTCTAATCTCCATGAATTTTGACAAATTTTTCTTGTTCCCTGCCATGTGTCTGCAACAGCCACTATCCATGTACCAGGTTCCTTGGCACTCAGCTGTTCCTTGAACCTGCAATCAAGGAAATTAGTTTTTAGGTACCCATGCTTGTCTGGGTCCTGAGGGGTTAGTACTGTAAGATGATCCAACCAACCTACTGCCAAATGACTTGACTCTAAGAGGTTGCCATCTATCTGTGCCATAATCATAACTCATTTTGGCAAATTGCTTGGGGGCTTTAGGTTCATACAACTGTCTCTTTTGTCTGTATGCTTGTGTCTATGTTTTAGCAATTGCCTTCTTTGTGTGATTGTGATATTTATTAGTGTAGTGCCTGGGTGCAAATGTGTGCTGATGATAGCTCTTTTGCCTTTGGAATGACCTTTGCTGAGTTCTAGGTCTTTGCCATTTGGGCTTATATTCCATAGGTCTTTGCTGATATTTCACATTATTCTAATCAGCTTGGCTTGGGTAGTTTCTACCATTCCCATCATATGTGTTTCTTTGATAAAACTTTTGGGGTTTTTGGTAGCTCTGTTTATTCTTCATAGAGTACTTCCTATTTGGAGTTTGCTGAGGAACTCTGCTGGATTTCTTCTCAGCTGTCCTCTCAGCATAATCAACTGGTTGTTTTCCTTTTCCTTTATATCCAAGGCCAGTTTGTTTGTGATTGTGCTTAGGAGTTAATGTGGGTGAAACATTTGGTGTCTTGGATTTTTGAAATGCTTCATTGCTTGAAGATCCTTTTTCCAAAATCACTCTGGGAGTTTGACAGTGCACAAAGGAATTGAATCCTATGCCTGTCTTATCTCCACACTCTTTTTAGCTCATAATAAGGTCATCCAATGATTTAGATGCCTTTATAAATGATGCAATCACATTTTTGAGGTCATTTTCCCTTTTTTCTATAGCAAGCTATTTCTGCTGACAGTTTAGCATTCTCAGCCTTCAGCTCTTTGTTCCCATCAGCTATGTGACTTAGAGTACTCAGCTCTTTAGTCAGTTGTGAGTTTTGGCTTCTGAGCTGGTTGTTTCCTCGTTTAATACTGTGTGTGAGGATTTGATGTGCTCAAAATCTTTCATCATTTTGCCTAATGAGTCATAAAGATCAGTCGGTGATGAAGTGTGTGTGTCACAATCACTATAACTAGAATCTGAGTGAGATGAGTTAGAGTGTACCTCATCTTCTTGGTCGGAGTTGATCTTGTTCTTTAGCCATTAGACAGATCATTGCTTCTTCTTCAGAATCGCTTGAGTAGTCAGCTTCACTACTCTCTGAGTCTGCTGCTTCTTTAGACTTAGCTGTCTCAGCAGTCTCAGCAGCCAACATAGCCTTTTTCTTTTCCTGTCTTCTTTCTCTGAAGACTCTTCTTTCTTCTTCATTTCTGTATTTATTGACTACTGGATGTGGACAGTCAATAGCAAAGTGTCCTGGTTGTCTACAGTTCCAACACAGGTTCCCAACTCTTTGATCAGCTCTTTGATATTCAACCTTTTGATGCTCAGCTCTCTTGGGTGGCCTATTTTCCCTTGACTTGGAGGGAGCTGAATGTCTCCTGGATGATTCACCTTTGTTTCTTTTGTAGTTCTTGTTGAATCTTTTAACCATCAGGGCAATTACCTCCTGGTCAATGGCTTCCTTGACCTCAACTCTCTTCCCATCCTTGACTATAAGTGCAGTTGTTTTGGGTACAACTGTCTCCTCTTGATCCTTTCTTCTCAGCTCAAATTCATAAGCTTTCAGGTCTGAGAATAGCTCATGATTGGATGTTTTTGATAGGTCCATCGAGTGCCTTAGAGCCATGGTCTTCATTTCCCATTCAGCTGGGAGACTCCTTAGGATTTTCATACACATCTCCTTTTGAGTGCATTCCTTTCCAAGTGATGAGAGCTCATTTGTGATTTCATTGAATCTAACATCCAGCTGATCCATTGTCTCACCTGCAAGCATTTTAAAATTTTCAAACTTTTGAACAACAACAGATAATTTGTTTTCTTTAATTTGCTCTGATCCTTCACAAATTAAGGTTAGTTTATCCCAGATTTCTTTTGATGTTTTGCATGATTTGACTTTATTGAACATTGCTTTGTCCAGAGTCTTGTAGAAAATATCCTTGGCCACATTGTCCAAGTTGTATCTCTTTCTGTCATCATTGGTCCACTCAGTCCTTGGTTTTTCAACTAAGGCTGGTCTTGCCTCAGCCACAACTTCTTCTCCTTCACCTGCAGCAATGCTTCTCCTTGTTGTGTTCACTTTCAATATTTGCAGTGGCCCATCCTCTATCACTAGCCACATTTTGTCATGTAAAGTAGATAGATGAGTCTGCATACGAATTTCCAGTCATCAAACTCCTCAATGGTGAACATAGGAATGCGTGTCAAATTTGCTTCCATGATAATAACTTTGCTGAATAAAAGAGATGGTTTTTGAAGGAGCAAGTGTTAAGAAATATTTCTTTGAAAGATTGGAGATCTATTTCAAGAACAAAGTGCGGAAGGCAATGAACCAACCGCCCGATACCACTTGTAGGTCCCAAGGGGGTGTAAGTAAGGTTTAGAAGGGGAGTTGAATAAACCTTACCAACTTTTCGATTTTAGTCCTTTTAAAATATTACAGAGTTAATTACACAACTAAGTCTTTGAGGAACAGCTAAGTTAGTTAATCAGCAGAGTTAGCTACTCAACAGACTCGATAGAACTGTTGATAGAATAACTCAGCTGTTTAGACTAAACCTTAACCTGGCTATGATGAGTTTTTCAGCGGAAGACTTAACACCCTTGAATTTGATTTAATTTTGTTTTAACACTTGGTTTTAGCACTTTGTTAATTATCAGTTGGATAGCAAATTATCCGCAAATATAAAGTATGCGTGCAGGAATGTAAATATGCTGAAATATAAATGACACAAGTAAATTTTATAAAGGTTCGAAGATGGGGTAATTCTTCTACTCCTCTCTTCTCCAACTCCTGGAGGAATCCACTAAGTATTGATCAGAGTACAAAGTGGTTATCAGTCTAGAGACAAGTCTTGATCACGCGGTGACTTGCTTGACACAAACGGAGATGCCTTGGTCACACGGTGGCTTCTCGTCCGACTCGCCTTCTTCTTCCGGGGTGGCTTCCTTGCTACTTCAGCTCACGTTCTCAAGCTTCTTGGATTTGATCACGAAGCCCTCCAAAAATTTGAGATTGGTTCGACCTTGAACCTTTCTACAATCCTCATTGGAAAGTAGACCCCTTTTGATTCTTCAAAAGTTTCCTATTCAACAGTTTGAAGTTGTCTTTCCTTCACAGCTTAGTGTTGGATCGATTTCCTTTTGCTTGTTATCTCAGGTGTGCAAGGTTCAGGTTTGCAAGGTAACCTTTTCTCAAAGTGATTCCTCGGCCGTTTATAATGAACTTTCAAAAATCTGCCCATTGAAGAGATAGGCTGATTTTCAAAAGTCACTTGTGTTCGTTGGCTTGTCTTTTCTTGGTCTTCAATCTTGAGATGTAAACCTTTCCTCGTATTAAATGGATGTCCAGCTTTTCTGGTTCTGACACGAGGTGCAGTGCTTCCCATTGGTTTATTCCTTTTGCACGCTTCTGAGACTGAGCACTTTAAGACATGGCAACATGGAAGTATTACTTATTTAAGTAATGTTCTTGAATTTTGTGCAACGGATTCTTTTCAGTTAACTCCTCTTTGCAGCTGCCTTTTCCCCAGGTGACTTGAGTCTATTCTAATGATTGAAAGACTCATCTATCACTTCAACTTGTGTTTTGGCTTCTTGGGTTGACTTCACTGACTCTTCACACAGATGTCCTTCAGCTGTTACGTCTTCAGTTGAGTCCTTGGTCTTCTATCTTGGCCATACTCAGTTGTTCCTCAGCGGAGTCTTCCCTTCACTTCTTTAGTTGACTTCTTGTATTCCCAGGCATAGCTGACTTGACTCAGCTTATTCAGCCCTATTTATTACAATACAAATTACAAAGAAAATGGGGTGCCAACTTCCTAGTTTAAGTTTTACATGGCATTCATCAAAATCTAAGCAACAAATTTTCCAACAGCTTGAGATAAAAGAAATTTCTTACTTCTTGCCCATTTGACATTGTCCTTCGAGATAGTACCCCGAAATTTGGTAATTTGGGCCCGGGTGAGTTGGGGATTTTGATTCCCGGCTTGCCCACAAGTCGTTTCCCTTTGGGTCGCCTTTATTTTGCGTTGTTCCGACGTGTATTGACGATTTGAGGAAGAACCCTTTTGGTTCTTCAACGCGTGGGGTTCGGATTTGAACCGGTAAATTCCTTTGGGGATGCCATATTTGGGAAATTCTCACAAAAAAAAAGTTGATTAGCAATAAGAATCACCAAAAATGGTGAAATATATAGAGAATTTGAGATTTTCTAAGGGTTTCACAGATTAGGGCATTTCTTATGAAGAAAGGGATTTTGAGAAAGAAACAAAGACAAAACCAATTTTAAGACATCTGACGAACCAGGGTGACCTGTCGCTCTATGGGGGCCATCGGACCCTGAATAGGCGATCGGTCGCTCCCTAGGCGACTGGTACCTGTTCATGTGTTCTGTTTCTATTTTTCCAAGTTTTTAAAAAATTGATTTTTCACCCCAAATTTTTTTAATGACAATAAAATGCATCAAAATTGTAAATATAGACTTTATTCAATATGCATTATGTCTAAACGAGCTTTAATCGGGTTAAAAGACTCGGTGGGTAACAATTTTATAATAATAGATGATGCACGCCCCGGGCAGAAGAGGGTCTGGGCGTGCGATCTATTGTTTTTGCCAACAAGGCCTTCTTGATGAAATTGGGTTGGAAGGTTTTGAACTCGAATTCGGTGGTTTACAGAACCCTCAGACAACGGTACTTTACAAGGAATGGGAAAATTCGGCGTTCCTTTATTCCTTCTTCCATTTGGGCTGGGATTAAACCCTGCATTTTCGATTGCTTAGATAATGCTCGTTGGATCCCAGGGGCTAATTCCAAGGTTTTATTCTGGATTGACAATTGGTTGGGATACTATATAGCAGACATAACTGGTATCCCAGAGGACTATAGATACTTATTTCATCAGCGCATATCTGACTATTTTTATGATGGAACCTGGCACTTCATTTTCGCTTTTGTGGAGGCCTATTTGGATATGGTCCGTGACATTGTGCGCGTCCTGATTGCGCCAGAAACCCGGGATACACGTGTTTGGTTGAACTCGGAGGACGGCTCGGTTACCTCGAATGCGGCTTACAACCATCTTCGCCCCCAACACCCGACAGTCAAATGGGGCTCTTGGATTTGGTCACAACATATCCCAGAACGGAGATCGGTGGTTGCATGGAGGGCCATACACAACCGACTGGCTGTCCAGGATCCATTACGAGCTAGGAGAAGTTTTACTGGCCCTTCGGTTTGTGTTCTTTGTAGGGAATCGGAGGAATCGGTTGATCATTTATTTGTCTCTTGTGCTTTTGCAGGACATATATGGCGATGGATCTTCCATGCTTTCCAAGTTCACCATTTTCAGACAAATAGCCTCAATGAGTTACTGGTGCGGCTAATGACTTTTCATTTTAGTGACCAGGTTGTTTTCCTCTAGCGGGTGGCGATACTTTCTTGCATCTGGCTCATATGGCATATCCGAAATGAATAATCTTTCATAACAAAATCAATACTCTGGACGCGGCGATCATTCATCTACAAGTACTCATTCTGGAATCATCATCATTGGACCGGCGATCATTCATCTACAAGTACTCATTGTGGAATCATTCATCTACAAGTACTCATTGTGGAATCATCTACAAGGACCTTTTTATCTTGCGCGGATTGAGAGTACATGGTAGGGAGAGACAAGCTCCAAGGATCGTGGAGGTTCTTTGGCAAAAGCCCCTTCCGGGTTGGATCAAGGTTAGCACGGATGGCAGCGCCTCAGGGGCACCGGGAAGGCTAACCGCGTCCGGTGTTTTCCTTAATCAGAGGCTTCTTTCGAGGGTGCTTTGTTCACCACGTGTGGATCGGGGTATGCGTTTGAAGTCAATTGATGGCAAGAATGGGCGATCCAGTATGCGTTTGCTAAGGGTTGGACACAACTTTGGCTAGAATCAGATTCAATGTATGTGGTGAATTTGCTGGAGAAAAGATCTGCGGAAGTCCCATGGCGCCATCTAAGCTACTGGCGCCACACACTACACCTTCTCAGGCACGTGGATCTCGTAGTCTCACATATTTTTCAGGAAGGTAATCGGGTTGCGGACATGCTAAGCAAGAAGGCGGATAGCGGCACGTGGTGGGGCGTCCCGCCCATGGAGCTCTTACACTACCTCACTGATGATTATGTTAGCCAATCCAACTATAGGTTTGTTAATTAGTGCGCAACTGTTTCAGGATACTTTTCCTTTCTTAGCGCTATTGTTTCTGGGGTATTTTTTTTTTCCTTCCAAGGGTTTTTCCCACAAGGGTGGGTTTTACCTTGGAAGGTTTTAACGAGGCCCCAACCATTCAGCCACTTGGTCGGCTTGTGACCATTTATTTATTTTGGATTTTGATATTATTTCCAAGATTATCATTGGTTACCTGATCAGCATGTGATCAGGACTACTCCTTTTCATTTATATATATATATATATATATATATATATATATTCGAAATTATTCAAAAAATCTCAACCGGGACCTTGTGCCTCTCATGGACGATATCCATCGAGTTGCAAGACGAATAAGGAAAGAGGGGGACGATTCTACGGATAGCAGCAAGGATTCTCGCGATCACGTTTAGAAAGAAGAACAAACAGACGAATCTGAGATGGGTGATAATCAAAATAGAAACAACGTGGAGGCACGCCAGCCTTCGATGCGTGAGTTCGCACACCTTGTCATTGGGACTGCGACCTCTTACATCACATTGGGGCAAGCAGCACGGAACTACGAGCTCAAAACCATACATTATAATCAGTTGTCGTTATTCTATGGGATGCCCAATGAAGATCCTATTAACTTTATTCGGGAGTTCTATTCCATCATTCAAACTTTTCCTCTAGAAGGTTTGGATGAAGATCAACTTAGGATGCGTTGTTTTCCTTACACTCTGAAGGACCGGGCGAAAACTTGGCTTATGTCTCTTTCTAACTCTCTTACTGATTGGGAGGCGGTGTACAATAAGTTAGTGGGCTACTACTCTCATCAGAAATCTTCAGATTTGCGAGGTAAGATAGCTACTTTTAGTCAGATGGAAGGCTCGCCTTTTCATGAGGCCTGGGATCGCTTTAAGGATTTACAGATTAAATGCCCGCATCATCAGTACCCATTGGAATTTTTAAACCAATTTTTCTATGATGGATTATCGCATAATTATCAATATATAGTTGACAATGCCACTGGGGGTGACATGGGTGTACATACAGCACATGAAATTTATGATATTCTAGAGATGATGAGCGATAACTCACAACAAAAGAGTGCTAGAGGAAAACGCACTGTCGTGAATGAAGTAGCCCCAAGCTATGATGTTACAAAACAATTGGCAGAATTGACTAAGCAAGTACAATTGTTGGCTACAAGGGGGCATCCAACTGTCCCCCCTTCTACCGAGTCTTGCGGGATTTGTGGCGAATTTGGTCATGGGGCCAACATTTGTAATGCTATCTCTCAGACATACAATTCAGGTTGGCGGAACCATCCAAACTTTAGTTGGGGCAATTCACAAAACCCCTCTCATATCTATCCAAGGCCACTTCATCCCCAAGGCCAACCACTCAACCAATCAAGGGCTCCATCTATTGAAGAAAGCTTGAACTCCTTTATTCAGGCCAGTCAACAAACACAAGAAGGTAACAATAGGTGGTTTGAATCTATGGAAGCTTCGTTTAAGCGTCTTGAGACTCAAGTTGGACAATTGATGACTCAAGTTGGTGAGATAGCTCGACATGTCTTCAAGCAGGACACACATCCTAGTCTACCAGCACAAGCTCAATCCATTACCGTTCTTGAATTTGGTGAGATTTCTGATCATGAAAGTGAAATACCTCTTTCTATTGTCTCATCTAACCCTGCAGGTATCCCGAACATATAAAAGGAAGTTGATGCAGGTGAAGAAGACATGAATATGGAGGCAAGCACGGAATCACCTTCCCATGAACTTTCTATTTCGTCCCTAAGTCCATTCCCAAAACACGATCCAGGTAGTTTCACTATCAATATTTCTTTTGGGAATGGTAAGTAAGTCACATGTATGCTTGATCTTGGAGCCGAAATTAACCTTATGCCTTACTCTACCTTTAAACAATTAGATTTAGGGAAATTAAAGTTCAGGGTTACGCCCTCGCAACTTGCGATAGGTCAATTAGGTATCCCTGGGCATTGTTGAAAATATTTTAGTCCAAGTATGTGGTCTTAAAATTCTCACTGATTTTGTTGTTTTGGATATGGAAAAGGATAAAGGTAATCTTAAAGATCATACTATATTGTTGGGTAGACCATTCAATTTTGATATAGCTCGTAATCCTGCATGTGTTTTGAATGATTATCTGATTGTTGACTCGATCAATTCTATCGTGAAAGATGTCCTATGGCAGGAACTTAATATGCTTCGAAGCGAAAAACAACCAGATAAAAATTACAAGGTGGTAAATAGGGTTTTGCTCGATGATCCGCCTTGACTCTCTCCGTTGACACCGTCAAGCTAATGACGTTAAAAGAGCGCTTCTTGGGAGGCAACCCAAACATTTTCATTGTTTTATTCAAATAAAAAAAAACTTGTGTGTGTGTGTGCTTTGATATTTGCATGTGCGTGGTGTTATTATTTTGTCCTCTTCACATGGCTTTTGCAGATTTGTTGGCGGATATGACTATGGTTCCATTTATCGATCTTCGCATTTTTCATGGACGTATCTTTTTCCTTCTCCTTTTACGCATTGAGGTCATTGCGTATTTAAGTGTGGGGGGGATGATTAGTCATTGATAAAATATGATGATTGCATGTGGCTATGTTTTTATTTTGCCTAGTGATTATCCCACGTTTAATAATAGTGTTGTTTAGTCAACTTGAAATAGATGTATTAATTTGAGTTTGAAATATGAAATGACTTTGTGAACTTGATACGTAGGATTTGACTAAGTCGTGAATTAGCCTTTGTGGTGAACAAATTAGGTAACGGTTAAATAATAGTCCGAGTTGTGGGGCTTGAATTACAATATTTCATTGATGTGAATTAAGTTAAAACACTATTTTTATTTGTATGCACACAAAATTGCTAGCCTTGCGAGAAAAAATGATTAAATATAGCTATAAAAAATATTATAGAGCTATATAAAAACAAAAAAAAACACAAAAAAAAGTGGAACAATCGAGATTATACTTTGTTGGTTGAGCTGCTTAATAACTAAGAGCATTCATGAGCCCCATGTTTGACGTTTACGTAAAATGATGGCTCAAACATGAGTATGGGAAATCAATCTAGGAGCCTTTGGAAAACATCTGAAGTTTATACCTAGTGGAATAATATCTCGGGAGTTCTGGAATTTAGTAAAAATGTTGCAACTTTTGACACAAATTTGAAATTTAGTAAGGAATGCCAAACACTTTGATTAATATTTAATTTAAGTCGAGTGAGTTTATTGCAAAGGTTAGGGATCGATGAGGAATAATTTGAGGTAGATGGAAAATGGTGTTATGGATTAATTGATTCTCAAATTGGACATAATACTTCTTGTTGGGTATATTGAAATTATTAATTTGGTTGAGGACAAGCAAAAGGCTAAGTGTGGGGGAGTTATTTTGCATGTTTTTTATGTGTACTAGTAAGATGCACGTGCGTTGCACGTGAACCATATAATTTTATTGATTTAATAAATAATTAATATAATTGGATTATATTATAAATATTGTTCAATGTAGTTTGACTTCAAGTGAAATTGCACTTTTGGTCCTGTAAATATAAGGAAATGGCATATTCAGTCCTATAATTATTGTGTGTAGTAATTTTGGTCCCATATATATAAATATATGCCATATTTGGTCCTCTAAGTATATTATGTAGCAATTTTGGTATCAATTTTAACTTTTGTGCGATTTTGGTCCCATAAGTTAAGTTTGTGCAATCTTTTTCATGGAAAGAGAAATGTGACTTACCCATTTCGGACTAAAAATTGCAAAGTCAACACAACCGAGCTCCTTTTATAGATAAGGCATCCAAAAGTTATCTCAACAAGAACTCTGGTTTTAGCAACCGTTACTTAACATATACAAAAGCTCTGCATGGTCTGTAAAGATGGCCTCTTAAGATTAACAGTGGCCAAATTTATTCGTCAAAGTTTTCCACAAACACACAAAAAAAAAAAGCAATGCATTTGCATTCTATGTAGAAAATTGTAAAACTATATAGAAAAACCAGATAGCATAGAGATCACCTAGCCATATCCAAGAAAGCAAGAACTCCAGCCAAGTTGGACGAATATCCCTGCAATAGAGTTGTTTTCATTTTCTGGAAAGAATGAAAAATATTCTGATGAGTAGCATAATGACGAAATCAGAAATCCAAAAATTTGATACAAATACAATTAAATAAAATGACCGAAGACAAAAATTGACAAATAAATATTAAAAAATATTTAAAGAGAAAGTATGCAAATGAGGACAAACAGAGAAAAAAAATCTGCAAAAATAGAAGGCATAAGAAATCTCCAATGGTTTATGCATGCGACCAAGTCTCCTCTTTTTTGCTTTAATCACTGGTGAATTGTTTCAATGAGAAAGTCAAGTTGCATTATAGTGTATAATTTTGTTTAAGCTAATAACAATAAAAATAGACATGAATGTTAAAAGAAATTAATAAAATCATTGGACACCTAAAATTTAAACCTCCTATTTTAAACGTACCTTGTTAAAGATAAGCTTTTTTAGTTAAACTCAGTTGATTATATTCATCACATCAAAATATTTAAATAGATTAATAATAAAAAATAGTATAGATCATATTAGATGAAGCGTAAAAAATTTGCTAAAGATCAATTACTAATCCTTGCAAAATTAAAACTTAGATAAATCAATCGATGTCATCAAGTATGAATAAAAAAGGCTCGATCTCTTAATGCAAATGAAGAACAACTAAAATAGGCCTACGAAGTTTCAATCTATACAATCACAATGGAAATTTCGCGACTTAAAACCGACCGATTCGGCTTTGGCCTCTTCTGTTCTGCCAAACATTATCTACAAGCAGTATTTCTTTATCACACACCTCTTAATTATATTGAAATACAATAGTCTAGTAAAAGCAAAGAAAGCATTATCAATAAGCAAATGTAATACATGAATAACCGTGCATTACAAGACAAGAATTGTGCAACTCCTATTATGCAAATCAGAAGGCATTATTTTCCTAACAATGACAAAAAATACTTTTCAAAATCATATGAAAATAGAAACTAAAAATAGCAATTCAGAAAGCACCAAATCTTTACAATCCTTAAAAATAGTATCTAACACTTATCTCTTAGGATAAATTTTTTTAGAAAAAAAATACTAATTCTATAATTTCTTAATTCTTTATACAAAAGTCCACACATGTTGCCGCAAATGCACTTCCATACCAAACTTCAATATTAAAACATCATATTTAATTCGTTATCATTTAATGGATGCTAAAAGGGTTCAATTCAATTACTTTGAATAAACATGAGATGCATCGGCTCACTTTGTACACATAAAAATGTAACAGATATCAACCATCTAATATAATATAAAGTATGCAGACTATCACCCATAATCAATGCACTACAAATCATTATATGAAAGAAGGTATGTAGACTGTCATTCATAATCAATAAACATGATATTGAAAAAGTCCACTCCAGTTCAATAAATGGATAGCCAGGTTGTACAACAACTGTTACTCATGTCTTATAGAGCGGTGTGGCATAAGTGACCATGAGATTATATGATTTTTTGCTAAGAATTCTACTCCACTCCAATAGGTTTCTGATAATCATTAACTGGGTCCAAGTGATTTCATCCCCACCACTTTATTAAGTCTCTTACAACACTAAATGCGCCTGCTACCATTACACTATATTTGCACTCCCAAGGAATAAGAGTTGATAGAACTGAATTATAATCAACAAAGCATTTGTTCCACCCAACAAGCCATAAACCTAAACTAAGTACTTAAAACTCATAGCAAAATACTTCCAAATCCTGGTGAATACCAAATCATAACCCGATATCTACAAAAGGTCAGATTCCCTTGTTTGTCCTTGGATCAGATAGTTGTCTGACTTCATCCGTCGATAGAAAAATAAAAATAAAAATAATCAACATTGATGAAGAGAATTATGAGATCGATGCTATTAAGTAAACACCGAAGAAAAAAATATTCAATAAAGAAAAAGAATAATACCTGGAAAAAAAAGAAGACAGAGAAACCCATAAACTCTCTCTCTCTCTCTCTCTCTCTCTCTCTCTCTCTCTCTCTCTCTCTCTCTCTCTCTCTCTCTCCGAGTATTCTTCTCTTTCAAATCGAAGTATTGTGAAATAAATCGAAGAGAATTATAAACATTTGAAAAATGCAAGCAAATTAATACAAACTATTTTCAGAACAAAGTACAAACACAATAATAGCGGAAAATACACATTATTGAAATTAGGATGTCGAAAGAAAATAAAACTCCATTTCTAATTTCAGTAAAAAAAAAAAACTCCAATTTCTTCTTTCACTCCGTATTGTTATCGAATAGGATGAGAAAAAAAGATACAAAAAAGACGATCGAAAGAGATTAGATTTTTTTGTTTGAGTCTTCTTTTGTCTGCTCTACTATTGGATATTGGTACTCTTCTGCATTTTTGTTAATTTATGACTCTGAATCCCCTTAGTCGATTTCTGCTTGCATATCAAGATACGACTCTTCACAGCAGAAAAATGACTTTTAGAATGAAAGATAGTTGATTTCTGCTTTGAATGTTGAGAGATGAATTTTTGCAGCCGAAAGATGCCTTAATCCAATTCTTTTACAGAAACATTCGTGTATTTATAAGTTTGTAGATTATAGATTATAGAAAGAAGAAACTGGAATATTGTTTGAACTTTTCTAGATATGCATATATAACTCATGCTAAGTAGTTAAATTAAGTCTTATGTTCTATATGTTCTATCATCATTATTTTTTTGGGACATATCGATGTAAATGAAGCAACTTAAGCAACATGTCTTGAAAATTAATTTTTGTTTATGAAAACTCAGTTTTTAGTAACGGGTAGAATTCCTGATCACAAACATTTCAGGAACAGAAAATTCATGCTTTAGTCCACTCTCATTCTCACTGTGAAGTTGACTATTCCCAAAATTTCCTTATTCTTTAATCAGATAATACAGATTTCAATGTTTCTTGTTACAAAAACATCATATAACTAAACAAATTTGAAATTTCAGAAAACATAAAAGAATAGAAACTTCATACCATCTGCAGAACTCCAATGAATACTGAAACTAATTATGACCATTTTACACAACTCCTGATTCAATAATTCCATGTTTCAGATTTTAAAGGTTAAAAAAAATTAATGCAATGAAAATGTACACACATTGTACCTGACATCCCACCCATAATGCCTCTGGTTTTCCATGTGAGCCCAAAGACCCTAAGTACTGCCGTTGTACCAGAAGAAAGCTGAAAGAAGAGATTGAACAGGATGAGAAAAGATGATACAAAAAGAAGCGATCGAAAGAGATTACTCTTACTCTGCCTTCGAGTCTCCTCCTCTTCAGATCTCTTTTGCTATCTATTGATATTCTGCTATTAATTCTGCCTTTGGGTCGATATCTGCCTTGATTCCCATTCAGATATTTTATTTTTAATTGACTCTATCGCCATTCAGATATGTTTGCAGTTTGCTATCTTTGTTCTGTCTCATGGTATTTTGTCTAATAATACCTCTACAATCCTAAATTGATAGTATTGCCATTAGAATTAATTAAATAGAGGGATAATTTAGTCTAGCCTATAATAGTAGCAGATGAAGAAAACTATGGGCAACACACTGCATCAATATATGATGTATGTATGCTCAATGAAGCTAGGTGTTGCAAATCAAATTTTAAAGTGACTAAAGAATTTAGCAATGACAGATTAATAGTTAAAAAAATTCCAAAAAAAAGGAGTTTCTTGAAAATCAACTATGAGGCATCATTAACCAAGCTGACTGTATATGAGATCTAATATGAATATCTAATGAAAGACCACCATTCAGTCACAAGCTTAGTTAGCAGATAGACATACTTGAAAAATAGTTTAAAATAAAATCCTAAAGTAAAGCATGATACTCTAAAGCCATTTAGCTAGTTTCATATTTCTTTAAATCCCAAATTGTTCTCCTGCACTTAGAACTCCTCTAAGAAAAATAAATTATAAAAATCTTTACTACGTAAACTCTACATCATTACGACAAAAGACCATGATATAGACTGGAGCTCCTAGATTATGACATACTTCACAACCAAAAATCTGCATGTCCAGGAGTGTCAACCATGTTTAGCTCGTCAATTCCTTTCCAGGAAATAGATATAACCTGCAAATTGTGAGGGAGAACAATTTACAACTGAAAATTCTTCAATTCCAAATTTCAAAATAAACTTTTGAATAAACATCAAACCTGAAATTGATGAAATGGAATAACAAAGAATTAATAAGAATGACCATATCTCAATCTAAATTCTAAACTATATAATCTCAATGAATAAAATTGTTACTTATCAATTTCACAGAAGAAAACGCATTACATGTGTTGTTAATCAAATTCTAAATTCACTAAGGAATTTAACTATGACTTACATTCTGATTAAGATTGAACAAATTTCCAATGAAATCAGATTTCCTGAAAATCAATTAAGAGGCTTCATCAACCAACCTTTCCTTATGTATTCAAACTTAAAATCGGAGATAATCATGAAAATTGGAAAATGCAAGAAAACAAAGGTAATAATTAAGAAAAAATTACCATATTCTCAACTTGAATTCCAAATTAAAAATTCTTCACTTCTGAATTAACATTGAATTCAAGATTTTCACCTAAGTTTCTGAGTTGGAACCCTGGAAAGTCCATTAGAAAATCGAAGAAAATCAGCGTCTCCTTTGTCTGAAGAAATGACCTTCACGTTATCTTGCACTTGCTCTTTAATTTAGAATTGGTTCTGAGTTCACAAAAACTGAAGTAGGAGAACTCTTCTTCGCACCCTCTACCTTCGAATCCTGGCGATCATCATTAATTGGTTGTATCACCTGTGAAACTGTAGTTCGTAATAAAAAAACATCAGAAATAGCAACTTTTTGGAATATAAAAACAATGAAGATGAAAACTTCATGAAGTTCTCTTTTCATAATCATCAGCTGTGGCCCATAATCACAATGGACAAATATTATTCTGCAAGTTGAGTTAATCTTACAGTAAACTCAGTGCTTCATATATGAAATTGTTTAATTACATAATCCCTCAAATATGACTCACCCAAACAAAGAAAGACGGGAATTACAAATTTCCACAAATGAACTCTCACCACAAAAAAGAAGTACAAAAACCCTAAGCAACAACCAAATAAATTGAGCAAAAAAGAAAAAATAATAAACAAATAAAACCTGAATTTGGGGCTTTTCGTCCATGGAAGTTACCGGAGTGTCAGACGGAGTTGCCACAGGAGTTTTTGTTCCGTTTTGCTGCCGAGAGAAACTGAGGAAAAAAGAAAAAGAAAAAGGGAGAAAAATTATTATCTGTTAACCGGAGATGCGAGTGAGTTTAAGGAGCGAGTCATTGAGGGAAACCTAACGTTTTATTTTATGTTTCATAAATCAAAGAGAAACCTTTTCGTTAGGCTGTGCATAATTACTGTTTTTACCATTAAACACATGGATATTCATTAAACACAGGGATATTTTAGTCTAGTTATTTTAGAAGGGCATTTTAGTTTATCCAAAAATTTACAGAAATATTCAGACATTTAAGATAGTAGTAGATAGTAGATAGTAGATTTTGTGTGATGATTTATACATATTTTTGACGTGTTTTATTTGCATTTGCATATTTTAGTGTTATGTTGTGTTATTTTATTGATTTTTTAGGTTTTGGTGGAAAAAACAAGTTTTGGAAGAAAAACGTTAAAAAGTCATTTTACAGAATCGCATCACCATCGACTTTGGACGTAACATTCGCATCCAAAACCCAATTGACATGATTCATGTACCATTAGAAAGATAATTCAATGTGCTACAATGTTTATCTCTGCTACTTAATACAAATGAAGACATTTAGATGGGTTAAAATCATGTACAAGGCAAAATAATATGTCAAAATCTTGAAAATGACATGTCTTGGTATTTTGGCCATAACTCTCTCTAGGCAATTAATATTGAGGTAATTCAAGTGACTATGGAAAGATAAGATGAAATTCCGACGTTTAGAGGTGGCGCGCGGTTTGGTGCGCCGTCACGCGCCGTGACTTGCTGAACACGAAAGTTTTGATTTTTTTCCGATTTTTGGCTCTTCCACATTGTTTAGGACTCTAGGCTTATAAATAGAACTTGGGAGCCCCTATTTTCGACACACCTTCATTCTTAGCACTTCTAAACATTAGTATTTGGTCTTGTGAGGGTTGCTAGATTTATTTTAGGTGTTTAGCGGTCGAACAAAATTTTGTGTATCCTTTGATTTCCACATAATACTCTAAATTCACCATCAAATTCTCATCCTCGATCACTTCTCATGGTTTTGATAGTATCCACTTTTTTATTTTCTAAAAATCTACACAACTTAGCAAACTAATAAGAGGCATCACTTTTGTTTGGCAGAAAAATAACCCAAGTATTTCGAGAAAAATCAATGACTATAACGAAAGTATAATGTTTTCCACTTAGACTAGCCGTGCCAATATTCCCATACAAATCTATATGAAGAAGTTGTAGAGGTTTGGTTGTGGGAATTTTATCTTTGGGCTTAAAACTACTTCTAACTAATTTGTTCATTTGACAAGTGTCATATAAGCCGAGATTTTCAAAAATTAATTTCGGTAGTCCTTTGACATATTGATTTTATAAATATTTCGCAAATTTTTGTATCCAACATGTCCAAATCGCCTATGCCATAAATTCGTTAAACCATTGTTGACGACAAGACAAGAAATATTTTGACTAACCAAATCAATTGTACAAATTTTGTAAAGATTCACTTTTCTACTAGCTCCACAAATAGTTTTACCATTTTCTAGAATAAGACTTTTTTCTTTGTTGAAAAGAACATCATAATCTAAATCACATAATTAGATAACACTTATCACATTGAACTTATGCCCATCTACTAATAAAACATCATGAAGAGAGAAAAAAGAGTTACTAAAGCCTCCATTGCCAATGATTTTTCCCTTGCGATTTCCGAAAATAACCATTCCTTCCTCTTTGAGCTTGATGTTGGTAAAAAGTTATGCTTTTCCGGTGATATGGCGCGAACATCCACTGTCCACGAGCCATTTGGAATTTTCTTCCATTGTAGTTGTCCCTAGTACCTACATTAAAATTATTTTTAGGTACCCTAGAGTGTCATGGTCCATGAGTGTTAACATTTAGACCTTTGGGTCTCCAAAAATAACTTTTGTTATTTCTAATTCTACAAGTACTAGCAATATGTCCATTTTTGCCACAATAAAAACAAATAATAATTTTAGAAGTGTTAGCATAAGTCCTTGCTCGACTTCTTCTTAATTATCGGACATTGCAAGTAGCTCATCCCATGTTTTAACGTCCACATTTAAGGCCTTCTTTTTCGGAAATAACCTTTTCTTCTTTTGTTCTTCCTCCGCCATTTAGGAAAATCGGCGATAAAGTGCCAAAGTTTCCTGCATTTAAAGCAAGAATTGTCTCTTGCTGTTCTTGCCTTATTTTGATTTACGAATTTTGCAAATTTTTGTACTAAAGCAGCCGTTTCCTCATCATCCTCATCACTAGCATAATATGAATTATTTGAAGTAGATGCTAGCCCTTTGGAATAGATTGCATACCCGGTTGAAAGGTGGATGGTTTGGAATTTTTCCTTTCTTTGAGATAGACTTCGTAAATAAGAAGATTTCCAATAAGCTCGTCAAACTTGAGAGTTTAAAGATTTTGAGCTTCTGTAATCATCGTCACCTTTTCGGACCAAGAATTGGGAAATTCATTTAAAACTTTAGTTACCTTGTCTTCTTCGGAGATGACTTTACCGAGCGCCATTAGAGGATTGATGATGTTGTCAAGCCTTTCTACCATTTTTGAGATGCTTTCTCCTTCAAACATTATGAAGTTTTCGATGGCTTTAACAAGCATGTTTTTTCTAGCTTGTTTAACCTTCTTAGTTCCTTCATATATGGTTTCGAGTTTTTCCCATACTTCATGTGTGGACCTTATTCGTCGAATCCTATTATACTCGGTAGCGGTAAGGGTGCAATGTAAAATAATTAAAGCTTTAACGTTTAATGAGAAGGACTTCTTGTCATTTTCATCGAACTCCTTGAAGCTTTTGAGGACCGAAGTTCCATCCTCCAATTTCTTGGTTGTTTGGGCTACTCCTTCAATAACCGCGTTCTAAATATCAAACCTGCAACCTTGTAAGAAGTATTTCATTAGGTCTTTCCAAAATGCGTAGTTGTTGGCGTCGAATAGTGGTGGATTGCTGGTTGAGGCGCCGGTGGTAAGGTAGCTTTCGTTCATAGCCATGGATATTTCCTATTTACTCGCAATGAGAAACGAGCTTGCCAAAGAGTTTGGCTCTGATACCACTTGTTAGTCCAAGTGGCTACAAAAATCTAGAGGGGGGGGAATAGATTTTCCTGATATTTCGATTTCTACCCTTTTTCCGAATATGAAGATGGTGAAGAAAATAAATCAACAAACAATGATTATAGAGCTTCAACCCACCTCGGGCCTATGTTCTCTACCACCCGGTATGTCCGAATGGATTTCGAAAAGGAAAACGTTTTATTGATACCAAACAATTACAAGCTTTACCTTGAAGAGTACCATACTTTTCTTACAATACCAAATTAGATGAGCACCACACTCTTCTCACCTCTATGAAGAGCACCAAACTCTTCAACACCTAATAATCAACCAAGTATGTTCTTACCACAAGAACACTGACTAGGATTTCTTGTTTTGGAGGATTTTACAATTACAACCAAGATTACACATTGTATGAAAATATTACAACTCAAAAGTGCAAGTGTAATCAAGATTAAAAGCCTATCAATCTAGATATGAAAGTGATGTGCTAGGCTTAATACAACAAGGATGTGGAAATGAAGACTTAGAGAATTTTGCTGATTTCTTATTGTGCTTTTGTAAATTGAAGTGTTGTATCGATCCTTCAATTTCTTCATCTATTAACATGAGAGCTTCAAGATTTGATTTCCAACATAAGCTTCTCCATCGTCACTTTTGTCTACAAAAGATGGATAAAAAGATCTACAAAAATAGTTAAGAATTATTAAAGTAGATCTTGTTGATAAGTGGTTGAACGACGGATAGAATTTGCTATCAAAAATCATAGGGCGACCGGTCTCTATGTTGAAAATTCGAAAGTTTAAACCGTTGGATGTTCACATTAGAATCAAGGGAAAATTAGAAAATTGGTCCTATAAGTTGGCATGTTCAGACTTTTGGTCCTCTAAGTTGGCCTGTTTGAAAATTAGTCCTCTAAGTTATGAAATTTCAGACTTTTGGTCCTCTAAGTTGGCCTGTTTGAAAATTAGTCTTCTATGTTATGAAATTTCAGACTTTTGGTCCTCTAAGTTGGCCTGTTTGAAAATTAGTCCTCTAAGTTGGCCTGTTTGAAATTTCGTCCGATGTTCACCGGAAATTTTTCAATCCACCGGAAATTGCTGACTATGATCTAAAACGACGTCGGACAAGCACAATTCTCTTTCAAAAGTATGCAAAACGTCACCTTCCACACCTGGCAACCACAAAATCTTCTTCTCGGATTATCAATCGATAGAATTTGATTTTAAGATATTCTACATCTGTTTCTCCTATGACCGTGTAGAAGTTTTAATTGGCAAAATAAGAACTGCAATGAACCGATATAGAATTTTAAGATATTCTACACCTCTCTGCCACTTGAATTGGCAAAATTACAAAAAAACAAAAAAAAATTCCATCTACAAGTAGTTGTCGAACAGTGATTTCACGTTTACTGAAATTACATGAAGAGGCTCAACAAACCTTTTTTTTACGTGAATTTGCCTATGTGGGGTGAGTTTGAGGTCCTAATTCTGTTTTGACACCATATTCTTGGGCTCAATACTATTGCCTGATAATTTAATGATATTTTTTTTTGTTGTTCTGGTATTCTAATTTCTGTAATTTGCTATTTATAACTACAGCAGTCAAGTTTATATATGATGCATGAATATGGATGTAGAGGCATTTGAACTTGTTAGTTCACTGCAGTTCTTTGGTGCTTTAATTGATAACGACGCCTTGATAATATTATAAGCAAATACGACCATTACACTTGTAGAGGCATTTGAAATTGTTAGTTCATTGCAGTTCTTTGGTGCTTTAATTGCTTAGAATTCATAAATTATGTTAGTGGATTGTAAATGGTTTTAATAGTTATCCGTTAATCGTGCAATCAATATAAGCATAATGCATCCTAGTCCCTTGTTTAATGAGCTTAACTAGGACTAGCAGAATCTGAAATTTAATAGGTTTTAAGCCTATAATGTGTAATTCTAAAGTTAATTTTGGCATTGATTATATTTTTCTGCATATATATGAAATTCATCAACCTATTTCAGGTTTTCAAATTTATCAAATTTTTCAGCATGTATATGTAAAGATATGGCCACACAACGCATGAGTGGTAGTAAATTGCTGCTTGAAATCAACCCTCTCACTGGAAAAATTATAAAGGAGCAAAAAGTGAAGTTGGTATACAAGTGAGTTGGGTCTGAATTGGAAATCAAATTTGCACAAGTGAGTTCAGTCTCTCTTATTAAATACTAGTTTTCATTTCAAGAGGATTGGTTCACAGAAATTGCAAGAAAAATGGAATAAAATATTATTAAGTCATGACGAGCAAAGCAAGCATAAAGGGAAAAAGGATTACCAAACAAAAAAAAGCATAAAGGGGGAAAGAATATTCACAAACCTGTATATTTATTACTCCGTATTTTTATATAGAAATCTTCACTTTTTTCTAACTGTTTTATTTTTGAAGTTGGTACTACTGCTTCTGTGGAAAATAATGCTTATGACATCTTATAGGATTTACTTTGATATCAACTCTTGATGTTTTGGTATGCTGCATGAAAGAATTATATAAGTAATGTCTTAATCATTGGACCAATGAGACTAATGACTATTGGTTGGCAATTAAAATTGGCCAGTTCAATTGTTCTTACTGATTAGAGTTCATTTTGCTTTTATATGTTTGGGTGCTGAATAATTCGACAGGGGGAATGTTTCCACCTCCAGCTTTTGGACTTGTCGGCCCGTCTTCAGGGAGCTCAATGTAGTTCTTCATTTTAGTACAATAGTTGTAGTAGTTGCTACTCTCTTTATGCTACAGGCTTGGATTGTGAAATTGAGAAACATTTCTTAGCATGACTACAGGCTTCGATTGTGACTTTTTTAGGCTATGTTAAACTTATTTTTTGTACCCATTTTCACATTTTGATATGGTTTTTTGGTTTGAATTGTAGTCGTATTGTAGGTAATATTTTGGTTAAATTGTTTTGGTATTGTTGTTCATGCACTGAGACAGCCTATTATATTGTATAGGTGCTCGTTGTGTAGGGGCTTGTAAAAATATTGCAAATTAAAAAAATACAATTTACATCGGTTGATATAGAACTGATGTAGAATGTAGGTATTCTACATCGGTTGTTCATATCAAAAGTAGATATTTTACATTGGTTGTTTAGTGAACCAATGTACAATTGGATTTTCTACATCTGTTCCATAACAGATGTAGATCCACAACGCCATATTCGACATCGATTGGGAAACCGATGTAGAATGTATCCCAGAACCGATGTAAAAGCCCTATTTTGTAGTAGTGGGTGTAAAGAATTGAAACTTCTACAGCGGTTTGGAGAGAACCCGATGTAGAATAAAAATTAATAACAATACTACATCGTTTAGAAGTTTACAAAGATCAAGGAAGATTTTCTTTGAAGAAACAAAGTACAATGTTTGATCAAAAAGAGTATTGCACTTAATAAGGCCAAAGAAATGTAGCCAATGTGATGCACCTACTGCAAAATTCAGGCCCGTGCTCATCAAGGTTGAAAGTGAATACATGCCAATTGTCCGACTATTTGATTTCAAATTTGCTTATCTCTTCAACGGACAAAATTCAAATCTTACTTATAAAAGGCTGAGGAATTTTCAGAGAGTAAAACCCGACACGAGACACGACACTAAGAGCATTCTAGCAAGAATTCCAATTCTCAAGAACTTACAAGTTATATTCAAACTTCTTCAAGACAAAACTCAAAAAACAATACACGTTCACTCATCTGAAAAACTAAGCTGTTGAAATAATTGAAGATGAAACCCATTGCAGCTAAGCCGTGCATTCGAAAGTCCAGTAGCAACGGATGACGCTTTTCATAAAAATGAGGATTGACTTGGAAGCTTGTTTGCATGAGAGCTTAATGTTTGTTTAAGTTTCGTTTAGATCGGTAACCATCTCCCGATCCCCTTTTGCCCCTTTTATATTTGAAATTGTAATTTGCCCATTAAAGACAAATGATATTTCAAATCTTCTTCTTTTCTGACATGTTATATTTCATTTTCGTCTTTTTTCCCCTACCACAACACTTTTTTCTGAGACCAATCTCAGTTATTAGTCAACTTATTATTGCACCGAACATGGATAAGTTGACTTACCAGTTTCTAATTGCTCAATTAAATTAAAGTAATCTTTGTGTGTACTGGATATTGAAACAATTATAGCACGTATATATTCAAAAAGTTTAACAGAGTATACATGTGATCACATTCGCAATCACGTGCAGTGGAATTAAGTAAAAAGAAACAAGATACAACATGTAAAAGATTATTTACAAATAAACTAGCTTGTAGACGTGCCAATATGGCCAAACTTTCCACTAGTAAAAATGATTGATTCCATAGACAAAGAATATTAAAATCAATTAGTAGAAAATCAATGAAAACTCCTATGTAGAGAAAATCTGATCCAAATAATACAACTCATCCAACAATAGATATCTATGGACTTCGTTTATTACAGTACTGAAAGCTATGGATGAAAAAGCTAATAAACACATCGGCAGATTGAATGTTATCTCTGGATGTGGTCACATTCGAGATCTCATTCAGTACAATGAAATTCTTGGTGCTTGAATGACTCAAAACTCTATCAACTCTCTTGTGTCTCTGGTATATTTCTTGTATGCAGATTGAGCACGTTGTCTTCTCTTATACAGGTGCCCAAGACCTTCCAAAGAGTCCTAATAAACATGGAAAGAAGATATATACAAATATATGACAAGTATATCACTTATGTTAAATATCAAAGAGTCCTAATATATCTATACCATATCAATATGAAACCTTTTCTAATCTATTTACAACTCAATCTTACCATAAGTCTAGAAAGGCAAAACAAATTAAAACACAATCATTTATTTTTGGAAATTATTTTAGGCGCACAAAAATGCATGCATAACAATCTCCCTTTTTTGCCTTTCTGGACAAAACACTTCTCAAGCACAAAATAATCAAACTGCCCCTAAATTGCATGCTGAGTAAAAACTGAAACAGATGTAATCACATTTCAGGCCACATTCATAACTGCAGTAAAAGAGCACAAGTTTCATCAAGCAATCAAAACCCAAAAAAAACTAACATCCCTAACTAGATTACTGTTTTAATACAGGCCCGTTTAGAAAGTGTACAAATCATTGGTGTCGGCCTGTTCCCCTTGCCCTTCAAAATCAAACTACAGGCCTTCATCACCTTCAACATTCCAGTAGTTGGAGCAGTAGCAACAACATCTTGAGTAACATTCCCAAGAGCAATTTTTTCAGCAATAACTCTCCCTGGAACATTGCTTGGTTGAACAGTTGATCCCTCTACCCCTTCTGTAGCTAGAAAGCAAGCCAATGATATTTTGTATTTGAGTGCGGAGAGAAAAAATATGAGCAATTTATTGCTCAGCATAAGCCAGCTGAACCGGTAGAAAAACCAACATCTGGGATGACATCTGAAGCTACATCTGGAGCAGACTGAGAAACAGGGATCTTATAAGGAACACTACAAGAAAAAGTGGATTTAGCGGCGGTTTTTTCTTCGTTTAGCGGCGGTTTTAAAATGCCATCAATTGGTTTTCCCGTGTTTCCATAACCGCCACTTAAAGGGGTGTCACGAGCAATTTAGAGGCGGTTTTTAGCAACCGATGGAAAAAATGTCGTTAAACAATAATTGTCCCTCAAAACGACTATTTAGCGGCGGTTTGAACCGCCAAAAATATAGCGGCGGTTTGTATTATTTTAGCGGCGGTTCAAAACCGCCACTAAGATTCTTTTTACAATTTTGGCTTAAATTCACATTATTGGTGGAAGTTTATAGCCGCCGCTAAATACATTTATTTTTGCAGCCATTTTTAATGTTGTGACGGTTCCCAACCGCTGCTAAATTTGAATCATATATTTTTTAAATTTTTGGTCAGGCTTTATAGACGCTGCTAAATGATATTTCATGTCCCTGACCATTCAAATTTCGTATAAAATCAAATATACCATTCAATCATAAAAAAATAATTGTAAATCATACTTATTCAATAACATCATTCAACAATATAGAAGTCTCTTAAAAATAACAATATAAAAGTCAAACGATAATATCATTCAATAATATATAAGTCAAACAATAATATCATTCAACATCTCCTACAAAAAAAAATTCTTTAACATATTAGAAATATCACAACATCATGAAGAATGTGAGTGCCATTTACATCATGACTTGAGGATGAATATTATCTTTCATTCCCCGATTGACGTTGATGACCGCTTCCTACATTTGGTACCTATATTAAAAATCAAAATATAAATATATCGCCACATAAATATCTTTGAACCATGAAAGAAACATGTTGAAGCGGTGATTTCGACTTATTTGCCGGATGGTCCATATCCATACATCCTATTGAGGGGAACAAAGTGATGATCTACTTACGCATGCCAACTAAACCAATATTGACATAAAAAGTGAAAGCATTTGCATTCTCATTGGGTTTTTGGGATCAAAGTGATGATCTTTTTCTTTCAAGTTTTAGTAATCTCTATTCCTAATTTTCGTGTAACAAACAAGCACTGTTTAACGACTACGCCTTGACTAAATCAACCGGACATTTCATGTGAAAATCACGGTGGTACCACATACCGATGTGTGGCAGCAACATCAAAGTACTCCTTATCCCAATCTATAGCCATCAAGCAACTTCTACAAACACAAAAAGTAAAATTACAATCTATAAATATCGCCACATAAATATACTAACAAAATGTAGCCACAAAACATTAAAACCGCATAAAAATCAATATCGTAAATAGGACGAAATAGAGAAAAGTCTCGGTTGAATGCTCACTAGTGAGTCCATAATATGATTAGTTAACAACGTTCATACTTCTCAAAGAAAATACAATATTATGCTCATTTGCTCTTGCCTCTATCTAGCTATAACCAATCCAACAACAAATAAAATATCATGTGATAGTTTGGAAACAACATTTCAACAGCAAATTCGGACCTTAGCTTTGTTCTCCCTCGTACCAAGTCGTCCGTAGCTTGCAATACCTTTGTGTTCCACAATACATATGCCAATTGATTAATTTCATAATACAATTTGGATTATTGTCAAAGCAAAATGCATTCATTGCAACTCAATCCAAGATTTATCTATGAGGAATCAACCGATAATTATAAATATTTACCTGATGAAACTGTGGAAATCCCCTTAAATGAAACAAACTAATAGAGCTCCACCCTCAATACACAAGATCTGCATAGAAAATGAAAGAATCAATTATTTACCTATCATAAACACTCAATATATACAGTTCATGTGTTATTTGTAGACATATTCTACTGTTCCGCATTAGTGTGACGTCGACATTCCAAATCATAGTTCATGTGGTCGGTTTATGTTAACTTAGATTTCCATCATATATATACATGCTTTGATGTTAGTAAAGTCAAGTACAAAGTTGCAAAAATTTTACATCTCATTAATCGATCATCAACTTTTGATCCTAATGAGCACTCCAACTTCTCTAAATATATTTTGCAGAGAGATGAAGGAAATTACCTATAAACATTGTGAGATATACATACTGTTTTGTTGACAAACAGTTCTAGATGAAAGAATAGTAAGAAAAGTGGCTAGTACAACGATAACCGAACCAATTTTAATGGATGGAATTTACATCTACTTTTCCTACAGGGGCGTCCTCATCCGTTGTCGATGCGAACATAATAACAAAACAGTAACATATATCAAGGTAATGTCAAACCAAAATATAACGGAAAAACTAAACTAGCTCTTAAATTGTGACTATATTGCTAAAATCAGAAATGAATAATTATACAAAACATTCATCCAAGAATCGTTCGTAAATTTAAATGCTAAACCAAAAAAATAAGTGTAAGTGAACTGGAATAACCAAATAACTAATAGAATTCCAAACTAAAGCTATTCAAATTTAATTCAGATCGATCCATCAAATAGGTATTCTCCATTATTATATCACGAGGTAAGTACCAATATAGGGTTTAGTTAAGGTGAATTTCAAAATTCAAAATGATACAAAAGGCCAAAGTAACTCACCTCATATTCGAGCATCAAAGAAAGAAATACTTGATCAATACAACGACCTTACGGTTTATACACCGCAAAATGGAGCTAGGGTTTTAGACGTAACGCGAGATTACGAAAAAAAAAAAAATATATAAAACAAACCGAGACCATTGATTCAATAAATAGAGTTAGGGTAATCGGGAAGGTAAAAAACAAGAAACCGAGAGAAATGAAGGAATTGAGAACTCACCAATCGGGATTTGGGGTTTTTGTCATGAGTAAGGTTTTTGCAAGAGAAGTAAGAGAAATACTCATATGTATTGTGAATTTGTGAGAGGGAGACGCACAGTTGCTCACGTTTTCTTTCTGATTTCTAAATTCAAAACTTTTTCTTTTTCAAATTTCAATTAATTATAATTTAATAACAAAATAAAAAAATAAAAAAAATATTCAAAGTTAGCAGCGGTTAGAAAGTGTTGCTAACATTTAGCAAATAAATCGTGTTTGAAATATTTACGACAATTACAAAACCGCCGGGACAAAACTGCCACCAAAAGTCTTTTTCCCAGCGTTTTTGCTTAACCGCTGTGCAATAATGTCGTGGGAATTTCAACCATTTAATTTATTAACTTAATAGCAGCGGTTGGTCAAAGCGTCGTTATATACTCATTTAGCAGCGGTTTTAAGTAACTGCCGCTAAATTTATGTCGCTAAATTACTCTTTTTTTGTAGTGGAACAAGAGCATCAGTGATCGGAGTTTCAAGAGTAGGTGGTAAATCCCATGGATACACAAGAGGCATGTCCACAAATCTGCTCTTGGAATTGAGCAACGAATGAGAGGCATGAAAGAGGCCTGGAGGTAAAGTAAACATTTCATCTTGTCTATGTTCAAACCCTTGGGAGACCAACATTTTATAGATGATGTTGGGAAATGGTAAAGCCTAGGATTTAGACCTAACATCGGCAAAGAATGTGACCTTCTCAAATACTAACTTCCCAAAATTGAAAGGGTAACCCATTCCCAATTTGATACAACACCCTTGCATGAGTTTTTGTCACTATGGGAATGTTGCTTGTAGGAGACCAATTTGCACAATAAATTATGTGCAAAAACCCATAAAAAGAAGTAAAGCGTGCAGAGGGAAGCTTACGAGGACTTGTTGGCCAAGGCTTCTCAATTCCACAAGTTAAAAATCGTGTCATCTCATTGTAGTCCGAGGGAACTTCAACTTCTTCAAAGCCAGGCATATCGAAAAATTCATTGATTGTGTAGGATTGAAATTGTAGATCTGATTCCGGACAAACACCTTTCCAAACTTAGGAGACCTTCGCATGGTAATTTTAGGGGACAAGTTATCATAAAATTCACAGACAATAGTATCAATCTAAGGAAGTGTTGTGTAAATAGATGTTATCAAATTTCTTTCCTCAAAAAACCTATTCAAATTATACTGGGCAAAATGATCAAAGTCTCGACATTTTTCCTCAACAAAAGTGTGACCAAGTAAACCATGAAGCCTGGTAGCAAAGAAAGGCGGTGTAAAAGGACTTAACGGTTTTTCCTATGTCAAATTGAGTCGATGTGTCACCGGATGACATCACATCTTTCTCTGCATTTGCCCCAACAACTTCCTGTCTCTCTTACTGCATCATTTCATCACCAACCTCATCAACCAAAGCATCATAATTGTCCACTTGGCCTGGTTCCTTCGTAGGGCTCGAGTCATCAAATTAAGTCCTTGATTCAGATTTTGCAAATGTGGCTTTAGATGTTGTGAGGCCCCTAATATTTCAACCGTAGACGACACAATCGTAGATATTTTTCCGATATTATATTTAATATTCCAATAATTAATTCTCATTTTACTATTTATTTTGTATAACATATTATGTTGTCGGCTCTAGCGTTATTTTATTACCTTATGACATGATAATACTATTTGATTTATGTTGTTACTTAATTCTTAAAATTCAATGACTATTATCTATTTCATCTTAATTTCGTAAGAAAAAGTATTATTAAAAGTCCATTATTTATGGAAAACTACCATTTTGATTTAAACAAACTTACTATTAAATTTTTGAGATTTTGAAATAAAAATACAATTTGAAAATATTCTATACGATAAACTCAATATCTTTACTCAAAAATATATTATATTGATTAAAAACTTTGAAGACTACTATTTCGAAGAAAAATAATTTCGTCCCTTACGAACAAACCTTTTCATCTTTATGATCTTTGAAGACTATCTACTACTAAATTAGTATTTTAAAAATATAATATCTTTGTCTTTAAAACTCATTTAGTAAAATTTCTAATTTTTCCAAACCATAACACTTGAGGTTTATTTTATCAAAAATTTGACTTCTATATTGAAATCGAAAGTGTTTCATACATGATTTTGTCAAATTACTTACTGCTTAATTTAACTAGTAGATACATCATTTATAATTAGAATCGTTTTATTTTATGGTGTATGTTAATAACACTTATTTCCACTTCTTTAACGATTGTCAACTTCTTTCAACTTTTAACTTGTTACGTTGACCAGTTGGATTTGTTTTCTTAACGACTAGCTATTAATTTTCTTGCAATAAAAGATTCATTTATATATTTTGTAATTTTCGAAATTAACATTTATATATTTCAAAATAATTTTATAATTTAATTAATTGCTTGATTGATATTTTTGACTTGTACCGTTGATTTTAATTTTATTTAGTACCTAAGATGATAAGTGATGATACAACAATTGGGAATTATTAGACACCTTATAACTTAGATGATTTATTACATAAATGATGAGGATCTTGACTTATGATAAGTGATTGTGGGATTGATAAGTGATTTTTGGACTTCAACTTTAACACATATTATCACCAATTTGGGCCAAAATGGAAGCCTCCAATTGTTTATAATTTCTTAAATCCCACTCAAGCAAACATTCTTTTAAAATTTCTCCAACGCCTATACATCTTTTATTTCCCACAAGGTACCCACTTAAACTAAGCTTAACCCCATACCTTTGACCCGCTCTTGTCTCCCATGCAACCTACATTTTACAAGACACTAAACAAAAATCCTCCCATTTCGCCCTGTAGTGTTCGGCCATATGCTCTTGAGAGGGGGAGTTGATTCATTTTTTTTTCATCCAACACTTCAACTCAACTCTCCAAACTCTCTCTATTCTTCCAACATTTTCTTCTTCTAACACTTAGTCGAGAATTCAAGAAATCTTCCCCATTTTTCCCCCTAAAGTTCGAACTATTGTAAGCAAGGTAAGAAAAATTTGTTCCTTCATCTTCATCTTGGCTTCTTGAGACATTTAAACCTATATCCTTCCTCTACTAGCTTGTGAATTTTTCTCTTTTAAGGTACACTTAGAAGCTCACATCTTGAAGAACTTAAGGAAAACATGAATATGGTCAATAGCTTGAAGAGGACCTTCAAGTCATTTCTATAAACAAGACAACAAGGTAAAAGTTGTGGTTTAGTACTACCTTTTCCTTTCCCCTTTTGATTTCAAATTTTAACACCATATATGGTTTTAGTGTTGAAATAGGGGCTGACCTTGGAAGCTTGAATCAAAGGTGCTAATATGCTAAGAAAATACCCCATTTTAGGCTCAACTTGCAAAACTACACAAGGAAGTGTAAATTTCTTACCAATACTCTAATCTCTTCTTTCTTACTCCAAATTCTTCAAATCCTAACTCCAAATTCTTGAAAACTTGAGACTTAGGGGCTGCCTTCGAGGTTTTGAAGTCAAAATTCCAAGGGGTAAAAAGTGTTATTTCTAAACTCACCAACAAGACTACCACAGGTGGGTGGAAAATTCTTTAGAAAAATTCAAATAATTTTGTAAAAATTGCATGTAGTAATTTGAAACTTGCATGATATATAAAAATATGTATTGCATGTGTATTGTAAGTATATATGTCAAACAATTTCATATAAGTATGCTTGATGTTTCAATTTCGTAAAAATAGGTGCATGCATGTACAAATCTATGATATTCTTGATGAATGCTTGAATGATATGTTAATCCATGCCTATGTACTTGAAATTTCATGTTTTGTTTTCTTTATATTCTGTAAAACTTGAAAATATATGAAAAATTGCACTATTGGACGTTATATGCAAAATTGGCAAAATTGGAGGACTAAATTGCAAGATTTTAAAAACTGTGGGATGTCTCTGTACAATTTCGAAAATGGGACTGTACTATAATTAAAATATGAGATTTTAAGTTAATAATTTGTTTTAAAGATTTTGAGATGGTAAAAACCAACCTTTGAATGCCTAAGGGCTTAATTGAGGAATTTTGAAAGTTTAAGAGCTAAAATGAGATTTTTCAAACTGAGCAAGGACTATTCTTAAAAATTCATAAATTCTAACTTGTATTAACTGAAAAACTCATATTTCGAGTAAATTCCAAAAATCAAAGTATTTTGAGTAAAGAAAACCAATTTTAATAATTTTGAGGACTAAAGTGTAAAATACTAAACTCAAGGGTCGAAAACAAAATGTCCAGGATTTATACAGTCCATGCACATGGAATAATCACTTAATTATAATTTTTTAAAAGTTTGAACCCATGGTTCAATTCTCATGACAAATAGACCTCAAATAATCCTTAAGGGCAAAAACTCAAAATTGGACTAGAAATGGAATTTTCCAAAGTTAAGAGACTTAAACTAATAATTTTCAAAACTACTTTTGTCCCAATAACTCTCTTTTATAAGTGATAATCTAAAATTTTAATCAAATCGTAAGCCCTTCGGTTTGTGAGATCCAAATATTTTAAGTTCAGGCCAAAAAAATGGCAATTTTGACAAAAAGGGGACCAAATGGAAATTTCCCCAAAACTAAACCACAAAATCTTTAAAAGCACTCATTCTCTGGACAATTTGGAGAATTTAGGAACTGACCTTATATATTTTCGAGGTCGAGACCAAAACTTATTCAATTTCAAACTCGATAAATACTAGTTCTTCCAAAATGGGGCTACTTATGAACATTTTCTTTTATCAAGGGCCTCAAATTAATTATTTACCATGTTACAACCCTGAAAATTTACTGACTTATATTTAATTATATAACTTTTAGTTTTCTTAAAAATACCCATACCTTAACGGGATCCTTACCGAATTTTTCGCGTTACGCGAGGCGACTTCCTCGCCTTATAATAATTTGAACTTTCAATGAGGTTGAAACCTTTTGCATAATACATTGAATCCACCAAATCAATCGAAGCATGATAATCCTCCCAATAATTAGCTTCATTTAATATATTCATACCGTCAATACTAATAAACACTCGCGTATATAATTTTAACGTACTTACACTTGTATTACTTTTGCATGATTCACATATTATATTCGACTACCTTGTTGACATGATATAACTCCGTGAACCTACTTTCTTTAGTCAACTTGGTGTGTCAAGCTCACAATCGGAGTGGACTAGTCAGGGAATGGAACCGGGCAGCTCGATTGCTCTTCCTTTTACCGGCCCCGTTATCCTAATCCTACCACTAGAGGACGGATTGTTCAATAGGAGAAGTGGGTTATAGACTTGAGGTATAATCATGATTATGACAATCCGGGCTTAGCTAGCCCCAGTGTGGATTTGTCGTGCCTAGGAGCGATAAGGTGACTGGGCCTTGTTCCATCTAACTCGGGGAGTTACAAGGAAGAACAAATGAATTGATGTCTGATCCACACGATTCTGGAGTTACTCGGACCGAATTGCTTGTTTAGGTTGGCATTACAATTCCTTACGCAACCACTACTTGGATTTTTTATGTTGGCGTTACAATTCCCTACGCAACCACTACTTGACTCGCTCGAATACCATTCATGGTGCATTCACGAACTATTTTCAACAAGCTATATACTACTATATTATTTTGATATAGCACACTGCTTGTGAATCGTGTGTGACTCACGCATCATGAACCATGCATTCTTCATATAGTTGTTTTCCTGCATCGAAATAATCCACACTTACACACAAAAACCCATCCACCGAGAATTTTTATCTCACCCTTGCCTTTTCAAACAACCAGATGGTGAACTACACATTGAGGTCGTGAACGAGGATGGTCAAGAGACGGAGTGGCAACATGCCCTGGTCATCCAGTAGAATGATAATTTCCTATTTAGTGTTGTTATTGAACAATTTATTTGGGTGAATGAATGTTAAATTTTATTCGGATTGTAACTTAAGAATTTTCGCTGCTACGTTAGACTCTGATTTCGAAAGTTTTAATGCATGGTTGACCATTTAGGTATTGATGTTGTATAAATCCTTTATTGGTTGATTCATTTGGCGTACCAACTAGTTTAAGTTATTGATCATGTCATGATCTCGTTTGGGGCATGACAGAGGTGGTATCAGAGCCAGGAGATTTACAAATTTCTTGATTTGAAGGTTATAATGCCCTGATATGATGAGACTTGAAGGATATAAGGTTATCACTTGACAGTATATGATTCGGTTATATGATATATTATGGAATCTAGATACCTAATTATATTACTTTGGAAAATGATAGTGTGGGAATCCAAACGTATAATTTACCGATGATACTGCCATTGCGTTACTCATTCTCAAATACTTGTACAAGCAAATTTGCGTTACTCATTACTCATTCTTCAAATAAGCAAATTTGACTTGTGGTTTGGGTATCACGGATAAGATACGTCAAGGATATGAATATTACAGGATTTCAACTTGATGTCGCCACTAAATATTTTTAAGTTATGATATCTCACTTGCGATTTAAGTTTTGGAGAATGATTATCTGGGAGCATTCAGACTATCATTGTGATTTAGGCACTCACCTGATATATGAATTGATTCTTAATTGAGTGGATTGATTGTGACATAGTTATTGCTTATTAAGTATTGATTAATTACAAACGAGATGGATACTAGTATTTTATATAAGGTGTATGAGATGTGCACATTTACCTGGTATAAACAAGGTTCGTATGGATATGGGAAATTTAGGTTACTATAAGGATTTTTGTAGAAGCGACTTCTATGATTACAACATGGAAATGACTTATTAAATATTGATGAGGTCTCAACTATTATATGTTGATGGATAGAAATTTTCGGTCAACCTAGTACTTAAGCGATGGAATCTACTATAAATTGTTTAAGGAAAGATGCGGTGATATGAAAAAGTGTCGACTATTTGGTAAATCAAGACTATTATTATGAGTACCACTATCTTAAGTGAATGAAATATTGACTAGATGTGACAAGTAAGTATATATTCGAGATTTGGATTATAAGAAGTATGTTTCGAGCAAATAATTATGAGAATAGTACATTAGAATAATATGTGGAGTAAAAATGATTGGTTAGTGATAATCGAATAATATGCAAATCTTACGAATCACATGAATAGGGTACTATGAATAGTGTCTATTACGCGATAATGAGAAAAATTTTGTGTATCACTAAGGTTGTTAGATATATTTTTGCAGAATGATTATTGGGAGTTGGCTGATGTGAACTTGGATGGATATGAGTGCTTCTAGGCCTAAAGTTTTGATATTGAGGTTATGATAGATACTCCATGAATAGACACATTAAGTATAAATCTATTCCTTATTTTAATGGGATTAGTTCAGAAGAGAATTTGGGACCAATTCCTTTAAGGAAAGGAGGATGCGAGGCCCCAAATTTTTCAACCGTAGACGACACGATCGCGGATATTTTTCCGATATTATATTTGATATTCCAATAATTTATTCTTATTTTACTATTTACTTTGCATAACATATTATGATGTCGGCTCTAACGTTATTTATTACCTAACGACATGATAATACTATTTGATTTATGTTGTTACATAATTCTTAAAATTAAATGACTACTATCTATTTTATCTTAATTTTGTAAGAAAAAGTATTATTAAAAGTCCATTCTTTATGCAAACTACCATTTTGATTTAAACAAAACTACTATTAAATTTTTGAGATTTTGAAATAAAAATACATTTTGAAAATATTCTATATGATAAACTCAATATCTTTAGTCAAACATCTATTATCTTGATTTATCCAAACTTGTATTGTAAAATTTTAAAATCCTTAGCAAATAACATAGTAGTACTTAAAAACTATTTCGAAGAAGAATGATCGTCCCCTACGAACAAACCTTTTCATCTTTACGATCTTTAAAGACTATCTACTACTAAATTAGTATTTTAAAAATATAATATCTTTGTCTTATAAACTCATTTAGTAAAATTTCTAATTTTTCCAAACCATAGTACTTGAAGTTAATTATATTAAAAATTCAACTTCTATATTGAAATAGCAAGTGTTTCATACTTGATTTTGTCAAATTACTTAATACTTGATATAACTAGTATATACATCATTTATAATTAGAATCATTTTATTTTATGGTGTATGTTAATAACACCTATTTTTACTTCTTTAACGATTATCGATTTCTTTCAACTTTTAACGTATTACATTGACTGGTTGAATTTCTTTTCTTAGTGAATAGCTATTAATTTTCTTGTAGTAAAATATTTATTTATATATTTTGTAATTTTAGAAATTAATATCTATATATTTCAAAATAATTTTATAATTTAATTAATTGCTTGATTGATATTTTTTACTTGTACCATTGATTTTAATTTTATTTAGTACCTTAGATGATAAGTGATGATACAACACTTGGGAATTGTTAGACACCTTATAACTTAGATGATTTATTACATAAGTGATAAGAAGCTTGACTTATGATAAGTGATTGTTGGACTTGATATATAACACAAATTATCACCAATTTAGATAAAATGGAAGCCTCAAATTGTTTATAATTTCTCAAAATCCCACTCAAGCAAATATTCTTTTAAAATTTTCCCAACACCCATACCTCTTCTATTTCCCACAAGATACCCACTTAAACTAAGCTTAACCCCATACATTTGACCCACTATTGTCTCCCATGTAACCTACATTTTACAAGACACTAAACAAAAATCCTCCCATTTCACCTTGTAGTGTTCGGCCATATGCTCTTGAGAGGAGGAGTTGATTTCATTTTTTCCATCCAACCCTTCAACTCAACTCTCCCAACTCTCTCTATTCTTCCAACACTTTCTTCTTCTAACACTTAGTCAAAAATTCAAGAAATCTTCCCCATTTTTTCCCCTAAAATTAGAACCATTTTAAGCAAGGTAAGGAAAATTTGTTCTTTCATCTTCATCTTGTCTTCTTGAGACATTTAAGCCTATCCCCTTCCTATACTAACTTAGTGAATTTTTTTTGTTTGAGGTACACTTAGAAGGTCACATCTTCAAGCACTTAAGGAAAACAAGAAGATGGTCAATAGCTTCAAGAGGACCTTCAAGTCATTTCTAGAAACAAACAAAAAGGTAAAAATTGTGGTTTAGTACTACCTTTTCTTTTTCCCTTTTGATTTCAAATTTTAACACCAAATATGATTTTAGTGTGGAAATAGGGACCGACCTTGATGCTTGAATCAAATGTGTTAAGGTGCTAAGAAAATATCCTATTTTAGGCTCAACTTGAAAAACTACATAAGGTAAGTGTAGATGAAAAGGACTTTGAAAAGAGAGTCAAAGAGTGCTTAATATTGTCGGGAGGGAAGTGGATGGGGGCCGGCGATGCGTCCGGTTGGATGTGGAACGGTGAGAGCCGGTCCACCGATTGACTCGGGGCATGGACCAGCGCAGATTTAGGCAGCAACCAAAGCCCGGACAGTTGATATGCCCGTGGAATGTCGTCGCCCCAATCGTGTGGACAGTGCGCACCTTTGGCGTGTTTTGACAATTGCGTGTTCCCAGTGCTGGCCTGCAGGGTCCCCATTCGACCCGTCTTGAAAAACGGACAAAGAATTCTGACATGTGTGCAAGTCAACGGGCTAGTAAACCCGTAAGGCATAAGGAAACTGACAGACGCGATCCCCCCCGAGGGGTGCAATGCCGACCGACCTTGATCTTCTGGGAAGAGTTCGAGTGATCATACCTGTTGGGACCCAAAAGATGGTGAACTATGTCTGAGCGGGGCGAAGCCAGAGGAAACTTTGGTGGAGGCCTGCAACGATACTAGTGTGCAAATCATTCATCTGACTTGGGTATAAGGGCGAAAGACTAATCAAACCGTCTAGTAGCTGGTTCATCCCGAAGTTTCCCACAGGATAGCTGGAGCTCGAGTGCGATTAGTCTTTAAAAAATGTGGTATGCCTCTGTAATTTTTCAAAAATGGGACTGTAATATATTTAAAATATGACATTTTAAGTTAATAACAAAATTTTAAAGGTTTTGAGATGATAAAAACCAACCTCTGAAAGCCTAAGGACTTAATTGAGGAATTTAGAAATTTTAAGGGATAAAATGAGATTATTAAAACTGTGCAAGGACTTTTCTGAAAAGTTCAAAAATTTTAACTTGTATTTTCTAAAAAACTCATATTTTGAGTAAATTCCAAAAATCAAAGTATTTTGAGTAAAGAAAACCAATTTTAAACTTTTGAGGACTAAAGTGTAAAATACCAAACTCAAGGGTCAAAAACAAAATTTCTGGGATTAATACAGCCTACATGCACTGGAAAAATTACTTAATATAATTTTATAACATTTTGAACCCATGGTTCAAATATCATAACAAATAGACCCCAAATAAGCCTTAAGGGCAAAAATTAAAAACCGAACTAGACCCCAAATTAGAATCGACGTAAAGCCCTTCCGGTTTGTGAGATCCAAATATTTTAAGTTCGTGGACAAAAATGGCAATTTTGAAAAATGGAGACCAAATCGAAATTTCTCAAAAAACTCGACCCCAAATTCTTTGAAACAACTGATACTACGGGCAATTTGGAGAATTTAGAAACCGACCTTATATTTTTCTAAGGTTGAGACTTAAAACTTATTCAATTTCAAACCGGATAAATACAGTTTTCCAAAACGGCTACTTTTGAAAATTTCCTTTTATCAAGGATCTCTAATTAATTATTTACATTGTTCTGACCTTGAAAATTTATTGACTTATATTTAATTATAAAAGTTTTAGTTTTCTTAAAAATTCTCGTACCTTAACGGACTCCTTACCGAATTTTTCGCGTTACGCGTGGCGACTTTCTCGCCTTATAACCATTTGAACTTTCAACGAGGTTGAAACTTTCCGCATAATACACTGAATCAACAAAATCAATTGAAACATGGTTATCTCCTAATAATTAGCTTCGTTTAATATATTTACATCGTCAATACTAATAAACACCCGCGTATATAATTTTAACTTACTTACACTTATATTGCTTTTGCATGATTCACATATTATATTCGACTGCCTTGTTGACTTGTTATAACTACGTGAACCTACTTGCTTGAGTCAACTTGGTGTTTTTAGCTCACAGTCGGAGGACGGTTGTCCTAATCCCACCATTGGAGGACGGTTGTCCAACGGGAGAAGTGAGTTGTAGATTTGAGGTATAATCATGATTATAATAATCCGGGCCTAGCTAGCCCCACTGTGGATTTGTCATGCCTATGAGCGATAAGCCTTGTGTCATCTAGCTCGGGGAGTTACAAGAAAGAATGAAGGAATTCCTATTTTATCCACACGATTCTTGAGTTACTCGTATCAAATCGCTTGTTTAGGCTGGCGTTACAATTCCGTATGCAATCACTACTTGACTCGCTCGAATACCATTCATGTAGGATGCTTCTTGTGAATCGTGTGTGACGCACACATCATGAACCATGCATTCTTCATATAACTATTTTCCTGTATCGAAATAAGCCACACTTACACACGAACACCCGTCCACTGAGAATTTTTGTCTCACCCCCGCCTTTTCAAACGACCAGATGGTGAACTACACGTTGAGAATGTGAAGGAGGATGATGAAAATACGGAGTGACTCCGTGCCCTGGTCGTCCAATATAATGATAATTTACTATTTAGTGTTGTTGTTGAACACTTCATTTGGGTGAATGAATGTTGAATTTTATTCGGACTGTAACTTAAGATTTTCTGCTCCTACGTTAGACTATGATTTCGAATGTTTTAATACATGGTTGACCATTTAGGTATTAATGTCGTATAAATCCTTTATTGGTTGATTCATTTGGCGCACCAACTGGTTTAAGTTATTGGTCATGTTGTGGTCCCGTTTGGGGGGCGTGATGACAGACGGATGTGCCCACATCCACTTCAACATTCTTCTTCTTTTGGCTTTCTGAATCATTTGAGCTAAAGTCATATTATCATCACTGTCTGGAGAACCTGTACCTTGTGGAGCCCTAGGCTCAACCAAAAACTGATTAGCATTGTCATCGGAGTCATTGGAATTAACACGAGGGATAGACACATTATCTCCCCTATTTTTGACGTATCCCCAAATTCTTTCTTTTTCTTTTTAGGGGAAGTTTCAGGGGAAGAAATAGACACTTCAAAATCTCAGGGGAGTATCCTCTCAGACGCTTGGACATGCAAACATTCGGATTCCCAAGTGGCTCATGCAGAGTTCGAATAATCTCAAAATCTGGAGGATTTTCAACATCTATCTCATTATCCTTTTCTCCAGGTAGAATGGCTGCCAAGGCTTCTTCTTGGAGAGGAACAAGAACAAGAGCACCAGGAGAAAGGTTGTAAGGGGGTGAAGGTTTTTGTCGAGGAGAAGAATCCATACTATTTTTGGAGTGTGAATAGTACTAGATGCAGACCCAGATGCAGTTGCATCTTCAATAGACCCATATGCAGTGATCTTTGGAGAATGAGGGTTTGTACTTTGATGATATCCGAGCCGAGTTGGATAAGTATGGGTCCACGTGGCCATCCAGCTAATGATGACGTAAGCCGACCAGGGTGACGTGGATCGACCGAAATAACGTAAACAGCCGAGCAGATGACGTGGCACCAGCCGAGCTCGGCCCACCAGAAAAGGTAGAGCAAATGTTCAACAAGTCTCCCACCAAGCAGGATCAACATAACAGTAACAAGTCGGAACATTGCCAGTCAACAACTCAAAGAGATAAAACAATAATATAAATATTCCCTAAAAACCAGCAATATCCCCTCAAAGTTAACAAGGTTCCTTGAACATATGGCCACTCCCACGCGCGCCAGAACTGCACTATTATTTTAATATGATGACCAATCAGTCAGGTGGATACACCCTACAAGATACACCCTACAGATAATCAAGGAAAGGACAAGTGTCCCACTACCAGTTTAATACAATAATGATTAATCCATCATTGGTACTAATATAAAAAAGCCTCATTTATTAGCAAAAAGCCTGGGGAAAGACAGACTAGGAAAAAAAAAAGAGAAATAGATAACTTGTAAGATACACTGTGCAAAGAACCGACCAGACGTCTTTCTACTCAGAATTTGTAATAAAAAGGCCGAGTTAGCCATTCTCGATATTGATTAAGTGTTTGTTTACTTTCCACGTCATATAATCTCCATATTTCCTTTGTTGACCCAAGAAGCACGTCAACGAATTGGCGCTAGAAGGAGGGCCCTCCTGACTCTTGACGTACTGTCATAATCTCCAACAAATCTTAGGATTTCCAGCCACAAATTAACACATTCTATCCGTCTTAAGAAGAAATATGAGTGATAATTCGAGGAATTTATGAAGGAATGAAGACCTACCTCAGGAAACCCAAGTTGGCCAAAATACAAACGGCCGCACGAATGCACAAGCAGGACTGGGGCACGATTGTATCACCTATCACACAGCTCTTCACGGACCCAAATTTCCTCCAACAAATGAGTCAACTAGTGGCTCAAGCCCTTACAAATTCCCAACATCAAACACCTCCTCGATCCTAAATAAACCCCCATCAGGAGGATCCCATGCGAAACACTCAAAATCAACCCCCTCTTGACCAAGACAATCAAGAGGCCAACTCTCGGGGCCAATAACCTGAGAACAAACAAGACCGAAGGAGGCAACGTGAGGGTGCCCCCAAACACAACATGGTGGCAGAATCCTCCCCACTGCTCTATTCTCGACGAACCCGCTCGGTATTTACGGGATGCCTAGGACTAGACCCAGCTCGGGAACGACCTCAGCGTTCCATAAATTCAAGACTCAAATTTCCTGATGACCGAGAGCCTCATAGGCCCAACCGAGCTCAGGGACCCAGCCTGGTCGATGAGCGGGAGATAGAAATCACCTACCTACGGTGACGACGTAATGAGTTAGAAGAAGCACATGAGGGGGCTCAACATCAGCCAAGTCCCGTTATAGGCCGAACGAACGTCGTGTCACCCTTTGCCCCCCACATTTTGGCAACTCCTCTTCCCGTGAAGTTCAAAGTCCCCCAGATCCGACTGTGTGACAGAAAGACCGATCCCACTACCCACATACATAAATATTTGGCGTGGATGGAGCTGTCCAGCCCATGCGATGCCATCCTCTGCCGAGTTTTCCCCCTGAGTTAGGCGACTGAGCCCACCATTGGTTCCGAACCCTACCACTAGGGTGCATACATTCGTGGAATGACATAATGCCAGCCTTCACCACGTACTATCTAACCTCAAAACTCCACGCGGCACCAAAAGACTCTCTTGTCAACATCAAACATGGCAAGGATAAATCACTAAAGAGTTACATTGCCCGATTTAATAAGCAAATAGGTGAAATAGAACCGTTGTCCGACGACGCAATGGTCATCGTGGCCATGGTCGGACTCGCCCTTGGGACCCAATTTAATTATGCCATCCATGAGTTGAGGGCGAGCACCTTCCATGAGTTTCTCTTCCGGGCAGAAAGGCACATATGTGCCGAAGAGGCCATGGCCAACATCCCCAACCGAGTACCGGCACTAGAATCCTCGAATGGACACCAAAAAGGACACTCCATCCGGGACAGGTTTTGGGTTTAGACCACTCTCCGTCAATAACATGACATGCTACAGGTCGCACCAAGAGGTCAGAGCTGAGGTGGCAGCTTTGAAAAGCACATTAACACACACCCCTCGGCGATTTGGAAGGACATCAGGAACCTCAACCTGTTACATCCCGCTCCTCCAATTAGACTGGACCCATCCAAATTAGATTCCAACCGATATGGCAACTATCAAAGATCGATCGGTGTTGGGAAATTTATTTTATAGATTTTGATGAAAGCCTTGTAAAACTTAAACTAGAAAGTTGGCACCCCATTTTCCTTGTAATTTTTATTATAATAGATAGGGCTGAAAAATTGAGTCAAGTTAGCTACGACTGGAAATACAAGAAGTCAATCAAGATCAAGTAAAGACTCCCTTTGTGGAGCAGTGAGTATGGCCAAGATAGAAGATCAAGAACTCGACTGAAGATGTATCGGTGTGGAACAGCTGTGTGAAGAGTCAGTCAGAGTCAACTCAAGAAGCCAAGTCTCAAGTTGAAGTGACAGATGAGTCATCAACTGATTGGAGCAGACTCAAGTCACCTGGGGAAAAACGTAGCAGCCAAGAGGAGTTAACTGAAATGAATCCGTTGCACATAAGTCAAGAACATTACTTAAATAAGTAATACTTCCATGCAGCCAGATTTTCGAAAGTTCACTATAAAAGGCTGAGGAAATTCATTGAGAAAAGATATCCTGAACCACGAACAAACAAGAAATATTCAAGCTACTAACCTGAAATATTCTTAAGAATATTCAAGCAAATCCTCAAGCCTGAAACTCTAGGAAAATCGATTCAACACAAGTTGTGAAGGAAAGACAACTTCAAACCTGTTGAAGAGGAAACTTTTGAAGAATCAAAAGGGGTCTACTTTCCAAAGAGGATTGTAGGAAGGTTCAATGTCGAACCAGTATCAAGTTATTGGAGGGCTTCGTGATCAAATCCAAGAGCTTGAGAAAGTCAGCTGAAGTAACAAGGCAATGCTTGCCTGTGAAGAAGGCGAGTCGAACGAGAAGCCACTTTGTGTGACCAAGGTCAGTCTCTAGATCGCGACCACTTTGTAAACAGATCTTTTACATAGTGAATTCCTCCAGGAGCTGGAGAAGAGAGGATTAGAAGAATTACCCCATCTTCGAACCTCTATAAAAATCATCTGTGTCATTTATTTTTCAGCACATTTACATTTCTGCATACTTACATTATATCTGCTGATAAACTTATTTGCTATCCAACTGACCAAGTGCTAAAATTCAAGTGTTAAAACAAGTTCAAAAACAAATCAAAGGGTTTTAAGTATTCCGCTAATAAAACCAACACAGCCAAGTTAAGGTTCAGGTTAAACAACTGAGTATTCTATCAACAGATCTATCGAGTCTGTTGAGTGGCTAACTCTGCTGAATAACCAACTTAGCTGACCCTCAAAGACTCAACTGTTTGTGTTAACTCTGTAATATTTTAAAAGGACTAAAATCGAAAAGTTGGTAAGGTTTATTCACCCCCCCTTCTAAACCTTACTCACACCCCTTGGGACCTACAAGTGGTATCAGAGCGGTTGGTTCATTGACCCTTCTACACTGGTTACTGAACTAGATCTCTATCTTTTCAAAAAGGTTTCAAACACTTGTATTTTCAAAATATTTCATCTTTAGAAAAGTTACTATCATGGAAGCAAATCTGACACGCATTCATGTGTTCACTGTTGAGGAATTTGATGACTGAAATTTGTATGCAGGCTCATCTATCTGCTCTACACGATGAAATGTGGCTTGTTATAGAGGATGGGCCACTGCAAATATTGAAAGGAGAGTTGTAAGGAGAGCAGCTGCAGCTGAAGAAGAAGAAGCTACTGCTGTAGAAGAAAGACCAGCCATGGTTGAAAAACCAAGGACTGAGTGGACAAATGATGATAGAAAGAGATACAACTTGGACAATGTGGCCAAGGACATACTCTACAAGACTTTGGACAAAACAAGAGAAAATTAAAGAAAATAACTTATCTGTTGTTGTTCAAAAATTTGAAAATTTCAAAATGTTTACAGGAGAATCTATGGATCAGCTGGACGCAAGATTCACTGAAATCACAAATGAGCTTTCAGCTCTTGGAAAGGAATACACACAAAAGGAGATGTGTATGAAGATCTTGGGGAGCCTCCTAGCTGAATGGGAAATGAAGACTATGGCTTTGAGACATTCAATATGGACCTCTCAAAAACATCCAATCATGTGCTATTCTCAGACCTCAAAGCCTATGAGTTTGAGCTGAGAAGAAAGGATCAAGAGGAGACAGTTGTACCCAAGGCAAGAAATGTTTTGATAGTCAAGGATGGAAAGAGAGTGAACAAAAGGAAGCCATAGACCATGAGGAAATTGCTCTAATGGTTAAAAGATTCCACAAGTTCTTCAATAAGAACTATAAAAGAAACAAGGGTGAAACCTCCAGGAGACATTCAACTCCCTCTAAGTCAAGGGAAGATAGGCCACCCAAGAGAGCCGAGCATCAAAGGGTTGAATATCAGAGAGCTGATAACCCAAGGACATAAAGAGCTGATCAAAGAGCTGAGAACCTGTTTTGGAACTGCAAACAACCAGGACATTTTGCAGTTGACTGTTTCTATCCACCAGTCAATAAATACAGGATTGAAGAAGAAAGAAAGGTCTTCAGAGAAAGAAGACAAGAAAAGAAGAAAGCCATGTTGGCTGCTGAGACTGCTGAGACATCTATATCTAAAGAAGTAGCAGACTCAGAGAGTAGTGAAGCTGACTACTCAAGTGATTCTGAAGAAGAAGCCATGATATGTCTTATGGCTAAAGAACAAGATCAACCAGACCAAGAAGATGAGGTACACTCTAACTTATCTCATTCAGATTTAGGTGATAGTGATTGTGATACACACACTTCATCACCCACTGATCTTTATGATTCATTAGGCAAAATGATGAAAGATTTTGAGCACATTAAATCCTCACACACACTTCTAAATGAGGAAAACAACCAGCTCAAAAGCCAAAACTCACAACTGGATAAGGAGATGAGTACTCTAAGTCACATAGCTGATGAGAACACAGAGCTGAAGGCTGAGAATGCTAAACCATTAGCAGAAATAGCTGCTGTAGAAAAGAGAGAAAATGATCTTAAAAATGTGATTGCCTCATTCACAAAGGCATCCAAATCATTGGATAATCTTATCATGAGTCAAAAAGAATGTGGAGATAAGACAGGCATAGGATTCAATTCCTTTGGGCACAGTCAAACTCCTAGAGTGATTTTGGAAAAAGGATCTTCAAGCAATGACGTATCTCAAAAACCCAAAACACCGAATGTTGCACCCACATTCATCCAAAGCACAATCACAAACAAACTGGCCTTGAATATAAAGGGAAATGAAAACAACCAGTTGACTATGCTGAGAGGACAGCTGAGAAGAAATCCAGAAGAGTTCATCAGCAAACTCCAACTAGGAAGTACTCTGTAAAGAACAAACAGAGCTACCAAAAACCCCAGAAGTTTCATCATAGAAACACCCATGTTGGGAATGGTAGAAACTACCCAAGCCAAGCTGATTGGAATAATGTGAAATATCAGCAAAGACGAATGGAATACAAGCCTAGATGGCAAAGACCTAAACCTCAACAAAGGTCATTCCAAAGGCAAATGAGCTTTTATCAGCACACAAACGCACCCAGGCACTACACTCAGAAATATCACAACTACCCCAAGAAAGCAATTACTAAAACACATACACATGCATACACACAAAAGAGACAGCTGTATGAAAAGCCCCCAAGCAATTTGCTAATGTGTACTCTGATTATGGCACAGATAGATGGCAACCTTTTAGAGTCAAGTCATTTGGCTATAGGTTGGTTGGATCATCTTACAGTACTAACCCCTCAGGACCCAGGCAAGTATGGGTACCTAAAAACTAATTTCCTTGATTGCAGGTTAAAGGAACAACTGAGTGCCAAGGAACCTAGTACATGGATAGTGGCTGTTCCAGACACATGATAGGGAACAAGGAAAACCTGTCAAGATTCAAGGAGATTAGAGGTGCAAAAGTTATATTTGGAGGAAATGAAGCTCCAGGGGAAATCAAAGGCACAGGATCCATCAAGAAAAATGGATTGGAAATCACAGATGTTGCATATGTTGAAGGCCTCAACTTCCACCTGTTAAGCATTATCCAACTCTGTGACAAGGGCTACAATGTTGGATTCAATATGGGAGTGTGTCGATCAAAGATCTTTGAATCAAATGAAATAGTCTTTGCAAGGATCAAGAGAAGAACATGTATGTGGTAGATTGGTCTACTGCCACACCAAGCACTTGTCTGTTAGCAAAGAGTACAACCGAATCAAGTTGGCTGTGGCCCAAGAAGCTGAGCCATCTGAATTTCAAGACAATCAACAAGCTTGTAAGGAGTCATCTTGTGGAAGGATTTCAATAGTGTACAAGAAGGAAAGTGTATGTGATGCATGCAAGATGGGAAAGCAAATAAAATCTTCATTTAAGGACAAGCCAAATCCTTCTTCAACAAGGATACTACATCTGTTGCATATGGATCTATTTGGTCCTATTGAACCAGCCAGCATAAGTGGAAAGAAATACACCTTACTGGTGGTAGATGATTATTCAAGATATACATGGACAATCTTCATGTGCAAAAAGAAGGAAACTTTGCAGAAGTTACCTCAGCTCATGAAAAGAGTTCAAAATGAAAAGAGCCAAACCATTATAAAGATAAGATCTGATAGAGGAACTGAGTTTGTCAATGGGATAATCATTGAGTATTGTGTTGAAAATGGTATTGCTCATGAGTTATCTGTAGCTAGAACTCCACAGCAGAATGGAGTAGCTGAAATAAGGAACAAAACTCTCAAGGAAGCTGCAAGAACCATGTTAGCTGAAGCTGGATTGCCTAAAAGATTTTGGGCTGAAGCCATTAACACAAAGATCTTATCGAAAATAGATGCATGATAAACAGGCAATTAACCAAGACTCCCTATGAGATCTGGACAGGGAGAAAGCCAAATGTTGGGTATTTCAAGATATTTGAATGTAAATACTTCATCCACAACAATGGCAAAGATAATTTGAAGGTGTTCGATGCTAAAGCTGATGAAGGTATCTTTTTGGGATACTCAGCTGAGAGCAAAGTCTATAGAGTGCGGAACAAGAGGACTATGGTCACAGAAGAGTCTATCTATGTGGTTTTCGATGAACCTAATGTGAGTGGAGAAGACATTGAAGAGTTAGCTGATAAGATGAATCAACCAACTATGCAGAAGAGTCCTTATGTTGAAGCTGAAGTAAGAGCAATGATGATGAAAGAGCTGATCAAGACAACTTAGCTACGAGATGGCTGAACCCAACTAACTTACTCCAACCTGATGTGAGATGGCTGAGAGATCATCCACCAGAGTTAGTTATTGGAAATGTTAGAGATGGTGTAATAACCAGATCTAAAGCACAACAAGAAGCAATATTCACTTGTTTTATTTCCCAAATAGAGCCAAAAGATGCATCTCAAGCATTGGGTGACACACATTGGATTCAAGCCATGCAAGAAGAGCTCAATCAGTTTGAAAGAAAAAAGTATGGGAATTGGTGTAGAGACCAACCCATCAAAATGTTATTGGCACAAAATGGGTCTTCAGAAACAAGATGAATGAGGAAGGATCTGTGGTAAGAAACAAAGCAAGATTGGTAGCCAAAGGGTATTTCCAAGAAGAGGGAATAAATTTTGATGAAACATTTGCTCCTGTTGCAAGATTAGAAGCAATAAGGATGTTTCTTGCCTATGCAGCACATAAGAACTTCACTGTATATCAAATGGATCTGAAAACTGCATTTCTAAATGGACTGTTAGAGGAAGAAGTCTATGTTGAACAACCTCCAGGTTTTGAGCAAAAGACTATTGGAGATAAGGTGTACAAGCTCAAGAAAGCATTATATGGATTTAAACAAGCACCAAGGGCATGGTATGATACATTGTCTCAATTTCTAATTGACAATGATTTCACCAAAGGCAAAGTGATGTAACACTCTTCGAATTCAAGATGGAGAGAGTATCGCTTGTTCAAATATATGTGGATGACATCATTTTTGAATCCACAAATAAAGAATTGTGTGATAAGTTCTCAAACCTCATGCAAGTCCAATTTGAAATGAGCATGATGGGAGAGCTGACCTTCTTCCTAGGACTTCAAGTCAAGAAATTGAAGGATGGAACTTTCATAAGTCAAACAAAGTACACCAGAGATTTAATGAAGAAATTTGGTATGGAAGAGAAGTCTTCTGTAAAAATACCAATGAACACATCAGTCAAGATGGACATGGCTGCAGATGGCAAGGCTATAGATCACTGTACCAACAAGCCAACACTATTTGATTCCAAAAATTATACATTTTGGAAAGGAAGAATGGAATGCTTCTTACAAAGTTGCGGGTTCGATATTTGGAACACGGTCATAAATGGAGAATCCATCCCATTGAAAGATGGAACTCAAACTTCCAAAGTTCTCAAGGAGCTCAATGATGAAGACAAGAAAATGCTCTCCTTAAACGGTAAAGCTCTTAATATTCTCTATTGTTCACTTACCTCTTTGAAATATGATCATATTCTAGGAAGTCGATCGGCACATGAAGTATAGAGAAAATTAGAAGCTATCTATGAAGTGTATGCAAATGAAAGGAGCTATTCAAAAGCATCTACTTCTCAATTGGATACAACATCAAATCGAACAACATGGGATGAGCTTCTTACAACATCCGATGATGAAGAAGCCGAGCAATGTCTTATGGGCACCGAAGAAGAAAATTAGGTACGCTCTAATCCCTCTACTTCTTTGAATTGCAAGATGATCATGGTGAATTGCAAAATGATTTTGATGAGCTTCAAAATGAATTCCAAAGCTTGCTTGTTAAATACAAAAATTTGAAAAAGGAATTCAATGTTTTGAAAAATGATAAGGATAGCTTATTTACTTCTTATGAATCACTTTCTTGTGCTCACACTACCACACTTGATAAGGTTAGAAACCTTGAAAAGGATAATGAATCTCTTGTGAAGGATATTAATTGCATGAAAAATAATTTGACAAAGTTTAATTTGAGTACCAATAAAATGACCGAAATACTTGATGTTCATCATTGTGATCATTTAAAATTAGGACTAGGATATAAGCCTAATGTTGTTAATTATAAGAAAAAGAATCAAGTCTCTAAGCATGTTGGTCATTATGCTCCTAGAATTATTACATGCTTCTATTGTGGTAAAAAGGGTCACACGGCAAATTATTGTCGGGCTAGAAATAGCTTTAATTATTATTGGAGACCTAAAAGTCTCAATGTTAATCCAGAAGGACCCAAACACTTGAGGGCACCACAACAAAATTTCATGATAGGTACTTGGCGCAACAGAAATCAAAGGAAATTCAAATTGTCAAATCGACAACAAATATTTGCGCAACTTGATCAAAGGAGAAGACATTATCAACAAAATCAATTTCCAAGAAAAAGATATAATCAACAATGGGAAGGACACAATCCTTGGAAATGGCAAAATTGGAGAAGACACTATCAACATTATGATTTTCCAAGAGGAAGATACTATCAACAATGGGAAAGACATAACCCTTGAAAATGGTGTAGTTGGTAAACCGTATCTTCTTTTTTAAAATACGCATATTGTTTTATTATTATATATGCTTTTATTCTTGCCTTAATTATAAAAATGATTTATTTTTAAATGAGGTCTCTACAAAATACTCTTGGATTTTCAAAACCTTTTAAAAAAGAGACTTTGTATAGAGTTTTTCTAAACTCATGTATATTTACAAGAACTTACATGTTTTATCTTCTGTAGTGGATTTAAGCGAAAGCATTGTATACTTGTAGTATTTCTCAAATTGCCTTAGCCACTCTTATCCACTACCATTTTTACTATGCTCTTTTGCAAGACGTTTTGTCAAAGTTTTAAATATCTTGATATACATGTTCGTCAACATATTATCTTGTGTTAAGTTGTGTAGACTTATTGAGGATGAGAAAGGAAGTACTCCAAATATTAGTTACTTCAAAATATTTGGATGTAAATATTTTATTATGAACACCAAAGATCAATTGGATACCCAATGATGATAGTGATGAAGAGGATGTTGTTGAACCAATTGTTCAAGATGATACTCAAAATGATCAACCTTCAAGCTCAAATGAGAAAAAGATCTTATTATTGGTGATCCCCTTGATAAAGTAATGACTCGATGAAAATTTGCCGAAAAAGCTCTTATTTCTCAAAAAGAGCCTAAAAATGCTAATGAAACAATTGAAGATGAAGATTGGTTTTTAGAAATGCAAGAGGAGTTGAATCAATTTGAAAGGAATGATGTTTGGGAATTGGTAAATTGTCCTCCATCACAAACAATTATTGGTACAAAATGGGTATTTTGAAACAAACTCGATGATGAAGGCAATATTGTTCTAAACAAAGCAAGGTTAGTAGCTCAAAGGTATTGTCAAGAAGAAGGTATTGATTATGATGAACCTTTTGCACCCGTAGCACATTTAGAAGCTATTCGTATTTTACTTGCCTATTCTTGTTTTAAGAATTTCAAGCTTTACCAAATGGATGTTAAATCCGCTTTTCTAAATGGTATTATTTAAGAAGAAGTCTATGTAAAACAACCTCTGGGGTTTGAAAATGTTTCTAGGCCAAATGATTTTTATAAACTTAAGAAGGCCTTATATGGTTTAAAAGAAGCACCCCGTGCATGGTATGATAGACTTAGCTCTTTTCTTTTGCAAAATGGATTTATAAGAGGTAAAGTTGATACTGTAAGTCCAAGTGACTACGATAATCTAGAGGGGGGTGAATAGATTATGCCCATTTTCTCGATTATGCCCTCTTTTTCAAATGTAATAAGCCAAGACAAGAATGGAAGTGTGGGAAGTACACAACACGCGTTGATTTATAGAGGTTCAACCCACCTAGGGCCTAATCCTCTACCACCCCAGTATCTCCGGGATTGATTTCAAAAAGAAAAAAAAGATTTTATTAATTACCACAATTAATACAACATCACCTTACAACACCTCTTTGGAGATTACCATAATCTTCTACGGCACCTTGTGAAGATTACCACAATCTTCCGACTTGAAGAATACCAAATTCTTCACACACCTCGAAGAGCACCAAACTCTTCCACAAGAAGATTACCACAATCTTCTTACACCTAACACCTAAGATCACCCAAGTGTGTTCTTACCACAAGAACACTCACAAGGATATCTTGTGTTGAATGATGAACCCAAATTCAAGATTACAACTCGATAGTGAAATATACAATTTTGAGTGCAAGTGTAATCAAGAATAAAGCCCAGACCTCAAGATGTGAAAGTGAAAGACCTTAGGCTATTACAACAAGAATATTGAAATTGAAGAACAAAAGTGTGTGCTTGAATGTATCTTGTTGTGTTGTAGTATTCTCTCTCGTATTTGTAGCTCCAAATCTTCCTCTATTTATAGGAGAGGTATTGAACATTGATAGGCTCCTCTTGGAGAGTGATCTGAAAAGAAATACAAGTTAAATCATTAATATAGATGTTACAAATCATCTCCCCAAAACAAGGAAAAGTTCTCCCAAAAACTCAAAAATCGTCTGATTTTACACTGGTCAACCAATGTGGTCGACCCGTCCACCAATACAAATATTCAAAAATTAGTCCATTGAGCTAAAGTCCTACACAGGTCGACCAGGGGGGTCGACCTGTCCCTGCATGTATCACAAAAAGATCAGAAGGGAGGCAGAGAGGCAGGGGAGGGGAATTACACCTGGGTCAACACATGGGGTGGACTGGTCGATTGGGGGGTTGACCGGGAGGTCAACCCATCCCTGTACATTTTTTGCTGAAAACATGTGATTCTAATCTCTTAGGCACCAGTTGACGTAGGGGTCGACCGGGCAGCCAATTCTTGGGAGTTTTCGATCGATGGAAAAATTCCGACTTTATTTTTCGAGCGCCGTTTTACCTAGATGGTATATTGTATTAGTTAAAAATACTTTAAAACATATAAATCACTTTTAATATCGCTCGATACGAGAGTTAAAGAATAGTCGAGAATAATCTTCAAGAAATACTCTAAAAAATTCTTTAAAACCAATTAGGAGTATTTGGACCAATATAGAAGACATTGTTTTGGTGTAAAAACACATTAAAACATAATCATCAAAATCATGATAAAAACATTTATCTAACAGATACTACTCTCTTTATTTTTGAAAAAAGTCAAGATTGCTTATTAGTGCAAATTTATGTTGATGATATTACATTTGGTGCTACTAATGAATCTTTGTGCAAGAAATTTTCTAAGATAATGCAAGGTGAATTCGAGATGAGTATGATGGAGGATCTCAATTGCTTCCTTGGACTTCAAATTAAGCAATGCCAAGAAGGAATTTATATTTCACAATCAAAATATACAAAAGAAGTTCTAAAGAAGTTTGACATTGAAGAACAAAGAACCGTCTCTACTCCTATGGCAACCAATATCAAGATAGACAAAGATGAAAAAGGCAAGTCGGTTGATGAATCCAAGTATCGAGGTATGATTGATAGTTTACTTTATTTAACCACAAGTTGACCGGATATTCTTCATGTTGTATGCCCATGTGCTCATTTTCAAAGCAATCCCAAAGAATCTCATATGAGTGCCGTTAAAAGAATTTTTCGATATTTGAAAGCCACTATTTAATATGGTTTATTTTATCCAAAGAATGAAATTTTGTCTCTTAAAGGTTATAGTGATTCGGACAATGCAGGAAATATTGATGATCGCAAGAGTACTTCCGGATCATGTCAATTTTTACGCGATTGCCTAGTATCTTGGTTTCAAAAGAAACAAAATCGTGTTTCACTTTCAACGGCCGAAGCCGAATATATTTTCGCGGCCATTTGTTGTACTCAATTGCTTTGGATGAAACAAACTTTAGCGGATTATAAATGTTCTTTTTAAAATGTTCCTACTTTTTGTGATAACATATCCACTATAAATATTGCTCAAAACCCGGTTCATCATAACCGTACTAAACATATAGAGATTCGACATCATTTTCTAAGGGATTGTGTTTCAAAACAAAAAATTGAGATATCTTTTGTTCCATCTCAAGATTAATTAGAGGATATCTTTACAAAACCGCTATCTTCCGAGACTTTTGCTTCATTACGAGCTCGGTTAGGCATAATGCATATTGAATAAGGTCTATGATTGCAATTTGCACGTTTTTAAAACTTAGGGGTGAAAAATCGGGATTTTGGGTGCAAAATTCGAATAGAAACTAGACTGGTGTTCAGACACTGGTCAACAGACAGGTCAACCGGTCGAGCACGTGCAGGGACTGGTCGCCCTACCCATTGACCGGTCACCCTAAGCAATTTCAGGATTAAAATTGCTTTTGTCCTTCATTTCGGTATTTTGGATCTTTTTTTTTCCAAACTAGAACCCCTTTGCATTTTTCACACACAGTTCATTTGAAATAATTTTTCACATATAAATTCTATATTTTTGAGTTTATATTACTCGTATTTCGTCATTCTTATCCGACTTCTTCGATTAATTGGTAAGAATTCTTCTTTTAATCTCAATTGGGTTGAACCCTTGAGAAAGTGCTTGTATCTTGATATTTTGATGAAATTCCTGTATTGGTATGATGTATATGATGATTGTTGATGGTTGAATATTGTAATATTGCATTTGGTGATGAAATTTTTTGGCTTAATTGATTTACAAAGGCGTTATATTAGACGCACGCCAAGTGTTCGACAAAATGTTTCTATGAAAAATTTATTACCTACATGATTCTCTCGATTTCAAAAGTCTTATAAGTTTATAGATAACATGTTTTAGCAATCATATGTGCTTTTGCAAATCAAATGATCAACTTTTTCCTTTTATTTGGAATTTAAGCTTCATTGTTCAAAACGCTCGATAAATTGATTAAATTGCGCACTTTGATATGATTATATAATGTTTTTATTGTGCTAACATTCTTTTTTGATGATTCCAAAGGGGGAGAAACAAGAAAAACGCTCATACGCTATAAGAAGTGAAAATAAGCTCGCAAAAAAAGCTATAAGCTATGGCTCTTAAAAGCCTAAAGCTGTGAATGATTCTTAGTCCAATTGATATATTATGAACTTTTATGCTTGTCTAATGATGTCTCTTTGACAGGGGGAGCTTGTCAGCTCATGAAATTCAAGCTTAAATTGTAGAAGCTAAGCTTCTAGCTTATACTTGATCTTGATGTGCATGTTGATAGGGGGAGCTTGTATAAATTGTTTTTGAAAAATCTTTGCTCCTATCCTTGTGTTTTTACTTATGATAAATGTTGCTTGTAATGGATTGATGTTTTAGACCGGAAAATTATGTTTTGTTTTGAAATCAATCTCCTAAAATTGTTTTGTTTTGTAATCATCAAAAGGGGGAGTTTGTTAGATAAATTTTTTTATCACGATTTTGATGATTTTGTTTAACTGAGTTTTTACAACAAAAACAATGTCCCTAAATGTTGTCCAAATACTCTCAAATGATTTAAAATATTTTTACTAAATTTTTGGAGTATTTCTTGAAGTTCATTTTTGAAAAAAATCGGACAACACTTCTATTTTGAGGTCAACCGGTCGCCCTAGAGGGAAACCCGTGCCTGAAAGTCGAAACTTGAAATAGAAATAAAACTGGGGGAAAAATAGGGGAGGTCGGCCGGTCGACATGGGGTCGACCAGTGTGGTCGACCGGTGCCTGGACTTGTTCCAAAGATTATAGACTTCTCTGTTTCGCATTTTGAAAGACCCCAACCGGTCCAACAATGGGTCGACCGGTCGGACACCCCATCGACCGGTCGCCCTGTGTAATTTGTGCGATCTATTTTCAAATTTTTATTTCTATTCGACAAGATTTACTTTATCATTTTTGTACATTATTTGTGGATCTTGTGATCTTCTTTTTGTAGACAATAGTGAAGATGGAGGAGCCTATGTTGGAGATCCAATCTTGAAGACTCTCCAATAAATTGATAAAGGCTTTGAAGCAAACTACACAACACACAAGCAAACAATACAACAAGAAATCTGCAAAATTCTCCAAGCCTTCATATTTCACATTTTTGTTGTAATAGCCTAAGTTCTTGCACTGGCACAATCTTGAGGTCTAAGCTTTTTATTCTTGATTACACTTGCACTCAAAGTTTGTATACTTCATTATTGAGTTGTAATCTTGAATTTTTCTATCATCCAAAACAAGATATCCTTGTTAGTGTTCTTGTGGTAAGAACACACTTGGATGATCTTAGGTGTTGAAGAGTGTGGTACTCTTCATAGGTGAAGGAAGATTGTGGTAATCTCTTAAAAGGTGTTGTAAGAAGATTGTAGTAATCTTCAAAGGTGGTGGTGTAATATAGTTTTGGTAACTATTGATAAAATTCTTTTTTCTTTTTGAAGTCCACTTCGGATATACCAGGCTGGTAATAGATTAGGCCCTAGGTGGGTTGAACTACTATAAATCATTAAGCGTTGTTTATTTTCTCGCACTTAGATTTTTGCTAGCATCTTCACATTTGAAAAAGAGGGCATAAATCGAAAAATCGGCATAATCTATTCACCCCCTCTAGATTATCGTAGCCACTTAGACTAACACACTCACCCCGGGTTTCGGTCTGCCAAGGTTTCTTGGTCGGTCCAGCCTGCTCAGCCATTGGAGGCACTTGGGGAACAGGCTTCGGCGGGGCGATATGGCTTGCTCAGTCCTCACCACCTGTTGATCCGGCTCCGGGCTCCCACCTTATTCAGCTAACGGTGGACTTGCCCCACCTTGCACGTCCTCAGCTTCGACCTCAGAGTCGTCTGACAACCTCTTACGCAGGCCGACCGCAACCAACTCTCCCTCTACGGTTAAGGCTTGAATCCTCTGCCCCGAGGCGGCCAATGCCTAGATGTTCTCCAATCGGTTTACAAAATCAATCAAAAGGCCGACCAAATAAGGACGATTACCTGTGCAAGAAAAGGAATAAAAGATCAATGATAATATGAGGTTGAAAAATACAATTCGAAACAAGAAGTGTACTTATGAAAATCATATCGAAAGGTAAGCAGAGGAGAAAGAAATGAGTCCCCCTGGGGGGTCTGCCACACGCCCCTGGCCTAGAACCACTTGTTCTTCCACTCCTTTAGAGATTATGGAAGGCCATTGACCAACCCACCCATCTCGGGGTAGCCGGACGGGTTTCCCCGCACATAATACCACCCAGAAGGATGTCCATGTCACGGGGTTCCCGGAGTCGCCTTCCAAACAAAGAGCTCATTGACCTCATCAAAATGGGGAGCGGGTACTTCTCGAGAGAAAAAAGCACCAACAACCTAATTATCCGACCCCAGGTCATCGAATGCACCTGGGATAGGGGCAAGTTCCATTTATGGAACCACTTCATTATCAGACGCGACACCGGAAACCTCAGCCCATACAGTAAGCTATGGGAATACATAGCAATGCACCCCGACGGTGGGTGCTCGGGCACCTCGGCAGGGTCAATCCACCAAAAATGTACCGTGGAGGGGATCATGTGTTTCGTATGCAGGGCATCTAACTCTTGCTGCATTATCATGCTCGGCTGCTTATTCTAGACAGTCAGAGCCCAGCCCTCGACCACATGAAACATGGGACCACCACCCTGCCTCGGATCCCCACGACGGTGTCTGGTCAACCCTGGACCACCTCAATCCGCCCCACCCGCCAAGGGGACCTCTGCATTAGCATCCTCCGACACCCCCACCTCCTCACGGTCATCTCCCCGAGAATCCATGGTCTCTGCGGATTTGTTTGTATGATGGTTCAAACTTTCTACTTCTTCACCTGACTCCTCTGTAGCCAGACCCGACTTGTATACTTGGCCCTCCAGGAAAATTGTTGGGAGTCGGATAAAAGATCACGTGCGTCTCTTCTAAAGGAACCTCTGGTTCTGGAGTAAATTCCGGAGTATGGCTTGTACTGGAAATCTTGATGGTATGAGGATACTCTGGCGTATTTACTCTAACCGGTGAAGAATCTACATATGGAGGGCTGTCAGAAGGGGGGTCATCAATTTCAACCTCAACACTAAAACCTCAGTTTTGGTTGACGTCAGCAGAACCGGACATTCCTCGAGGGGGAGAAAGAAAGAGAATAAGAAGAGAAAAATTTCTGAAAAATTACCTAAGTGTTCTTGTACTCCTGTACTGTAAATCCGACCTAAAATCTCCTGCTCGGTCTCTGCAAGTTCTATTCTGAAGGAAGTGGATGCGAAAGTGAGAAATGAAAGTGGAGAATGGTATTTATAGGTTAACTTCCGTCGTAAGTTTCACACTAGTTTTAGAGGGCGCGTATTTTCAAATTCAAAAAGCAGATTAAAACTGTCACGTCCCCATGTTTCCCGCACCACGATGGTCCAACAGACATGCGCCACGTGTCTGTTATCATGAGATGCCATAAAATGCGCCATTTTAAACATCGATGGACAAGCGACAACTGTCAAGACTTTCCAAGACCGTTTGACTTCTCCACTCTCTCTCCTCGATTAATGTTCAAAACTGTTTCAAATAATCTTTTTCCCAGATTTGAACTTGGGGGCCATTGATGATACCTGAGCCGTGTTGGATAAGTATGAGTCCACGTGGCCATCCAGCTGATGATGACGTAAGCCGACTACGGTGATATGGACCAACTCGAATGACGTAAGCAGCCGAGCAGATGACGTGGCACCAGCCGAGCTCGGCCCACCAGAAAAGATCAAGCAAGTGTTCAACAAGTCTCCCACCAAGCAGGATCAACTTAACAGTAACAGGTTGGAACATTGCAAGTCAACAAGTCAAAGGGATAAAACAATAATATATATATTCCCTAAAAAGCAGCAGTATCCCCTCAGAGTCAACAAGATTCGTTCAGCACATGGCCACTCCCACGCGTGCCAGAACTGCACCATTATTTTAATATGATGACCAATCAGTAAGGTGGATACACCCTACAAGATACACCCTACGGATAATCAAGGAAAGGACAAGTGTCCCACTACGAGATTAATACAATAATTATTAATCCATCATTGGTACTAATATAAAAGGGCCTCATTTATTAGCAAAAAGGCCGGGGCAAGACAGACTAAGAAAAAATAGAGAGAAATAGATAACTTGTATGATACATTGTGTAAACATCCGACTAGATGTCTTTCTGCACGACATTTATAATGAAAAGGCCGAATTAGCCATTCTCGATATTGATTAAGTGTTTGTTTACTTTCCACATCATATAATCTCCATATTTTCTGTTGTTGACCCAAGAAGTACGTCAACATACTTGTCCCTGGAGTTTCTGTAGGAGTAGATGATGGTGTAGAAATAGACTCAGGGGGTGGAATACCTTCCTTGGTTGGAGAAATTGGGGGATTTTTGTTAGAGAGAGATGCAGACTCGGATGCAGTGGCATCTCTAACAGTATTTGGATCAGAGGTTTCAGCCATGGATTTTTTGGACATAGGGCTTTTTGAATTTGGGAGGGAGAGGATGACTTGCCATGGAAATAGAAGGAGATGAGTGAAATCCTGCAAAGACGAAATTCAAACCACAAGAAAACTTCGAAAGACATGAGGAAGGTGCTTGATTGCCTGCAAAAGATATAGGGATGAAAAAGCGGCATAATGGGGCACAACAGTCAAGACACAAGGAAAATATTTTAAATAAGGAAATACTATTTCATATATCCGAAAATTATGAATTCCAATGAATTAAGAACTCTAGTTTAAAAAGTGTCCAAATTATGTCAAATTGTGATAAGGTAAGTGAGATCAAATCAGATTTCTCCTTATCCTTCAAATCGTGTTCATCCCACAAAATATATCCATCAAGATTTTTGAATTTTAGGGATAGAATAATATAATGTCAAATTATATATGGAAACAAAATCTCAGTATTTTAGCCAAGATCACCAGGACATGCAGAACCTAAAATTCAGGTTCAAAAATAAAAAATCGCACATAACAAGTGTTATGGACTGTAGAAGTGGATTCAGGTTCAAATATTGTCACATTTTAATTCACACTTGTATTTACAGATTCATTGAATTGCAATAGGTATCTTTCAATCAGATGCCATAGGTAGCTCTTTTTCACATGATCATGCCTTTTAGACAGTGAAATGCTTGAAAAAATTAGTCACAAGGAATAGCTGTACATAATGAGTTGGTAGTTTTTTCCTTTAAGGCCTTAAATCATGATCAAAACTTTATTTATAACTCAGCTACTGGGAAAAAAACTTGGAGAGATCAACTCACATGTTTTCCAAGTGAAAAATATATGTGACTAGTTTGTACCATTAATCCAATTTTTACAGACATGCATTATGAGCCTATTACGCAAGGATGACTAAATGAAATTAAAAAATAAATAGATGAGAGAAGAGACATGCGGTGTATGGATGTTACAACAAATGTGATGTGAGATATTGTAACATCTTGTCTAGCATTTTAGAGAACACACAAACCAAGAGATATTGGTGAAGATGTGTGCAAACTGATTTTCAGTAGCAATATACTCAATGTGAATGTACAAGTACCCACATGAAGAAGGAAATGGCCCCATGAAATCTATGCCCCATACATCTAATAACTTGTAGGTCCCAATGGGTGATAAGTAAAGTCTAGAAGGGGGGATTTGAATAGACTTTATAAACTTTTCGATTTTAGAATTTTCTAATTCAGAGTAGACTCAAGTGAGTTGGGTCCTTGGAGACAGGTTAGTTTACTTACACAGTAGAGTTAGCCACTCAACAGACTCGACTGAGCTTTTGATAGTATAACTCATTTGATTGATTAACTTCTTAAATATTGAGGCTTTGTTTTTCATGTTGAAGGCTTTAACTCAGTTTGAAATATATTTTTCAACTCTTATTTTAAGCTTAGTTATTATCAGTTGACTTAGCAAATTAGCAAATAGCAATAATAATACGCAAGAAATAATGTGTGTTTAATGTAAATGACACAAGCAATTTTATAGTGGTTCGAGCATGGGGTAATTCCTCTAATCCACTGTTCTCTAACCCCTGGAGGAATCCACTAATGTAACTGTAACTTTGTTACAAAATGGTCACAGTCCAAGCTTGGCATTGATCACACAGCTGGCTTACTTCAGGGACTCTGCTTCTTCACAAAACGGTTGTCATGGTACTTTAGCTCCTTCAAACTCTTGGATTTGTTCATACAACCCTCCAACGAGTTCAAACCCTTCGGTTCGACCTAGAACCTTATTACACCTCCTTCTAACCTTGTAGTGCAGACCCCTTGTTCTTAGAAACAAGATTTTCATGTTCAACAAATTGAAGTTGTCTTTGGTGCACCGAATGTGTTGGAATGATTTCCTTCGAGTTTAGGTTTGAGGATATGATTTGAATGTTTGAGAGAATTTATGTTTGATTTCTTGAATTCTCTTGTGTGTCTCAGACTGCATAAGTTCGTGCTTGGTCTTTTTTTTCTATCAGTGTATTCCTCAACCTTTTATAGCGGTGGTTCAAAAATGTAACCGTTGAATAGATAGATGCATTTTTAAACTCCACTTCTTGGTCGTTGGCTTGTCCTGTCTTGCAGGTTTGATGTAGACTGTACCTTGAATTTAAAGCTCTGCAGCCTTTCCTTAATCTATACAGGTTTTCAGGTACATCTCATTGGCTCCTTGTTTTTTACACTCTTTCAGCAAAACAACTTTAAGGTAAGCAGTCTGACAGATGCCTATTTTCAGCAAACACTTGACTTTCCTTGACAACGGATCTCTTCAGTTTTCTTTGATCCTTTCTGGTGGATAACCCATTTGACAGTCAACTCCACTAATCTTGGAATTACTTTGTTGTCAGTCTGCTGACTGAGACAACTTTTCTATCACTTGACTGATACTTGACTTCACTTCACTCAGCTACTACATAGCTGATTCTTATCTTCAATCTTCAGTTGAGTCATGCATTCTTCAACTTGGCTGGATTCGACTCAGCTTATAAAACCCTATCTATTACAAGTTTATTTAAAGTAGAATTGGGGTGCCAACTTACTAATCTATGTTTTACATGGTATCATCAAAATCTATTACAAACATTTCCCAAACATAACTATGCTTCCATCATGTTTGTCAGTGGCATCTCGTGTCGCCTGGAAATTGTTCTCATTTTTTAGCACCTATTGCACTGTAACACAAACTTATATCATTCTTTAAAAATTAAAGGCCAAAATAAACAAGACTAAAATATCTTTTCCCCAGTACGCATTGGCCCAAAGTGACTCCCGTTTGGCGATGAATGGCACTGTTCTAAGATGATTGCCCATTCTTCTTGAGGCAAACACCTCCTAATTACCTAACTTGAACATCTTTTAAATAATAGAGGTTCATCCCACATAAAATATCTCACATCATGAAAGAATTTATTCCTTTGATGATATGTGATATCCGGTGGTAGAACCTCACTTAAAAAATAATATACAATATCATCAAACCATAAAATATTTGTCTCTGCCATCAGGATTAATTTGTCTGAAACTCTTTTTTTGATAGTTGTGCCCGTCTTTTCCTCTTTAGTCATATACTCTAGTCACTAGAGATGGTCTGCCACCACATTCTCACTTCCCTTACAACCCCGAATCTCGATGTCAAACTCTTGCAATAAGACTATCGAACGAATGAGCCTAGGCTTTGTATCATACTTTGCAAAAGGATACTTAACCATGGTCTGTGTGGACTATCGTCTTTGTCCATGTCAAATATGATCTGAATTTATTTAGGGCAAACACCACTGCAAGTAACTCGTTTTCTATTATGGTGTAGTTCTATTGGGATGAGTCAAGTGTTCCACTCGTACAATATATCACTCGAAATAGTTTGTCACATTTTTTCCCTAATGCTGCCTCCAATGAAGAATCACGTGCATTGCACATAATCGCAAACGGCTGACTCCAGTCAGGTGTCATCAAAATGGGTGCACCTACTAGAGCCTTCTTCAACAACTCGAATACATGCACACAATCGAGGTAAAAGCAAAAGGCACATATTTTTTAAGTAAATGAGACAGGGGTTTAGTTATTTTTGAAAAATCATGAATAAATCTTCTATAGAACCCCGCATGTCCAAAAAACTACTTGCTGCTTTTGCATTCTTCGGTGGGGACTGTTTCTCAATTGCCACCCCCTTTGCTTAGTCAACCTCCAAACCTGCAGAAGAACCGAGTGCTATGCCATCTCGTATCATAAAGTTGCATGGGATAAAATACATAGGTATGTCATGTAATATTACACAGTCGTGTACTATGCAAACGTGTGAATCTTCTCCTGGGTTTTTAAAGAAAGTTGTAGCCTTTTCCCTTATTTTTCCATGGCATCTTAAATCAACTCAATATCAATTTTGTAAAGAATATCATGGCCAAAATACTAAACCCTGCCAGTGCTGAAAATTGTTGACGCGTTTGAACAATATCATAAGCAATTCCCTTATGTTCAATAGTCCATGCTTCTTTACTTCACGTATTCATCGTCCTTTGGCTCTTGACATATGCTTTGGAACGTGCTAATACCTTTTGTCCAATTTAGCCCCATTCCTGTCAAAATCACAAGATTGCGTAATACCACGCCCAACAAAGGAAACCAACTAAAATACACTAAATTTACATGCACATGTATCAAATATGTACAAAAATAATCCCCTAAATGCACGTATATTTTCTACGTATCAAATTCCCACAAACATAAACCACTGCTCGTCCTCGAGCAAACTAAAAAAAATAACCTCATGCAATGGGGTGGATGAAACAACCCAAGAACACTAGAAATAATCAATCCCAATCAAATCCATACTTTAGCAAATTGGACTACCATATGTCTACAAATCGTCTAACATCTCTACCACTCAAGTGTGCACAATTCAAGAATCAAAAAAGACTTTTTCTTTCATTCTAACGTAGGCTCTTTGGTTAGGGTAGGAAAAATATTGATTAAGTGACTTGACTTGAGTAAGTAGAATTTAAGTACACAGACGTTCCACTCACCAACCCAATTCATCTAACGAAGCATTCACTTATTGTTTTCTTTTTCAACTCATACCTCTTATTCCACCATTTTTTCTTCTTTGTCGTACTTAGGCCATTTCCTTCTTTCTTTTGCCTTAAGCTCTTAATTCTCTCAATTTCCCAGATTGTTTTTTTCTTTTGGTTGATTTTTCCGTTTTGCTCATCGGAAAACCTATATTCGGCCCTTCGGGGACAAGAGTAATTGTATGCTACTCATTTCTTTCTTTCTGCACTATCTTTGTTGATATCTTTGGGCTCTCATATTCAACACGACTCCTCAGATGCATGGCATTGCATTGTCAGCTTCCCACTGTTGTAGCTATTTGAGCCACTTGTGTCTACAAAGATTCCAACCTTGCGTTTATATTTGTATTCAGTTGAGCAACCTATTCTTTTATCCTATCTATCGTAGCCTCATTGTTGTTTAATCTAGCTCGTGTCTCGTCAATGAATGAGACTGACATCTCCTCTAGAGATGGCTTCTTCTTATCCGGTAGTATCAATGATTGGTTCCCATTGTTCCCATTTCGTCTGCCATTCCTTTCGATCGTTTTCGCAACTACCTAAATGTTCGTTCTATCTCCAAATCGATGGGTTTTGGCTCAACTGCTGATGAACACATAATCATGCACTACCTTGCACTCAATTAAAACAATGTTAAAAACAAAACAAAAATAAAAATAATGCTTCAATTAAGATTGAACTATTTATTACTATATTTATGTAGAATCTTTCAATTCCCAGCAACGGCGCCTAAAACATGATCGTGAAAATCTTTTCACTATACCACAAGTGTACAGTGTAGCTAGCAGATAGCGGCGAGCAAGGTGTATTCCTCAGGGATTGAATACGAAACACATAAAGTACAATAATCTCGCACTTCAATTTTATTGATGCGATCAAAAATGAAAAGTTGTTTATCTAACCTAAACCTAAATTATCAAATAATATATATAAAAATTGTTAAACAACAGAACTTCACAAGATTTCAACAAATATGAAAGCAACCCTAGGAACATAATCTCAACATGCTTCATCAATGTTAATTCCAATTAATGTTTCATCAAAACCAGTTTATGTGTATCTATGGGTTCAATTCCTATAGTTTATTCGCTCTCCCTAGTGGCACAAAAATAGTTGATTAATAAGAATTGCAGGTATTCCTATTCAATAATCAATATCAACTTCCAAAGCTCTTGGAATTGAAGTTAACCCCCACAAACATTTATAGGTCTCTCGACTCTGTACCAGTTTATGTTATGAATTATTTTTTTGTAACTTAGAGCTCATATCCCAAGTTATGAATTAACAAATATGCCAGATAATCTATAAGAAATAAGAAATGAAATTCATAAATAGAACACAAAAACCAATTAAGAATAAACAATCAAATTAGAATTAACATGAATCCACATTTTTTATGATGCCCTAGAATCAAGAATTTTAGCCAAACATTTGAAAACAAATTTATAGACAAACTCGAAATCAAATAAGTTGACATCGAATTAAGAACAAAACAAAAGATCTAAACTATGAGGATACAACCATTCTTGTCAGGATGGATCCTTCTTCAAATTCTTGAACTTTTGCTCCTTCGTATATGCGAAAGGTTTTATTTCGTTCTTCATTGTGATGTGTTTTTCTCTCTTTTATTTATGTTTTTTCTCTCAACTTTCGTGTGTAATTGATTTGGAATTGTGTAATGTATTCTCTCCAGCTTTTGAGTCTGGTCTTCCTTTTATAGATGCCTTGAGAGATCCCTAGTAGAGTCTTGATGAAATTATGAAACAAAATCAGCTACAGGACATAAAACATGATTGTGTATTAATACACATGCAGACCATGTACTTTGTCTCTAAAAAGCAAGTCGCATGGCGTGTAAAATGGCACGAAACAAAATACGCGAGCAAGCCAGTAATATTACACGATCGTGTACTATACAAACGTATGAATTTTCTCCTGGGGTCTTCATGCAAGTTGTATCCCCTTCTCTTATCTTTCCATAGCATCTTGAATCAGCTCAATATCAAGTTTGTAGAGAAAGTTATGGCTAAAATACTAAACTCTACCCTTACTGAATTGTTGACGCGTTTGGACGTTAACGAAAGCAATTCCTTTTTGTTCGATCGTCCATACTTCTTTACTTCATGTACTCATTCTTCCTTTGTGATGTGAACCGTAGCACCGAACGTGCATACGACCGAAACAACAATATGTTGTTAACCTAAGATCTTCACTAGTTCGGTTAAAGATGGTGGAAACCTCGACCCGTTGCTTAGCATAACAAGAACCTCGGTATGCCTAGACGCCACAAACAAATGTGGAAGCTTGTTTGATAAGTCGGATTTCACAACAAGATGGACAATCTTGGAGCTCTTCGAAAAACCCAAAGGGTTGGAGAGAAAAATCACAATTTAATATTCAATATCAAAGTTATTATGAAAAAAAAATAAACAAGTGTTTGCCTTATATAAGCAACTCAAAATAAACCCTAAACCAACTAGGAAATAACTTAATAAAAAATCAAAAAAGGAAACAAAAATTGAATAGACCCAAATCTGCTCAAACTCGCAGAGAGACACACGGCCGTCGGCGCCGTGCGCCAAGTCGAAGATCATGTTTATCATTCGCATAGGCACATGGGCCATACGCCTGGCCGTGCGTCAAGTCGAACTTGACCCCTGCTCATCCCAAATGTTCGCCAAAAATATTTTGGTTCATACAACTGCAAGTGTACAGTGTAGTTTATAGAATAAGCCAAACATTGATTACAAATTCATAGACAAATCTTAATCAATATTATGACATCATTTAAGCACACACAAGAGTTCTTAGACATAGAAAGAAAAACCCCTTCTTGTCAGGATGGATTCTCCCTCCAAGCCCTTGAAGCACTTGTGTTCCCTAGATGCGAAAGCCTTGTGGTGTTCTTCGCGACCTAGCCTTCTTTGCTCAGAAGATCCTCGATTCTTGCGTTCATGTGTTATTTGATGTGTTTTTACTATATTGATGGATGAATTTTCGTGCATATCCTTGGATTCCTTTTATAGATGCTTGGAGAGGTCACTTTCAGAGTTTGAGTAGGAAAAAAAGACCAATTCAGCGCCAGTTACGTTACACAACCGTGTCAACCAACACGGCCAGGTCGTGCGATCGGAATTTGATTTCGGGGTCATCATGTAGGTTGTATATCTTTCTCGTAACTTTCTTGGCCACTTGAATAACCTCAATATCAATTTTGTAGAGGAAGTTATGGCTAAAATACTAAACCCTACCAGTGTTGGAAACTGTTAGCGGGTTTTGACGTTTTTGAGGGAAATTCTCTTTTCTTTGACCGTCCATGCTTATTTCCTTCACATTTTTGCTCGTACCTTGTTTTTTTAAATATCATTTAAAACATGCTATCATCTTTTGTCCAATTTAGCTCCATTTTCTGCAAATTTCACAAGAGTACGTAGTATCACGCCCAACAAGGGAAACCAACTAAAACACACTGAATATGCATGCAGATGCATCAAATATATATCATTTTAAACCCTCAAATGCACGTATATTTTACACTCATCAAAATCCTCCAAACTTAAAACATTTCTCATCCTCGAGAAAATTAAGAAAAATAATATCAAGGGGTAAAAAGAACACACAAGAACACTATGAACATTAAATAGCATTTGACTCCATATTTAAGAAAACCATGTAATTCATCATCAAAAAGTCATTATTCATAAACTCGGCATAATCAATACTCTCTTGGGTACTCGACATCTCAACTCACAAGTAGATAGTGTATCACTCGACTCTCAGAAGTGTATGGATAGTGTTTACGCTCAAATTCAATTCAGTGAAAGTAGAACTACCATAGGCTTGCAAATCGTCTAACATCTCTACCACTTTTGTGTGCACAACTTTAAGAATAAAAAAGGATTTTTATTAGGTTGTAATGTAGGCTCTTTGGTAATGGTAGGGAAATTTGGATTAAGTGACATGACTTGAGCAAATAGAATTTAAGCATACAGACTTGCAATTCACCAACCCAATTTCAACAAAATATCAGTTTTCTTACCTTATTTCTCCTTTAGCCTCAAGGTCTCATTTTTTTCGTAATTTTCAGAATTTTTCTTTTGCTTGGCTCAATTTACTCTAAATTGTTTTTTCGAGCTTCATGTATTTTACTGCTCATCCCTCTTTCTTTTGCCAATTTCCTCTCTTTTTTCATAGATTTTCACCACATCTCCCCCACACTTTTTCATTTTCTATAAGCTCAAGAAGTTTCAGGGTTAAAAACATATAAATTTTAAAGATCAATGTGGCTCAGAATAATAGTTTTGGCTCAAACTTGGCTAACTAGGGACTCATGAGTTCATAGGTAGGAATTTTAGGCTAAGTAGGCTATACAAAGAAGGCCTTAGATCATTTTCAAAGATTGCACACACACATGGCTTCAATGGAGATACCAGAGCAAGTTCTAGAGTTCTATCAATCATGAATGACATATTCAAGAAAAAAAATATGTCTGCATAATGTAAAACAGTTTAAGGCACAAAAGCTCACAGGCTTATTTTTCGCAACATGCTCAAATACCCAATTTTCTTAACACATGTGGAGCAAGTATGTTATCCCATGCCATAAAGTATTCATAGTAAAATCACTCGGAGCTGGGCATACGAACTAAATTAAAAACCATACACAAAAGCAATTAAACGTGCTAAAGCAAAATAAACTAAAAATCGAAAAATTAAACTAAAAAACGAAATTATTTTGTTTTTCCGAAAAAAATGCAAAGTACTCTATATGCAATCCTAAATGCAATGCAAAATGCAATAGTACTAGATTATGCATTTTTGACAACCCCCCAAACTTAAAATATGTTTCATCATGAACATGTGAGAAAATTATCAAAAAGAAAGAGGAATGCGTTAAGAGTACTTACCTAGATCGTTCCGGTGAAGCCTGGAGCTTGTCCGTCAAATTTGAAACTGGAGGAGAAAATTGCATGATCGGGTTGTGTGCGTCCATACTCCCGTGCGCGTCTGATTTTTTTTTATCACTGTTTTTCATTTTGTTTTTCATTTTTTTTTCTTTTTTTTCGTTTTTTACACCCGGAGTTTGCCGCGGCGTTTCTTGGGTTGCCTCCCACAAAGTGCTAAGTTTTTCATCTTCAGCCAGACTCATAATTCTAGCATCGCTTTCGTTGAACCGTGTCGGTTGAAATCATTGAGCCCTCATATTTTGTACCATCCATCAGACGAATGACATTGCTCAGTTTTGTTGAATTAAGTCCAGTATCGCTTGGGAATTTGCCCTTTGTATGTTGGCCTCCCACTGCAGTTGCGATTTGGGCTTCTTGTATCTCCAATGATTCCAGTCTCGCATTCAACAAAAATGATGTTAGAAACGAAGAAGAGAAAAATAAATTAAAAAAAATCGAAAAAAGAAAAAATATTTACAAAAAAAAATATGCTTCAATTAAGATTCAACTACTTATTATAATATCTAAGTAGTGTAATCAATCCCCGACAACGGTGCCAAAAACTTGTTCGCCAAAAATATTTTGGTTCATACAACTGCAAGTGTACAGTGTAGTATATAGAATAATGGCATGCAAGATCGTATTCCTCAGAGATTGAATCTCGAAACACTTAGGCTATAATAACATCGTATTCCACTTTTTTTGAAGCGACCGAAAAATCAAGTTATTTTTATCTAAAAAAATCAAAAAATAAAGAAAATAAAAAGAAATAAATTTGTGAACCCCAAAAGTATTTTCAAAATCTTTAGGAGCAACCTTAGGCAAATAATCTCAACATTCTTCTTCGATATTAAATACGAATAAAGTTTTAAAAACCAATTGATGCAATTCTATCGGTGCAAATTCCTAAATTCATTTACTCCCCTGGTCAGGTGGTGCGTAAACAGTTGCTTAATAACAATTGTAGTCATGTCGGATCGTTACAATTCTTATTAACTCCAAAAAGATTTTTGAATTGAATAACTCCCCATAAACATGCCTGTCACACATGTTTCATCTCTGAATTCGATTTTCGTCTTACTAGAAGTCATCTCTCGGATTATGGACTAGAAGTATGACATGCAAATTATTTGCCAAATAAAAAGCAATTATAAAATAAGCACTCGAATTCAGAAAATAGAACGCATGAATTAATTAAGAAAACAAATAATCATATTTTATATAAATCCACAGTTTCGATTATGCCCCTATGATCCGAAAAATATGCCAAACATTGATTACAAACTCATAAACAAACCTGAATCAATATTATGACATCATATAAGCACAAACAAGAGTTCTTAGACATTGAAAGAAAACCCCTCTTGTCAGGTTGGATTCTCCCTCGAAGCCCTCCCCGGCAAAGACGCCAAAAACCTGTTCGTCAAAAATATTTTGGTTCATACAAATTCAAGTGTACAATGTAGTTTATGGAATAATGGCAAGCAAGGTCGTATTCCTCGGGGATTGAATCTCGAAATACTTAGGACATAATAACATCGTATTCCAATTTTTTTTAAGCGACCGAAAAATCAAGTTATTTTTATCTAAAAAAAATCAAAAAATAAATAAAATAAAACGAAATAAATTTGTGAACCCCACAAGTATTTTTAACATCTTTAGGAGCAACTTTAAGCAAATAATCTCAGCACAATTCTTCAATATTAAATGCGAATAAAGTTTTAAAAACTAATTCATGCAATTCTATGGGCTCAAATTCATAAATTCATTTACACCCCAGTCGGGGTGGTGCGTAACAGATTGATTAATAACAATTGTAGTCCTGTCGGATTGTTACAATTCTTATTAACTCCAAAAAGATTTGTGAATTGAATGACTACCCATAAACACGCCTGTCACACATGTTTCATGTCTGAATTAGATTTCCGTCTTACTAGAACTCACCTCTGTGATTATGGACTGGAAGTATGACATGCAAATTATTGGCCAAATAAAAAGCAATTATAAAATAAGCACTCGGATTCATAAAATAGAACGCGTGAATTAATTAAGAAAACAAATAATCATATTTAATATAAATCCACAGTTTCGATTATGCCCCTAAGCTCCGAAAAATATGCCAAACATTGATTACAAACTCATAGACAAATCTGAATCAATATTATGACATCAAATAAGCACAAACAAAAGTTCTTAGACATAGAAAGAAAAACCCCTTCTTGTCAGGATGGATTCTCCCTCCAAGCCCTTGAAGCACTTGTGCTCCCTATATGCGAAAGCCTTGTGGTGTTCTTCGCGACCTAGCCTTCTTTGCTCAAAAGATCCTCGATTCTTGCGTTCCTTTGTGATTTGATGTGTTTTTACTGTATTGATGGATGAATTTTCGTACATAGCCTTGGGTCCCTTTTATAGATGTTTGGAGAGATCACTTTAAGAGTTTGAGTAGGAGAAAAGGACCAATTCAGCCCCAGTTACGTCGCACGACCGTGTCAACCAACACGGCCGGGTCGTGCAATCGAAATTTGATCTCGGGGTCTTCGTAAACATTGTAGATATTTCTCTTAGCTTTCCATGGACACTTGAAGCACCTTAATATCAATTTTGTAGAAGAAGGTGCTGACCATCCATGCTTATTTCCATGGCCACTGAAAACTATTAGCGCGTTTTGACGTTTTTGAGGGAAATTCTCTTTTCTTTGACCGTCCATGCTTATTTCATTCACATTTTTGCTCGTACATTGTCTTTTTACATATCATTTGAAACATGATATCATCTTTTATCGAATTTAGCTTCATTTTCTGCAAATCACAAGAGGACGCAGTATCACGCCCAACAAGGGAAACCAATTAAAACAGACTGAATATGCGTGCAAATGCATCAAATATATATCATTTTAAACCCTCAAATGCACGTATATTTTACACTCATCACCAAACTCAAAATATCAACTTAAGACACGGCCTTAAAGGTTTATTTTGACTCCAAAACATCAAAACGACCACTCAAATGACTCAAAACAACGAAAATCAACAACTAATCTATGATAAACAAATATAAGAACTCAAGAACTCAATTACATAGTCTTCAAGAACTTGATATAGCATGCATTTGGTGTTGCCCGGATCTTTCGTGACTGGATTCACATTATTCCCCTCCTCTTGAAAGGGATTCGTCCTCGAATCCAAACGTTGGACCCCAAAAGTTGAGCATTTATATCAATCCACCGGATCAAATGTTAAACGGCGTGCACACTCATCTGGTTGGCCAAATCCCTACACATAAGCAACAATAGAACTAGACAAAATATTATTAGATATGTTAGCATTCAAACACTCACGCCTAATGTCTCTCATTTTAATCCTAAGCACAAATTTTCTCTCTTGTTTTACCTCATTGGCCTTTTCCTCCATATTTCTTGGCTATCTCTCGAATCTCACAACTACCCTTGGCCAAACTCTCAAGCTCTCTATTTTTATTTTCACTCAAGCTCTCATTTTTCTCAGCTTTTATTTCATTCTTTTGCGCACTTGCCGAACACTTTTTTTCTTTTGACTCAAAAAATCTCATCCTCACATGATCATTATAGATTGATGCAGGTGTAAGAGATGAAAGTATGAACTTTGTCCGCTCATGCTCAATAGTATAGCAATTAGTGTATCCATCATGTACAACTCGCCTATCAAACTGCCATGGTCTACCCAACAAAATATGACAAGCCCGCATTGGAACCATATCACATAATATATCATCAATATAACCCCAATAAAGAACTAACACTTTTTTATTAACAATCAATTGAACCATTGTAGTGTATACGGCTCTGGATGTTCAAGTGTAGGGATCTCCAACTTCTCCACTAATTTCGCACTAGCCACGTTTGTACAACTACCTCCATCAATAATCATACTACACACCTTATCCTTAATTAAACATCTAGTGTGGAAAATATTTTCTCGCTGCTCATGATCAACTAACTTTGGCTCAATATTCAAAATTCCATATGACACAAGTGATAACACATTGTTCTGCACCTGCTTAACTACCTCTAAAACCTCTTTCAACTCCGGCATATCACTATAATACGGCTCATCCTTCTTTTCGGACTCTACATCACCATTAGCCCGAATCACCATCACTCTTCCGTTAGGACATTCATTAGCTCTATGACCCCTCCTATGACATTGAAAACACTCAATGTCTCTAGTGTGTGAAGTAGAAGGTTCAAATTTACCTGATGGTTTTGCCTTGTCCGAGTCTGTCTTGTTCTCCACAACTTTGGGTTGTTGTGAAAAACGTGCATCATCCATCGTAGGAGTATTTGAACCCCTAGATGGTGCTAGTGTTGGGATTTTGCCGTGTAAAACCCCTCCTCTTGACTTGCTCAATTTTTACCGCCATGTGCACCATCTCTCAAGATCGACACAACGATGTAAGTCGACGGAATCGCTATAGGAGTATTCAATCCCCCGATAAATCTCGCCATTGTAACCTCATGATCCTCCTCTATATTAGTCCTCGCCATCAATATCTCCATCTCCTTATGGTAATCCTCCATTCTTTTAGACCATTGTGTCAACCCTGCAACCTTTGATAGATGCCTCGGTAATAATGATTTGGTACAAAACGGCGTTGCATCAAACTTCTCATCTCCTCCCATGTGGAGACTGGTCGCTCGTCGCTTCTCCTCCTCAAGACCATTAACTTACTCCACCAAATACATGCGTAGTCCAAGAATTCAGTTGATGCCAACTTCACATTTTTCAGTTTGGAATAATTCTTGCATTCAAACACATTCTCAATTTTTCTCTCCCAATCCAAATAGGCATTCGGATCACTCTTTCCCTGAAATGATGGAATTTACATTTTGATGTTACTCAAATTGTCATCCTCACATCACCTATCGCCTCTATTTCTGGCTGGCCCCTGGCTGGATTGTAATTTTGCTCCCTTTCAAAATCAAACTCATCCATCTCATCTGCCCATTTCTCCAGTTGGAACCTCCTAGGCCTCCATGCCCTAGTAACTGGCTCCTCTATTTTTGGTGCCTAATTGGGATCCCTGTACGTCTCAATCATCAATTTCTTCATGAGGCTTGCAAATGCCTCCATATGCAACTTATTACCTAAATCCAACAGTTGTCAGTTTTCCTCGGACATGGTTTGTTCACTCCCTCATGTGTATACGCTCATGTATCACTCAACTCACAATTTTCAAGTACCCACACTTGTTACGATTATAAACCAATCAGACAATCGCAAGTACGACTCAACAAACCAAGACAATCACCAAGCAAATAACGGATCTCTATAAGATGAAATTTGAAGACTAGGGTTTCTAAATCCTAATTTTCGGATTATGATTTTCTGTTTTTTTGTGCACACGGATTATGATTCTTTACCCGTGGATTCTTTTGTGAAAATTCGATTTTCTCTTTTTTTTATATCCTTGAAGAACTAGGGTTTAAAAGAAAATCGGAAAATAACAAGGATTAAAGAAAAGCAAGAACCTCGGTATGCGTAGACATACAAACAAATCGAAATTTGTTTGATAAGTCGGGGAATTACAACAAGATGAACAATCTTGAAGATCTTGAAAAACCCAAAGGGTTGGAGAAAAAAGTTCAATTTAATATTCAATATCAAAGTTCTTATGAAAAAATAAACAAGTGTTGCCCTATATAGGCCACTCAAAACAAACCCTAAACCAACTAGGACACAACTTAAAAAAAATATCAAAAAAGGAAACAAAAACTGAACGGACCCAAATCTGTTGAACCCGCAAAGACACACGAGCCATGCGCCTGCCCGTGAATTAAGTCGTAGATCCTGTTTTTCATTCACATAGGCACACGGGCCGTGCGCCTGCCCGTGCGTCAAGTAAATCTCGAAATATCATCTTAAGATGCGGCCTTAAAGGTTTATTTGGCCTCCAAAACATCAAAACGGCCACTCAAATGACTCAAAATAACGAAAATCAACACCTAATCTATGATAAACAAATGCAAGAACTCAAGAACTCAATTACATAGTCTTCAAGAACTCGAGATATCTTGCATTTGGTGTTGCCCAGAACCTTCCTGACTGGATTCACATTATTCTTCTCCTCTTGAAAGGGATTAATCCTCGAATCCAAAAATTGGACCCCAAAGGTTTCAATTATATCAATCCACCCGGATCAAATGTTAAATGGCATGCACACTCATTCGGTTGCTCAAATCCCTGCACATGAGATACAATAGAACTAAACAAAATATTGTTAGATATGTTAGCAATCAAACACTCACGCTTAATGTCTCTCATTTTAATCATAAGCACAAAGTTTCTCTCTTGTTTTCCCTCATTGGCCTTTTTCCCCATATTTTTGGACCAACTCGAAATTTGTACTATCCTTTTTCTTGGCCATCTCTTGAATCTCACAACTACCCTTGGCCAAACTCTCAAGCTCCCTATTTTTATTTTCACTCAAGCTCTCATTTTGCTCGGCTTTTATTTCATTATTTTGCTCACTTGCAGAACACTCTTTTTCTTTTGACTCACAAAATCTCATCCTCACATGATCATAGAGTTATGTAGGTGTAAGAGATGAAAATATGAACTTTCTCCGCTCATGCTTGAATGTATAGTAATTAGTGTATCCATCATGCACCACTCGCCTATAGAACTGCCATGGTCAACCCAACAAAATATGACAATCCCGCATTGACACCACATCACATAATATATCATCCTTATAACCCCCAATCTATAAAGACACTAACACTCTTTTATTAACTCGTACCTCGCCACAATCATTGAACCATTGTAGTGTATACGGCTCTGGATGTTCAAGTGTAGGGATCTCCAACTTCTCCATCAATTTCTCACTATCACGTTTGTACAACTACCTCCATCAATGGTCATACTACACACTTTATCCTTAACTATAAGGCATTTAACAAGGACAAATATAAGTGTAATTAGAAAAACCCCTACCTCAAAAAGTAGCATGGAGTGTGATGAAACAGTGCAAGGTTCTATTCCCGAAAATTCTTGTTGCCTACACATTAAATTATATATATATATATATATATATGAATATATATGTTGAAATTAAAATTATTTAAGGGCTAGATATTAATCGGGTAGAAATTATGTTAGATGAAATTGGCTTTGTCAAAATCCTAAATCATAGTCAAAACCCTTTTCTTTTCTTTTCTTTTTCTTTCCATGTTTCCTCATTCTCCATCTTTACTTTTCCTTTTCTCTCTCTCTCTCTCTCTCTCTCTATTTCTCCTACCCATTTCCCAATTCCCAATATCCCATATCCCCCACCCTAAACCACACGCCCCTCCCCTTTCCCCATTTTTCTTCTTTTATTTTCTGTTGTTTTCTTTCCCAGACCCCAAACCCATTTTTTATTTCTCATTGTCTCTCTCTGCTTCTTATCTTTTAACAACAAAGAGACCCCCAATCTCCCATTCTCTTTCTTCTTTTCTCTTTTCTTCATTTATTCTCTCTCATTCTCTTATATATATATATATATATATATATATATATATATATATATTCTCATTCTCTTTACCTCTATTAGCATCTCCTTCGACACACAAATGAAGACGAGCAAAGTGCGGCGATGATTGGCGATTAGTAGAGACGTGTTCACCCCCTCTGTTTGATCTCTCTTGTTGGGGATTTATCATGTGCGATATTATATTTCAAATTAAATCAGAAAACTTACTTGAAATTTGAAGAAAAAGAAATTGAGAAAATCAATGCAAAGCGAAATTGAAATGATATAAAGGCTAGAGTTCGACTCTATGTCTTTAAGATGAATTGCCCCGCCACGTGCCACGGTTGAATAGCAAACGTCTCCCAAGATACAACGGTCTCTCTTGCTGTAGTAGCACTCCAAAAAACAAGAGATGGCGAATTTGAATGTTTTGTACTCTCTCTTTTACGGGAATATCTTGAGAATATATGCTTGTGTTTGTATGCAAAATGAATGTATTCAAATTGATAGGTGTTCATTCGAAACTATTCGGATTGAAAAGGTTTATCCGAATAGTTGTGTTGTTTCGTTTGAAACCAATGGACGTGTTTGTTGAATAAATGGACATGTTTGTTTGAACGGTTGTGTTGTTTCACTTGTGACTTTTGGTAATCTATATATATCCCAAAACTATTTGGATAAACCTTTTCAATCCGAATAGTTTCAATGAAAACTCACACCTTTTGGCAACAATTTCTCATTCACCTGGAAATATCTATTATATTTCAAACAATCCCCACATGAATGAGAAATTACATGAATTAATGCAAATGCACATGTAAAATGGTACACTAAAGAGAGTACAAACGGAAAATTATTGCATCGGGGAGAGGTAGTTTGTGGCTTTGAACCTTCCTTAGTGGAGTACTATCGGGTTTACTTGCTAATCGGTGAACATGATGTCTTGAACATATTTTTTCGGCCGTTGGTGTAAACCAAGACAACAACACCCACACAATAACCTCCCTAACATTTTCAGTTCTCATGGTTGTGTTCATTTTATCCCAACTGAACAACCTTGGGTTTCATAAGTGTTTTAAAAAATTCAAGCCTCATAAATTCACACTTACATAGGTGACCTCCTATTAAGAGTATTTTTCCATACCCCACTTGGTTTTAACCAAGATATAGGAATCATTAAAAGTTGAACTTAACCTTACATCCTTCGGCTTATAAAAGCACTTTTAATCATAGGAATGGGTAGGAATTTTATCCTAAGCACTCCAAACAACAAAGACGTGCGAACTTCGAATGTTTTGTACTCTCTCTTTTACGGGAATATCTTTGACAGAATATATGCTTGTGTTGGTATGCAAAATGAATGTATGCAAATTGACTTATCAAAATCTGCAGATCCTTGGGATATATATAGATTACCAAAAGTCACAAGTAAAACAACACAACCGTTCAAACAAACATGTCCATTTATTCGAACAGACACGTCCATTGGTTTCAAACGAAACAACACAACTATTAGGATAAACCTTTTCAATCCGTATAGTTTCGAATGAACAGTCACACCTTTTGGCAACAATTTACCATTCACCCGGAAATATCTATTATATTTCCAACATCTCTACCATTTGTCCCGATCTCTTCTCTCTCTGTTTCTTTTTTTTATAATTGTTGCTGGGTTTGTGTTTTTGTTGGGATTTTGGGCTAACTGAGAGATTTGGAGATTGGTGGTGATAGCCGGTGGCCGATAATGGTTGTGGTTAGTGTTGGGCAGTGATGGTTATGGAGTGGTGTTCATGATGCAAGTGAAGAGAAGAATAGACTTCTTACTTTGGGTTTGTGTTTTTGTTGGGATTTTGGGCTAATCGGAGAGATTTGGAGTTGCATAATAGATTTATATTAGTAATAGTGGATGGATTTTAAATTTGGCATATGAGGATTTTTAGCCAAAGTTTTGTCTCAAATTAATTAAGAAATCAATGTAATTGATGATATTAGTATCTAATTACACTTTAAATTTGTTGACAGTAGAATCCTGATTAATTTGAGATATAAAGTTGATTTGCTAGAAATTATTACAAATTAAACCGAAATATTAGACTGTTATAAAAATATTAATGAGAGATTATTAGGATAATTGATGATTTGTTGGTGTTACCAAGTTTGGATAGAGAATATAGATTTGGGCTTGGTAATAGGCTTAAGATTATTTCTAATGGGCCAGGATATAAATATCTAATATAATATACTAAGCTCAAATGTAATAGAATTTTCAAAAATCCCAAAATTCTAAAATTCCTTTTAATTAAATTTATCTAGCCCTAATTTCTTGTTTCCCTCAATTTCTCGGGTGCCACATCTTATTCCCCTAAAAATTAATTTCTTCCTCGAAATTCGTATACTTACCAATATTAATAAAATTTTGGATACTTAGCTCGAACATCTTCCACTATCTATCCGCATAAGATTTTTATCTACTTTGTGCTACCTTCATTCGATCCCGGACCTTTTCTATTTTCTACATTGTTTGCTCAATAAATTTTGGTCCCAAAATTTTCTTCTCACCCACTTCTCAACAATAAAATTGTGATCTACACTTTCTTCCATACAATGCCTTATACGGAACCACTTTATGGTTGTCTGAAAATATCATTGTAAGCAAACTCCATCATGGTAAAATTGACTCATTTTTTTTTCCACATGAGTCAAGCATAGGTGCTCTTAACATGTTTTATAATATTTGAATCGTTTTTCTTTCGACTAAACGTCTGTCTGACAGTGATAAGTTGTACTAAAACTTAACTTCGTTCCTAAAACTGTTTGCAGACTTTTCTAAAATTTCAAAGTAAAATGTGTGTCTCTATTTGATACTATCATCACAAAGGGTCCCCGTGTAGCCTTACAATTTCTTTGAACTAAATCTTTGCATATTGGTCTTTCTTTTTGGCATCATTTTCACTGGCAGAAAATGTGTTGATTGAGTCACCCGGTCCACTATAACCTACATAATATTATTCTTTTTGATCGATAGTGGCAACTCGACTATGATTTATTGTTCTATGTTCTCATTTCTATTATAGGATCTTATGAGGTCTTAGTAAAGTCGACGACCATGGGTTTTTGGCTTTGATTGCAGACACATCAAATACATTGTCATAAATAATCTGATGTCCCTTTTTATGATTCTCTACCAGAATACCTCTTTCAAATCTCTGTACATCTTTGTACCTCATGGGTGAGCGGTGTTTGATGAACAATGTGTTTATTCAATGATCTTAATTATTAGTTCTTTATCCTTAGGAATACCCAACTTTTTTTTCATAGATTAATGCGCACTTAGTAGCTTTACAAATCATTTGATGTCTTTAGGACAATGGTTTCTCATCTTGCACAAATACTTATTTGTCTTTTGTGTCTCCTTGATTCTATCTCTAAGTACAGGTTGTACAACCATTGTTGCAATAATCAGTTCATATCCACTGGAAGGTACTACAACCTCGATTCTCAACTTAGCAAACTCATTCATCAACTGTTCTTATTATATAGGTAAACTAGCCAACTCTTCTTTATGTTCTTAGAAGTTTCATCGCATTTCTCCATCTATTGAGACTTCTCATATTTTCTGTTCAATCTAGTCATTGGTGTTAAACTCTTCGAATTTTTTTCTATAAACCTTATGTAATGCCTTGAAAGACCTAGAAAACTTCAAACATAATTCACAATTGTAGGCGCATGCCATTCATTAAATACTTTGACTTTAATCAAATCAACTTCGTTTTCTCAAGTAGTAACATCATGATCAAGAAATACTAGGTAGTCTAACCACTAAGTAAACTTGTTGAACTTCAGTCGGTGATACCCATACCTAAAATATGTCTTAGAGAAGACACTAGCTTCTTTAAGTAATTAAGTAAATCTTTCATTCTAAGTACTGGGTATTTGTTTTATGATCAAATAGATTGTCCATGCAACAAATATAGACCCTATAGGCTCATCTACGATCTTAACAAACATGATTGGCTCTCCTCATAGTGATATTCAAGGTTAGATAAGTCAGTTAACCAATAAATCTTGTAATTGCACCTTGAAATCTTGTAATTCCTTTGACGCCAGCCTATAAGGTGAGTTTGACCGCTAATGGTCCAAGTATAAGTCAATAATAGATTCTATTAGTCTATTAGGTGGAATCCCAAATGTTTTATTCTAAAAATATTTTACATAGTCTCGAATAACTAGCACATTGATCATTATAAAATCAAAATATTGGAAACCTATTGTACTAACCAAATACCTCTGATAATCTCTTTCTTAAATTATTCATTGTTTCATTCCTAACACAATTCAAAGCATAGTATTAGCCTTTATTCAGTAGAAAATAACTCATTTTCGTTATGCATTGAAATACTATCTCTTTATGTAGCACTCCATACCTTCTCAGCTCTTCCTAAGTTTGTGCATGATAAAATTGTTCCTTCATACAAATCAATATCTAAATCTTGCCTACAAACTTTCAGTTTCACGACTTTAGACATCCAAACAATAATTATTATATTTCCAAATGATATCATAACCATATCAATCTGTTACCATTAACTCTTGGGAAAAAGATCATAGCGTAAATCGAGAATATTCAACTTGAAAGAATTAGTAAAGTCCCTTTAAATCTATGTTCCTAGTGATCTACTCATAGTCAATCCTAACATTCTAGATTGCCTATAAATTCGTAATGAACCTCATGTATTCTATCACAAGGATCCCCTAAAGTTTGTATTGTTCTTTCTATTTGTCTATATAATTTATCAATATCTCGCAATGGACTAGTTGTCACATTCTATCGTATGTGCTATTCATCCACGAAATTTAAGCTAAATAATTTTTTTTTGAAAATAGGAACATTATAATTTTGTCAGTAGCAGTAGCAATGGCAATAGCAGTAGAAGTAGCAGTGTCAATAGCTGTAGAAGTAACATTAGAACTTTTTAAAATTGAAGTCCGTGTCTTGGCTTTTGGAGTTGGCGTGGCATAGTGGTAGTAAGTTACCCATTTCTATGGTTTTTTTTACAAATTTTTTTATATTTTTATTTATTTTAATTTTAAAGAAAAAAACCCTTTTTTTTAACGAGCCTACAGAAACATCGACCCGCTCTGATACCATATCGGTAACACCCCATTTTCATAATTTTCCAAAATAGATTACGATTTATAATTTGATATGAAACTTCTAAGTATTCTAAAAGAACTTTTATCAAACAAATAATAATATTAAAAACAATTAAATGATATTTCCAAAAAATAATTATTCCATAAAATAATTTTAGCTTCAAAAAGAAATAGTCTAACAAAGAAAATAGTAATTATAATTCATTATTCTAAAATTATATATCGGTCACCACCACCACTTGTTTAGCCAACTCCATCATCTATCTGAAATAGAAATTTATTTTGGGGTGAGCATTCAACAACTCAGTAGGGTCAATTTGTCCGAGCTAAATACACAGATACACATCACATAATAACATGTTCATAAATTAAAATTTTAACTATAGTTGTAGTTATTACATTGAAACGTGGCTCGCACTGTCGGAATTTCACCGGAGAAAACTTTTATGCCCCGGACCTCTGTATGGTCCCACACGACTATAGACACGTAGATAGCTCGCACTGCCGGGATTTCACCCGAGGGAACTTTATGCCCCGGACCTCTATATGGTCCCACACGACTATAGACACGTAGCACGTAGAAGCAACATTATCAAGCAACATATAAAAGGCATACAAATAAAAGTGGATTTAGAAAAACCCCTAGCTCGAAAAGTAGCATAGAATGTGATAAAACAGTGCAAGGTTCTATTCCTGAAAATTCTTGTTGCCTACACATTAAATTTTAAACTAGTTTTAACATATTATAACTTTTATATAAAGTTTATATATATATATATATATATATATATATATATTGAAATTAAAATATTTTAAGGGCTAGATATTAATTGGGTAGAAATTGTGTTAGATGAAATTGGCTTGGTCAAAATCTTAAATCATAGTCAAAACCCTTTTCTTTTCTTTTCTTTTTCTTTCCCTTTTTCCTCATTCTCCACCTTTACTTTTTTTTCCTCTATCTCTCTCTCTCTCACTCACTCACTCACTCTCTCTCTCTCCCCTACCCATTTCCCAATTCTCGGTATCCCATATCCCCCCACCCTAAACCACAACGCCCCACCCCTTCCCCCATTTTTCTTCTTTTTTTTCTGCTGTTTTCTTTCCCAGCCCCCAAACCCATTTTTTCTTTTTCATATTGTTATCATGATTTTGATGATTATGTTTTACTGAGTTTTCATACCAAAATAATGTCACCTATTATGGTCCAAATACTACTAACTGGTTTTAAAGTATTTTTTGGAGTATTTCTTGTAGTTTATTTCCGTAGTCGGTATTACCTTGATGGTATTCGATATTCGTTGAAGTATTTTTTATGGTCCAAATACTACTAACTGGTTTTAAAGTGCACCTATCGTTTTATAGTATAGATTATTGAGTACCAAAGTGTCATTCCCACGAGGATTGTAAGTACTAATAATTACCGTCTCTTTGTTATTTAATCTAACAATTTTTGAGTTTTTTTTTTTTGTTTGATAAAGAATCTAAATTATCGAAGTGTAAAAATGAAGTAAAATTTGTAGAATAAGAAATCAAGAGATAGAAGTGTGTTTGAATGTAAATCCTCTAGAATATTTTTGTGATTTGACAAGTTAAAAGATTCAACCATAAGCCCTTAAGTAAAAACCAACCTCTTTTAATAAAATCTCATGCTATGTGGACCGTAGAAATTCCCGATTTAAGTTAATCCCTTTCTCAAGGCGAAAAACTCCTAATCTCAAGTTGATTAACTGAAATCTCTTTCTAGTTAAAACCCCAAGATTGCATTATAACGATTTATGAATTCCCATATTAGGTTTGACCCCTAATCCGGAAGATTTATGTCGCCCTATATCTAGGATTGCATGCAACTCTTTTCACTTATACAATTTCTTTTTCACCATAAATCTTTCGATTACCGATGAAGAAAAGATATCAAATTAATATACCGGAAATATTAACTCGAATGAGATAAGCATGATATAAGTGAATCACACAAGACATGAGAATTTTATTAAAAACATACACACCTTAATCACAAATCCATTCTAGAGTTCATTACATTCAAACACTAGGAGTTTTAGCTACACATGCTTTTGACACAAGAATAAATTACACAAGAAGATGTAAACATTGTAGACATGGTGTACTTATCTTTATCAAAATCTCAATTGACTTGATGATGTTGCTCCAAGCCTTCTTCCCCAATGTTGCCTCAAGCTTACTCCTCCAAGACCCCTTGATCCCAATTCTACTTAATGGAATGAATACAATGAATATTTTTCGAGTATCTAATGAATTCTTCTCCCAATTTCAACCCTTGGCTTTTATAGGCAACCAATACATTGATAGTACTCTCTTTTGTTAAACAATTGCCTCAATTTTCCTTGTTGGTTGGTGAATTCTTGTATTCAAGTGATGAGGAGGGGACATGGAGACATGTTTCAAGCAAAATAGGGTGTTAAAAGTGTACAAAAGTGGCCAAAATGGGTTGGTTGGTGAGTTTTCCCCAAATTCGCAAAGAAAAGTTGCAAAAAGAGGTCCGGACACGCCCGTGTTGGCAAAGACGGCCAGGCCGTCGCACAAAATTTCTGAAGAAATGCGACATGGCCGTGTTGTCCAACACGGCCAGGCCGTGTTGTATGACACGGCCGTGTTATCTGACGACTTGGCCAGGCCGTGTTGTATGACACGGCCGTGTTATCGACACGGCCAGGCCGTGTTCGGGGCTGTTTTTGCAAAAATTTCGAGTTTTTAGCTCCCGAACACGGCCGTGTTGCCCGACACCCCCTGCCCGTGTTGGACCAAAAAGGCCCCGAAATGACGTTTGGCTTGGAATTTCGAGCGTTTTTGCATCCTTAAACTCCCCCCAGTATGTTTTGACATGAATCCATGGTCCGAAATTCACCAAAATTAGCCCCAAATGGTCAATCTACATCAATAAAAGCACTCGGAGTAATATGAACTATGTACAATCAAAAATTTATAAAACTAACAATAAAATAACTCGAATTCTACTCAAATATACACATAAAACGTGCATAAAAAGACCCTTATCAAACCACCTCCAACTTTGAACTTTGCTTGTCCTCAAGCAAAACATTATATCAAAAAGAGGGATTCAATAAATCACAACATACAAAGATGTTTTTTTTTTTTTCAACATATTGAACATAAGTAGTCAAGTTCTTGGCCTTCTCAAGCCGAATTAACCATTAAGTAAAAACATAGTTTTGTAAACGATCGATGTAAAGAAAGATCGTAATATCGACAGGCATTATTCAGGACTTGAAATCATCACTCCACAAATACTGATAGTTATGAACAACTTCAATTCAATAACGCCATGAAAATACAAGAATTCAATAGATCATTGTAGTTAGCTTACTAGTCATATAACCAAGCTTCTTGAACTTTATTAGAATGAGAAGTCAAGGAGTATTCATTCTCCTTTTTTTTTTTTTTTTTTTTTTTGTTTTTTTTTTTTTTTAGGACCTTTCAAGCATGCTTCCACTAGGTTTAAATTTTGAATTTCTGTTCAAACCGTCCTAGGGTGGTTTCCCATACTCATATTTGTGTCGCCGTTTACGTAAAAAAGGCAAACATGGGGCTCATGAATGCTCCTAGTTACTAAGCAACAACAAATAGAGGAGTATAACCTCGATTGGTCCATTTTTTCTTTTTCTTTTTTGTTTTTTTCATTATTCGCTTTCTTTTTTTTTTTTTTTTTTTTAAGCTTGGTTTAACAACTAGTTAACCACTACTAAATCACGAGTTCTCGGAGGCGTTCATAGCGCTAGGTATCGTCGTATATGCATTAACACATCAAGTATTTATGGTGTTGGAAATCTCGTCAAAATTTAGCCCACATCCACGTCAATCTATCCTAGACAATCAATTGCTTCACATGAAAGCACAAATTAACAAGTTAATATAGGTATAATTGGGCCAAGTTATTGACTAGCAAATACTCAATTTGTTAAAAAAAATCACATCTCTTGAAAACAAACACACAAGCATTTCGAAAATGTTATTGTACCCACCTCCAACTTTAAGATTCACATTGTCCTCAATGTGAAAGAAAGAAATGGACAAACACACACAAAACACTAAAAAAAAAAAACAAAGAAATTAGAATGTATAAAAGAGGTGGAAAAAAAGAAAAATACGACCTTACTACAATAGTGGAATCGGTGTTGAGCGACCATTGGGTTGTTTTGGTACGGGACCTTCAACGGCATCTTCATACCTAATCAAAGTTAAGCAACACACAACTCGAATACCGTGAAATCTCAAATATTCCCCATTAGGACAAGCAAGAAGAAGCTCAAGAGTTTTTTTTTTTTTTTTTTTTTTTTTTTAATGATTTGAAAATGACTAAGGACTTGTGATTATTTTGAAAGAAAATAAAATAAAATAAAAATAAATGAAAACAATTGCACACAAACATCGGGTTGCCTCCGGGTAGCGCTTTTTAACGTCGTATAGCTGGACCATTTCACCTAAATGTGAAGATTTAATCGGGAGGAGCCTTAAACTTATGAAAAAATTTATCTCTTTGAACAACATCGCCACCCGTATCGATTTTCGAACAATTGACCTTCATGGTCTGTTTTTTTACGCATGTTATTCTCAAAATGGGATTTATCGTGGAAACTTTTGTACATTGAACATCACATACTTTCAAGGATTTATTAGAAGACATATCAAGCAAAGAATCATTTATCCTTGTCTCAATCAAGTTTATAGGAAAACAAGTATCATTTATAGGATTTCTCAAAGGAATTTTAAAGATAACTTGTTCACCCCCTACTCTCAAAGTAAGCTTTCCATCATGCACATCAATGAGAGATTTCGCCGTAGCCAAGAAAGGACGCCCAAGAATTACAGGAACATCAATGTCATCATGCATGTCAAGAATAACAAAATCAACTGGGAACATGAATTTATCAATCTTGACTAACACATCATTAATAATACCTCTAGGATGTTTAATCGATTTATCGGCCAATTGAATGTCCATCCTAATAGGTTTAAGTTCACCTAATCCCGCATGCTTGAATGTTTCATAAGACATCACGTTGATACTAGCTCCCAAGTCGGCTAGTGCCCTATCAACAGGTAAACCATCAATTGTGCAAGGGATAATAAAGCTTCCTGGATCATTAAATTTTTGTGGTAGTTCATTGGAAGGACATTTATCATTCAATCGCACATTTGATAATTTATTAAGCTTATTTTCACTAGGAATGATGTCATTAAGATCCCTAACATGCTTTGAATGAGGGTCAACAAATGGAATATTGGCATGTAATTGTTTGAAAGAATCAAGGTACTTACCAAATTTGTCCTCCCTTCTATCTTCTTCGGTTAGACTCCGGCAAGGGATTTTGGGCTTGTATTACGCAACCTCCTTTTTCATGAGATTTTCTTTGGGCATGTCATCCTCCACGTATTTCGCATGGCGGCATTGGCATAATCATGCTCATGTGGAGAAGCGATGGTGATTGCCTTTACGTGCTCCCCCTTGGGTTTGGCTCAAGTATTACCCGGCAAACTACCTTGTGGCCTTTCGGAAATCATCTTCGCAACTGGCCTATTTGGTTTTCAGTTATGGATAGATGCCTCTTGATTTCTCAAGGATGTTTCCACCTTTGGAATCGGGTATCATTAATTGTACAAATTTTGTTATAAGATCTTCCAAGTTAGGCTTACCTTGATTTGGTGAAACCGGGAGACGTGTGTAGATCGAGGATTGGGATTAGGTCGTGGTTGACCTTGATTTCCCAACCAAAATTAGGATGTTGTCGCCACCCAGGATTATATGTGTTCTTTGTAAGGATTACTTGGGTAATTTTTGCCTTGATTCCCAACGTAATTAGCATGTTGGTGTGAGGTATTGTGTGTGGGCAATCCCGATGATTATGCAATCCCCCACAAGTTTCACAAGATAAAACATGCGGTGGTGGTGGTTTAGGAGCGCTAGATCGTCGATCTTTTGGGTCAATGCTTTCACTGTGCGGCGAGCGTAACTACCGCATCTCGCATTATACACACCAATCGAATCTGTTAGTTTTACCTCGTATGGATTGCCATTGGTAGCCGTTCATGGCCATTCCCCTCAATCAAATCCTGAGCGGCTTAGGCGTTTTGTTATTAAGAGTTCCCGGCCATTTGCATCGATCATTTGTCTTGTTTGAAAAGTAGCCCATTATAAAATGTTTGGACTTGCATCCAAATAGGTAGGCCATGGTGTGGGCATTTCCGCAACAATTCTTTGAATCTCTCCCAAGTGTCGTACAAGGTCTCGTCATCTTCTTGAGTGAATGAAGAGATTTCATTCCTCAATCGTGCGATTTTGGCGGTGGAAAATATTTCAAAAGGAACTTTTCGCCATGATGTTCCACGTTAATCGTTCCTTTGGCAAAGTATTTAGCCATTGTTTAGCCCGTCCGAAGAGTAAATGGGAATAAGCGTAAGCGGATGGCATCATCAGAGACCCCATTTATTTTGAAGGTATCGCAAATTTCAAGGAAATTCGCGATATGATTATTGGATCTTCGTCCGGTAGGCCGTCGAATTGAACTAATTGTTGCACCATTTGAATGACATTCGGTTTGATTTGAAATTATTGGTCGCAAATGGGCCGGGCCTTACGATACTAGGCGATGTGTCGTCCATAGACGGCTTGGCATAGTCGTACATGGTTCTTTGTTGTTGATCCGCCATATTGGGATCCTTGCCTTCGTTAATATCCTCCTCGTGGTCGTATTAATACTTTCCTCTGTGTTGCTATCGGCGGTGTCGCTTCCAAATTCGGCGACGAGTAGGCATGCACTGCGGTAAATAAAGAGGATAAGTGTAATCCAAGACTTACAAAGATAGATAAAAAAGAAAGACAAATGATGAAATAAAAAAAAATTGATTAAATTAACAAAAATAAGGTGTTCTTAATATTACAATCCCGAAACAACGGCGCCAAAAACTTGATGGCTCAAAAGCTACCTTTAAAACCGTAGGCAAGTGCACCTATCGTTTTATAGTATAGATTATTGAGTACCGAGTGTCATTCCCACGAGGATTGTAAGTACTAATAATTACCGTCTCTTTGTTATTTAATCTAACAATTTTCAGAGTTTTTGTTTGTTTGATAAAGAATCTAAATTATCGAAGTGTAAAAATGAAGTAAAATTTGTAGAATAAGAAATCAAGAGATAGAAGTGTGTTTGAATGTAAATCCCTCTAGAATGTTTTTGTGATTTGACAAGTTAAAAGATTCAACCATAAGCCCTTAAGTAAAAACCAACCTCTTTTAATAAAATCTCATGCTATGTGGACCGTAGAAATTCCCGATTTAAGTTAATCCCTTTCTCAAGCGAAAAACTCCTAATCTCAAGTTGATTAACTGAAATCTCTTTCTAGTTAAAACCCCAAGATTGCATTATAACGATTTATGAATTCCCATATTAGGTTTGACCCTAATCCAGAAGATTTATGTCGTCCTATATCTAGGATTGCATGCAACTCTTTTCACTTATACAATTTCTTTTTCACCATAAATCTTTCGATTACCCGATGAAGAAAAGATATCAAATTAATATACCGGAAATATCTCGAATGAGATAAGCATGATATAAGTGAATCACACAAGACATGAGAATTTTATTAAAAACATACACACCTTAATCACAAATCCATTCTAGAGTTCATTACATTCAAACACTAGGAGTTTTAGCTACACATGCTTTTGACACAAGAATAAATTACACAAGAAGATGTAAACATTGTAGACATGGTGTACTTATCTTTATCAAAATCTCAATTGACTTGATGATGTTGCTCCAAGCCTTCTTCCCCAATGTTGCCTCAAGCTTACTCCTCCAAGACCCCTTGATCCCAATTCTACTTAATGGAATGAATACAATGAATATTTTAGAGTATCTAATGAATTCTTCTCCCAACTTCAACCCTTGGCTTTTATAGGCAACCAATACATTGATAGTACTCTCTTTTGTTAAACAATTGCCTCCATTTTCCTTGTTGGTTGGTGAATTCTTGTATTCAAGTGATGAGGAGGGGACATGGAGACATGTTTGACAAAATAGGGTGTTAAAAGTGTACAAAAGTGGCCAAAATGGGTTGGCTGGTGAGTTTTCCCCAAATTCCGCAAAGAAAAGTTGCAAAAAGAGGTCCCGGACACGCCGTCTTTGCACAAAATTTCTGAAGAAATGCCTGACATGGCCGTGTTGTCCAACACGGCCAGGCCGTGTTGTATGACACGGCCGTGTTGTACGACACGGCCAGGCCGTGTTCGGGGCTGTTTTTTGCAAAAATTTCGAGTTTTTAGCTCCCGGCGGAACACGGCCGTGTTGCCCGACACCCCCTGCCCGTGTTGGACCAAAAAGGCCCCGAAATGACGCGTTTGGCTTGGAATTTCGAGCGTTTTTGCACTTAAACTCCCCCAAGTATGTTTTGACATGAATCCATGGTCCGAAATTCACCAAAATTAGCCCCAAATGGTCAATCTACATCAATAAAAGCACCTCGGAGTAATATGAACTATGTACAATCAAAAATTTATAAAACTAACAATAAAATAACTCGAATTCTACTCAAATATACACATAAAACGTGCATAAAAAGATACTTATCAATAAAATTCTTTTTCTTTTTGAAATTCATCCAGGAGATCTTGGGGTGGTAGAGCACGTAGTCTCAGGTGGGGTGAATCTCTATAAATCGACGTGTGTTGTTTACTTCCCGCACTTCCATTCTTGTCTTTGCTTATTCATTCGAAAAAAGGGGCTAAATTGCGAAAATGGGCATAATCTATTCACCCCCCTCTAGATTATCATAGCCACTTGGACTTATAAGCGGTATCAAAGCCAAACTCTTTGGCAAGCTCGTTCCACATCGCGAGTAAAGAGGAACGATCCATGGCCACGAATGAAGTCTATCTTATCACCGGCACCTCCACCAACAAGCCACCACTATTCGACTCCAACAATTATATATTTTGGAAATAAAGAATGAAGTGCTTCCTACAAAGTTGTGGGTTCGATATTTGGAACGCGGTTATAAATGGAGAATCTATCCCGATGAAAGACGGAACCAAAGTCCTCAAGGAGCTCGATGATGAAGACAAGAAAATATTATCCATAAGTGGTAAAGCTCTAAATATTCTTCATTGTTCACTTACCTCTACGGAATACAGTCATATTCCAGGGATACGATCGGCACATGAAGTGTGGGAAAAATTGGAATCTATCTATGAAGTATGTGCAAATGAAATGAGCTATTCAAAAGCATCTACTTCTCAATTGGATACAATATCAAATCCAACAACATGGGATGAACTTCGTGCAACTTCCGATGATGAAGAAGCGGAGTGTTGGGAAATTTATTGTTTAGATTTTGATGAATGCCATGTAAAACTTAGAATAGGAAGTTGGCACCCCATTTTTTTGTCAGAATGTATTGTAATAAATAAATTTGGTCAAGTGAGTTAAGTCGACTATGACTAAACATGCAAAAAGACAATCAAGATGGAAGGAAGACTCATTGCAAGACAGGTTGAGTATGGCAAAGAAGAGAAGACATGGACTCGATCATTTGAAGGAAGCAGTGAGATGCGGTGAGTAGAGTATCATTCAAGTCACCAAACATAGCCAAGTCTCAAGTCGAAGTGACAGGAGAGTCATCCAATGATTGGAAGCTTACTCTAAGTCACCTGGGGGAAAGCAAGGAAATGCGGTCAAGTCGAGATAATCGAAAGAGATCCGTTGCGACGTAAATCAAGAGAATTACTTAAACAAGTAATATCTCCATGCTACCTTTCTCGAAGTGCCCAGTCCCGAAGCGTGCAAAAGGAATAAACCAATGGGAAGCACTACACCGTGTCGAACTCGAAAAGTCTGAAGAACATTTTATACGAAGAAGCGGCAAATTCAAGGATCGCAACAAGACAAGCCAATGTCCACAAGTGACTTTCAAAAATAAGCCTATCTCTTCAACGGGCGGATTTTTGAAAGATCACTATAAAAGGCTGATGAATGACTCTGAGAGAAGGTTACCTGAACCACAAACATTCAAGAAATTATTTGAACTGTAACCGAAAATATTCTCAAATCATTCAAGATTAATCCTCAAGCCTACATTACGAAGATCATCAATTCAACACTCACTGTGAAGGAAAGATAACTTCTATCGGTTGAAGAGGAAATTATCAAGAATCAAGGGGTCTACATTCCACGTAGGATTGTAGGAAGGTTCAAGGTCGAACCAGTCTCGAGTTTTTGGAGGGCTTAGTGATCAAATCCAAAGAGCTTGAGCAAGTGAGCTGTAGTAGCAAGGCAACTGCCCTGTGAAGAAGTTGAGTCATACGAGAAGCCGGTGAGTGATCAAGGCATCTCGTGACCGAGTCCCAAAGGATCAAGTCATTTGTGTGATCAAGACTTGTATCTCGGATTGCATTACCACTTTGTATATCTTGATCAATACCTAGTGGATTCCTCCAGGAGATTGGAGAAGAGAGGAGTAGAAGAATTACCCCATCTTTGAACCTCTATAAAAATCTTATCGTGTCATTTACATTTCAAAGACTTTAATTCTGCATCTTATTTGTTTAACTCTGGCTTTGATAAATTTGCTATCCACTTGATAATTTCTAAGTACTAAACCAAGCATTAAATCTTTGCTTAACCATTATTAAGGGTGTTAAGTCTTCCAATGAAAACAAACTACGAGTTGAGATAATTCGATCTTAGCAATTTGAGTTATTCCATCACGGCTCGATTGAGTAGTTGAGAGACTAACTCTCTTGATTAACTAAATTGGTTGTCCACCAAGGACACGGTATGTGTAGTATCAACTCGAACTTTAAAAAGGACTAAATCGAAAAAGTTGGTAAGGTTTATTCAACCCCCTTCTAAACCTTACACTCACACCCCTTGGGACCTACAAGTGGTATCGGAGCGGTTTGTTCATTGAGCCTTCATGATCAGTTCTTGAACTAGATCTCCAAATTTTTCAAAGTCTATTTTAGTACTTAAGCTTTCAAAACTTCTTTTATCATTAAAAGTTATCGTCATGGAAGCAAATTTGACATGCATCCCTATGTTCACAATTGAAGAATTTGATGATTGGAAAATTCGTATGCGAGGCTCATTTATCGGCATTACATGATGAGATGTGGATAGTGATAGAGGATGGGCCATTGCAAATCTTAAAAGTGAACACACAGTGTAAGAAGAGTGCGCAATTTGAAGGTGAAGAGGATGTAGCTCCCGGACGGCTATGATTGAAAAACCAAGATTTGAATGGACAAATGATGATGAAAAAGATATAACTTGGACAATGTGGCCAAGGACATTCTTTACAAAACCTTGGACAAAGCCATGTTCAACAAAGTCAAATCATGCAAAACGGCTAAAGAAATGCAGGACAAGCTAACATTGATTTGTGAAGGCTCGGAGCAAATCAAATAAAACAAATTATCGGTGGTTGTACGAGAAATTCGAGAATTTCAAAATGATCTCGGGAGAGAACTTGGATCAACTGGATGCTCGATTCACGAGAAATCACCAACGAGCTATCAAAGACTTGGAAAAGAATATACACGAAGGAAATGTGTATGAAGATCCTAAAAAGTCTTCGGTGAATGGGAAATGAAGGTCATGGCACTAAGACATTCCATGGACCTATCAAAGACATCCAACCATGAACTATTCTCGGACCTCAAAGCCTACGAATTTAAGCCGAGAAGAAAAAGACCAGGAAGAGAGATGAGGTCAAAGAAGTCATTGACCCGGAAGAAATAGCCCTCTTTGGTAAAAAGGTTAAACAAGTTCTTCAATAAGAACTACAAGAGAGGCAAGGGTGAATCCTCCGGAAGACACTCGGCTCCTCCAAGTCAAGAGAAGATAGGCCAACCAAGAGAACAGATCATCAAAAAGCTGAATATCAAAGGGTCGACAATCCAAGAATGGAAAGAGCGATCAAAAGGTTGAATATCTATCTTTTGAATGTAGGCAACCAGGTCACTATGCCATGATTTGTCCATATCCTGTAGTCAACAAATACAGGAATGAAGAAGAAAGAAAGGTCTTGAGAGAAAGAAGACAAGAAAAGAGAAAGGCAATGTTGGATGCAGAGATCTTTGAGACAACCAAGTCAAAAGACATAGGCCGAGTCGAGAGTAGTGAGTGGCGACTACTCAAGTGACTCGAAGAAGAAAAGCCCTAATGTCTGTTTGATGGCCAAGGAACAAGATCAACTGACCAAGAAGATGAGGTACACTCTAACTCATCAAACTCAGATTCTAGTGATAGTGACTGTGACACACACACTTCATCACCCACTGATCTTTATGATTCATTAGGCAAAATGATGAAAGATTTTGAACACATTAAATCCTCACACACACTACTAAATGAGGAAAACAGTCTACTCAAGAGCAAAACTTACGGTGACTAAGGAGTTGAGTACTCTAAGTCAAATAGCCGATGAGAATGAAAGTTTAAAGACCGAAAATGCAAAGTAATTAGCGAGAAATAGCTGCTATAGAAAAGAGGAAAATGACCTCAAAAATGTGATTGCCTCATTTACTAAGGCATCTAAATCATTGGATGATCTTATTATGAGTCAAAGAGAATGTGGAGACAAGACAGGCTTAGGATTTAATTCCACTATGCTATGTCAGGCTCCAAGAGTGATTTTGGAAAAGGGATCTTCAAGCAATGAAGTATCTCAAAAATCCAAAACTCCAAATGGTGCACACACATTTAATCCAAAGCACAATTACAAGCAAACTGGCCTTGGTTATAAAGGAAAAGGAAAACAGCCAGTTGAGTGCGGCTGAAAGGACAGTGAGAAGAAATTGATCGAGTTCCTCGGCAAACTCCAAACAGAAAATACTCAAAAAAAAAACAGAGCTACCAAAAACCCAGGAAAATCAATAAAAGAAACACATATGATGGGAATGGTAGAAAATATCCAAGTCAAGTGATTGGAATAATGTGAACTATCGCAAAAACCTATGGAATATAAGCCCAAATGGCAAAGGCCCGAGAACTCGGCAGAGGCCATTCCAAAGGTATAAGAGCATTCATCAAAGACACATATGCACCTAGGCACTACACTCGAAACATCACAACTACCCAAAGAAGGCATTTGCTAGAACACATATATAGGCATACGGACAAAAGAGACAATTTGTATGAGCTTAGAATCCCCAAGCAATTTGCCAAGATTAATTATGATTATGGCACGATAGATGGCAACCCCTTAGAGTCAAATCATTTGGATATAAGTTGGTTGGATCATCTTACAATTCTAACCCCTCGGGACCGAGACAAGTATGGGTACCTAAAACTTAAATTCTTGATTGCGAGGTTCAAGGAACATTTGTGTGCCAAGGAACCTGGTACATGGATAGTGGCATTCCCGGACACATGATAGGAAACAAGAAAAATCTGTCAAACTTCAAGGAAGTCAAAGGAGCAAAAGTAATATTTGGAGGAAATGAAGCTCCAGGAGAAATATGTTGAAGGAAATCACGGATGTTGCATATGTTGAAGGACTCAACTTCAACTTGCTAAGCATCGACCAACTCGTGACAAGGGTTATAATGTTGGATTTAACATGGGTATATGCCAAATCAAGGATCTTGAATCGAATGAAGTTGTGTTGCAAGGATGCGCAGGAAGAACATGTATGTCATGGATTGGTCAACCGCAACACCCAACACCTGTCTATTAGCAAAAAGCACAAATTTGAATCAAGTTGGTACGTGGCACAAAAAGTGAGTCACCTGAATTTCAAAACGATTAACAAGCTTGCGAAGTAATCTTGTGGAAGGACTTCCAGGACTCGTATTCAAGAGGAGAGTATATGTGACGCATATCGGAAGGAAAACAAATCAAATCATCATTCAAAGAAAAGACCGCCCATCTTCAACAAGAATATTACATCTGCTACATATGGATCTATTTGGTCAGTGGAACCACTAGCATAAGTGGAAAGAAATACACCTTGGTGGTAGTAGATGACTACTCAAGATATACATGGACTATATTCATGTGTAAGAAGAAAGAAACTCTACAGAAACTACCACAGTTGATGAAGAGAATTCAAAATGAGAAGAACCAAACCATTATCAAAATAAGATCAGACAGAGGAACTGAGTTTGTCAATGGAATAATAACTCAGTATTGTATTGAAAATGGTATTGGTCATGAACTATCTGCAGCAAGGACTCCACAATGAGAATGGAGTTGCGAGAAAGAAGGAATATAACTCTCAAAGAAGCGGCAAGGACCATGTTAGTGAAGCAGGGTTACCAAAAAGATTTTGGGCTGAAGCAATAAACACAACATGCTACACTCAAAATAGATGCATGATAAACAGACAGCTGACAAAGACTCCTTATGAGATTTGGACAGGGAGAAAACCTAATGTTGCATATTTTAGAATATTTGGATGTAAATGCTTCATCCATAACAATGGCAAAGATAATCTAAAGGCGTTTGATGCTAAAGGCGATGAAGGTATTTTCTTGGGATACTCAACGAAAGCAAAGCCTACAAGAGTACTCAACAAGAGGACTATGGTTACAGAGGAATCCATTCATGTGGTGTTCGACGAACCAAATGTGAATGGAGAAGACATTGAAGAATCAACCGATAAGCTAAAACAACCAACCATGCGAGAAGAATCCCTATCGAGGTGAAAGCGAATTGTAAACTCGAAGAAGATGAGATAGCTGAATCTCAAAAACAGCGGGAAAATTTGCGGCTAAGGGATTACGAGAGAGTGATCAAAGCAACACAGTACGCAAAGACGATCGAATCCAACTAACTTACTCCAACTTTGATGTAAGATGGCCGAGAGACCATCCACGAACTTGTCATTGGAGATATAAGAGAAGGTGTCAAAATAAGATCGAGAACTCAACAAGAAGCTATGTTCACATGCTTCATCTCACAAATAGAGCCCAAAGATTTGTCACAAGCATTAGATGACACACATTGGATTCAAGCTATGCAAGAAGAATCGAATCAGTTTGAAAGAAATAAAGTATGGGAATTAGTTCAAAGACCCACCCATCAAAATGTTATTGGCACTAAATGGGTGTTCGAAATAAGATGAACGAGGAAGGTTCTATGGTAAGAAACAAAGCAAGAGTAGTAGCCAAAGGATATTGCCAAGAAGAAGGGATAGATTTTGATGAAACATTTGCCCTTGTAGCAAGATTGGAAGCTATAAGGATGTTTCTTGCCTATGCGACTCACAAGAATTTTTCTTGTATATCGAGGATGGATGTAAAAAGCGCATTCCTAAATGGTTTATTGGAAGAAGAAGTGTATGTTGAACAACCTCCAGGATTTGAGCAGAAGATTCTTGGAGATAAAGTATATAAACTCAAGAAAGCTCTGTATGGATTGAAACAGGCACCCAGAGCATGGTATGATACTTTGTCACAATTCCTAAGCGAAAATGGATTCACAAAAGGAAAAGTGGATAGAACACTTTTGAGAATTCAAGACAAGAAAAGTATACTACTTGTTCAAATATATGTGGATGACATCATTTTTGGATCCACAAACAAAGAGTCATGTGTGATAAATTCTCAAACCTCATGCAAGGCAAGTTCGAAATGAGCATGATGGGAGAGCGACATTCTTCCTTGGACTCCAAGTGAAACAAGCGAAGGATGGAACCTTCATAAGTCAAACAAAATACACAGAGATTTAATGAAAAATTTGGTATGGAAGAGAAATCTTTCGTGAAAATACCAATGAATACATCGGTCAAAATGGACGTGGATGCGGATGGCAAGTCAGTAGATCAAACAAGATCTGAGCACTTATTGGATCATTGCTCTATCTCAAGCAAGTAGGCGGACATCACCTTTCTTTGTAGGTGTATGTGCAAGATTTCAATCTGCTCCAAAGAGAGCCATATGACAATGCCTAAGAGAATCTTGAGATACTTGAAAGGAAGCCAAGAAGTTGTCTTATGGTATCCAAAGGAAGGTGGATTCAAGCTAATTGGCTATTCGGACTCGACTATCTTTGGATGCGAGTTGATAGGAAAAGCACCTCATGCACATGTCAAATGCTTGGAAAAAAGTGATTTCTGGTTTAGCAAGAAGCAAAATTCAATAGCCACTTCTACAATTTGAAGCATAATATATAGTTGCGGCAGCTTTTTGTTGTGCCCAAGTCCTATGGATGAGACAAATTGAGAGAGACTATAAAGTTGAGGAAAAGGAAATTCCAATCATGTGTGATAACACAAGTGCAATTGCAATCACTCAAAATCTGTGTTGCACTCAAGAACAAATCATATCGATGTCATGTTGAAAAGAAGGACATTACCTTGGAGTATATTTCAACCGATAAACAATTGGCGACATCTTCACAAAACCATTATGTGAGTCAAGATTTGAAGAACTCAAGCATGAGTTAGGATTAATTGAGTGAGCCGACACTCGGAGAAGAATCAAAGAAAAGAAATGAAACACTAAGTAAATCGGCCAGTATCGGAAGACAATGACTATCCGAGTCGGTGACAATTTGAGTCACTAAGAGAACTGTGAGAAGAAAGAGTTAAATCGGTGAGGAAAAAGCCGAGTCATTTATGAGCAAAGTGACAAAACGCAATCGTTTTTACTAAGCGGGAATGTTTTTAAGAATTACGTCAGCATAATTATGACGTGTACAGGCAAAAGCTGCACACCAAGCTTATGATTGGATATAAATGATGCCGCATTAAATACGAGACATTAAATGCTAAATCGGCGTGCAAAATCTAAGCCGTTGATTTCGATCACATTTCAAAAACCACCCGCACGTCCTTTCATAAACCATACTTAAACTTTCTTTCTTCTCTCTCTCATATTACCAAAACCGTTCATTTCTCTCAGAAGCAAAGGCAAAACTCTCTCAAAACCCTATCTATCTTCAAATCAACTTCTAAGTTTTCTTCGGTGAAATCTGAAAAATGACATCAACCTATGATTTTGTCAAGCTAGGAAAGCAAATCCACACCGGGTCTTTGTGGATTTCGACGGCATGGTGAAACAGGGTCCGACGACACCCTAGTGAAGAAGATTCTTTGAGAAATTGGAAACGTCCTGGGTGAAACCGTTTCGGCGTTGGAGTTCCCAATGACCTATGTGGAGGAGGTCGCACGGTTTCACGTGAACGCCGAGATTCACGATGAGGGGATCAAATCCTCTGTTCACGGAAGGGAGTTCATCATCTCTGCCAAGGATTTGGCAGAACACTGCTCACTACCGGCGGAAGGAGCATCAGAAATCTATGAAGCTGATGTAGACCTGGCTGCTGCTTGGAGGGAAGTAGCCAAGTCCGACTATCCTTGATAAAATAGTCTACACACCCAACAAGAGCCTTTGAAGGAGGACTACCACAAACTGTTGGACATAGTTGCCAAATGCATAGACATCAAATTTGGCAGCTTTGACCAACTGTCAAAAGCAAATTTGATCGTAAATGGCTGCGATCATTGAAGAAAGAAAAATAAACTGGGTTGAGTTTGTCTACAGCAGACTCTGCCAAAATGTAGGGAACAAATCCTTCAAGGAGAATGGTACATTTGGAGGATCCCTGGGATATGGTCTGGTGATCGGTCGACTGATGGAGGTCAAAGGAGTCCCTCTTAGACATGGAAAGGTGTTCCATGTAAACAAGAGGATGTTCGAGATCAAACCTCTCTGGCGCACATAAGAGAGCCTACGCCAAGAGAGCGACATGAGTGAGGGGGAATCGGCTAACCCGAAGATACAACTGTCTCCTCTCCACCAAAGAAGAAGGTTGCCCCTGCAGTGCTAAGAAGATCTGCTGCTCTCCGCAAAGAAAGAAAAACAAACCTGCTCTGCCCCTGCAGCTCGAGTCACCGCCCCGCAAAGCAGTGTCTCCTACCCCCGAAGCGGCGGTCGAGAAGGACTCTCAACTACCTTCTCCGATTGTCAAAAAGAGGAGAATTGATAAGCCAAGACGGCCTTCTCCTCGAAGAAAACACCAAAGACCGGCCCCCACCACCCAAGACTCGGAAGAAACTCTCTCACGAACCAGAAATCCCTCAGTACGAACTAAGAGACGAAGAAGAATCATCAAGCGCTCCGACCTTGAGAAACCGGTGAGTCAGCCACTCACCTGGAGCGGATACCGAGAGGCTGCTGGAGAAGTAGAGTCTCCGGATATTATAGATGAAAATGCTAAGTCTCTTTGAAGGCGATCATCGAGGCAAATCAAGACACAACGTAGTTCGCACAATTTGAGACACAAGAAAGAGGCGATAGAGATGATAGTGATGTGATGATCCTATCCCCACCTTATCCGGACATCCAAAATCGTCTGCGAGTGGAGGAAGTGGAAGTTGAGTCGATCCAGGGAACAGTTCCAACGGCTTTGAATTTATAGAAGAGGAAGAGGAAGCTGCGAACTTTCTTGGGGATCTTTGTGATCTCGGATTCAAAGGATGAAGAAAATCGAGATATATCTTGCAGATCTTCAAGGACAAAGAGAAGGAAAGACAGGCAGAGGAAGCCGAGGCACGTGAGAAGGCCAACATACGCCCTATCATCGGCACCCAGAACACACACATCATCTCCTTGAAGGTGTCTTCCTACTCAATGAATTGCGGGCTTTTAAATTGGTTCTTGGCCAAGCTCAACTTCCAGGCCCTCCAAATTTCAAGCCTCTCATGTTTGTTTGGATATGCAAGAGATATCGCAAGATCATCATCATCCTCCTGCATGGGCTCAATAGGAGCCCTCTTCTCCTCAGCTGCTCTGGCATCCGTCTGAGGGAATCGCACAACTAACTCCTCTCCATGGTCGGTTGTCCCAACTTTCGTTTCTTCAGTTGTCTCCCTGACAATTGTCTCAGCTAAACTCTGATATGTATCAATAGTAGTTTCTTCCATCATCTGTTGTTCGCCAACAATAGTCTCCTTTTCTTCAGTGGTCTCCAAACCACTCTTTTGATTGGAACTTTGCTACTCTTCACCAGCATCTTCCATTTCAACACACATGCCAGACTCAGCTGCCTTGGCTAAAGCGGATTGCTTCACCAATCACCTTCCTTTTGTCCGAACTAGAAGAACCCTTCCTCTTCTTGTTCCCCTTCTTTGGCAATGGGCTCTGCCAGTTTTATCTTCTTTACTGCAGCTGGCTTCCGCGGCACAACTGAGCATTTTTTCTTCACGATAGGAGAAGATGCAGGGGATTCCATGGATATAGGGGTAGGTGCCAACTTTGCTGCAGGGGCCTTCTTCGTTTTCTGCACAGGCTTAGGAGATGGAACCTTAGCAGTTGCAGTTGTGTCCTCTGGGATAGGGTTAGCTAACTCCCCTTCACTCGTATCAGCTTTTCTTGCATGTGCTTGCCGCTGGGCAGCTGATAGGTTGGCCTTAAACATCTTCTTGTTTACGTGTAAGGGTTTCTCATTCCTGAGTGGAATACCTTGCACCTCTATAAAGTGGCCTATCACCAGACTGTATCCTAGCGAGCTCTCGAAGAATCCAATATCATTGATGTTCTTGTTAATCACATTCTGGCATAATTTGGCAAAGATGAACTCCGCCCAGTTCACCTACATCTCTTCTATTATAGCAGCCATCACTGTCAGCTTAGTGCTTGATAGCTGATTAAAACAACCAAACTTCATGTCGATGCACTTGGCTACCACGTCCATGAGTTTGTGGTAGTCCTCCTGGATTAGAGAGTTCTTGGCTGTATGGATAGCCTTCTTTAGCTTGTAGACTTTATCTCCAATAGTTCTGCTCAAAACCTAGAGGTTTCTCCATATAGACTTCTTCTTACAAAGATCCATTAAAAAAAAAAGCACTCTTCACTTCCATTTGATAAACATTGAAGTTCTTGTGTGCAGCATAACCTAGAAACATCCTAACATCCTAATTGCTTCTAATCTTGCAACATGAGCAAAAGTTTCACAAAATCTATACCTTCCTCTTGGCAATACCCTTTGGCTACCAATCTTGCTTTCTTTCTTATTACAGATCCCTCTTCATTCATCTTGTTTCTAAATACCCACTTAGTACCAATAACATTTTGGTGGGTAGGCCTTTAAACTAATTCCCGAACCTTGTTTCTCTCAAATTGATTCAACTCTACCTGCATAGCTAGAATCCAATGTGTGTCATCCAATGCTTTTGACACATCTTTAAGCTCTATCTTGGAAATGAAACAAGTGAACATAGATTCATGTTGAGTTCTGGATCTATTTCCTACTCCATCTCTTACATCTCCAATGATAAGCTCTGGAGGATGGTCTCGCAGCCATCTCACATCTGGTTGGAGTAAGTCTGCTGGGTACAATCGTCTTGCAGCTAAGTTGTCTTGAGCAGCTTCCTCATCATTATTCAGCTATAGACCTTCCAATTATCTTTGAGATTCAGCTATCTCATCTTCATGAGGGTTGAGTCCTATTATATTCGCCTCAACATAAGGACTCTTCTCCATTGACATTAGGTTCATCAAAAAACACATGGATAGACTCTTACGTGACCATAGTCCTTTTGTTCAACACTCTATTAGATTTACTCTCGGTGAGTATCCCAAAAAGATACCTTCATTAGCTTTTGCATCAAAAGATTTCAAGTTGTCCTTGTCATTATTGTGAATGAAGCACTTACATCCAAAGATATGAATGTAGCAGGTGGTATTAATGGATTTATCCCAAATCTCTTAGGCAATCCAACTTCAGCTAACATGGTCCTCGCAACTTCCTTGAGAGTTAGGTTCTTTCTTTCAGCCACTCCATTCTGCCGTAGAGTTCTTGCAGCTAATAACTCATGAGCATTACCATTTTCTATGTAATACTGAGTTATAATTCCATTGACAAACTCAGTTTCTCTATCAGACCTTATCTTTATAATGGTTTGGCTCTTCTCATTTTAAACTCTTCTCATCAGCTAAGGGAGCTTCTGCAAGGTTTCCTTTCTTTTTACACATAATGATTGTCCATGTGTATCTTGAATAATCATCCACCACCCCTAAGGTGTATTTCTTTCCACCAATGCTAGCTGGTTCAACAGGGCCAAACAAAATGATTTCCCATTTGGCATGCATAAAAAATGATTTCTTTCTTGTACACTAAGTCAGGAAATTCCTCCACAAGATGACTCCTTGCAAGCTTGTTTATTGTCTTGAAATTCAAGTGACTCAACTTCTTGTGCCACAACCAACTTGATTCGGTTGTACGCTTTGCTAGCAGACACGTGTTTGGTGTAGCAGTTTACCAATCCACTACATACATGTATTTCTGCATTGATCCTTATAGAACAATCTCATTTGACTCAACATCCTTGATTTGGCAAACACCTATGTTGAATCCCACATTATAGCCCTTGTCACAGAGTTGTTTGATTCTCAGCAGATTGAAGTTGAGGCCTTTAACATATGCTACATCTGTGATCTCTAGTCCATTCTTACTGATGGATCCAGTGCTTTTGATCTACCCTGGAGCTTCATTTCATCCAAATAAGACTTTAACACCCTTGATTTCCTTGAACTTTGAAAGATTTTTCTTGTTGCCTTTCATATGTCCGGAATAGTCACTATCCATGTACCAGGTTCCTTGGCACTCAACTATTCATTGAACCTGCACTCAAGGAAATTAGTTTTTAGGTACCCATAATTGCCTAGGTATTGAGAGGTTAGCACTATAAGGTGATCCAACCAACCTACAACCAAATGAACTAAATATAAAAGGTTGCCACCTATCAGTTCCATAATCATAATGAACATTTGCAAATTGCTTAGAGGTTTTAGGCTGATACAACTGTATCTTTTGTCTGTATGCATGTGTGTGTGTGTGTTTGAGCATTTGCTTTCTTGGGGTAATAGTGGAACTTTTGTGCATATTGGGCTTTGTGCTTGGGTGCATATGTGTGCTGATTATAGCTATTTCGCCTTGGGAATGACCTATGTTGAGTCTCAGGTCTTTGCCACTTTGGTTTTTATCCTTATGGTCTTGGATGATATCTCATTTGATTATTTCAATCAGCCTGGCTGGGGTAGTTTCTATCTATCCCATCATATGATTTTCTTTGTTAATACCCTTGGGGCTTTTGGTAGCTCTGTTTCGATTTTTACAGAGTATTTCTGTTTTGAAGTCTGCTGATTGATGTTTCTAAATTTTGTTTCAGGTGTTTACTCAGTATACGCTGCTGGTTTTTTGCCTTTTCCCTTGTATCCAAGGTCAACATGGTTTTAATTGTGTTTTTGAGTGGGTGTAGGTGTAACATATGGTGTTTTGGATTTTTGGACTGCCTCAATGCTTGAGGATCCTTTCTCCATAACCACTCATAGGACTTGGGCATGCACAAAGGATTATAAGACGTCTCCACTTTCTTTCTGAATCATTATAAGTTCATCCAATGATTTAGATACCTTAGTAAATGATGCAATCAGATTTTTAAGATCCTTTTCCTTTTTTTTCTCGGCTAAATGCCTAAGCTTGGATCTTGGCGATTTCAGCCTTCAACTTTGTATTCACATCAGCTATGTGACTTAGAGTACTCAGCTCATTCGTCAGCTGTGAGTTTTGGCATTTGAGATGGTTGTTTTCCCAGTTAGGAGTGTGTGTGAGGTTTTTATGTGCTCAAAATCTTTCATCATATTGCCAATAGAATCATAAAGATATGTGGGTGATGAAGTGTTTATCACAATCACTAGAATCTGAATGAGATGAGTTAGAGTGTACCTCATCTTCTTGATCTGGAGTCTTGTTCTTTGCACTTAGTTGTGTCAACAATCTCCGCAGCCAACATAGCTTTCTTCTTATCTTGTCTTCTTTCTCTGAAGACCTTTCTTTATTCTTCATTCATGTACTTGTTGACTAGTGGGTAAGGACAGTCAACAACAAAGTGTCCTGGTTGTCTGCAATTCCAACACAGGTTTTCAACTCTTTTAGGTGGCATATCCTCCCTTGCTTTTGAAGGTGTTGAGTGTCTCATGTATGATTCACCCTTGTTTTTCTTGTAGTTCTTTTTGAAGAACTTCTTGAATCTTTTCACCATCAGGGAAATATCCTCCTGGTCTATGGCCTCCTTGGATTCAGCTCTTTTTGCTTCACCAGCCATGAATGCAGCTGTCTTGGGTACATATATCTCTTCTTGTTCTTTCCTTCTCGGCTCAAACCGTGAAGCCCTCGATTGTTATTCAATAATGTATTTGTTTCACGTATCGTCCTTGTATTCTTTTGACTATTTTACCGCGTCACTTTGACGGGTGAATATTAATGATAAATATATTTCGCATTTAATTTCTTTTCTTTTTATTTGTTACTTGTGATCATAAGCATCTATTACTTCTACTTCGCATTAATGGTCACTCGATCGATCATCATTATTAATATTTGTGTACTCATTAGTCACCTTAGAATTTTGGAGACTATTTATTTTAGAGATTTATACCTTATAGAATTAAGAATTCGATTTAGATTAAGTGATCATGAGACTTATAAGTGATCAAGGAAATCACTAATTATTTTGGAGATTGATATTATTCACCTATTATCATCAATTTTGGGACATAAAAACAAAATATGTAAATGCCACAAATACCCTTAAGGGACGGCCATGATAGGTATTTTTAGTGTAGAAATATCTCCCAACTCTTGTACACATACACCTTGTGTATTCATCTTGTGTATTAATACACCATTGATTCAAATCTTATACACAATACCTTATACACCAATTCTTTATTATAAACTTACCCAACATGTTGGAGGCTTCCCAACATTCCATGCCAACATCCTCCTCAATCCCTTCAATTTCATCCTCCCATGCAAGACCATACTTTGACCAAGGCCTTTGTCCCCATGCTAGAGACAAGTTGGAAGACATAGAATTTGATCAAAAAATTTGTCTCCTCCCCCTCTCCATCTCAATTTTCATCCATAACACATTGAGGATCAAAAACATTTGATCAAAATATCATTTTCATCCAACACATTCATAATTCAAGCATTTTCTCCAACTTCTCTCTAAAATCTCCTACATCTCTCTAAGTATATCTTCATCCACTCCTTCATATCTTCAAGAACACTTCTTCATATCTTCAAATATTCAAACACCATATCTTCAAATCTTCAAAATCATTCCTTCACATCTTCAAATCTTCAAACACCATATCTTCAAATCTTCAAACACCATTCATTCACATCTTCAAACCTTCAAACAACATATCTTCATATCTTCAAATCTTCAAACACAATTCCTTCACATCTTCAAACATCCTTCACAACTTCAAGAACATCTACTTAATATCATCAAACACTTCTTCTTTCTTCAAACAACTAAACAAAAACAAACATTCTTCCTACTTAAATCATAAAATTCGAACCATCACTACAAGGTAAGGAAAATGTCTTTTCAACCCATTTTTGATATCACCTAACTCATCTCTTTCACCTTCTAATTTAAGTTTGATTTTTGATTTTGAGGTATACCTTGAAAACCTTTGAAGTTATTAAGAGACTTGTCATCTTGAAGAAAATTGTGAAGAAGTTGGACTATAAGGTAAGAAATGGAATTTTTGGTACCTTTTCTTCTTCTCTTTTTATTTTCCAAACTTTGACACTGCATTTTCATTTTTGGAGTTTTAGGGGCTGACTTTGGAGGTTAACATTAAGGGTGACCAAAATCTTGCACTTGGAAGCCATTACTAGTCACACTTTATTCACTACACAAGGTAAGTGTAGTAATTCCAATTTTCTCACTATCTTCTTCTCCCCTTAAATTTGAACCACATTCTTATAACTCCTATATTTTTTGATATTCCTTGACGTAGGGGCTGACCTAAGTCACTCCTTCATCGAGAGAGATTTATTTTATTTTTTCCCAACAAACCGAACTTTAATGTGGGTGAAAAAATCCTTTCAACTCCTAGGTGTTTTAATTCATAAAAATGCATGTAGTATTTTGTTATTTAGCATTTGAGATATATATTATGTATTGCATGCTATTTTCTTGTATCAAGTTAGAAAATTTCTCAAGTGTTGCTCAAAATGCGATTTATCGAAAATTAGGACATACATGTACACTTTATTGTCATATTTGATAAATTCTTGTATGAGATGGTTATGTATGTATATGACTCTTGAAATATATGTTTTCTATGACATATAACCTGGAAAAGTCGAGCATAATTGATTAAAATTCGATTTTGTACTTAAAATGCAAAAATGGAAAGTTGGTGGACTTAATTGCAAGAAAATAAAACTTAAGGGACCCCTCTGTAATTTTCGACTTTTGGGACTGAACTCAGGTTCAAAAATTATGTTTTGACATTTTAATAAAGTCTTAAGAGTTTTTAGATAAATAAAATCAACCCTTAAAAGCCCAAGGACTAGATTGTGAAATTTTAGAAGTTTAGGGGCTATTTTGCAAATTTCGAAACTGTACCAGACCCAAATTTTAAAATTTGAAATTTTAACTCTTAAGGGACTGGAATTAACATATTTTAGGTATATTCCAAAAATCCAAGTGTTTAGAGCTTGGAAAGTAATTTTATAAAACTTGAGGGACCAAATTGTAAAATATTAAAATGGAGGACCCAAATGAAATTTCCATGACTTATGCAGTCCATGCACCTGGAAATGCTAATTTAACTATAACATAATGATATATTGGACCCATGGTTCAAGTTTCATAACAATCGGACCCCTTCAAAGCCTTAAAGGCAACTATTTCAAAATGGGACAAAAATGAAATTTTCAAACGTTAAGGGACCTATACTTATTTTCTTTTAAAACTGCTTTTGTCCCAATATCCCACTGACAGTAGAGACATTTTTCAACTGGAATCACATTAAAATCCCTTCCGGTTTGTGAGTTCCAAGTATTTTAAACTTAGGGCCCGAAATGACAATTTTAACAAATTTGGGGCCAATGTGAGAATTTTATAAAGACTCGACCTATAAACTTTAAAAACCTGAATCTCTGAATAATTTGGAGAATTTAGGAACTGACCTCATAATATTTCAAGGTCGGGACATTTATTTATTAAATTTTTAACCCAAAAGAATTGGTTTTTTACAAAACGGGGCTAATTGTAAATTTTCTTTTTTATCAAGGACCTAACTCAAATTATTTTCCTTTACTAAAACAGCCCTGGACCCTCTGACTTCAAATCTTAATTAAAATGTTTTATTTTCTCAAAAACCCTTGACCTTTCGGACCGCCTTGACCGACTAATGCCCGATCGTGGGGCGACTTCCCGTCTTGCGATTTGAATCTATAACGGGACTTATGTTCCACCTAATCTTTCAAAATATCGAAGATTGCTTATCCTCCCGATAATTATCTTCATCCCAATAACTCCACCAATGCCATAACTACCTTGCGCAAATTTTGAAAAACTTTCCTAAAACGCTTCCTGAATCAATTATACTCGATTGCCTGGTTGACTACCCGAACGTGTATTTACTTTCTGCCTGGAGTCAACTTGGTGTGTCGAGCTCACGGTCGGAATGGATACGTAGGGGATGGAACCGGCAGCTCTGATTCGCTATTCCACTCTTTGGCCCCATCGCCCTAATCCCGCAACTAAGGGACGGAGTTTGTCCGAGGAAGCGGGTCGTAGTACTTGAGGTATAATCATGATTATGACAAATCCGAGCCTTGCTAGCTCCATGTGGATTTTGTCTTTGCCTATGGAGCGATAAGGTGACAGTCTTGGACCATCTTGCTCGGGAGTTACAAGGAAGAAACGAAGGAATCGTTTGCCCCGATCCACACGATTCGAGTTAATCGGACCCGTTTGGTTGGCGCTACAAACCGTGACGCAATCGCTACTTGTATCGCATAGGTTGGCTCTACAAACCGTGACGCAACCGCTACTTGTCTTGCATAGGATTGGCGTTACAAATCCATACGCAATCCTCCCGTTTGCTTGGACCATAGTGCTGCTTGACCATGAACTATTTTCTTAACTATATAAGTATATTACTTAAATATATTTATCACGACGATTGTGGACCGTGTGGGAAATCATGCATCATCTCTCACGCGTTTTCATACAACTAAATTTCTCACATTAACCATATATATATCGCCACACTTGCACACGATCACCCCAACCACCGAGATTTTGTCTCACTCCTCCTGTTTTCTAACTTAGGAAGAAGACTTTGTCGAAGAAAAGTTTGAACCCGCCTTGGATTGAATTCGCGTGCTCCGTCGTTGGACTTACTTCCTATCGTTATCTATGTTCTTTGGGACTGTTTTCCTTTTTTTCTTGTTGTTGGACTCTTTTATTTTCTTTGCATTCGGATGTAATTTAAGGGCGTAGAAACTTTTGACACTTAAGCCGTGGTGATAAGATGTGTACTTTATTTCCTAGTTCGAATCGTAAGTTATTTGGTTGTTGGGATGTACTTGTAATCGTCTTTGTACTTGTAAGTTTTCCGCCGCTTTAGACCTTGTTTCATTTAAGATTGTTGTATCATTTTTCTAGAATATTAGGTTCATTTGTTTTCGTGATTGATAGCCATCGCGTCGCGTTTGGGGCGTGATTATGGTATCGAGCTCGGCTAGTAAGATGGAAACTTACACCAAGCTAACCAGGATAGGACCCTGTTTTGTGTTGGGTAGTACCGCGACGACCAATTAAGTGTGAAATCGATTTTAATAATGGCATAGAACCGTATTATTGATGTTTATGTTAAGTCAGAATTTATTCTTGGAGAATCCATAGTCATACTTAATTTGACTTAGTTGACTCTTGACTGACTTTCCTTAGTCATTCTTTTCTTTTTCTTCCTTATCTTTTCCTTACATTCGTCTAATCCGCCTTAGTTTTGTTTGACCAGGATAGGTTCCTCTGCCTTGGATTGGGTACCACTACTAGGTGACCTAAGTTGAATCTTGGATGAATATTTGAACTCTTTTGGGCTGTTATAGTGTTAAAATATCCGGATATTCCTCTATTTGGACGTTAGGTGATTTAGAAAATCTGTGATTTAGAGATTATAATGCCTGATATGGTGAGACTCGAAGAAAATGAGGATATCTCTTGAGAAGTATATGATTTGGATGTGATATATTATGGGATCTAGACACCTAATGATATTACTTTGGGAAAATGATAGTAGGGGAATCACTAAGTATATTGATCAATGATAATACCCTTGTGTTATTCATTCTCAAGTACTGAGAAGTTTAAGTAAGGGAATTTGACTTGTGGTTTAGGTATCACGGATAAGATACATTAAGGATGTGACTATTATATGATCTCGACTAGATGTTACCACTAAATATCCCCTCCCGAGGATAGACGAACTATTTGATCAACTCCAAGGAGCGATGGTGTACTTCAAGTTTGATTTACAACAAGGATATTATCAATGAAGATCCGTGAAAAGACATTTCCAAAACGGCATTTCGGACGGATATGGACACTACAAGTTTGTAGTGATGCCTTTGATCGGACAAACGCACCAGCAAAGCATTTATGGATCCGAGGCATCGAGTTTTTCAACATTATTTGGATCAATTCGTAGTGATATTCATTGATGACATACTCGTATACTCTAAGTCTAGAGAAGAGCATGATTGTCATCGAAAATTGTTTTGGAGACACTACGGGAGCACAAGTTGTATGCCAAATTCGGCAAGTGCGAATTTTGGCTTAGTGAAGTCGCATTCTTAGGACACATAGTATCCGCACTTTGGGATCGCCGTAGATCCTTGAAGGTATGACAATGGTTGAATGGAAACAACCCGAAATCAGAAGCGGAGATCATAAGTTTCTTAGGACTAGTTGGATATTATCGAAGATTTATCCAGGATTTCTCCAAGATAGCCGGACCACTCACTCGGCTAACCTGAAGCAAGTCAAGTTTGAGTGGAAGGACAAGTGTGAGACTAGTTTCCAAGAACTAAAGAAACGACTTACTACGACTCAGTCTTAGCCCTTCCAAAGGGAACGAGAAAAACTTTGTCGTCTACAAGTGATGCATCAAAGGAAGGACTAGGAGCAAGTGCTCATGCGGGAAGGAAAAGTCATTGCTTATGCATCACGAAAACTTAAGCCGTATGAAGACAATTACCCAACGCATGACTTGGAATTGGCAAGGGGATAGTGTTCGCGTTAAAGAAATGGAGACACTATCTATACGGAGCAACATTCACGGTTTACGCATCATAAGAGCCTAAAGTATGTATTCTCTCGAAGGAACTCAATTTGAGGCAACGGAGATGGATGGAGTTAATAGAAGACTATCACTTTGATATTGGTACCATCCGGGGAAGGCTAACGTAGTAGCCGACGCCTTGAGTAGAAAGGCGAAGTTTAGCCGGACTAATGATTCGATAGTGGAAATCATTAGAAGAGTTGAGCACTTGGAATCCGACAAGAACCAATACTCAAATTTCGTGTGCTAACATTTTGGTTAAACCCAACCCTCTTGAATGAGATCAAAACAAAGACAAGAGATAGATGTACAACTTCAAAGACTAAAGAGAAGATACTTAACGGAGAGGGATCGAGAATTCTCGGTACATGAAGATGGGATCATCATTTTGGAATCGAGTTTGTGTCTGCGAGCGACGAACATATTAGGAGCAGAATTTCTAGCAGAGGCACACCGTTCGAAATACACTATACATCCTGGAGGAAACAAGATGTATAAGGACTTGAAACATAATTATTGGTGGGTAAATATGAAGAACGAGGTAGCAGAGTTCGTTGCGAGATGTTTGACTTGTCAATGAATAAAAGCGAGAACACCAACGACCATCCGGTTTTATTGCAACCGTTGAGAATTTCGGAGTGGAAGTGGGAACACATAACGATGGACTTCGTGTGTGATCTACCAAGGACCGGCGAGGTGATGATGCTATATGGGTAGTCGTGAGACCGACTCACGAAATCTGCACACTTCTTACCTATGAAGAAAACTAACGACTTGAGTAAACTTGTGCGATTTATGTCCGAGAGATCATTCGACCGCATGGAGTGCCGGTCGACATAGTGTCGACAGAGACCCGAGATTTGTCTCAGATTTTGGAAATGCTTACACGAGGAATTGGGAACCTCGCTAAGTTTCAAAGACAACAAAGACATCCCCAAACCGATGGCGGTCGAGCGAACGATTCAAACCCTGGAAGACATCTTGCCAAGCATGCACGTTGGATTTCAAGGAAGTTGGGATTCGCACTTACCATTGGCCGAGTTCGCCTATAATACGACTATCGAGGCCACAATTGGGATGGCACCCTATGAAGCCTTGTATGGGCGAAAGTGTAGATCCCCACTACACTAGGAGATTGATGACCAATGGACTCCAAAAGAGAAACGAAAGTCGCCACCGATTCCAAAGGTCGACTTGGTTCGGGGAGGCCATGGAGAAGGTCAAGTTGATCAAGGAACGGATCCGCACGGCTCGAGCCGCCAAAAGAGTTACGCGGACAAGAGGAGAAAGGATTTGGAATTTGAAGTCGGAGATGAAGTATTTCTCGGACTCTTGCCACGAAAGAATTTGATCAAACCAAAGAAAGGAGGCAAATTGAGTCCGAGATATATTGGGCCTTACAAAATTTTGCGAGAGGATAGGAAAATTGGCCTCCGACTAGATTCCGGCACATTATGCGGGAATGCACGATGTGTTGCATGTATCGAGATTGAAAAAGTATCAACCGGATCTCGAGCACATCATCACTCGTGATGCTCATCCTCTAATGGAGAATTTATCTTACACCGATGAACCAATCGTAGAATCATTGACCGGCGGTACATCAATTGCGTAACAAAGAGATTCCAATGGTTAAAGTTGTATGGCGGAACCACGACCGAGACGAAGATGCAACATGGGAAATGGAAGAAGACATGAGGAATCAATATCCAGAGTTGTTCTGAAGAGAATTTGGGGACCAAATTCTTTTAAGGAGGGGAGAATGTGAAGCCCTCGATTTTTATTCAATAATGTATTTGTTTCACGTATCGTCCTTGTATTCTTTTGATTATTTTACGCGTCACTTTGTGGTGAATATTAATGATAAATATATTTCGCATTTAATTTCTTTTCTTTTTATTTGTTACTTGTGATCATAAGCATTTATTACTTCTACTTCGCATTAATGGTCACTCGATCGATCATCATTATTAATATTTGTGTACTCATTAGTCACCTTAGAATTTTGGAGACTATTTATTTTAGAGATTTATACCTTATAGAATTAAGAATTCGATTTAGATTAAGTGATCATGAGACTTATAAGTGATCAAGGAAATCACTAATTATTTTGGAGATTGATATTATTCACCTATTATCATCAATTTTGGGACATAAAAACAAAATATGTAAATGCCACAAATACCCCTTGAGGGACGGCCATGATAGGTATTTTTAGTGTAGAAATATCTCCCAACTCTTGTACACATACACCTTGTGTATCCATCTTGTGTATTAATACACCATTAATTCAAATCTTATACACAATACCTTATACACCAATTCTTTATTATAAACTTACCCAACATGTTGGAGGCTTCCCAACATTCCATGCCAACATCCTCCTCAATCCCTTCAATTTCATCCTCCCATGCAAGACCACACTTTGACCAAGGCGTTTGTCCCCATGCTAGAGACAAGTTGGAAGACAGAGAATTTGATCAAACAATTTGTCTCCTCCCCTCTCCACCTCAATTTTTCGTCCATAACACCTTGAGGATAAAAACATTTGATCAAAATATCATTTTCATCCAACACATTCATAATTCAAGCATTTTCTCCAACTTCTCTCTAAAATCTTCAACATCTCTCTAAGTATATCTTCATCCACTCCTTCATATCTTCAAGAACACTTCTTCATATCTTCAAATCTTCAAACACCATATCTTCAAATCTTCAAACACCATTCCTTCACATCTTCAAATCTTCAAACACCATATCTTCAAATCTTCAAACACCATTCCTTCACATCTTCAAACCTTCAAACAACATATCTTCATATCTTCAAATCTTCAAACACAATTCCTTCACATCTTCAAACATCCTTCACAACTTCAAGAACATCTAATTCATATCATCAAACACTTCTTCTTTCTTCAAACAACTAAACAAAAACAAACATTCTTCCTACTTAAATCATAAAATTCGAACCATCACTACCAAGGTAAGGAAAATGTCTTTTCAACCCATTTTTGATATCACCTAACTCATCTCTTTCACCTTCTAATTTAAGTTTGATTTTTGATTTTGAGGTATACCTAGAAAACCTTTGAAGTTGTTAAGACACTTGTCATCTTGAAGAAAATTGTGAAGAAGTTGGACTATAATATAAGAAATGGAATTTTTGGTACCTTTTCTTCTTCTCTTTTTATTTTCCAAACTTTGACACTCCATTTTCATTTTTAGAGTTTTAGGGGCTGACTTTGGAGGTTAACATTAAGGGTGACCAAAATCTTGCACTTGGAAGCCATTACTAGTCACAATTTATTCACTACACAAGATAAGTGTACTAATTCCAATTTTCTCACTATCTTCTTCTCCCCTTAAATTTTAACCACATTCTTCTAACTCCTATATTTTTTGATATTCCTTTAATTAGGGGCTGACCTAAGTCACTCCTTCATCGAGAGAGATTTAATTTATTTTTTCCCAACAAACCGAACTTTAAGGTGGGTGAAACAATCCTTTCAACTCCTAGGTGTTTTAATTCATAAAAATTCATGTAGTATTTTGTTATTTAGCATTTGAGATATATATTATGTATTGCATGCTATTTTCTTGTATCAAGTTGGAAAAGTTCTCTCAAGTGTTGCTCAAAATGCGATTTATCGAAAATTAGGACATACATGTACATTTTTTTGTCATATTTGATAAATTCTTGTATGAGATGGTTACGTATGTGTATGACTCTTGAAATATATGTTTTGTATGACATATAACCTGGAAAAGTCGAGTATAATTGATTAAAATTCGATTTTGGACTCAAAATGCAAAAAATGGAAAGTTGGTGGACTTAATTGCAAGAAAATAAAACTTAAGGGACCCCTCTATAATTTTCGAATTTTGGGACTGAAATCAGATTCAAAAATTATGTTTTGACATTTTAATAAAGTCTTAAGAGTTTTTAGATAAATAAAATCAACCCTAAAAAGCCCAAGGACTAGATTGTGAAATTTTAGAAGTTTAGGGGCTATTTTGCAAATTTCGAAACTGTACCAGACCCAAATTTTAAAATTTGAAATTTTAACTCTTAAGGGACTGTAATTAACATATTTTAGGTATATTCCAAAAATCCAAGTGTTTAGAGCTAGGAAGGTAATTTTATAAAACTTGAGGGACCAAATTGTAAAATATTAAAATGGAGGACCCAAATGAAATTTCCAGGACTTATGCAGTCTATGCACCTGGAAATGCTAATTTAACTATAACATAATGATATATTGGACCCAAGGTTCAAGTTTCATAACAATCGGACCCTTAAAAGCCTTAAAGGCAACTATTTCAAAATGGGACAAAAATGAAATTTTCAAAAGTTAAGGGACCTATACTTATTTCCTTTTAAAACTGCTTTTGTCCCAATATCCCACTGACATTAGAGACATTTTTCAACTGGAATCACATTAAAATCCCTTCCGGTTTGTGAGTTCCAAGTATTTTAAACTTAGGGCCCGAAATGACAATTTTAACAAATTTGGGGCCAATGTGAGAATTTTATAAAGACTCGACCTATAAACTTTAAAAACCTGAATCTCTGAACAATTTGGAGAATTTAGGAACTGACCTCATAATTTTTCAAGGTCGGGACATTTATTTATTAAATTTTTAACCCCAAAAGAATTGGTTTTTACAAAACGGGGCTAATTGTAAATTTTCTTTTTTTATCAAGGACCTAACTCAAATTATTTTCCTTTACTAAAACAGCCCTGGACCCTCTGACTTCAATTCTTAATTAAAATATTTTATTTTCTCAAAAACCCCTTGACCTTTCGGACCGCCTTGACCGACTAATGCCCGATCGCGGGGCGACTTCCTCGTCTTGCGATTTGAATCTATAACGGGACTTATGTTCCACCTAATCTTTCAAAATATTGAAGATTGCTTATCCTCCCGATAATTATTTTCATCCCAATAACTCCACCAATGCAATAACTACCTTGCGCAAATTTTCGAAAAACTTTCCTAAAACGCTTCCCCTGAATCAATTATACTCGACTGCCTGGTTGACTACCTGAACGTGTATTTACTTTCCTGTCTGAGTCAACTTGGTGTGTCGAGCTCACAGTCGGAATGGATACGTCGGGGATGGAACCGGGCAGCTCGGCTGCTATTCCACTCTCTGGCCCCATCGTCCTAATCCCGCAACTGAGGGACGGAGTTTGTCCAAGGGAAGCGGGTCGTAGTACTTGAGGTATAATCATGATTATGACAAATCCGAGCCTTGCTAGCTCCACTGTGGATTTTGTCTTTGCCTATGGAGAGATAAGGTGACAGTCTTGGACCATCTTGCTCGGGAGTTACAAGGAAGAACGAAGGAATCATTTGTCGATCCACACGATTGGAGTTAATCGGACCCCGTTTGGTTGGCGCTAAAAATCAGCACGCAACCGCTACTTGTATTGCATAGGTTGGCGCTACAAATCCGTACGCAACCGCTACTTGTCTTGCATAGGATTGGCGTTACAAATCCGTACGCAATCCTCCTGTTTGCTTGGACCATAGTGCCTGCTTGACCATGAACTGTTTTCTTAACTATATAAGTATATTACTTAAATATATTTATCACGACGATTGTGGACCGTGTGTGAAATCATGCATCATCTCTCACGCGTTTTCATACAACTAAATTTCTCGCATTAACCATATATATATCGCCACACTTGCACACGATCACCCCAACCACTGAGATTTCTGTCTCACTCCCTCCTGTTTTCTAACCTTAGAAGAAGACTTTGTCGAAGAAGCTGAACCTGCCTTGGATTGAATTCGTGCGTCTCTGACGTTGGACTTACTTCCTATCGTTATCTATGTTGTTGGACTGTTTTCCTTTATTTTTCTTGTTGTTGGACTCTTTTATTTTCTTTGCATTCTGGACTGTAATTTAAGGGCGTAGAACCCTTTGACACTTAAGCTGGTGATAAGATGTGTACTTTATTTCCTAGTTCTGGACTGTAAGTTATTTGGTTGTTGGGATGTACTTGTAATCGTGCTGTACTTGTAAGTTTTCCGCTGCTTTAGACCTTGTTTCATTTAAGATTGTTGTATCGTTTTTCTAGAATATTAGGTTCATTTATGTTTGATGATTGATAGCCATCGCGTCGCGTTGGGGCGTGACACAAACTCATAGGCTTTAAGGTCGAGAACAATTCATGGTTTGATGTTATGGTAAGATCCATGGAGTGTCTCAAAGTCATAACCTTCACTTCCCATTTAGCTGGGAGAGACCTTAGAATCTTCATACACATTACCTTTTGTGTATATTCTTTTCCTAGAGCTGATAGCTCATTTGTTATCTATGTGAATGTGGAATCTAGCTGATCCAGACTTTCACATGCTATCATTTTAAAATTTTCAAATTTTTGAAGAGCAATAGTTAGCTTGTTTTCCTTAATTTGATCAGACCCTTCACAAATTAAGGTTAGTTTTTTCCAAATCTCTTTGGCCGTTTTAGAAGATTTGACATTCATAAACATGGGCCTATCAAGAGTTTTATAAAGTATATCATTGGCAAAATTGTCCAAGTTATATTCTTTCGGTCTTTATTCGTCCACTCGCAACATGGTTTCTCCACCGTGGCAGGTCTAAGCTCTGCAGGTGCTTCATCTTCTCCTTCAGCAGAAACAACCCTTCTTACAGCTGTATTAACTTTTAAGATTTGTAGAGGCCTATCCTCAATCACGAACCACATCTCATCATGTAGGACTGATAGATGAGCATGCATACATATTTTCCAATCATCAAATTCTTCAAAAGTTAACATTGGAATGCGAGTTAGATTTGTTCCATGATAATAACTTTGCTTTTGAAATGAAGGCTTTAAAAACTTCAAGTGTTGATTCTTTGAAAAGGAATGAGATCTACTTCAGTAACCAGTGCGGAAAGATCAATGAACCAACCGCTTTGACGCCACTTGTGGGTCCCAAAGGGTGATGTGTAAAGTTTAGACGGGGGGTTGAATAAACTTTACCAGTTTTTTGATTTTAGTCTTTTTAAACAATTTTAGAGTTAACTCAAGTCAGCTAAGTCCTTAAGGGACAGCTAGGTTGGCTTATACATCAAAGTTACCCACTCAGCAGACTCGACTGAGTTGTTGATAGTATAACTTAGTTGTTTTCAGCTAACACTTAGAAATGCAGTTGACTTGATTTTTAACAGCGGAAGACTTTCACCATTAGAATTTTTAGTATGTTTTTCAACACTTATTGAAACAAAGTTATTAGCAGTAGACTTAAGTGTGCTGAAAGAATGTAGCCACAAGCAATTTATAGTGGTTCGAGGATTGGGTAATTCCTCTAGTCCGCTCTTCTCCAACCCCTAGAGGAATCCATTAGGTAACTTGATTTGTTTACAAAGTAGTTAACCGTCCGAGTCAGCTTTGATTACACAGTCTACTGCTCCTAGGACTCAACTTCTTCATAAGACGGATGTTCTGCTACTTCAGCTTCCTTCAAACCTTTGGACTGGATCATGTAGCCTCCAACAGGTTTAAAGCCCTGGTTTGATGGAACCTTACTACACCTCCTTCAACCTTGGATAGTAGATCCCTTGTTCTTGAAAAAAAATTGTTCCTCTTCAACTGATGATGTTGTCTTTCCTTCACTAAGTGTGTTGGATCAATTTCCTTTGAGTTTAGGCTTGAGGATTTCTTTGTAAGCTTGAGAGATATATTGCAGGTTATTGCTTGAATGCTTGTGTGCTTGTGTTAAACTTCGTAACCTTCTCTCCAGTGACTCCTCAGCCTTTTATAGTGCACGTTTGAAAATATATTCCATTGAAGAGACAAACACATTTTTCAAACAACAATTCTTAGGTTGTTGGCTTGTCTTGTCTTGCAGCATTGATGAGGACTGTACCTTGAATTTAACACTCTGCAGATTTTTCTTAAACTCTGCAGAATTTCAGGTGCATTCCATTGGTTCCTCGCTTGTTGCACTCATTAAGCAAAACAGCTTTATTGCTGGCAGCCTACACATGTTTATTTTCAGCAAAACTTTGACTTGTCTTGACAATGGATCTTCAGTTTTCTCGAGTCATGTCTGTTGCATACCCCTCTGACATTCAATTCCAATAATTTTGGAATGACTTTCGAGTCAGTCAGCAGACTAAGACAACTTTTCTATCACTTTACTGATCCTTCACTTCACTTCACACAACTGTCACACAGCTAGGTCTTCATCTTCAATATTCAATGGAGTCTTGTAATCTTCAACTTGGCTGACTGCAACTCAGCTCATAAAGCCCTATATATTACAAGTTGAATTACACTTGAATTGGGGTACCAACTTCCTAATCTAAGATTTACATGATATCATCAAAATCTGTACATACATTTTCCCAACATCGAGGATCAAGTTACACAACTAAATACCAATGAGAATGCCAGACTCAGGTGGCACAAATAGCCACAGTAGTAGGTGGCCAAAACCAAAAAGGCAAATTCTTGAGTGACACAGAGGTTAATCCGTGGGAACAGTGCAAAGCCATTCATCTGAGTTGTGCAGAATACGAAGGGCCAAAGATGCCAGTCGAGCAAGAGCAAGAAGTTGAGGATGAATCAGTGGAAATAATGGAGGAATAAGTGGTAGAGGCCAAGCCGGAACCGATTAGAAACCCCAAGGCAGCTACGACTTCATTAATCCCAAGACCAGAGGTGCCAATTCCTTTCCCACAAAGGGTTCAGAAAAAGAAGTTAGATGATCAATTCGCTAAATTTCTTAAAATATTCAAGAAAATACAAATCAACATATCTTTTTCGGATGCCTTGGAACAAATTCCAAACAATGCAATGTTTTTAAAAGATGTTATGGCAAAGAAGAGGAAGATTATGGCATATGACATAGTAAAACTGATAGAGGAGTGCAATGTGATCATTCAAAGGAGGTTACCTTAAAAGCTTAAAGATCCGGGGAGTTTCATGATTCCTTGTGCAATTGGGAGTGCAACCTTTAACAACGCATTATGCGACTTGGGAGTGAGATAAAATTAATGATATTCTTGATATTCCGGATCCATCGAAGAACCTATCCAAAGAGGGTGATAGAGTTTGTTTTGGTAAAGATAGATAAATTCATCTATCATGCAGAATTTATAGTGTTGAATAAAGAAAGAAGAGGTTCGTTGATTTTGGGACGACCATTTTTACCGATGATATGGGTAAAAGCGTGCATTTAAGGGCTTATTTTGGTACATATTTGATACATTTAGGATGTATATTTAATGTATTTTAGTTGGTTTCTTTGTTTGATATCTTGTATATTCTTTGATTTTGATAGGAAATGGAGCTAAATTGGACAAAAAGTAATAGCACGTTCCAAAGGATATGTCAAGAGACAAAGTAATGTGAATCCAGTCACAAAGGTTCTGGGAAACACCAAATGCAAGCTATCTCGAGTTGTTGAGGACTATGTAATTAAGTTCTTGAGTTCTTGTATTTGTTTATCAGAGATTAGGTGTTGATTTGAGTCATTTGACTGGCCGTTTTGATGTTTTAGAGGCCAAATAAACCTTTAAGGTCGCGTATTACGTTGATATTTTGAGATTGGGACTAGCAGGGTTCAAGTTCGACTTGACGCATGGGCCGGCGCATGGCCCATGTGCCTATACGAATAAAAAATATGATCTTTGACTTGTCGCATGGGCAGGCGCACGACTCGTGTGTCTCTGCGGGTTTCAGCAGATATTGGTTCGTTCAATTTTTGTTTCTTTTTTGATTTTTTTAAGTTGTTTCCTAGTTGGTTTAGTATTGTTTTTGAATCGCCTATATAAGGCAAACACTTGTTTATTTTTTTTCATAAGAACTTTGATATTGAAAATTTAAATTAAGATTTTTCTCTCCAACACTTTGGTTTTTTCGAAGAGCTTCAAAATTGTTCATCTTGTTGCGAATTTCGACTTATCAAACAAACTTCCGCATTTATTTGTGGCGTCTATGCATACCGAGGTTCTTGCTTTTCTAAGCAACAGTTGAAGATCTTGGGTTAACAACGTATTATTGTTTGGGTCGTATGCACGTTCGTTGCTACGGTTCACATCAGTTGGTAATCAGAACCATCTAGCAAGGTTAAATCTATCCTTGGGTTCTTTAATCCTTGTTATATTCCAGATTTTCTTATAAACCCTAGTTCTTCAAGGGTACAAAAAAAAGAGAAATTCGAATTTGCAAAGAAAAATCAGCGGGTAAAGAATCGCAATCCGCGTGCACAAAAAAAAACGAAAATTCAAAAATTCTGGAAAATCAGGATTTACAAACCCTAGTCTTCAAATTTCATCTTATCGAGATCCATTGTTTGCTTGGTGATTGTCTTGGTATGTTGAGTCGTACTTGCAATTTTCTGATTGGTTTATAATCGTAACAAGTGTAGGTACTTTGAAATTGTGAGTTTAGTGATACACGAGTGTGTACACATGAGGGAGTGAATCAACCATTTATGAGGAAAATCGACAACCATTGGATTTAGATATTAAGTTGCATATGGAGGCACTTCAAGCCTCATGAAGAAATTGTTGATAGAGACGTACGGGGATCACAGTGAGGCGCCGAAAATAGAAGAGCCTATTACTAGGGCACGGAGGCCTATCAGGTTCGAACTGGAGGAATGGGCGGATGGGATGGATGATTTTGATTCTGAAAGGGAGCTGTCAGAAAAAAAATTTATTAGATTTTGATGATACCATGTAAAACATAGAATAAGAAGTTGGCACCCCATTTTCCTTGTATATCTATTTGTAATAGATAGGACTGCATGAGCTGAGTTGAAGTCAGATACATTGAAGAATACAAGAGTAAACTGAAGATTGGAGTGAAGACCCAGTTGTGTGTAGTCAAGATGGAAGGTTCAGACTTGACTGAAGAAGAGACCCAGCTGTGGGACATATGAGTAAAGCATGAAGAAGTGTGACAGTCAAGTTAGTTGAGAGCCAAGTCTGCCAGTTGAAAGACAATTGAGTCATTCCTAAAAGGTTGGAACTGACTCAAGTCAAAGGGGTAAAGGCAGGTGTCAAGGCAAGTCGACTGATATTAATTTGTTGCACATAAGTCAAGCATATTACTTAAAATAGTAATACGCCCATGCTGCCATGTCTAAAAGTGCTCATCCTAAAAGCGTGCAAATGGAATACACCAATGGGAAGCATTGAGCTTGTGTCAGGACCTGAAAAGCTGCAGACATCATTTAATACGAGGAAATGTCACCATCACAAGTTTCAGATCAAGAAAAGACAAGTCAACGACCAAGAAGTGTTATTTGAAAATTACCTCTCTATTCCATGGGAAAATTTTCAAATACGCACCATGAAAGGCTGAGGAAGCAAATGAGAAAAGGTGATCATTCGAACAAGCAATTCAAGCAAGCAAAACTGCAATAATTCTCTCAAACTTTCCAAGACATTCTGAAGCCTAAAATTGAAGGAACTCGATCCAACACATTCAGTGAAGGAAAGAATACTTCATCAAGTTGAAGAAGAAACAATTTAAAGAACTAAATAGGTCTACTCTCTATGGGTGAAGGAACTGTAGTAAGGTTCAAGGTCGAACTAGAAGATTTGGGCTCGTTGGAAGGCTATGTGACCAATTCCAAGAATTCAAAGGGAGCTGAAGTAGCAAGGCAGCTGTCTTTTGAAGAAGCTGAGTCCTAAGAGTAGCCAACTATGTGATCAAGGCTGACTCGGACTAATAACTGCTTTGTAACCAGATCTATTACTTAGTGGATTCCTCCAGGAGTCGGAGAAGAGTGAATTAGAGGAATTACCCCATCGTCGAACCATTATAAAATTTGCTTGTGTCATTTTACTTACAACACTTTATTTTCCTGCATATTTTTGATATCTCCTGTTAAGTTAATATTGCTAATCCTAACTGATAATAACATTGCTAAACACATTTGTTAAAAAACAAGTTTAAAACATCAAGTGTGATATGTCTTCCACTGAACAAAACCAAATCAACTGTAAAGTTAAGTGTCAGCTGACCTAGCTGCATTATACTATCAACAGCTCAGTCGAGTCTGTTGAGTGGGTAACTTTGTTGCAGTAAGCCAACCTAGTTGTCCACCATGGACTTAGTTGATTTGAGTTAACTCTGTTAAAATCATTTAAAAGGACTAAATCGAGAATTTGGTAAGGTTTATTCAACCCCATCCCCTTCTAAACCTTACAACTCACCCCTTGGGACCTACAAGTGGTATCGGAGTTGTTAGTTCATTGAGCCTTCCACACTGGTTACTAAACTAGATCTCAATATTTTCAAAAGATATAACACTTGAGTTTTTAAAGCTTTTAATTTCAAAATCAAAGTTATTATAATGGAAGCAAATCTAACTCACATTCCCATGTTTACAGTGGAAGAGTTTGACGATTGAAAACTCACATGCAGGCTCATCTATCAGCTTTGCATGATGAAATGTGGCTAGTGATAGAAGATGGGCCACTGCAAGTCTTAAAGGTCAACACTGCTATAAGAAGAGCACCTCCAGCTGAAGGATTTGATGTTGCAGCAGAGCCCAGACCTACAATGGTTGAAAAACCACGTTGTGAATGGACCAATGAAGATAGAACAAGATACAACATTGATAATGTTGCCAAGGACATCCTCTACAAGACCTTGGACAAGGCTATGTTCAACAAAGTCAAATCATGCAAATCAGCCAAAGAAATCTGGGATAAGCTAACCCTAATTTGTGAAGGATCTAAACAGATTAAAGAGAATAAATTAACTATTGATGTTCAAAAAATTGAAAATTTTAAAATACTTGCAGGTGAGAGTCTGGATCAACTGGATGCCAGATTCATAGAAATTACAAATGAGCTTTCAGCTCTTGGGAAAGAGTACACTCAAAAGAAGATGTGCATGAAGATCCTACGAGCCCTCCTAAGTGGCAAATGAAGGTCATGGCCTTTGAGACATTCCATGGACCTCACCAAAACATCAAATCATGAGTTGTTCTTAGACCTCAAAGCTTATGAGTTTGAGTTGAGAAGAAAAGAGCAAGAGGAAATAACTATGCCCAAGACATCTGCACTAATGAGCCAAATGAAACAATCGACCAGGACGAAATTTCCCTTATGGTAAAAAGGTTCAATAAGTTCTTCAATAAGAACTATAAAAGAAACAAGGGTGAAACCTCCAGAACATACTCAGGATCATCCAAAGCAAGGGAGGACAGGCCACCCAAGAGAACTGAACATCAAAGAGCTGACTATCAGAGAGCTGATAATTAGAGAGCTGACCTGCAGAGAGCTGAAAACCTGTGTTGGAATTGCAGACAACCAGAACACTTTGTTGTTCACTGTTCTTATCCACCAGTCAACAAATACAGAAATGAAGAGGACAGAAGAGACTTCAGAGAAAAAAGACATGAAAATAAGAAAGCCATATTGGATGTTGATATTGTTGAACAAGCCAAGTGCAAAGAACCAACAGACTTGGATAGTAGTGAAGCAGACTACTCCAGTGATACTGAAGAAGAGGCTTTGATCTGCCTCATGGCTAAAGAACAAGATCCAAAAGATCAAGAGGATGAGGTACACTCTAACTCATCTCTTTCTCATTCAAGTGACAGTGACACAAACACTTCCTCACGCACATATCTTTATGATTCAATTGGCAAAATGATGAAAGACTTTGAGCACAATAAAACCTTACACACACTATTAAATGAGGAAAACAACCAGCTTAAATGCCAAAACTCACAGCTGACTAAAGAGCTAAGTACTCTAAGTCACATAGCTGATGAGAATACAAAGCTGAAGGCTGAAAATGCAAAGATCCAAGCAGAGTTAGCTTCTACAAAAAAGAGAGAAAAAAATCTCAAAAATGTGATTGCTTCAATTACAAAGGCATCCAAATTATTGGATGAACTTATAATGAGTCAAAAAGAGTGGAGATAAAACATACATAAGATTCAATTCCTTTGTGCATGCTCAAGCTCCTAGAGTGATTTTGGAAAAAGGATCCTCAAGTAATGAGGGAGTCCAAAAACCTAAAACACCATATGATGCACCAACACTTACACAAAAATGCAATCACAATCATACTGGCCTTGGATAGAAAGAAGCCAGTAGAGTATGCTGAAAGGACAACTGAAATTAAATTCAGAAAAGTCCATCAGCAGACTCCAAACAGAAAATACTCTGTGAAAACTAAATAGAGCTACCAAAAGCCCCAGAGATTCCAACAAAGAAATGCATGTGATGGGAATGGTAGAAACTGTCAAAACCAAGCTGATTGGAACAACCAAGTGAGATATCAGCAAAGACCTATGGGACACAAGCCAAAATGGCAAAGACCTCAACCTCAACAAAGGTCATTCACAGGCACAAAACCTATCAAGCAAAAAAAATTCTCAATTATCCCAAGAAAGCAAATGCTCAAACAAACAACAGGCAACAAAAGAGACAATTATATGATCCTAAAACCCCCCAAGCAATTTGCCAATTATGATTATGAAACTGATAGATGACAACCTTTTAGAGTGAGATCATATGGATATAGGTTGGTTGGAACATCTTATAGCACTACCCCCCAAGGCCCAGGCAAGTATGGGTAACTAAAAATTAATTTCCTTGATTGCAGGTTCCAGGAACAGCTGAGTGCCAAGGAACCTGGTACATGGATAGTGGTTGTTCCAGACATATGACAGGAAACAAGAAATATCTGTCAAAGTTCAAGGAAATCAAAGGTGCAAGAATCATATTTGGAGGAAATGAAGCTCCAGGGGAGATTAAAGGCACATGATCCATAAAGAAAAATGGACTAGAAATCACATGAATGATACTGAATCAAATGAAATTGTACTACAAGGAACAAGGTAGAAAAATGTGTATGTAGTGGATTAGGCAACTGCTACACCAGGCACATGTCTGATACCAAAGAGTATAGCTGAATCAAGTTGGATGTGGCATAAGAAGCCGAGTCACCTAAACTTCAAGAAAATCCACAAGCTTGCAAGGAGTCATCTTGTCGAAGGATTGCCTGACTTAGAATACAAGAAATAAAGCATTTGTGATGCATGCAAGATGGGAAAACAAATCAAGTCATCCTTCAAGGACAAGCCAAGTTCTTCTTCAACAATGATATTACATGTGTTGCATATGGACTTATTTGTGGAAAGAAATACACCTTAGTGGTGGTGAATGATTACTCAAGATATACGAGGACTATTTTCATGTGTAAAAAGAAGAAAACATTGCAGAAATTGCCTCAGCTGATGAGAAGAGTTCAAAATGAGAAGAGTCAAACCATTATACAGATAAGATCTCACAGGGGAACTGAGTTTGTCAGTGGAATTATAACTTAGTATTGTGTTAAAAATGGTATTTCTCATGAGTTGTCAGCTGCAAGAACTCCACAGCAGAATGGGGTAGCTGAAAGAAGGAACAGAACTCTCAAGGAAGCTTCAAAGACAATGTTAGCTGAATGACTGCCTAAGAGATTTTGGGCTGAAGCCATCAATACTACATGCTACACTCAAAATAGATGCATGATAAACAGGCAATTAACTAAGACTCCTTATGAAATTTGGGCAGGGAGAAAGCCAAATGTTGGATATTTCAAGATATTTGGATGTAAGTGCTTCATCCACAACAATGGCAAGGACAATTTGAAAGCTTTTGATGCTAAAGCTGATGAAGGTAACTTTTTAGGGTACTCAGCTGAGAGTAAAGCTTATAGAGTACAAAACAAAAGGACTATGGTCACGGAAGAGTCTATCCATGTGGTATTTGATGAACCAAATGTAAATGGAGAAGACATAGATGAGTCAGCTGAGAAGCATAATCAGCCAACTGTGCAGATGAGTCCCTATGTTGATGCAGATATCAGAGCACTTAACCCTGAAGATGATGAGATAACTGAATCTCAAAGACAGTTGGAAGTTCGGAAACTGAATGACAATGAAGAATTTGTTCAAGACAACTTAGCTACAAGACGGTTGAATCCAATAGACTTACTCCAACCAGATGTGAGATGGCTGAGAGACCATCCACTTGAGTTAATTATTGGAGATGTTAGAGATGGAATAAGAACGAGATCCAGAGCTCTAAATGAAGCAACGTTCACTTGTTTCATTTCCTAGATAGAGCCTAAAGATGTATCTCAAGCATTGGAAGATACACGTTGGATTCAGGCTATACAAACCTTGATGAATCAATTTGAAAGAAACAAAGTATGAGAATTAGTTCAAAGACCTACTCACCAAAATATCATTGGTACTAAGTGGGTATTCAGAAACAAGATGAATGAAGAATGATATGTAGTTAGAAACAAAACAATATTGGTAGCCAAAGGGTATTGCCAAGAGGAAGGAATAGATTTTGATGAAACCTTTGCTCATGTTGCTAGATTGAAAGCAATAAGGATGTTTGTTGCTTATACTGCACATAAGAACTTCACTGTGTATCAAATGGATGTGAAGAGTGCATTTTCTAATGGACTTTTAGAAGAAGTCTATGTTGAACGACCTCCAAGTTTTGAGTAGAAAACTATTGGAGACAAAGTCTACAATAGCTCAAGAAAGCATTGTATGTATTGAAACAAGCAGCAAGAGCATGGTATGATACATTGTCACAATTTCTAATTGACAATGGATTCACCAAAGGAAAAGTTGATAGAACCATCTTCAGAATTCAAGATGGAGAAAGTATACTGCTTGTTCAAATTTATGTGGATGATATCATATTTGGATCCACAAACAAAGAGTTGTGTGATAAGTTCTCAAAACTCATGCAAGGAAAGTTTGAAATGAGCATGATGGGAGACCTGAATTTCTTCTTAGGACTTCAAGTCAAGCAAATGAAGGATGTAACCTTCATAAGTCAAACCAAATGTACAAGAGAGTTAATGAAGAAATTTGGTATGGAAGAAAAATCATTAGTGAAGATTCCTATGAATACTTCAATTAAGATGGATATAGATACAAATGGCAAAGTTGTTGATCAAATTAGATATAGAGCTCTTATTGTATCATTGCTCTATTTAACAGCAAGTAGACCAGACATCACCTTTGTTGTAGCTATATGTGCTAGATTTCAATCTGCACCAAAAGAGAGTCACATGACTGCAACTAAGAGAATCCTAAGGTATTTGAAGGGATGCCAAGAAATTGGCTTATGGTATCCAACGGATGTAGGATTCAAGCTGTTAGGCTACTCAGACTCAGACTATGTTGGATGTAGTGTGGACATGAAGAGTACTTCAGGTACTTGTCAAATCCTTGGAAATAGATTGGTTTCTTGGTTCAACAACAAATAAAATTTAATAGCTACATCCACAGCTGAAGCAGAGTACGTAGTTGCGTGCAGCTATTGCGCCTAAGTTCTATGGATGAGACAATAACTGAGAGATTATGATATCGAAGAAAAAGAAAGAAACACATTGATGCTAGATATCATATCATAAGAGATCATGTTGAAAAGAAAGACATCATTTTGGAATATATCTCAACTGATACGAAGTTAGCTGACATATTCACTAAACCTCTATGTGAATCAAGATTTGAAGAGCTTAAGAAAGAGTTAGGAGACTCAGAAGACTCAATCAGCAGAGACCTAGAAGAGAAAAATGAAAATTAGCAAGTTTCATTTTCCAGCCAAGTGAAACAGCCAAGATGGGAAATCAGTTGTATCGAGTTAGCTGACAACTGAGTGATATTATGTCAAGAGAGAAGTAGAGTTAAGTCACTTTTGGATGATAGTTGAGTTATTTATGAGCTCAGTGACAAAACTCAGTCGTTTTTGGTGAGCAGGAATGTTTTTTGGCATTACGACAGTGTAATAATGATGTCAGTACAAAAGGTGCACACGTTTAGCCTATGATTGGATATAAATGATGTTGCATTTAATGCGAGGAAATTAATGTGATTTCAAAGGTTTAATCTTCAACGTTGATTTTGATCAAACTTTTCAAATTCCAAAAGTCGTCCTCTCACATCCCATAAAAACTAAAACCCATTTTTCTCTCTCTCCTTACAACACTCTTGTCTTCAGCAAGCAAGTTCAAAGTTCTCTATGCAAAGTTTCAAAACCCTAGTTCTTCAAGCAAGATTTTGCAACTATTTCACTGGTTATATTTTTTTTTTTGAGAAAATGGATTCTTCATATGATTTCACCAAAATGTCCGAGAAAATACAATCATAGTCGACTATGGATTTTGATGGTATGCTGAAACAGGGAGCTGATAAGGCCCTGGTTAAAAAAATCATGGATACGTTGGAGAAATCTGGCCTAAAGGGATTTCTCACGATGGAGTACTCGCCTACTTACTCCGAGGAGGTAGCTATGTTTTACGTGAATGCGGAGGTTCACGATGGAGAGATTAGATCATCGGTCCATAGAAAGGACTTCAAAATAGTTGTTGCGGATCTAGCTAAGTACTGTAATCTATATTCAGAAAGGTTGAAGGAGATAACTAAGAAAGATGTCAACTTAGCGCTACCGCTTGGAAGGAAATTCCCATGTCCGAGTCATCTCTAAAAGTCATTTTACACAACCAAGAAGTCCCTGATCAAGGAAGATTATCATAAGTTGATGGATATCGTGTCCAAATGTGTTGACATGAAATTCGACAGCTTTAATCAGCTGTCTCGGACAAGGATGATCATGATGGCTGCGATCATAGAAGAAAATAAGGTCAACAAGGCTAAGTTTGTTTTCATTCGCATCTACCAGAATGAATATCACAAGACCATTACAGATGGTGGTCTATTTGGAGGCTCGTTGGGATATGGCCTGGTGATTGGCCATCTTATGGAGGTGAAGGGGATTGTTCTTTGGCATGGAAAACCTATCCATGCTAATAAGAAGATGTTCAAGACGAATCTGTCTGGCGCTCAGAGGCAAGCGCATGCACGAAGAGTTGACACCAGCGAGGGTGAATCAATTCATCCAGTTCTAGAAGAAAAACTGCAACCACCCCAACTCTTTCTCCTAAGCCGACTCAAAAGAAGAGAGTTGTTGCAGCTAAGAAAGTCCCTGCCCGAGCAGCCAAGTCAACCAAAGCACCTGCCCCTACAGCCGTGCCAAAAGTTGCACCTGTCCATGCAGCTGAGACTGAGAAGGAACCTCTAGTACCTTCTCCAGTTGTGAAGAAGAGGCGCACTGGTGTGCCTAGAAAGAGAGCTACATCTAAGAGGCAGACAACCGAAGAAAAGGCTTTTACATTTGATGAGCTTAAAAATGTGGAGCCAGAAGTCCCTCTGGTTCCAACCAAAAGATGAAGGTGGGTCAAGAAGGCGAGTTGGAGAAGCCAGCTGAGTCCGATACGCAGCCTGCACAAAAAGAGACTACACAAAAAGAGACTGTTGAAACTCAAGAAGAGCAGTAAAAGGAAGTTATTGTTGGTGAAGTTGGCACCACGAAAGTCGATAAGACGCTGATTTGGATCAGCAAATTATTGAAGACCCAGTTGTTCGAGAGTGTAGATGTGGTACATGGAGTCGAAATATAGAGCACAATGAAAAAAGCGATGTTGATCCCCTCGAGACGGATGCTAAAGAACACGAGGAGAAACATGCTCCGCTCGCTCCTATTCGGGAAGAGGTGGATGATGATGTGGTGATGCTATCTCATGTTTATCCTTATATCCAAGAGAGATTGAGGGTATGGAGGAGCTAGAAGCTGAGTTACTCAAGACATCAGTTCCAGAGCCCGGAGTTCATTGAAGAAGAAGAAGAGCTCTTAAGCTTATTGGGTGACATAGCTTCTCGCCGCCCTTTATCCCTATACGTATGACAATTCTCTATCAAAGAAAAGATGAAGAGAAAGAAAGAGCCTAGGAAAAGGCAAAAGCTATTGAAGAAGCAAAGATACCCCACAATTGTCGTTTCTTTGATGTACCAAAATTTGCCATGGACTCGATTGACAGCAGCGACAGTGACAATGATGAGATTGACCCTGTTGTTGAAGCCGAGAAAGCAGAGTTCAGACAAGCTGTCAAAAAGTCAAAGGAGATGCACGAGCAGTAAATACAAAAGGGTCTAGGAGAGAATTCTCATATTTCTCATGTCCTTAATACTATGGATGTGGTGCGAACCATTGCTGCCACCACATCCCTTGTGCACTCAGAAGAAGAAGTACCAGGAAATTGGCGATGAAGCTAAGGATGGTGAAGAAGCGGACACCTTAGCCAAGCCAACTCCTGTAGAAGGTGTTGAGACACCTGCCCAGATGGCTGATCACTCGACAGGAATCACAACCGAGAATCAGGTGTTGAGTAACCCTACTACTCACGACTCAGCTGGTGCGCCAACTGAGGGGGAAACTCTCACCAACACAGTTAGGTCGGAGGATGTTGTGGGAGACCAAAAATCTATGAAGTTTGGATGCGGAGGAGAGAATCAAAATGTTCATCAGAGTGAAGTTAACGACGCTCAAATGGTTTAGATCGCCTCGGTGAGACTTTATCCGGGACCAGAGAAGAGCCGATGATCTTGATGCGATGCTAAGGCACATGATGGAAGTGAGGCCATGGGAGTCAAGAATCCTGGCCCTGAAAGTGTAATCCTAGGAGTTGAGACTCCGACGGATGCCATTATATACCCCAAAGCAGCTCCATCTGCTGAAGGGATAAATGTCCAAGACCCTGCTGCAGTTGAGACTACACACAAGGATGATCAAGGCCCATCAACGGTTGAGACTGTTGAGGGTTAAGAAGGCCTAGAGGAGGTTGAGACTTCCCTAGGTAAGAATGTTGTTGAAAATGAGCCTACTTCTCATATGGAGGCTGCTGAAGAAGATGAAGAAACCAGCGCCCTTCATGATTCCCAAGAGAACATAGACATTGAATTCCTTGAATATGATACCGAAGCTGAGTCCACTCACATTGATACATCTAACAAGGACACAGCTGAGGAGGATGCACAGGCAACTCAGAGCTAAGTCAGTGACAAAACTGCTCCAATGAGATTTATCTTGCTTGATGGGCCACCTCAAATGGCACCATCACACTCCGATCAAGCTCATAAGTCAGCCGAGGAAAAAAAAACTCAAAAAGAAGCCCCAACTAATTCTGATGAAGCTGTTAAGACAGTGAGGTCGATCACTCAAAGATGCTAACATAGTTGCTTAATATATGTCGACAACGCCGAGACAACGAGGCGCGTCGAGATAAAGAAGCTCTAAAAGAAAAGGGAAAGGGTCAACAAGCTCAAGATGTTGAGATACCTATCTTCCTAGTGAATTATTTTGGATTATTTTCCGTTTGAAGCCTAATTCCTTTCGAAGCTAAATTAGTCGGAATAAGACAAACATCGTGCAAGTCCCCACTTTGAAGAATGCGGAACTCTAGATGATACAACTATAGTGCCTATTGGTTTTAACTTCCATGCAAAGTATGGTAGAGGATCGTTCTTTGAGAGACACTGACTTAGGAAAGCCTTTAAAGCCATATGTGCTAAAATAGAGAAGATGGAGCATGAATTAGCATCAATGAACCAAAGGCTAGACAACCGTGATGCCAATATCACCGGAGATATTCGCGGAGTTATCGATAATTCGTGAATGGGTTGGATAGGTCAAAGATATGAGGCGAGAGCAGTCACGACTTTAAGTCATTTGCAAAAATATTGATATGGAGCTCGAGATAACCTCAAGTTCTAGCAGAGGAAAAGGGACCACATATTAAGGATGGATGAGTCACATATGTACGATATGGTGTTGCTCAAGGCTCAAAGACAAAACCGAAATTGCAAGAATGGAGGCCAATGTTTAACAACAGATTAAGGATCTCCGAGGTCATAATTCCAAGGCTCGAGCAGCGATTTACTCAATACCCATGGAAAACATGCATGCGAACAACAAGCTAGATTTTCTCATGAGTGGTATGTTCCCAGGCTTAGCTCGACCCTTGATGATGATGCCAAAAAGGGGGAACATGAAGCCATAAGGGAATTAAAGGAAGGGCAAGGGAGTGATAAGAAGGGAAGCGAAGGGGAAGCAAGCAATGGGGAAGGAAGTTATGTGAAGAAACCCCCGTTGAAAATAATGTTTGCTAAGACCCCACAACAAGGATAAAACAGGTTCAATCCTCAGCAAACTATCGAAGGAGCTAACAATGGAAGAGAAAGTTGAAATGGCAGTCAAGGAGTCGAGAAAGGCCATTGAAGTAGAATTCAAAAAGCTAGCTGAGAAGCACTCCTGGCGCATCAAAGATATCAAAGCAAGATACCTTGGCCCCCTGACTAGATTTCAAGAATTCCCCGAGAAATAAAACCCTAGAGAAATCACGATAAGCGATGTTGAATCGAACCTTGATCACTAGAGGAGTTTCAAACTATAAAAGTGAAGGTTATATTAAGAATATGACTATACGCGCAGCGTGGGACTTGTACAAGGAAAAAGGTTTTGAATTGTGCAAATGAGTGAGAAGCGAAGAGAGTTCAGTAGTCACTCATCGGAAATGCACCAAGACAATACATTCCCGGAGGAGGAGTTGAGTCATTTAGAGAGAGGGAAGGTCCGGAAATGGTGGAAAAGGTAGAGGCACCCCACCACGGCCAAGACCTACAGATCAAGGTTTATTGATCCACACATGAAAGGGATCAATTAATGGGTGACTACGATGCTATAGCTAATCTTGAAGTGGAGCGGAAAAATGAGGAGGCAAGAAAAAGACAGAGAGGCGAGAATGAAAGAGTCAACAAAGAATGGGAGGAGATGCAATGAAGGGATGACCTGTTTGCTAAGTTCGCCTATGAAAGAAAGAAGAAAGATGAAGAAGAAATGAAGAGAAGAAGAGTTGAGGAAGACAGGAGGAGAAGCGAAGATGAAGAGAGAAGAAGGAAGCGGTGAGGCGTTGAAGACGATTGTAACCCCTTAGTGTATTTTACTTAATAATAAATACAAGTTTTTTAAGTTTTTTGTAATACCATCCTTCCTATTTTGCTCGACACGATGTACTCAAAGATCTTATAAGAAGCTACGATACAATGAAATAGATAGTATAGCTTAGATACGATTGTGTAGAGTATACTATGAAAACAACTTTGTAAAGTGCAATTTGTAAAGTACAAGAACGATATGATCAATAAAATTGACATATTCAAAACATATACTCTTTGTTCTTTGCACTAATGTTTGTTGTACTTAATTTCTTAAGTTTTGCATTATCAAAAAGATGGAAATTGTTAGGAAAATTTATTATTAGATTTTGATGATACCATGTAAAACTTAGAATAGGAAGTTGGCACCTCATTTTCCTCGTATATCTATTTGTAATAGATAGGACTGCATGAGTTTAGTTGAAGTCGATTATGTTGAAGAATACAAGAGTTAATCGAAGATTGGAGTGAAGACCCAAGTGTGTGTTGTGTGTGTAGTCAAGATGGAAGGTTAGACTCGGACCGAAGAAGAGACCCAGCTATGGGGGTGAGTAAAGCATGAAGAAGTGAAAGTCAAGTCACTTGAGAGCCAAGTCCGCGATTGTGAGACAATCGAGTCATTTCTAAAAGGTTGGAGTTGACTCAAGTCAAAGGGGTAAAGGTAGTTGTCAAGTCAAGTCGACCGATATTAATCCATTGCATAGAAGTCAATGATATTAGTTAAAATAGTAATACATCTATGTTGCCATGTCTAAAAGTGCTCATCCTAGAAGCGTGCAAATGGAACAAACCAATGGGAAGCACCGAGCTTGTGTCATGACCGAAAAGTCTGCAGACATCATTTAATATGAGAAAATGTCACCATCACAAGTGGCGATCGAGAAGCGACAAGCCAACGACCAAGAAGGGTTATTTGAAAATTACATATCTCTTCAATGGACAAATTTTTAAATACGCACTATAAAAGGCCGAGGAAGCAAATGAAAAAGGTGACCGTTCTAACAAGCAACTCAAGCAAGCAAACCTACAATAATTCTCTCAAGCTTTCTAAAACATTCCTCAAGCCTAAAATCGAAGGAACTCGATCCAACACCTTCATGAAGGAAAGAGTTATGCATCAAGTTGAAGTGCAAACAATTTAAAGAACTAAAGAGGTCTACTCTACAAGGTTGAGGGAGTTGTAGTAAGGTTCAAGGTCGAACCGGAAGATTTGGGCTCGTTGGAAGGTGTGTGAACAATTCTAATAGTTCAAAGGGAGTGAAGAAGAAGCGATTGTCGAGTCCCAGGAACAACTATTTGTGTGATCAAGGCCGATGGGACCGATAAGTACTTTGTAACTAGATTTGTTACTTAGTGGATTCCTCCAGAGTTGGAGAAGAGTGGATTAGAGGAATTACCCCATCCTCGAACCACTATAAAATTTGCTAGTGTCATTTTACTTGCAACACTTTATTTGCCTGCATATTTTTATATTTGCTATTAAGTTAATATTGCTAAACCTAGTTCATAATAACATTGCTAAAAACAAGTGTTAAAAACAAGTTTACAACATCAAGGGTGATAAGTATTCCATTGAACAAAACCAAATCAATGAAAAAGTTAAGTGTTAGCGACCCAACTAAGTTATACTATCAATAGCTCAGTCAAGTCTGTTGAATGGGTAACTTTGTTGTAGTAAGACAACCTAGCTGTCCACCAAGGACTTAGCTGATTTGAGTTAACTCTATTAAAATCATTTAAAAGGACTAAATCGAGAATTTGATAAGGTTTATTCAACCCCCTTTCTAAAATCTTACAACTCACCCCTTAGGACCTACGGGAGCAAAATTACAATCCGGGTAGAGGTCGGTGTGGAAATAGAGGCGATAGAGTACTTGAAGATGGAAATTTCAAGTAACATCAAAATGCAAATTCCATCATTTCGGGGAAAGAGTGATTGACGTCTATTTATATTGGGAGAGGAAAATTGAGAATGTGTTTGAGTGCAAAATTATTCGAACTAAAAAAGGTGAAGTTGACATCAACTGAATTCTCGGACTATGCAAGTATTTGGTGGTATCAATTAATGGTCTCAGGAGGAGGAGAAGCGGCGGCGGCCGTCTCCACATTGGAGGAGAGGAGAAGTTTGATGCGACGCTTATTTGTACCAAATCATTATTACCAGGGCACCTATCAAAGGTTGCGGAGGTTGACACAAGGGTCTAAAAGCGTGGAGTATTACCATGAGGAGATAGAGATGTTGATGGCGAGGGCTAATATAGAGGAGGACAGGAGGTTAAAATGGCAAGATTTATTGTTGGATTGAATACTCCTATAGCGAGATGCCGTCTACTTACATCATTGTGTTGATCTTGAGGAGAATGTGCACATGGCGGTCAAAATTGAGCAAGGCTCAACAGGAGGGGTTTTACGGCAAAATCCCTACACTAGTACCGATGATACTTGGGGTTCGAATACACCTACGATGGATGATGCACGTTTTTCACTACAATCCTAAGTTGTGGAGAGCAAGACACATTTGCAAAAGATACCGAGGATCTTTGAAACATTTGAGGCACACAGAGTGAAGCAAATCTAAGGGAAAAGGTAAAGCTCTTTTAGGAGGAGTGGAAGAAATTCCCGCGTTCCTTGATGAACTTTTTCGAGTATTTTTCTGTTCGTGGCGGAAGTACATTTGAAGATTTAATCACTCTTGAAAGTGCGAAGTACATTGTCAACATTCTGCTGAAGAATTCGAGACTCGGAGGATCAAACTATAGTGTCGTTTGATTTTGATTTCGATGTTGTATGGCCTTAAGAGAATCAAACTTCCGTAAGGCCTTGAAGGCTATCTATGCTAAGATAGAGAACATGGAGAAAGGATTTACAACATTGAACCAACGATTGGCAATCGAGATGCAACAATCTCATGAGACATTCGCGGCATTGTGCTATGAATAAGAGAATGGACAAACACATACTAAAGCGTTCGAGAGTGAGCAAGTCGAGATACTTTTAAGTCACTATTTGCTAAGATAATGATTTGGAGTGCGGAAAATGCAAAATTTCGAAGACATAGAGGGATCATATATTCAAGATAGACCGATCACACAAAACGGACATGGAGTTGCTACAAGCACAACACAAGCAGTCTTCTCAAAGAGAACCTAACATGCAAACGAAGATGATGGTGATGCAAACAAAAATGAAGTTAATGGCTATTAAAATGAAGGCTCTGCGGTAAAAATATATAATTGCACACTCCATAAGCCATGAGAAGATGGACTTGACAAATGCAAAATGAATCTTATCCTCGGGAGTACCCTCTCGGCCAACTCTCCCCTCTTGGTGATGATGCCAAAATGGGGGAAGACAATAGTAAGGGGAAAAAAGGGAATATAATAGGGAAGTGATGTGAAGAAACCCTCATGATGATTATGCTTGCAAAAACCCCACAACTAGGCTTAGTCACCAACTCCCTCGTAAGCCGATTGTCACAAGGCATATCGGTGAAAGAAAGTTGAATTAGGTTTCGGAAAACTCAAGAAGTTATTGTAGCTAATTTTTCCAAGGTGGATGAGTGGAAGCACGACAGATTGAAAGTCTTAAAGTAAAGTGCCCGGTTAGATTACATAAGGACTCTCCGGTGAAGCCCATCGGAGATAGATGTCACGATGCGAGATCGAGCAAGATCCTAAGAGAAATTCCAAACTCTTGCATCGAAAGGATTTTTCAAAGGAATGACTCTACCAGAGGCATGGGACTTGTATTGGGAGAAGGGTTTGAAACTTTGTCAAGCAACCGAGAAGCAGTAGACTTCTAGTAGTATTAATGCAGACTTCAAGGGCACAACCCGTGCAAGACACACCCGAGGAGGAGGAAAGACTACGGACGAGGAAGGGAAAGGATTGGTGAAGGTGGAAGAGGCGGAGGAACTCCACCACCAAGGCCTAAATATGTTCGATATGTCGATCCCCAAAAGAAAAGACTAATATCTTTGGGTCAATTTGGATGAACTAAAAAATAGAGAAGTGAATAGGATGAATGAGGAGGCAAGAAGAAGAAAATATTAGGCTTGATCGAGAATGGAGAGAAAGCGAGAGGAAGACCTAGCTGCAAAAAAAAAAAGAGAAGATGAGGATAGGAACAAAAAAGAGAATCAAGAAGAAGACATAAGGAGAGCGAGAGGAGAAGGCGATAGAAGAAGGAAGCAATAGACGCGTTGAAGATCTGTTGAACCCCTTCATGTTGTATTCTCACTTAAATGTAAATACACATACACTTGTAAGTACCGTATATGCTCGATACAATTGATGCTCACGATACAATTGTTATTTATACATTGTAAAAGCTTTGTAATGTGCAAGAATGATATGTTCAATAAAATGACATATTCAAAACAATCATTCTTTATTTATGCACTATTTACTTTGCTATTTTGTTTAAGTTTGGGCATCATCAAAAAGGGAGAAATTATTGGGAAATTTATGTATAGATTTGGATGATACCATATAAAACTTAGATTAGGAAGTTGGCACCCCAATTCAACCGCAAATCAACTTGTAATCGATAGGACAATGTAATGTTAAAAAAGCGACCAAGTTGAAGAATTGTAGGACTCAATCGAAGATCGAAGAGAAGACCGAGTTGTGTGGCGGTGAGTGAAGTTAAGTGAATGTTGATCAGTAAGTGAAAAAAGCTGTCTCGATTAGGCTTAGTCGATCGATGCAAAGAAAGTCATTCCTAAATCATTTGAATTGATATCTAAGGGTAGTGCGGTGACATGATGAAAGAAAAGCTGAAAAGAGATCCGTTGTCAAGAAAAGTCTAGGTTTTGCTTGAAAATAGGTATGTGTCAGACTGCCTACATTAAAGTTGTTTTTGCTGAAAGAGTACAAAAAGCAAGGAGCCAATGGGATGTGCATGAAATTCCGCAGAGTTTAAGGAAAGGCTGCAGAGCATTAAATTCAAGGTACGATCCATTCTTGTAAGACAAGACAAGCCAACAACCTACTAAGTGCAGTTTGAAAAATACGACTATCTCTTAAACGGATATTTTTCAAATGTGCACTACAAAAGGCTAAGGATCCATCGAGAGAAGGTTACGAATACGAACACAAGAAAGAAAGCAACCGCAAAGAAAAGCAATTACAAATATGAAAAATAATATTTATTTACATGAAAAATACGTTAGTATAAAAATTAATTTTCTATATATAAAAACTATTATGAATATTTGTTTCATATTTTTTTTGTTAAGAATACAATTTCACACAAAAAATATTTTTTCTTACACACACATATATATACATAATGTTGTGTATAGATATATGTAATATATATAATATTTGGGTACATAATTTGAATAACTTTCTTCAATTAAAATAAGTATTTTTAATTAAACTTAATAAACTTAAATATAATATATATATATAATAAGAGACTATTATTAGAATAGTAACTCTTACTTTTCCCTTTATTTTTCCGTTTCTAAAAACTATAATTTTTTTTGCTTTTTGGATTTAACTAATAAAATGAGATTTTATTATATTCTTGGTCAACTTTCATTAAATAAATCACTTTTTAAAGTTATATAAAAGATAGAGTTATATAAGCTTTCCAAATTTGTGTGTGTATTGTATTACTTATTATATTTGTCCTTTTTTTAACTTTAATATTGTTTTTCGTTTTATATCCATTTTTGACGTATAATATATCCAATTAATCATTTGTTTATAAGCTTGATTTGACACCTTTATTACATATATAAAATAAAAGTTTAAACATAATAGATAAAAGAAAATATATGATACATTTACTTATTATTTTGTAATGGGCTTTAAAATTATGCATTTGAGCTCTTGTACATCAATTTGAATATTAATGTATTTTAACTATCTATAATGCATCTATAGTTTATATTTGAGCTTATCTCATTTCTTCATAATTATATAAAGTTGATTAAATTCTATCAAAAAATATTTATTTTAATTGAAGAAAATATCTCAAAATATGTATCCAAATATTATTGAATATGAAATTATATTCATAATAATGTATATAGAAAATTACTTCTTATATTTATTAACATATTTTTCATGTTAAAAGATTTTTAATATTTATCAGTGTATTTTGATATTCAACTTTTAAAGTTGTACATTTTGACTATTAGTAGAGATGTCAATGAGAGTCGGCCCGTCCGAACCTACCCTAGCCCTAAAAGGCCATAGCTCTTAAGGGCTACGACTAAAAACCGTGAAGTCAAATGAACTTAAAAATCTTTCTTTGCCACGGCCCTAGCCCTACAGTCGGGTCGGCCTAGCCAGAGCTGGCCCTATAATTTTTTTTTTTTTTTGTTCTTTTGATAAAGTCATATCCTTCTACATTTAATATTTCTAACCATATCAAATACTAATTGTTAGGAAATTTATTTGTTTGATTTTGATGATACCAAGTAAAACTTAGACTATGAAGTTGGCACCCCATTTTCTTTGTAATTTTGCATTATAATAGATAGGACTGGAAGAGCTGAGTTAAGTCAGGTAAGTCAAGATTACAAGAAGTCAACTACGGATTTGGAATGAAGACTCTGTTGTGTGTCGATTGAATATGGCCAGACGGAAGTCAAGGACTCAACTGAAGGAGAGTAAGTTGAGGAACAACTGTGAGAAGTGTCAGTCAAGTCAACTCAAGAAGCCAAGTCTATCAGTTGAAGTGATAGTTGAGTCAATCCCATGATGGAGCAGACTCAAGTCACCTTGGGTAAAGGCGGCACTCAAGTCAAGACAACTGACTTAGATCCATTGGAATAAATCCGAGAATATTACTCGATATAGTAATATGTCAAGTGCCAGTCTTAAAGTGTTTGGCCCGCAATTGTGCAAAAGGAATGAGCCAATGGGAAACACTGCACTTTGTGTCAGAACCTGCAAGGCTGAAATACCGTTTAATATGAGGAAAGGTCACATCACAAGGGCTGCGAGAACAAGACAAGACAAGCCAACGAACACAAAGTAACATTTGAAATTAGCTTTATCTATTCAAGGGCAAAATTTCAAATGTGCACTATAAAATCTTTGAAGAAGCATTTGAGAAATGGTGACATGAACCTAGCAAGCGCAAGCAATATTCAAGCAATTAACTGCAAATTCTCAAACCATTATCAAGAAATTCCTCAAGCCTAAAACGCAAAGAAACTCGATCAACACAAGCTAGGAAGGAGAGACAACTTCAATAAGTTGAAGAGGAAAACATTTGAAGATCAAGAAGGGTGTACCTTCCAAGTTGAAAGATTGTATAAAGGTTCAAGATCGAACCAAGTTTCAAGTTTGTTGGGCTACGTGATTAAATCCAAGAACTTGAGAAGTGAGATGTAGTAGTAGCGACCACCTCGTGAAGAAGTGAGTCATAAGAGAAGCGGTTTGTGTGATCAAATTTGTCTCCGGACTAATAACCGCTTTGTAAACCGATCTGTTACTTAGTGGATTCCTCCGAGAAGTTGGAGAAGAGTGGACAAGAAGAATTACCTCATCTTCGCACCACTATAAAAATATTTGTGTAAATTTACTTTCAACATTTACTTTCTGCATATCTACTTTATATCATTTGTTAGTTAATATTTGCTATCTCACCGATAATTAACTAAGTACTAAATCAAGTGTTTAAAATAAGCTTTAAACCAAACAAAGGGTGTTAACTCTTCCGCTATTGAAAACCAAAACATCCAAGTTAAGTATTTGGCTTAAGCAAATGAGTTATACTCTCAACGGCTCTAGCGAGTCTGTTGAGTGGGACCTACATGTGGTATCGGAGCGATTGGTTCATTGAGCCTTTTGGTTCTTGAACTAGATCTCTATCTTTTCAAAAGGTTTTAACACTTGTGTTTTTTCAAAGTCTTTCATTTTTAAAGCAAAGTTATTATCATGGAAGCAAATCTAACTCGTATTCCAATGTTTACTGTGGAAGAGTTTGATGACTGGAAAATTGGCATGCAGGCTCATCTATCGGCATTACATGATGAAATGTGGCTAGTGATAGACGATGGGCCATTGCAAATACTCAAAGCCAATACTGTTTGTAAGAAAAGAAAACGCAAATGTGAGGAGAAGAAGAAAGGCTGCTGAGGCAAGACCAAGCCATGGTTGAAAAACCACGCTCGAAATGGACAAACAAAGATAGAAAGAGATATAACCTGGATAATGTGACCAAGGATATACTCTACAAAATGTTGGACAAAGCCATTTTCAACAAAGTCAAATCTTGCAAATCTGCAAAAGAAATTTGGGATAAGTTGACCTTAATTTGTGTAAGATAATAACAAATTAAGGAGAACAAATTAATTATTCTTTGTTTAAAAATTTGAAAACTTTAAAATAATTGCATGTGAAACTCGGATCGAGTTGGATGCAGTTTTGAGATAACAAAAGAGCTTTCGACTCTTGGGAAAAAATATACACGAGAAGGAGATGTGTATGAAGATTTTAAGAGCCCTCAATTTGAATGGTGTTGGGAAATTTATTGTTTATATTTTGATGAATGCCATGTAAAACTTAGACTAGGAAGTTGGCACACCATTTTCTTTGTAATTTGCATTGTAATAGATAAGGTACATGCGAGTGAGTCAAATCGGCTATGCCTAGACATACAAGAAGTCAACTAAAGGCTAATATGAAGACTCATTGTGAAGCGGTGAGTGTGGCAAGGAGGAGAAGTCAAGAACTCGATTGAAGGAGTATCATTGGTTACAATGTGAGAAGTGTCGGTCAAGTCAACTCTAGACAGCCAAGTCAAGTTAAAGTGATGAGATGAGTCTTCCATGATTGGGAGGCGACTCGAAGTCACACAGGGAAGTTAAGGAAGCTGATCAAGTCAAGACAAGAAAAGAGTCCATTGCTGAAGTAAAGAAAGTTACTTAAATAAGTAATACTTCCATCCGCAATATTCTAAAGTGCTCGATCCCGAAGCGTGCAAAAGGAATAAACCAATGGGAAGCACTTTGCACTGTGTCGGCTACGAAAAGTTGAAGGTTCATTTAATACGAGGAAATGTCAACATCAAGGATCGCAACAAGACAAGCCAACGACCACTAGTGTCTTTTGAAAATCACCTATCTCTTCAACGGGCGTGATTTTTGAAAGAGCACTATAAAAAAAGAGGAATCAATTTGAGAAGCGTTACCTTGCATACGAACCACGAACATTCAAGCTAACATTCGAATTGTAAATCGCAAAATATTCTCAAGTTATTCAAGCAAATCCCCAAGACTAAATTACGAAGGAAATCAATCCAACACCAAGTGTGAAGGAAAGACAACTTCAAAGCTGTTGAAGAGGAAACTTTTGAAGAATCAAAAGGGGTCTACATTCCAAAGAGGATTGTAGAAAGGTTCAAGGTCGAACCAGTCTCAAGTTATTGGAGGGCTTTGTGATCAAATCCAAGAAGCTTGAGCAAGTGGTGACGTGCAAGCAAAGCGGCCGCCCGTGAATAAGCCGAGTCGGACGAGAAGCATTTGTGTGACCAAGGCATCTCGGTCGAGTCCCAAAGGATCAAGTGTTTGTGTGATCAAGACTTGTATTTGGACTGTTAACCACTTTGTACTACGATCAATACTTAGTGGATTCCTCCGGGCGTTGGAGAACAGAGGAGTAGAAGAATTACCCCATCTTGAACCTCTATAAAATTTATTGTGTCATTTATATTTCAAAGCATTTCATTTCGCATACTACATTATATTTCTTGATAATTTTCATTCCAATTGGTATTTAACAAAGTGCTAAAATCAAGTGTTACAACAAACTTAAACCAAATTCAAGGGTGTTAAGTTTTTTGAAAATCTTATCACGGACCAAGTTAAGTATAAGACTAAGCGGTGAGTTATTCTATCACGGCTCAATCAGTCTGTTGAGTGGTTAACTCTATTTGGTTAACTAACTTAGCTGTCCATCAAGGACTTATTTGTGAAATTAACTCGAATAATTTTAAAAGGACTAGATTTCGAAAAGTTGGTAAGGTTTATTCAACCCCCTTCTAAACCTTACACTCACACCCCAGGACCTACAAGCGGTATCGAGCGGTTGGTTCATTGAGGCTTCCGCACCAGTTCTTGAACTAGATCTCAATCTTTCAAAGAAGCCTTTAACACTTGTTCTTACAAAAGCCATTTTCAAATCGCAAAGTTAATATCATGGAAGCAAATTTAACACGCATCCCTAAGTTCACCATTGAGGAATTTGATGACTGGAAAAAACGTATGTAGGCTCATCTATCACTTTACATGATGAGATGTGGATAGTGATAGAGGATGGGCACCTGCAAATAATGAAGGTGAAACAATTTGCAAGGAGAGTCATCAAAAAGTAAAGAAAGAAAGAGGAGGTGCTCCTCTAGACCACTATGGTTGATAAACCAAGAGTGAGTGGACAAATGATGAGAAAAAGATACAATCTTGACAATATGGCTAAGGATATACTTTACAAGACTTTGGACAAAGCCATGTTCAACAAAGTCAAATCTTGCAAAAACAGACCAAAGAAATCGGGATAAATTAACCTTAATTTGTAAAGGATCTGAACAAATTAAGGAAAACAAATTATCTGTTGTTGTTCAAAAATTTGAAAACTTCAAAATGCTTGCGGTGAAACAATGGACGGTGGATGCTAGATTTCTTGAAATTACAAACGAGCTCTCGAGAACTTGGGAAAGAATACACACAGAAGGAGATGTGTATGAAGATATTAAAAGCCTCGGTGAGTGGGAAATGAAGACCATGGCTCTAAGGCACTCGATGGACCTATCAAAAACATCCAATCATGAACTATTCTCGGACCTCAAAGCTTATGAGTTTGAGTGAGAAGAAAGGATCAAGAGGAGATAGTTGTACCTAAATCAATTTTGCTCTCATAGTCAAAGAAGGGAAGAGAGTGAGACCAAAGAAGTCATTGACCAGGAGGAAAATGCCTTAATGGTTAAAAGATTCAACAAGTTCTTCAACAAGAACTACAAAAAAAATAAAGGTGAATCCTCCGAAGGCATTCGGCTCCCTAAGTCAAGGAAGATAGGCCACCAAAGAGAGTTGAGTATCAAAAGGTCGAATATCAAAGAGCGACAACCCAAGAAATGAGAGAGCCGATCAAAAGTGAAAACTGTGTTGGAATTGCAGACGGCCCGGGACACTTCACTATTGATGTCCATATCCCGTAGTCAATAAATACAGGAATGAAGAAGAAAGAAGAGACTTCAAAGAAAGAAGACAAGAAAAGAAAAGAGCTATGTTGGTCTTTGAGGCTGGCGATACAACTAAGTCAAAAGAAGCAATGACTGAGAGAGTAGTGAAGTGACTACTCAAGTAACTCGAAGAAGAAGCCTTAATCTGTCTAATGGCTAAAGAACAATATCAACCTGATCAAGAAGATGAGGTACACTCTAACTCATCTCATTGATTCTAGTGATAGTGATTGTGACACACACACTTCATCACCCACTGATCTTTATGATTCATTAGGCAAAATGATGAAAGATTTTGAGCACATTAAATCCTCACACACACTATTAAATGAGGAAAACAGCCAGCTCAAAAGCCAAAACTCACAGCTGACTAAGGAGCTATGTACTCTAAGTCACATAGCTGACGAGAACAAAGAGCTGAAGGCTGAAAAAGCTAAACTAATAGCAGAGATAGTTGCTATAGAAAAGAGAGAAAATGATCTCAAAAATGTGATTGCTTGATCCACACAAAGGCATCTAAATCATTGGATGACCTTATCATGAGCCAACAAGAATGTGGAGACAAGAGGCATATGATTCAATTCATTTGTGCATAGTCAAACTCCTAGAGTGATCTTGGAAAAAGGATCTTCAACTATTGAAGCATCTCAAAAAACCAAGACACGAAATGTTGCACACTCGGTCATTCCAAAGCACAATCACAAACAAACTGGCCTAGGATATAAAGGAAAAGGAAAACAAATGAGTTGACTATCTTTGAGAGAACAAGCGAGAATAAATCTAGCGAGTTCCTCGGCAAACTCCAAATAGGAAGTACTCTGTGAAGAAGAAACAGAGCTACCAAAACCCCAGAAGTTCTATCAAAGGAACAAATATGATGGAAATGGTAGAAACTACCAAGCCAAGTCGATTGGAATAATGTGAAATATCAAAAAGACCTATGGAATACAAGCCTAAATGGCAAAGGCCTAGAACTCAGCAGAGGTCATTCCAAAGGCCAAAGAGCTATTATCATCACACACATACGCACCCAAGCACTACACTCGAAATATCACAATTACCCAAAGAAGGCAATTCCTAAAAAACACACACACGGGCATATAGACAAAAAGAGACAAAGTTGTATGAACCTAAAGCCCCCAAGCAATTTGCCAAAGTAAATTATGATTATGGCACGGATAGATGGCAACCCCTTAGAGTCAAATCATTTGGCTATAGGTTGGTTGGATCATCTTCAAAGACTAACCCCTCAGGACCCGGATAAGTATGGGTACCTAAAAGCGATTTCCTTGATTGCGGGTTCAAGGAACAGTGAGTGCCAAGGAACCTGGTACATGGATAGTGGTTGTTCGGACACATGACAGAAAACAAGAAAAATCTGTCAAGATTCAAGGAAATTAAAGGTGCAAAAGTCATATTTGGAGGAAATGAAGCTCAGGGGAAATAAGAGGCACTTTGGATCCATCAAGAAAAATGGATTAGAAATCACGGATGTTGCATATGTTGAAGGCCTAAATTTCAACTTACTAAGCATTAGCCAACTCGTGACAAGGGCTATAATGTTGGATTCAATATGGGAGTGTGCCAAATCAAATACAACGAATCAAATGAAGTAGTGTTGCAAGGAGCGGACAAAAGAACATGTACGTGGTAGATTGTTCGACCGCCACACCAAGCACTTGTTTGTTAGGCAAAAGTACACCGAATCAAGTTGGTTGTGGCACAAGAAGCTGAGTCACCTGAATTTCAAAACAATTAACAAGCTTGCAAGGAGTAATCTTGTAGAAGAATTTGCCGGACTCGGTATACAAGAAAGAAAGTGTTTGCGATGCATGCGGATGGGAAAGCGAGATCAAATCATCATTCAAGGAGAAGTCAAGCCCATCTTCAACAAGGATATTGTATCTCTTTGCATATGGATCTATTTAGTCCAGTTGAGCCAGCCAGCATAAGTGGGAAGAAATATACTCTAGTAGTGGTGGATGATTATTCAAGATTTACATGGACAATTTTCAAGTGTAAAAAGAAAGAAACTTTGCAGAGGTTACCACAGCTGATGAAAAGAGTTCAAAATGAGAAGAGTCAAACCATTATAAAGATAAGATCTGATAGAGGAACTGAGTTTGTAAATAGAATAATAACTCAAGATCTTGTGTTGAAAATGGTATTACTCACGAATTATCTGCTGGCAAGGACTCCACAGTGAGAATGGAGTTGCAGAAAGAATGAATAGAACTCTCAAAAAAGAAGCAAGGACCATGTTAGTGAAGCGGGGGTTGCCTAAAAGATTTTGGGTGAAGTTTATAAACACCTGCATGCTATACTCAAAATAGATGCATGATAAATAGACAACTAACTAACAAAGACTCCTATGAAATCTGGACATGGAGAAAGCCAAATGTTGCATACTTTAAAATATTTGGATGTAAATGCTTCATCCACAACAATGGGAAGGATAATCCAAAGGCTTTTGATGCTAAAAAGCGATGAAGGTGTCTTCTTGGGATACTCGGTGAAAGCAAAGCCTATAGAGTGTTGAGCAAAAGGACTATGGTCACGAGAAGAGTCTATCCATGTGGTTTTTGATGAATCTAATGTAAATGGAGAAGACATGAAGAGTTAGGCGATAATTTGAATCAACCAACTATGAAGAAAAGTCCTTATGTTGAAGCTTTGAACCTGGAGTAATTAAACAAGGTGAAGATGAGATAGTTGAATCTCAAAGACAATTTGGAAAATCGCAACTAAGTGATGATGAGAGAGCTGCTCAAGATAAACACAGTGCAAGACGACTAAACCCGGTGACTTACTCTAACCTCGATGTGAGATGGCCGAGAGACCATCCACCGAGCTAATCATTGGAAATGTAAGAGATGGTGTAAGAACCAGATCGAGCTCAACAAGAAGCCATGTTCACTTGTTTCATTTCCCAAATAGAGCCAAAAGATGTGTCCCAAGCATTGGATGATGCACATTGGATTCGAGGTTATGCAAGAAGAGTGAATCGGTTTGAAAGAAACAAAGTATGGGAATTGGTTCAAAGACCAACCCATCAAAATGTGATTGGCACAAAATGGGTTTTCAAAACCAAGATGAATGAATAAGGTTATGAGGTAAGAAACAAAGCAAGATTGGTAGCCAAAGGGTATTGCCAAGAGGAAGGAATAGATTTTGATGAAACATTTGCTCTGTTGCAAGATTAGAAGCAATAAGGATGTTTCTTGCCTATGATGCACACAAGAACTTCTTTGTATATGAAATGGATGTGAAGAGTGCATTTTTAAATGGATTTGCTAGAAGAAGAAGTCTATGTTGAACAACCTCCAGGATTTGAGCATAAGACTCTTGGAGATAAGGTATACAAGCTCAAGAAAGCTCTATATGGATTGAAACAGGCACCAAGAGCATGGTGTGATACATTGAGAGAAAATTCCTAACAGATAATGGATTCACCAAAGGCAAAGTGGACAAAACACTCTTCAGAATTCAAGATGGAGAGAGTATACTGCTTGTTCAAATATATGTAGATGACATTATTTTTGGATCCACAAACAAGGAGATGTGTGATAAGTTCTCAAACCTCATGCAAGGTAAATTTGAGATGAGCATGATGGGAGAGCTGACATTCTTTCTCGGACTTCAAGTTAAACAGCTGAAGGATGGAACCTTCATAAGTCAAACAAAATACACCGAGAGATTTAATGAAGAAATTTGGTATGGAAGAAAAGTCTTATGTGAAAATACCAATGAATACATCGGTCAAGATGGATATGGATGCAGATGGCAAGCTTGTGGATCAAACAAGATACAGAGCACTTAATGGATCTCTGCTCTATTTAACAGCAAGCAGGCCAGACATCACCTTTGCAGTAGGTGTATGTGCAAGATTCCAATCTGCTCCAAAAGAAAGTCACATGATTGACTAAGAGAATCTAAGATATTTGAAGGGATGCCGGGGAAGTCGGCTTATGGTATCAAAGGAAGGTGCATTCAAGCTTATTGGTTACTCGGACTACGACTATGTTGGATGTAGAGTTGATAGGAAGAGTACTTTAGGTACATGTCGGATGCTTGGAAACAGATTGGTTTCTGGTTGAAGAAGCAAAATTCAATAGCCACATCCACGGTGGTCGAGTACATAGTCGTGAAGCATTTTTTGTGCCCAAGTCTTATGGATGAGACAACAAGCTGAGAGATTATTATGTTGAAGAAAAAGAAATTCCAATTATGTGTGATAACACAAGTGCAATTGCAATCACTCGAGAATCAGTGTTGCACTCAAGAACAAAGCACATTGATGTCGAGATATCATTTCATAAGAGATCATGTGGAAAAGAAAGACATCACCTTGGAATACATCTCAACCGATAAAGCTGTTAGGTGACATATTCACAAAGCCATTATGTGAATCAAGATTTGAAGAACTCAAGCATGAGCTAGGGTTAATTGGTGAGTTAACACTCGAAGAAAACTCAAGAATAAGAGATGAAACAAGAAAAGATGAAAATGGAGTTAAGTTCGTAAATCGGCTAAGTGAATCACCAGATCGAAAAATGTTTGCATCGAGTTAGGTGGCAAAGTGAGCACTGTGTGAAAAGAGAGAAGAAGAGTTGAATCAGCTAAGGAGTAAGCTAAGTCATTTATGAGCTAAGTGACAAAAATGCAGTCGTTTTTAATGAGCGGGAATATTTTTAAGGATGACGTCAGCGTCATAATGACGGGTACAGTCAAAAGCTGCACAACAAAGCATATGATTGGATATAAATGCTGTCGCATTAAATGCGAGCAATTAAATGCTAATCGGCGTGCTAAATCTGAGCCGTTGATCTCGATCAAATTTCAAAAACCGTATGCACGTCCTTTCATAACTCACATATATACCTTTTCGTCCGTTTCTCTCTCACTTTACACAAACTGTTCATCTCTCTCAAAAGCAATTTCTCTCTCGAAACCCTACAGATCTCCAAAGTAAATTTCTAAAAGTTTCGTTCGGTAAAACTTCAAGTAATGGCATCCACTTACGATTTTGTTAAGTTGGGAAAGCAAATCCATCTGGCTCTCTTGTGGATTTTGAAGGTATGATCAAACAGGATTGGATGAAACCCTTGTGAAGAAGATAGCCGAGAAAGTGGAGAAATGCAGGTGAAACCCTTTCTCACTATGGAGTTTGAGATGACTTATGTTGAAGAAGTCGCTCGTTCTACGTGAATGATGAAGTTCACACGAGGGCATCAAGTCCTCTGTTCACGGAAAAGGAGTTTACGATCACTGCTGAGGATCTAGCGGAGCATTGTTTGCTTTCGTCGGAAGGAAAGCCGGAGATATTGGAGGCTGATGTAAACTTGGTTGCTGCATGGAAGGAAGTGGCCAAACCTGACTATGCTGCAAAGGTGGTTTACGGTGATAAGAAGAAGTCTTGAATGAAGATTACCACAAGTTCTTGGATATTGTTGCCAAGTCGTAGACATCAAATTTGGAAGCTTTAATCGGCTATCAAAACTAAGGCGATCGTGATGGTTGCGATCATGCGAGAGAAAGAAGGTAAAAGTGGGCTGAGTTTGTATACAGCAGACTCGCCAAAATGTTGGAAATAAGTCTTTCAAGAAAGATGGATCGTTCGGAGGATCCTTGGGGTATGGCCTTGTGATTGGCGATTGATGGAGGTGAAGGAGTACCACTCGACATGGAAAAGCGTTCCATGTCAACAAGAAAATGTTCGATCAAATCTTTGGGAGCTCAAAAGAGAGCTTATGCCAAGAGAGTAGATACGGTGAGGGGAATCGGTGACCCGAGGAAAAGCGATTGTTGTCTCCCCTCCCAAGACGAAAGTTGCCCCCTACTTGTTTGGAAAGAAGACTATTGCCCCAAGAGCAAAGAAGAAGAAAGATGCTCCCCGCCCCGCAGCCGAATAACCTACCCGCGGCACCGTGTCTCCTACTCCGCGGCCGCACTTGCATGTGAGAAGGAACCTCAAATACCTTCTCCATTGTCAAGAAGAAGAGGATCGACAAGCCAAGAAAGCCACTCCTCGAAAAAGAAGGTAGCAGAACCGCCCCCGCCACCCAGGACTTAGAGAAACCATATCGAACAGAAATTCCTCTGGTAAGGACCGAAGAAGAAGACTCTTCAAGCGTTGAGCTTGAGAAAAGAGCTAAGTCTGCCACTCGGTGGAACAGATCATCAAACTTTGAGAAGTAGAGTCTCGAGAGATTATTGATGAAAGCGCCAAATCTGCTGAGACCAGTGTGGGCGGGACAGTGAGGAATAATAAGCGGTGAGACAACCGAATCTCTGTCGGCCGACAGGCTACATCTCCACTGCGACGACGGCACGGCTGCGAGGGTGAAGAAGCGCAAGCTCTACTACCCTCCATTCCGAGACGGAGAAGGACAACATGAAGATGATGATGATGATGTGATCATGTTGTCTCCACCATATCCAGACATCCAAAATCATCTGCGTGAATGGAGGAAGTGGAAGCCGAGTCGTCGAGGAACGATTCCAAAGACCGAGTTTATTGAAGAAGAAGAAGAAGAAGCTGGATGAATTTCCTCGGTTTGACCACGATGGTCAGGCATTGGATGAAGAGAAGCGCATAGATATTTTGAATATCTTCAAAGAAAAGGAGAAGGAGAGATTGGCAGAGGAAGCTGAAGCGGGAGAAGGACAATATTTGTCCCTTCACTTGGAACCATCGACCACACTCATCCCCACCTCGATGTTCTCTCGGGAAGTGATGAGGATCGGGACGCTGCGATGCTACTGAAGAGTTGGAAATGCAGCAAGCCATGCAAGAATCGAGAATGATGCATGAGCAACGGCTAATGGAAGGAACTGGAGAGTCTTCCAAATCACCGAAATTGACCCTATGGGAGTGGTGCGTGATTGCAAATTGTTGTTCTGCGACCACTTCCCGGCTCACTCTAAGGAAGGTTATAAGGGTAATGACGATGAAACGGAAATTCGGGGGACCCAAGTCGAGCCAACCCCTATTAAAGGTGTCTTACCACACCGCCCCAACAAAGTGAACAATCAAAGGAAAAACTAGAGTTTGGAGGAAAGTGACCCCAATCAAGTCACTCGGTGGTGTGCGAGGGGAAACTCCTCCACTGCGGCTAGGTCGGAGGTTCTTTGCATATGACTCCACAACGAATCTAGGAGGCGAAGTGGAGAAGGAATAAGAAAAAGATACACAACAAGTTGTCCTTGACGAAGCTCGGACTTGATTGAGCCTCATCTCGGTGAGTGCCAATCTCCAGTGAGGCCGAGGACGCCGCTAATGCGGTGAGGCACTGAGATGGATCTGCCTTGGAGTTAACACTATGGGCAATGAAAGTGAAATCCACGAAGTTGAGGCTCCTATAGATGCCACCGTCGAAGGCCCCAAGACATGTGAGTCGTCGAAGGGAATGTCGAAGGCCTTCTTTGCGATTGAGACTGCGCAGGAGTCATCAAGGCCTACGGGAGGTTGAGACTTCCGGGTAAAGAGGAAGAAGCCGAGAACATCCCTCCAGTTATCATCAATGCATCGAGAAGGAGATAAGTGCCCTTCATGATTCCCAAGACAACCCACGATGTAACTTTTTGGGATCCGAAGGTGAAGATGAAGCCGAGTCATCCCCTGTTGCAAGTCCAAACGACTCGGTGAGGATGTTCTTCCCAACACGAGTAAGCCGAGAATTCAAGGTTGCTCGTCAAAAGTTCAATTTTGATGATGATCCACCCCTACAAGTCTCATCATTGTCCGATGACGCACGATACGGCCGAACTCACAAGGAAAAACTAGTTGAGACCGACGAAGTGTTAAGACAAATTGGCTCTCAACCAGTGGTCAATACCACAACAGACCCGGTGAATCACAATCAGCTGCGTGAGGCTCCCAAAATCAGTAGCGAGAATCGTCTCAACCCAGGCACATCACGGCCACAAGTCACGATTGAACATATTCCCTATGTCCGTGATGATACGTTTGAACAAACATTCCCTTTCTCACTTTGGAGTGCCACGATCTTGATGAAGAATCGGCTAGAAATCAAAGACGTTTCCACAAACCTGATCCCGTCATTCCAACAGATACCATCGTCCCAGCAGACTTTAACTTTGACGCTGCTTGGCCGCCAGCTGAGACAGAGGTGACAGCTGAGGTTCGAGAAGTTTTCAAGGCAATATTTGCGGAGATAGAGAAGATGGAAAGGCACCAGGCCTCATTAGATATGCGGCTGGATAACCGAGATGCTAATCTTACTGGCGATCTGCGTGGAATAATAGTCGGAGGATCGGGAATGGTGGCAACAGCAGCAGACAATGCGCGTGGAACAAGTTCGATACTTCAAAGCATTGTACAATAAGATGCTAATCTGGAGCGCTGATAATGCTGACATGAAGAAGAGGATGCAAGAAAACATTGATAGAATGCATACCTCTCATACCACGTAGAAATGGAATCGCTGCGCGAATTTCATCATAAAGAACTCGCGGCGTAGAAAAGAACATGAATGTAAAGTCAAAGCATTCTTATGGCTGAAATGAAGTTTGACAGCCAAGAATCCAACGCCACTCCTCGAGAATTTCGAGCGACATACTACGCACAGGATCCAGCGAGAACTCGGCTATCGATCGCCTAGATTTCATGTTTTCGGCATGTTTCGGGGTTCCTCTCTCCTTTGATGATGCCAAAAAGGGGGAAAAGGAATACCTAAAGACGTTGGAAAGGGTCCGCAATGGCGAGAAGAAGGACTTGTTGTGAAGGAGAAGACAGTGAAGAGCGAGAAGAAAGAAAAGGGAAAATCGAGTTGAGGGGAAGGTTCGAAGGATGTGACTTTAATGGTTGCTAGAACCCCTCAACAAGTACTTTTCACAGCTGACATAAGCACAAACTCGGTGACTCTGCGCTCCAACACTCTGATGTGCCCATGTCTGAAAAAAGGAAGATAGTTGAAGCAAAGATGACGGAGATTGAAAGCAAAATGGATGCCCGTGCAATGGACATACTGAAACAATACGGAGGCATTCCGGCAGGAAGAGACACTGATGCCAATTCAGAAGTCGGAACCGAGCCTAGATCTGTTGATGAATTCAAGAAGCTCGCATCCGAGTGATACTTCGAAAACATGACCATGGCCCCAAGCCACGGGACTTGTATTGGGAAAAAGGCCTCAAGTCGTGCGAAGAAAGGCGATAGGCGGCGCAGACTCGAGCGGTCGCTCTGCTTTTGGTCACTCTCTTTTGGAAAGAAGTAGAAGCAGTGGAGGAAGAGGTTTCAAACCTAGACCTCTACCCAAAAACATTGAATACATAGATCCGGGAATAAAGGAGGGATCTATTGGGGCTGGGTTTGACGAAGTAGCCAACCTACAAGTGGCCAAGAACAATGTTGAATATGTAAAGAGAATCGAAGAAGAAAATAGAAGACAAACTCATTTTTGTGGGAAAGAGACAAGAAAGGAAAAGAAAAGATGAAGCGCGAGGAAGAGCTTATGAGAAAAAGAAAGCGGTGAAGAAGAGCGAAGAGAAAAAGGTCGAAGTCGACAGAGTGATGAAGAAAAAAGGAGGCAACGAAGGAGATGAGGTGTTGTTGTCCACCCCTTCATGTAATTGACTATTGTAAATGCACAAGTATGTAAGTCTTCTCAGTACATTAAATAAGAAATCAGTAATTTCTCTATTTGTGCGTAGACATAGATGTTTGCTCGATACACTTTGTAAAAGACTATGTAAACGACAAGAATCTTATTATCAATAAAAAGATTGATTCTCGCAATACACTTTGTAAAGAGCTATGTAAACGATGGAAGTCAAGAAAGTTACTTAAATAAGTAATACTTCCATGCCGCAATATTCTAAAGTGCTCAATCCGAGAAGCGTGCAAAAGGAATAAACCAATGGGAAGCATCTTGCACTGTGTCGAGGCTCGAAAAAGTGAAGGTTCATTTAATACGAGGAAATGTCAACATCAAGGATCGCAACAAGACAAGCCAACGACCACTAGTGTCTTTTGAAAATAAACATATCTCTTCAACGGGCAGATTTTTGAAAGAGCTCTATAAAAGGCGGAGGAATCAATTTGAGAAGAGGTTATCTTGCATACCGAACCACGAACATTCAAGCTAACATTCGAACTCGTAACCCGCAAAATATTCTCAAGTTATTCAAGCAAATCCCAAGCCTAAATTACGAAGGAAATCAATCCAACACCAAGCCGTGAAGGAAAGACAACTTCTAAGCTGTTGAAGAGGAAACATTTGAAGAATCAAAGGGGTCTACATTCCAAGGAGGATTGTAGAAAGGTTCATGGTCGAACCCGAGATCAAGTTATTGGAAGGCTTCGTGATCAAATCCAAGAAGCAAGTGAGTGAAGTAGCAAGCGGCCGCCCTGTGAAGAAAAGCCGAGTCGGACGAGAAGCCATTTGTGTGACCAAGGCATCTCTCGGTGACCGAGTACCAAAGGATCAAGTCGTTTGTGTGATCAAGACTTGTATCTGATCGGACTATTAACCACTTTGTACTTTGATCAATACTTAGTGGATTCCTCCGGGGAGTTGGAGAAGAGAGGAGTAGAAGAATTACCCCATCTTCGAACCTCTTTAAATTTTATTGTGTCATTTATATTTCAGCATTTCATTTTCGCATACTACATTATATCTCTTTGATAATTTGCATTCCAATTGGTATTTAACAAAGTGCTAAAATCAAGTGTTACAACAAACTTAAACCAAATTCAAGGGTGTTAAGTCTTGCGCTGAAAATCTTATCATAGCCAAGTTAAGTATAAGACTAAGCAATCGAGTTATTCTATCAACAAACTCAATCGAGTGCATTGAGTGGCTAACTCTATTTGGTTAACTAACTTAGCTTTCCATCAAGGACTTAGCTGTGAAATTAACTCGAATAATTTTAAAAGGACTAAATTTGAAAAGTTAGTAAGGTTTATTTAACCCCCTTCTAAACCTTACACTCACACCCCTTGGGACCTACAAATGGGAAATGAAGGCCATGGCCCTAAGACATTCAATGGACCTCTCAAGAACATCTAATCATGAGCTATTCTCGAACCTCAAAGCCTATGAGTTTGAGCTGAGAAGGAAAGAGCAAGAGAAAAAGCATTGTACCAAAGACAGCTGCATTGTTGGCCGATGATGGAAAAGAGCCGATCCAAAGGAGACCATTGACCAGGAGGAGATTGCCCTCATTGTGAAGAGATTAAACAAGTTCTTTAACAAGAACTACAAAAGGTATAAGGGTGAAACCTCTAGAAGACATTCAACACTTTCCTAGGCAAGGGAAGAGAGGCCGCCCAAGAGAGCTGAGCATCAAAGAACTGAGCATCAGAGAGCTGATAATCAAACAACAGATAGAGCCGACCAAAAGTTGAGAACCCGTGTTGGAATTGGACAACCAAGACATTTTGCGATTGACTGTTCTATCAACTGATCAACAAGTATGGGAATGAAGAAGAAATAAAAGTCTTCAGGGAAAGAAGAAAAGAAAAGAAGAAAGCCATGTTGGCTGCTGAGACTGCTGAGCCAGCCAAATGTAAAGAAGAATCAGACTTAGATAATAGTGAAGCAGACTACTCAAGTGATTCTCGAGGAAGAGGTTATGGTACGCCTCTCATGGCCAAAGAACAAGATCAAGAAGATTAGGTACATTCTAACTCATCTCATTCGATTCAAGTGATGATGATCGTGATACACACACTTTATCACCCTGAGATCTTTATGAATCATTAGGCAAAATGATGAAAGATTTTGAGCACATTAAAACCTCACACACTTTTTAAAATTAGGAAAACATCCAAAGATAAAATCCAAAACTCACACGGTGACAAAAAAGAGTCGAGTACTCGAGTCACATAGCCGATAAGAACACTAAGTTGGAGGTGAAAATGCAAATATCATAGAAGAGTTAGTCTGCTCAAAAGAGAGAAAAATATCTTAAAAATGTGATTGTCTCATTTACAAAAGCATCCAAATTATTGGATGAATTTATTATAAGTCAAAAAGAATTTGGAGACAAGATGGACTTAGTATTTAATTCCTTTGTACATGGTCAAACTCAAGAGTGATTTTGGAAAAGGGATCTTCAAGCAATGAAGTATTCCAAAACCCAAAACACCAAATGTTGCACCCGCATCTACTCCAAAGCACAATCACAATCATATTGGCCTTGGTTACAAAGTAAAGGAAATAAGCGATTGAGTATCTTGAAAGCACAACCGAGAAGAAATTCAGACAGTCCCTCGGTAGACTCCTAACAGGAAGTACTGTAAGAGCCAAACAGAATATGTAAGTGTTGCAAGGCACAAGGCAAAAGAATATGTATGTTAAAGATTGGTCTACTCCTACACCAAACACATACGCTAGAAAAAGAGCACAACCGAATCAAGTTGGTTGTGGCCCAAGAAGTTTGAGTCATCTGAATTTCAAGACAATCGGCAAGATTGCAAGGAGTCTTCTTGTTGAAGGATTACGGACTCGGTGTACAAGAAAGAAAGTATATGTGATGCATGCGGATGGAAAACAAATCAAATCATCATTCAAGGATAAGCCAAGTCCTTCTTCAACAAAGATATTACATATGTTGCATATGGATTTATTTGGTCGATTGAGCAGCTAGCATCGGTGGAAAGAAATACACCTTAATGGTGGTGGATGATTATTCATTCAAGATATACATGGACAATTTTCATGTGTAAAATGAAGGAAACAATGAGAGTTACCTCGGTGAAAAGAGTTCAAAATGAGAAGAGTCAAACCATTATAAAGATAAGATCGAGACAAGGGAACTTAGTTTGTCAATGGGATTATAACTCGATATTGTGTTGAAAATGGTACTTCTCATGAGTTACCAACAAAGAATGACTCCATGTGAGAATGGAGTAGTGAAAGAATGAACAGAACTCTCAAGGAAGTCCGCAAGGACCATGTTAGTATTTGAAGTTGGATTGCCTAAGAGATTTTGGGTGGAGCCATAAATACAACATGTTATACTCAGAATAGATGCATGATTAATACGCAATTCACCAAGACACCGTATGAGATTTGGACGGGGAGAAAGCCAAATGTTGGATATTTCAATATATTTTGATGTAAATGCTTCAACCATAGTAATGGCAAGGATAATTTGAAGGCTTTTGATGCTAAAGTTGATGAAGGTATCTTTTTGGGATACTCAGCTAAGAGTAAAGCCTATAGAGTGCTGAACAAGAGAACTATGGTCACAGAAGAGTCTATCCATGTGGTTTTTGATGAACCTAATGTGAATGGAGAAGACATTGATGAGTTTGCTGATAAGTTGAATCTGCCAACTATGCAGAAGAGTCCTTATATTGAAGCTGAAGTGAGAGCACTCAACCCGATGATGATGAGATAGTTGAATCTCAAAGACAGTTGGAAAGGTCTACAACTGAATGAAGTTGAAAGAGCTTTTCAAGACAACTTACTGCGAGACGGTTGAATCCAGCAGACTTACTGCAACCTGATGTGAGATGGTTTAGAGACCATCCACCCGAGTTAGTCATTGGAGATGTTAGAGATAGCATAAGAACCAGATCCAGAGCACATCATGAAGCAATGTTCACTTGTTTTATTTCCCAAATAGAGCCTAAAGATGTGTCTCAAGTATTGGATGACACACATTGGATTCAAGCCATGCAAGAAGAGCTGAATCAGTTTGAAAGGAACAAAGTATGGGAATTAGTTTAAAGGCCAACCCAACAAAATGTTATTGGTACTTAGTGGGTTTTGAAACAAGATGAATGAGGAAGGATCATTTGTAAGAAACAAAGCAAGATTTGTAGCCAAAGGGTATTGCCAAGAAGAAGCTATAGATTTTGATGAAACCTTTGCTCCTGTTGCAATATTGGAAGCAATAAGGATGTTTCCTGCTTATGCTGCACACAAGAACTTCACTGTATATCAAATGGATGTGAAGAGTGCATTTCAAAATGGACTGTTAGAAGAAGAAGTCTATGTTGAACAACCTCCCGGTTTTGAGCAGAAAACTATTGGAGATAAGGTCTACAAGCTCAAGAGAGCATTATATGGATTGAAAAAGCACCAAGAGCATGGCATGATACATTGTCTCAAGTTCTAACTGATAATGGATTCACCAAAGGCAAGGTTGATAGAACACTCTTCAGGATTCAAGATGGAGAAAGTATCGCTTGTTTAATTATATGTGGATGACATCATTTTGGATCCACGAGACAAAGAGTGTGTGACAAGTTCTCAAACATCATGCAAGGTAAATTTGAGATGAGCATGGTGGGAGAGCTGACTTTCTTCCTAGGACTTCAAGTCAAGCAAATGAAGGATGGAACCTTCATAAGCCAAAGATAATATACCAGAGACTTGATGAAGAAATTTGGTATGGAAGAGAAGTCTTCTGCGAAAATTCCAATGAATACTTGATCAAGATGGACATGGATGTAGATGGCAAAGTTGTTGATCAAACCGGATATAGAGATCTTATTGGATATTTGCTCTATCTAACAACAAGTAGGCCGGACATCACCTTTGCAAAGTAAATGTATGTGCAAGATTTCAATATGTACCAAAAAGAGAGCCCACATGACGCATCTAAGAGAATCCTAAGATATTGAAGGGATGCTAGGAAGTTGGCTTATGGGATACTCGACTCGGACTATCTTTGGATGTAGAGTTGATAGGAAGAGTACTTCAGGTACATATCAAATGCTTGAAATAGATTGGTTTCTTGGTTGAAGAAAACAAAATTCAATTGACATATCCACAAAGCAGATAGAGTACATAGGCGTGGCAAATTTTGTTGTGCCCAAGTCTTATGGATGAGACAAAGAAACGGTGAGAGACTATGAGATTGAAGAAAGAGAGATTCCAATTATGTGTGATAACACTAGTGCTATTGCAATCACTCAGAATCTGTTTTGCATTCAAGAACAAAGCACATTGATGTCGATATCATTTTATAAGAGATCATGTTGAAAATAAAGACATCATTTGGAATACATCTCAACCGATAAACAGTTTTGATATATTCACAAAGCCCCTATGTGAATCAAGGTTTGAAGAGCTCAAGAATGAGTTATAGTTAATTGAGTGAGTTGATACTCGGAAGACTCAATCAGAGAGATAAAAGATGAGAAAATGGGAGCAGAGCAAGTTTCACATTTTAGCCAAGTGAAAATGACCTTTATCGGGAAGCCACCAGATCGAGTTAGGTGACAGTTGAGTTACTTCATAAGAGAGAAAGCGAGGAGTTAAGCCACAATGGAAATAAGTTGAATAATTTATGAGCTAAGTGACAAAAATGCAAATCGTTTTTAAATGTGCGTGAATATTTTTAAGGATGACTTCAGCGTAATAATGACGGTCCTGATAAAAGTCGCACAAGAAACCATATGATTGGATATAAATGTTGATGTATTTAATGCGGGAATTGAATGCGGTTTTGACGCTCCAATCTCGGCCGTTAATTTTGATCAAAAATTTCAAAAGTAAAAATCATCCTTTCACGTCCCTTATATACGAAACTTCGATTTTTTCTCTCCTCACGCGAACTATTCATCTTCTAGCAAGGAAGCATGCATTCTCTGAAACTTTGTGCAAACCCTAGTTCTTTCAAGAAAGTTTTCTCTCATTTCATTCGGAGAAGTCTCGAAAATGGCTTCAAAACGTGATTATATGAAGCTCTCAAAGCAAATCCACACTGGTTCTTCAGTGGATTTTGAAGGAATGATCAAGCGGTATCGATGAGACCCCAGTCAAGAAAATAGCCGAGAAGTTGGAGAAGTCCGACTGAAGGACTTTTTGACGATGGAGTTCACTCATACGTACCTTGAAGAGGTCACTATGTTTTATGTTAATCTTTGAAGTGCATGACGATGAAATCAAGTCTTCCGTCCACAACAAGGTCGTTAAACTCAATGCCAAAGACCTTGCCGGCGGTGTTTGTTGCCCGCGGAGGTTTGAAGGACACCACCGAGCGGGATGTCGACTTAGCTGCGGCTTGGAAAAAGTTGCCTACCGAGTGTAGTGTTGCGAAAGTGATCTATACAACCAAGAAAGATTCGTTGAAGGACTACTATCACAAGTGATGGATGTCATGTCGAAGTGTGTTGACATGAAATTTGGAAGTTTCAATGTTGTCCAAAACTAAGTTGATCGTGATGGTGCGATCATGCAAGAAAAGAAAGTAAACTGGGTTGAGTTTCTTTACAATGACTCTGCCAAAATGTGTAGAACAGGACCTACAAGGAGGATGGGGCATTTGGATGCTCATTGGTCATCGGCCTTCCATGTAAACAAGAAGATGTTTAGGGCAAATCTCTCTGGTGCCCAGAAGAGAGCTCATGCTAGAAGGGCGATACTAGTGAGGGGAATCGGTGATCCTCGAAGACACAGTGAGACCCCTCCACCAATGAAGAAAGTTGTGGTATCAAGCTTGTTCCCGCCTCGCCAAGTCAAAGAAAGCACATGCTCCTGCAAAGCAAAGTCCAAAGTTCGCCCATGCGGAGTCACATGCCCATGCGGCCGAGACTCCTGCCTCTCCAATGCCAGAGATAGAGGAGGAACACCATATTCCCTCCCATATCATAAAGAAGAAGCGCCTTTGCAAAGCAAGAAGGAAAGCACTCACGAAAGCCATTACTTTTGAGGAACTTGAGAATGTTGAACCAGAGGTTCCCCTGCTCCCATCTAGGAAGAGACGACTGCTCGTGCAGGCCGAGCTTGAAAAGACAGATTGAATCTGGTACTAAGTGGAGAAAGAAACCGAGACTGCTGGTGATCAAGAAGAGCAATCTCTGAAAGTTATTGATGTATCGAAGCAGTCTGCTGATGGTGATCAGCAGAGATCCGCCGAAGACCCAGTTGTGAAGAAAACAAGCTGAGAAAGTGAAGCAGCCGAGACAACTGAGCCTGAAATTGAAAGAGTTGTCTCCCCTCCTATAACTGATCGGTGTTGCATCTGAGGAAGAGCAAGGTCTCTTAGCTCCCATTCCGGAAACTGGAGATGAAGTTGATGATGATGATGATGATGTGATTATGTACTCTCCAGTTTACCCTGACATTCAAAGGCGCTTGAGGGAATGGAGGGCATGGAAGCTGGATCACTCAAGGATGTAGTTCACTCGCCCTGAGTTCATCGAGAAAGAAGAAGAGCTTCTCCGATTCCTTGGTGTTGGTGATGTTCGATCCACGCTGAATGAAGCCAACTGTCTGGACATTCTCTGCATTCTTAAGGAGGAGGAGAATGAGAGGGATACCGAGCAAGCCCGATCCTTGGAGAAAATCAAAGATGTGCACATTTACAGGCTCTCTAGAGCATACTCACAAACATCTTTCGAGTTCACTGACAGTGATAAAGACATGGATCCTGCTGCAAAGCAAAGTCGTCAGAACTACAAAGACATGCTATGAATGAATCCAGAGCCATGCACGAACTAAGCTTATTAGAAGGTCCAGAAGAGTCCTCCCAAACTCTTCTGCAGACTGATCGCTTGGGAGTGGCACAGTAAATTGCTACAACCATAGTTGCCACCACGTCCCCAGTGCATTCGATTGACGATGGTTCCCAGGGTAATGGCAATGAAGCTGGGACTTTGGGCCCCCAAGACAAGCCTACTCCTGAAGAAGGTCTTACCACACCTTCCCCCGCGCGGCTATACACACTTCAGAGGAAAAGTCGCATCTCTTGAGCAGAGTGACCCCACTCTCATTCACTCACCGGTGTGCCAACTGAGGGGGAAACTCTCTCCACCACAGCTAGGTTGGAGGAAGCTGTAGGAGACAAACCAATGCAGTTAGGCAAAGCTGAGGAAGGACTTAAAGAAGAGCAGAGTTACATTAACAACGCTCAAAAAGTTAAGTCTGTTTCATCTGAAATGTCAGCTGCGTTAAAGGCCAATGAAGCTGCTACCACAACTGAGGCAAAGGATGGTGAAATCCCCGGGAGTTAACACTCTGGGCTCTGAAAGTGCAATCCAAGGGTTGAGACTCCTCCGGATGCCAATGTCCAAGACCCTAAGACAATTTGTGTCTGTCGAACGGAGTATAGAAGACCCTAACACATTGAGACTATCGAAGGGATTGCATAAGGCCAACGAGAGGTTGAGACTTCCCATGGTAAAGATGATAGAATTGAGAACATTACTCAAAATGAAGGTGTGCCGCTGAGAAGAAGTTATTGGTGCCCTTCAAGACTCCCAAGAAAACATTGATACATCATTTTTGGGATCGAAAGATGAAGCGAGTCCATTCAACATGATAATCCTACGATGGACACAACATGATGTTCACAAATCTCGAGCCAAGTCGGTGAGAAGACAACTCCTATGAGTTGCAATTTTGATGATGAGCCAACTCCACAGATCTCATCATCCTCCGACGAAGCCGATGATACCGCGAGGATAAGATTATTCAATTGGAAAAATCCACTGAGACCGAGGAAGTCTGTTAAGACAGTGAGGCTCGTCACCGGGCAAAACATCTCAATTGCCCTAGCTGGAAATGAGTCATTTTGCGAGCTCCCACAGTGCAGCAGATAATGACTCTCATAGCTCGATCCACGAGCTCCCACCAGTGCGACCCCGCCAATGAAGCCGCGCGGTGAGGCACAACAAGTGAATCATCGCAAGCACGGGCAACAAGATGTTCAATATGTGCGTGATGATGCATTTCAAGACATGTTCCCCTTCTCTAAGGATCGCTGAATTAGATGAAGAGACAATTTGGCTGAAGAAAGGAGATACACCGTAAGGGAAGATCCGATTATTCCACGTATTACGATTGTTCAAAGAGACTTCAATTTTGATGAAGAATGGCCATCATTTGAATCCAACGTGCAAGCCGAGTTCCGTGAAGTATTCAAGAAAATCTGCGAAGATATTGAGAAGATGGAACATCATCAGCCTCTATGGACTTGTGTCCGGACAATCGAGATGCCATACTCACGGCCGATCTAAAAGGCATTATGGTGTGACTAAAGGAATGGACACAATGAAGATCGCAATGACAATCGAGCAAGTACGATATTTCAAAGCTTTGTGTGGAAGGATGCTCGGATGGAGTGTTGATAACTCCATGTAAAGCAGAGGATGAAGGAGTACATTGAGAGGATTAACCACGATCTCACAAAACGGATATGGAGTTGTTACAACATTTCAACAAGAATGAAATTGCGGACTCGAGAACATGAATCGAAATTGAGTCTCCTCATGGCTGAAATGAGATTCGTATCAGCCGAGTCCAAGGCCACACGCTCAGAATTTTGAACATCGTATGATGCCGCAGACTCTAAGCATAACTCAACTATCATCCGACTAGACTTTATCCTCGGAGGTTTGTTACCTGGGATACATCTCTCCTTTGGTGATGATGCCAAAAAGGGAGAAGAGGAGTCCCTCAAGGGATTGAAAGAAGAAAAACTAAAGCAAGGAGGTGACATGGATAAGGGGGAATGAAGTTCGAAAGACTTAAAGTTGATGTTTGCTGAAACCCCTCAGCTAAGTGATGTCACTGCCTCTATTCTCAGCAAACTCCCTGTGACCGTACCTATCGAGAAAGCTGCAGTGTCCATGAAAAACAAAAGAAACGTCATTGAAGCTGGACTTAGGGAGTTAGCTAAAATGTAAGATGCTCGCGTTCAGAGATCATGAAACAATACGGTGGTCTTCCAAGGAGAGGACCAGGATGCAACACGATGATGGATTTGAGCCTAGATCAATTGAGGAGTTTAAAACTCTTGAAGTAAGGCTACTTCCAAGGAATGGCTCTGTCTCAAACCTGGGACTTATCTCGGGAGAAAGGTTTAGCCTTATATAAAAAAGCGATAAGCGCAGAGACTTCCAATAGTCACTCGGTGGAACCGAGAAGACTCTAGTATAGTACGCTCCCGGAGGAGGAAGAGTTGAGTTAGGAAGAGGAAGAAGTGGTGGTGGAAGAGGCTCCCGCCTCGACCAAAAACCGAAAGATGTATCGTTCGTAGATCCCGAAAAGAAAGGTATTATCTCTTGGGATGGATATGATTACCTTGCCGGGCGGAGAGGTTGAAAGAAAGAAGGTCAAGTTGCAAGAAGGCAAGAAGAAGAGAATCTAAGGCAAACAAGAGAATGGCTCGAGAGGAAGCAAAGGGATGACCCTGCACGCCAAACGGGCATATGAAAAGAAAAAGAAAGAAGAAGAAGAAAGAAAGAGGAAAAGGGATGATCCGCAGAAGAAGATTTGATGAAGAAAGATGAAGGAAGTACCAAAGGCATTGAAGTGTTGCTGAAAACCCCTTCATGTATTTTTTGTTGTAAATACATCTATGTAAGTCTCTGTAATAAGCTTAGTGAATTTCCTATAATTTTCACTCTTTATGTATCCGAGCTTAGATATACTATGTTTTGACATGTATACATTTATATTGCTCGATAAGAATGTAAACAATTTGTGTAAAGGACAAGAATGCTATGATCCATAAAATGATACATTTAAGCATACATTCTTTGTTACTGCATTGTCTGTACGTATCTTTGCTATTTACTTTCTTTAAATGTTTTAAGTTTTGGCATCATCAAAAAGGGGGATATTGTTAGGAAATTTATTGAGTAGATTTTGATGATACCATGTAAATATTAAACTAGGAAGTTGGCACCTTATTTTCCTTATAGTTTATATTGTAATAGATAGGGCTGGAAATGCTGAGTCAAGTCAGCTATGCCAAGGATTACAAGAAGTCAACTGCAGACTATGTGAAGACTCTGCTATGTGTCAGTTGAGTAATGCCATGAAGGAAATCAAGGACTCGACTGAAGAAGAGTCAGCTGGGGAATAGCTGTAAGAAGTGTCAGTCAAGTCAACCCAAGAAGCCAAGTCTCAAGTTGAAGTGACAGTTGAGTTATCCAATGACTGGAGCTGACTCAAGTCACCTGGGGTAAAGACAGCAGTCTAGTCAAGACAACTGACTTAGATCCATTGATTAAAGTCAATAATATTACTCAATATAGTAATATGTCAAAGCTGTCAGGTCTAAAGTGTTAGTCCAAGAATTGTGCAAAAGGAATGAACCAATGGGAAACACTGCACCTTTTGTAAGGCACCTGCAATGCTGCGAAGACATTTAAGACAAGGAAAGCTTAACATCAAGGACTGCAGACCAAGACAAGCCATCAAACTCAAAGTGACATTTGAAATTAGCATATCTCTTCAACGGGCAAAATTTCAAATGTGCACTATAAAAGGCTGAGGAAGTTATTGAGAAGAGGTAACCTGAACCACGAACAAGCAAGCAATATTCAAGCATTTAACCTGCAATATTCTCATAAACATTCAAGCAATTCCTCAAGCCTGAAACTCGAAGGAAATTGATCCAACACAAGTTGTGAAGGAAAGACAACTTCAAATGTTGAAGTGGAAACTTTTGAAGAAAATAGAGGGGTCTACTTTCCAAGCTAGGATTGTAGAAAGGTTCCAGGTCGAACCATTATCAAGTTTGTTGGAGGGCTTCGTGATCAAATCCAAGAACTTGAGAAGTGAGCTGAAGTAGCAAGGCAGCTGCCCTGTGAAGAAGCTGAGTCGCAAGAGAAGCCAACTGTGTGATCAAGGCTGTCTCCAGACTGTTCACCACTTTGTAAACTGATCTATTACATAGTGGATTCCTCTAGGAGTTGGAGAAGAGAGGATTAGAAGAATTACCCCATCTTCGAACCTCTATAAAAATATTTGTGTCATTTACTTTCAGCAAACTTACTTTCCTGCACATTTACTTTATATCTGTTGTCAAGTATTATATTTGCTATTCAACTGATAAATAACCAAGTGCTAAAAATCAAGTGTTTAAAAAAGTTAATTCTAAACAAGGGTGTTAAGTCTTCCATTTGTTAAAAACTAATCACCAAGTTAAGTATTAGGTTTGAGCAACCTAGTTATACTATCATGACTCTATCGAGTCTATTGAGTGGGTAACTTAGCTAAAAAGCCAACTTAGTGTCCATCAAGGACACAGTTGTTTGAGTCAACTCTGTTGAATAATTTTAAAAGGACTAAATCGAAAATTTGGTAAGGTTTATTCAACCCCCCCCCCTTTCTAAACCTTACTTCACAACCCTTGGGACATACAAGTGGTATCGAGTGGTTGGTTCATTGAGCCTTCCGCATCAAGTTCTTGAACTAGATCTCTATCTTTTCAAAAGTTTTTAAACACCTGTGTTTTCAAAGTCTATCACTTTTAAGCAAAGTTATTATCATGGAAGCAAATCTAACACGCATTCCTATGTTCACTGTTGAAGAATTTGATGATTGGAAAATTTGTATGCAGGCTCATCTATCTGCATTACATGATGAAATATGGCTTGTGATAGAGGATGGGCCATTGCAAATACTCAAAGTGAACACGACTGCAATAAGAGCAGTTGCAGCTGAAGGAGAAGAAGTTGTTGCTGAAGCAAGACCAGCCATGGTTGAAAAACCAAGGACTGAGTGGACTAATGAGGATAGAAAGAGATACAACTTGGACAATGTGGCCCAGGACATACTCTACAAGACATTGGACAAAGCAATGTTCAATAAAGTCAAATCTTGCAAATCTGCAAAAGAAATCTGGAACAAGCTGACTTTAATTTGTGAAGGATCAGAACAAATTAAAGAAAATAAATTGTCTGTTGTTGTTCAAAAATTTGAAAATTTCAAAATGCTTGCAGGTGAAACCTTGGATCAGCTAGATGCCGATTCACTTGAGATCACAAATAAGCTTTCGGCTCTTGGTAAAGAATATACACGAAGGAAGTGTGTATGAAGATCTTAAGAAGCCTACCAATTTGAATGGGAATGAAGGTTATGGCCCCCGAGACATTCAATGGACCTCGAAGTCTAACCATGAGGAAGAGGCTATGATCTCGCCTTATGGCCAAAGAACAAGATCAACGGATCAAGAAGATGAGGTACACTCTAACTCATCTCATTCGATTCAAGTGATAGTGACTGTGATACACACACTTCATCATCCATTGGTCTTTATGATTCATTAGGCAAAAAGATGAAAGATTTTGAACACATAAAATCCTCACACACTATTCTAAATGAGGAAAACAAACAAACTTAAAAGCCAAAACTCACAGCTGACTAAAGAGCTGAGTACTCTTAGTCATATAGCTGATGAGAACACTAAGCTGAAGACTGAAAATGCAAAGATCACAGCAGAGTTAGTTGCTATAGAAAAGAGGGAAAATGATCTCAAAAATGTGATTGCCTCATTTACAAAGGCATCGAATCATTGGATGATCTTATTATGAGTCAAAAAGAATGTGGAGATAAGACAGGCATAAGATTTAACTCCTTTGTGCATAGTCAAACTCCCGAGTGATTTTGGAAAAAGGATCTTCAAGTAATGAAGCATCTCAAAACCCAAAACACCAAATGTTGTACCCACATTCACCCCAAAGCACAATCATTAACAAACTCCCGATTGAGTATCTTTGAGAGGACGGTGAGAAGAAATCCAGCAGAGTTCCTCAAAGAAACTCCAAAGAAAAATACTCTATGAAAAGCCAATAGAGCTACCAAAAACCCAGAAATTTCATCAGAGAAATACATATGATGGGAATGGTAGAAACTATCCAATCTATGCTTGATTGGAATAATGTGAAACATCAAAGCAAAGACCTATGGAATACAACCCAAAATGGCAAAGACCTAAACCTCAAGAAAGGTCATTCGAAAGGCAAAAGAGCTATTATCGCAAACATACGCACCCAAGCACTACACTCGAAATATCACAACTACCCCAAGAAAGCAATTGCTAAAACACAAACACATGCATACGGACAAAAGAGACAGTTTATATGAAAGAAATACACCTTAGTGATGGTGGATGATTATTCAAGATATACATGGAAACACTGCAGAAGTTACCTCGGTGATGAGAAAAGTTCAAAATGAGAAGAGTCAAACCATTATAAAGATAAGATTAGACAAGGGAACTGAGTTTGTCAATGGGACTATAACTCACTATTGTGTTGAAAATGGAATTGCTCATGAGATATCAGCAGCAAGGACTCCACAGCAGAATGGAGTAGCTGAAAGAATGAACAGAACTCTCAAGGAAGCTGCAAGGACCATGTTAGCTGAAGCTGGATTGCCTAAGAGATTTTGGGCTGAAGTCATAAATACAGCATGATATACTCAGAATAGATGAATGTTTAATAGGCAATTGACCAAGACTCCCTATGAGATTTGGACAGGGAAAAAGCCAAATGTTGGATATTTCAAGATATTTTGATGTAAATGCTTCATCCATAATAATGGCAAGGATAAATTGAAGGCTTTTGATGCTAAAGTTGATGAAGGTATCTTTTTGGGATACTCAGCTGAGAGTAAAGCCTATAGAGTGCTGAACAAGAGGACTATGGTCACAGAAGAGTCTATCCATGTGGTTTTCGATAAACCTAATATGAATGGAGAAGACATTGATGAGTTAGCTGATAAGATGAATCATCCAACTTTGCAGAAGAGTCCTTATATTGAAGCTGAAGTGAGAGCACTCAACCCTGATAATGATGAGATAGCTGAATCTCAAAGACAAGCTGGAAGGTCTACAGCTGAATGAAGATGAAAGAGTTGTTCAAGACAACTTAGCTGCAAGACGGCTGAATCCAGCAGACTTACTCGAACCTAATGTGAGATGGCCGAGAGACCATCCACCGAGTTAGTCATTGAAGATGTTAGAGATGGCATAAGAACCGGATCTAGAGCCAAAGATGTGTCTCAAGCATTGGATGACACACATTAGATTCTAGCATTGCAAGAAGAGCTTAATCAGTTTGAAAGGAACAACGTATGGGAATTAGTTCAAAGGCCAACCCACCAAAATGTTATTGGTACTAAGTGGTTTTTTAAACAAGATGAGTGAGGAAGGATCGATGTACGAAACAAAGCAATATTTGTAGCCAAAGGGTATTTCCAAGAAGAAGGTGCGAGATATTGATGAAACATTTGTTCTGTTGCAAGATTGGAAGCAATAAGGATGTTTCTTGCTTATGTTGCACATAAGAACTTCACCGTATATCAAATGGATATGAAGAGTGCATTTCTAAATGGATATTAGAAGAAGAAGTCTATGTTGAACAACCTCCTACTTATGAGCGTAAAACAATTGGAGATAAGGTCTACATAAGCTCAAGAAAGCATTATAGGTATTGAAACAAGCACCAAAAGCATGGCATGATACATTGTCTCAATTTCTAACTAGCGACAATGGCTTCACCAAAGGCAAGGTTGATATAACACTCTTCAGATTCAAGATGGAGAAAGTATCTTCGCTTGTTCAATTATATGTGGATGACATCATTTTTGGATCCACAAACAAAGAGTTGTGTGACAAGTCTCAAACCTCATGCAAGGCAAATTTGAGATGAGCATGATGGGGAGAGCGACTTTCTTCCCGGAACTTCAAGTCAAACAATTGAAGGATGGAACATTCATAAGCCAAACCAAGTATAACAGAGATTTGATGAAGAAATTTGGTATGGAAGAAAAAGTCTTCTCGTGAAGATTCCTATGAATACATCGATTAAGATGGACATTGTTGTAGATGGCAAATATGTTGATAAAACCAGATATAGAGCTCTTATTGGATCTTTGCTCTATCTAACAAAAAAGTAGGCGGACATCACCTTTGTAGTAGGTGTATGTGCTAGGTTTCAATCTGCAGCAAAAAGAGAGCCACATGAGCGCAACTAATGAGAATCCTTAGATATTTGAAGGGATGCAGGAAGTCGGCTTATGGTATCCAAAGGAATGAGGATTCAAGCTTATTGGATACTCGGACTCAGATTATGCTAGATGTAAAGTTGGGAAGAGTACTTCGTGTACATGTCAAATGCTTGGAAATAGGTTGGATGGAACATCTTATAGCACTAACCCCCAGGACCCGGACAAGTATGGTACCTAAAAATTGATTTCCTTGATTGCGGAGTTCGGGGAATAGCGAGGCCAAGGTACCTGGTACATGGATAGTGGTTGTTCGGACATATGATAGGAAACAAAAAAAAAAAACTGTCAAGATTCAAGGAGATTAGAGGTGCAAAAGTAATATTTGGAGGTAATGAAGCTCTAGGGAGATCAAAGGCACATGACCCATCAAGAAGAATGGATTGGAAATCACGGATGTTGCTTATGTTGAAGGCCTCAACTTCAACTTGCTAAGTATCACCAACTCTGTGACAAGGGCTACAATGTATGATTCAACAAGGGGATATGCCGATCAAAGATGTTGAGTCCAATGAAAATTTTCGCAAGGCACAAGGCAAAAGAATATGTATGTGGTAGATTGGTCTACTTCTACACCAAGCACATGTCTGCTAGCAAAGAGCACCGAATCAAGTTGGTTGTGGCACAAGAAGTCGAGTCATATGAATTTCAAGACAATCAACAAGCTTGCAAGGAGTCATCTTATAGAAGGATTGCAAGACTCAGTGTACAAGAAAGAAAGTATATGTGATGCATGCGGATGAGAAAGCAAAACAAATCATCATTGAGGATAAGCCAAGTCCTTCTTCAACAAGGATATTGCATCATTGCATATGGATTTATTTGGTCGATTGAGCCAGCTAGCATCAAGTGGAAAGAAATACACCATAGTGATGATGGATGATTATTCAAGATATACATGGAAACAATGTAGAAGTTACCTCAGCTGATGAGAAGAGTTCAAAATGAGAAGAGTCAAACCATTATAAAGATAAGATCAGACAAGGGAACTGAGTTTGTCAATAGGATTACAACTGAGTATTGTGTTGAAAATGGTACTGCTCATGAGTTATCAGCAGCAAGGACTCCACAACAGAATGGAGTAGCTGAAGAAGGAACAGAACTCTCAAGTAAGCTGCAAGGACCATGTTAGTTGAAGCTGGATTGCCTAAGAGATTTTGGGTTGAAGTCATAAATACAACATGCTATACTCAGAATAGGTGCATGATTAATAGGCAATTGACCAAGACTCCTGTGAGATTTGGATAAGGAGAAAGCCAAATGTTGGATATTTCAAGATATTTTGATGTAAATGCTTCATCAATAAAAATGGAAAGGATAATTTGAAGGCTTTTGATGCTAAAGTTGATGAAGGTATCTTTTTGGGATACTCACCGAGAGTAAAGCCTATATAGTCTGAACAAGAGGACTACGGTCACAGAAGAGTTCATCCATATGGTTTTGATGAACCTAATGTGAACGGAGAAGACATTGATGTGTTAGGCGATAAGCTTAATCACCAACTTTGCGAGAAGAGTCCTTATATTGAAGTCAAGTGAGAGCACCTACCCCGATAATGATGAGATAGTGAATCTCAAAGACAATCTGGAAGGTCTATAGCTGAATGAAGATGAAAGAGTTGTTCAAGATAACTTAGTGCGAGATGATCGAATCCAAGAGACTTACTCCAACCGACGATGTGAGATAGTTGAGAGACCATCCACCGAGTTAGTCATTGGAGATGATAGAGATGGCATAAGAACAGATCTGAGCACATCATGAAGCAACGTTCACTTGTTTTATTTCCCAAATAGAGCCTAAAGATGTGTCTCAAGCATTGGATGACATACATTAGATTCAAGCCATGCAAGAAGAGTGAATCGGTTTGAAAGGAACAAAGTAATGGGAATTAGTTCAAAGGACAACCTACCAAAATGTTATTGGTACTAAGTGGATTTTCGAAACAAGATGAATGAGGAAGGATCTGTTGTAAAGAAACAAAGCAAGATTGGTAGCCAAAGGGTATTGTCAAGTAGAAGGTATAGATTTTGATGAAACATTTGCTCTTGTTGCATGATTGGAAGCAATAAGGATGTTTCTTGCTTATCTTGAACATAAGAACTTCACCGTATATCAAATGGATGTGAAGAGTGTATTTCTAAATGAATTGTTAGAAGAAGAAGTCTATGTTGAACAACCTCCAAGTTTTGAGCAGTAAAACTATTGGAGATAAGGTCTACAAGCGTAATATTATATGTTCGACCGCTAAACACCTAAAATCAATCTAGCGACGCTTGCTAGAGCACGAGATCAATCGTAGGGTAGCAATTTGACCAAAGTCATCCCTTGTGGAAGACTTAGCCGGCAAATAATTATGCAACACAAATAACGAGAAAATAAATCCTACGCACTCTAACAAAATTTGTGATCTTAATTAACTAAAGAAAAACAAATAAGAATACCAATTAAAACTAAACACAATTAACCCGGAGAAAATGATATGGATAAACGTCTCAGGATTTGAAATCATCTCAACAAACTTGCAAGCGAGAATATCAACTAATTGATTATGCAATTAACAATTATAATAAACAGGTATAAAACTAGGCCTAAATCGATAACGCATGTATTGACATATTAGGTCTATCAATAACCAATTTGCTATTTTCATTAACCAAGTTAGATAATACATCTCGATTCATATCTAATCCCCTAAATAAATTTTAGTCCGGGAATATTATCTTCTCTCGACCTCAATTATTCCCTCAAAATAATCAAAAGTTGGCCAAATAATTAATCATCAAGTTAAGCAATTTATTCAGAATGCAAATCAATTAGTCAATACTCATGTTTTTTGTTTGAATCAAATCACCCTAATCCTAGAACAAAGAAGTTAGTTCATGCTTGGGGATGGGATCATAATCTCAATTTAAGGAAAGAAAACAATCATAAACGTCATCATGCAACAATCATAATCACCCAACAATTGAAATCGCATAAAAGATATGAAGAAATATTTTGCTTGGATTGAGCCGCAAAATAACTTCAATGGGAAGAACACAAGCAATCCCAATATTGGATGAAAGAGAAAATAAAAAATCTAAGGTTTAAAAGTGCTAAGTAATGAAAGAATACGAAATTATGGATCCCCCAAGTGCTATTTATAAGCCTAGAACCCTATATAAGTTGGGGAATTCTAAAATAAGAAGAAAACTCGAAACAAATCTTGAAACATCTCCGGATCGCGATCACGCGCAAGCCATGCCCGACGTGCAAAATTCCGCGATGTCTCCCTTGCACGCGCCGGGCTGTGTCCACGTGCCAGAGTTTCACTACGCAACTCACGCGCCATGTGCCCGCCGCATACATTCACGTCAAGGTTGACGTGCGTGCACATTACATTTTCTTCTCTCGTCCACCGTGTGCGATTGCGCCAATGTGCCAATTTTGGCCTATTTTAGCCCATTTTCAAGAATTTGTTTTTCCAAAATCTACGAACAAGACAAAAGTACCCTATGTAACACTCGACACTATAAAATGGGACGTAAAGACAAAAAAATCCGCACAATCACACATAAGAAAAATAAGAATCACACAAAAAAACATGCAAAACAACTCCCCACATTTAGCCTTTTGCTTGTCCTCAAACAAATAATAATGCCCATAAACTCAACAATAAATAGTATGTGTATTTTTGATTCAATTAACACGTAACATCATGTTCCATCAAATTGATTATTCCTCATCGATCCCCAACCATTTCAATAGACTCACTCGGCTAAAGTTAAGTACTAGTCAAAGTGTTTACCTTCCTCACTAAATTCAAATTTATGTTAAAAGTCGTAACCCTTTTACCGACACAACAAATCCCGCAATTACTAACCATGAATATTTTTTTTTTGTTTCGCAATATAATTTCTTCTTTTCTTTTCTTGAATTTTTTTCTTATAAACTGGAACTCCCGAGATATTCTTTACTAGGTTTAAACTTGAGATGTTTTCAAAAGGCTTCTAGGGTAGTTTCCCACACTCATGTTTGGGTCCCCGTTTTACGTAAAGTTAAACACGGGGCTTATGAATGCTCCTAGTTACTAAGCGGCTCAACCTTGAGTGGAATATAATCATGATTTTTCCATTTTTTATTATTGCTCTATTTGTTTCGCAAGGCTAGCAATTTTGTATACACACACAAATCAAAATAGGGTTTTAACTTAATTCACATCAATGAAATCTCATCATTCAAACCCCACCACGTGGACTATTGTTCAACCATCACCTAATCGTTCATCACAAAGGTTAATTGACGATTTAGTCAAATCCTACGTATCAAGTTCACAATATCATTTCCTAATTGAGGCGCAAATTAATACATTTATTTCAAGTATACCAAACATCACTACTATTAAACTTGGAATAATCAGAAGAAAAGTAAAATTATAACCACATGTAATCATCATATTTTATCAATGACTAATTGTCCCCCTACACGTAAATCACACAATGACCTTAATGCGTAAAATAAAAGAGAAAGAAAAAATATGTCACGAAAAATGTGAAGATTGATAATGGCGCTATAGTCACATCCCCTACAATTACAAACGCCATATGTGGAAGAAAAAAACAAAACCAAAATAGAAAAAACTAGGTAATGAAAAATAGCAAAATGGAAACATACTCACTAGTATTCAACACACACAAAAAAAGAAAGAAAAGAGAAATAGAAAAAAAAACTTCACGGGAAAATGTCACCTGATCATCTTCCGGTGGTGGCCGAGGTGGGAAGGGCGATAAAGACATGTTGACCCAAATATGTTCGATATTTTTCACCCAAGTGTCGATGGACTCAATTTGGATGTTCATGTCAGCATAAGGTTGTGGAGGCGGACATGTGTTCTTGCATGTCGTCAATTGATGTTGGAAATAGACAAAGTGGCTGGCACAACTTCTATGCGTGACATAACAACCTCCCAACCATTTGGCAAGAGCCCTAGCTCGGGGTAGAAGAAGGGTCGCGGCGAATGGATCAACTGGGTGTGCCTCATGTGGGGCATTCGCTCGGTATCATCCTCTCCATGGTTGCCGCTCCCCATGACAATAGGTGAGTGTGGAGGAGCGGCGACCGGGTTCCATATAGGACTACGACGTATTTTCTTGTGGTAGGTTCTTTAAGAATTCATTCCTTGGTCAAGGATTCCGTGTTGGTCAAAGAAGCCATATTGATGTACGCCCTATCCATCTCTCGTATAATTAAGCTGGTTATCCGAACCCAAAATATTTTGCCATGAGAGATATAAAATGTCCCATCTCCAATTTGTACGTACTTTTTTAGTGAAAGCGATTAAATGTATCAAAAATAAAAGTTGTGGTACAAACTTTGTACGCGATCGAGCACAAAATAGGAAACATAGTTCGGACTCGTCACCTTATTGCTCTCATCTTTTCCCAATATCTCGATGGCTAAAATTTTGTGTCAAATGTAAGTCGCAGCTCTGAATAAACCTATTCGGCGTCCTTTTGTTCGAAAAATTATTGAACCTGTCAATTCTAACCGTAGGTCCCAAGGGGTGTGAGTGTAACGTTTAGAAGGGGGTTGAATAAACCTTACCAACTTTTCGATTTAGTCCTTTTTAAAGTTCAGAATTGATACTACACAGCTGTGTCCTTGGTGGATAACCAATTTAGTTAATCAGTAGAGTTAGTCACTCAACAGACTCGACTGAGCTGTTGATAGAATAACTCAAATTGTTAAGACCTGAATTAGCTAAACTGTAATTTGTTTTTCTGCGGAAGACTTTACACTCTTTGATTTGGTTTAGTAAAGATTTAATGTTTGGTTTTAGTACTTAGGGATTATCAAGTGGATAGCAAATTTATCAGCAAAGTTAAGTAAATAAGATGCAGGAATTTAAGTGCTGAAATGTAAATAACACGATAAGTTTTTATAGAGGTTCGAAGATGGGGTAATTCTTCTACTCCTCTCTTCTCCAACTCCTGGAGGAATCCACTAGGTATTGATCAAGTATACAAAGTGGTAAGTCCCGGATACAAGTCTTGAACACACGGTGACTTGATCCTTTGGGACTCGATCTGGAGATGCCTTGATCACTCGGTGGCTTCTCGTGCGACTCGGCTTCTCCACAGTGGGGCAGCTGCCTTGCTACTACTGACTCACTTGCTCAAGCTCTTTGGATTTGATCACAAAGCCCTCCAAAAACTCAAAAATCTGCCCGTTGAAGAGATAGGCTTATTTTTGAAAGTCACTTGTGGACGTTGGCTTGTCTTGTTGCGATCCTTGAAATTGCCACTTCCTCGTATGAATTGTTCTTGACTTTTCGTGAGTTCGACACGGTGTAGTGCTTCCCATTGGTTTATTCCTCTTGCACGCTTCCGGGACTCGAGCACTTCGAGAAAGGTAGCATGGAGATATTACTTGTTTAAGTAATTCTCTTGATTTCTGTGCAATGGATCTCTTTCGGTTGTCTCGCCTTGATCGCATTCCTTACTTTCCCAGGTAAGTTAGAGTCACTTCCAATCATTGGATGACTCTCCTGTCACTTCAACTTGAGACTTGGCTATCTTGAGTTGACTTGGCGATACTCCACTCAGTTTGCATCTCAATTTGCTCCTTGATCGAGTCCCTGTCTTCTCTTCTTTGCCATACTCGGTTGTCTTGCAGTGAGTCTTCCTTCTAGTCTTGATTGTCTTTTTGCATGTTTAGTCATAGCCGACTTACCTCGGCTTGACCAACCCTATTTATTACAAAACAAAGTTTAAAAACAAAATGGGGTGCCAACTTCCTATTCTAAGTTTTACATGGCATTCATCAAAATCTAAACAATAAATTTCCCAACAATTTTCCCCTTTTTGATGATGCCAAAACTTAAAACATTCAAAATGTAAATAGCAAAGATACATACAGATCGTGCATTTACATAGAATGTATGCGTAGAATCAATCCTTTTATTGATCATAACATTCTTGTTCTTTTACACAATGTTTTACAATGTGTATCGAGCCAACATTTATGTCTACGCAAAAAATAGAGAATTTACAAATTTATTGAGAAGACTTACATAAAATGTATTTACATGGTAAAATACATGAAGGGGTGACAAAGACAACACTTCATCTCATTCGCCGCCTCCTTCCTTCATCTTTTTCAGTTCTGTCATCTTCTGTTCTTCTTCTCTTTTTCTCATCTCCATGCTTCTTCTTCTTTCTTTTCATATGCCTTCCGGGCAGCTTCATCTCTTCTTAGTCTCTCTTGTCTCTCCTCCAATAGCTGAGTTTGTCTTTTATTTTTTCTTCGATTCTTTTCACATACTCAAAGATTGTTTTTAGCCACTTGCGATTGGCTACTTCGTCAAAACTCACCCCAGAGATCCCTCCTTTCTTGCCTCGGATCTATGTACTCAATGTTTTGGGCAGAGGTCTAGGTCCAAGCCTCTTCCTCCACCACTACTTCTTCCTCTACTTCTTCCTCCGGGCGTGTATTGAATTGGGGTCTTCTTCCACGGTGAGTGACTAGCAAAGAGTGACCAGCAGAGTGACTATTGGTAGTCCGTCGCCATCGCCTTCTTCACATAGTGTGAGACCATTCTCAAAGACAAGTCCCAGGCTTGAGCCATGGACATGTTTGCGAAGTATCCTTCGAGATGCGAGCGTTTTAAATTCATCAACCGATCTCGGCTCGGTTAGGCATCCGAGATGGCATAAGTGTCTCTGTCTCTTGGAATGCCTCCATGTTGTTTCAAGATATCCATTACTCGGGCATTCATTCTTCCTTCCACTTCCTCCATCCCTACTTCAACTGTGTTTCTCTTTTCACCATAGATACAAAGCAGAGTGTTGGAGTGGCAGAGTCACTGGGAGTTTGTCACGATAATATCGGTTGTGACAAGACCTTGTTGGGGGTTTGTGCAATCATCAAGGTCACATCTTTCGATCCTTCCCCTCAACAGACTTTCCTTTCTTTTGTTTTGACACTTCCAATTTTGTCTTTCCCTTCACAATTGCTCCTCCTTCTCAACGTCGATCTCTTTCGCTTTTAGGTATTCCTCTTCCCCTTTTTGGCATCATCAAAGGAGAGAGGAACCCTAGAAACATACTAGCAAGCAGGAAGTCGAGTCTGGCGATAGCCGAGGAGTTTCGCTTCAAGTCTCACTGCGGAGTATGCGGCGCGAAACTCGTAGCGAGTAGCGTTGGATTCACTGAAATTAGCTTCATCTCGGCCATGACAAGGCTGAATTTTCGATCCATGTTTTCTTCCATACGCAGAGCTCACTCTTATTTTGCTCACGTAGCAGCTTTATCCCAAAGAAAGTGTGAGATTCATGCATGTGCTCAATGTGTTCTCTCAACTTCGTCTTTGCATCGGCATTCTCGCTCGCCATACCAACAGACTTGTTGAACAATGTTTCAAATATCGGCTTGTTCCACACGCATTGTTTCTTTCTTTGTTGCCACCGCTCCTCGATTCTCGACTATTATGCCTCTCAAGTCGCAGCAAGGTTGGCATCTCGTTATCCAATCTCATGTCCATCGAGGCCTGGTGCCTCTCCATCCATTCAATTTCAAAGCAAATAATGCTTTGAACAACTCCCGAACTTGATTGTTCCCTCTGTGGCAGGACGGTGACGGCCAGCAGCGTCAAAATCATAGTCACCGAACGATGGTATCGATGGAATGACGGAGGATGTCAGTGCGGAAGCGCGCGAGATCTCTTTCGGACTCTTCAGGGAGATCAAGGACCTCTAGTGAGGAGGGAAATGATTCTACAAAGGAATTATCACGGCAATCGGGATTTGTTCAATGATGAGTGGTGCACGTGAAGTTCCTTGGGGAGTCGGCTGCCTGCGGCTTTGGGAGCCTGCGCGATGGACTCTGTTTAAATTTGGGGTATGTTGTAAAGTTGACCCGACTTGCCGAGCCTCACTGTCTCAACGGCTTCGTCGGTCTGTCTCATTTGGTTTCTCCAATTGAGTTGATGGTCCTCGGCCTTATCGAAGCGTCATCGGACGATGATGAGATTTCCATGGGTGGCTCATCAAAGTTGAAAGTTTGACGAGTACACTTGAGGTCGACTTGCTCGTCGTTGGAACATCCTCGGCTAAGTCTTTTGGATCGATCCACGGGGATGACTCGGCTTCATCGCCGCTTCTTCCGATCCCGAGAAAGGTTACATCGGATTTTCTGGGAATCTGAAGCGCTTATCTCCTTTTCGGATGGATCAATAATAGTAGGAGGGATGTTCTCTACTTGACTTTTTACCCCGGAAGTCTCAACCTCCCGTTGGCCTTCATTACTCTTGCAGTCTCAAGCTGCGGCGAGGCTGGACATCCCTTTCGATGGTGTTAGATGTCTTAGGGTCTTCTTCGGTGGCATCCATTGAGTCTCAACCCCATGGACTGCACTTTCATCGCCCAGTGTTAACTTCCGGGGTTGTTCCTTCATGTGCCTCGCATCGCATCGCGTCATTAGCCTTCGGTGCGGTTGGCACCTCGGTGAGACAGTCTCAATCGTCGAGCTTCGTTGATGACAACTTGCTATGTACTTTGTGTTTGTTCCTTCTCCACTTCGCCTCCTAGATTCATTGTGGAGTCATCTGCAAAGATCCTCCGACCTTGCTGCGGTGGAGGGAGTTTCCCCACTCGGTGGCACACCCGGTGAGTGACTTGGAATGGGGTCACTCGTCTCCAAACTCCCGGCTATTTCTATTGAGTGTTCGTTAGTTGGGGCGGTGGTAAGACACCTTCAATAGGGGTTGGCTTCATTTGGGGTCCCCACTATCCCGGTTTCATCGCCATTTCCCTTATTTCCTTCTTCCGAGTGAGTGGGAAGTGGTGGCAGCCACAACGGTGGCGATATCGCACCACTCCCATTGGATCTATCTCCGGTTTGTGTTTTGGAGGACTCTCCTGGTCCCTCCATCATTCTTTGCTCGTGAAGGATTCGGATTCGTGCGTGCTTGCCGTGCATTTGCGATTCTTTCCGTGGCGGCAGCAGTGGTCTAGATCCTCATCACTATCAATTAAGATGTCAAGGAGATGATGTGTGTGTTCGTGGTGCGGTGATAGGCGAGAATCGCATCTGTTCACGTGCCTCGCCTTCCTCTCTGTCTCTCCTTCTCCTTGTCCTTGAAGATCCGCAAGATATCTTTGATTTTTCTTCATCCGATCCGATCACGGTGGTCACCCAAGAAAGTTCGAGAGTTCCTCTTCTTCTTCTATAAACTCGGTCGTTGAAATTGTTCCCTGGATCGACTCAATTTCCACTTCCTCCACTCTCATGCAGACGATTTTGGATGTCCGGATAAGGTGGGGATAGGATCATCACATCACTATCATCTCTATCGCCTTCTTCTTGTTGTCCCTCATTCTCGGGGATAGAAGGTAGCAAGCTCGGTGCTCCATCTTGTCGTTGCGCCTCATTGCGAGGGGATACAATCCTGTCCAACAGGCGAGTGTGCTTTCTCAGCTACTTCTTGTGTCTCGGTATGCGAACTACACTGGTCTTGATTTGTCTCGATGATCGCCTTCACAGACTTTTGTTTCATCAATAATATCTGGAGACTCTACTTCGCCAGTCTCCGTGATCTGTTTGGTGAGTGGCGACTCGGCCGGTTTCTCAAGCTCGGAGCGTTTGATGATTCTTCTTCGTCTCCTAGTTTGTACCGAGAGGGATTCAGTTCGGAGAGTTTCTTCCGAGTCTTGGGCGGTGGGGGGTCTTTGGTGTTTTCTTCCGAGGAGTGGCCGTCTTGGCTTATCGATTCTCCTCCTTTGACGACCGGAGAAGGTATTTGAGATTCTTTTCGGCCGGCCTTCTTCGGGGCGGGAGACACAACTGCGCAAGCGGGTGACTGTTCAGCAAGGCGGGAGCGATTTGTGTTTCTTTCTGCAGAGAAGTGATCTTCTTAGCAATTGCAGGGGCCTTTCTTCTTTGGTGGAGAGGAGACGGCTATATCTTGTGGTGGTGATTCCCCCTCACTCATATCGCTCTCTTGGTGTAGGCTCTCTTCGTGCGCCGAGAGAGGTTTGATCCGAACATCCTCTTGTTTACATGGAACGCCTTTTCATGTCTAAGAGGACTCTTTGACCTCCATCACCGGCCGATCACTGCACCATATCCCGGGGATCCTCTAAATGTGCCATTCTCCTTGAAGGATTTGTTCCTACATTATGGGTAGTCCAGTTGCAGAGACAAACTCGACCAGTTTACTTGCTTTTCTTCAATGATCGCAGCCAATACGATCAATTTCGCTTTGGGATGAGTTGGTCAAAGCTACCAAATTTGATGTTTATGCATTTGGCAACTATGTCCAATGACTTGTGATAGTCCTCCTTCAAGAACCTCTTGTTAGTGTGTAGACTATCTTTTCAAAGATAGTCGGACTTGGCTATTTCTTTCCAAGCGGCCAAGTCTACATTAGCTTCATCGATTTTCGGTGCTCCTTCCGCCGGTAGTGAGCGTGTTCGCCAAATCCTTGGCGAGAGATGATGAACTCCTTTCCATGAACAGAGGATTTGATCCCCTCATCGTGAATCTCAGCGTTCACGTAGAACTGTGCGACCTCTTCCACATAGGTCATCGAGAACTCCATCGTCAGAAATGGTTTTAGCCCGGACGTTTCGAGCTTTTCAGCTATCTTCTTTATGAGGGTGTCATCGGACCCCTGTTTGACCATACCCTCGAAATCCACAGTAGACCCGGTGTGGATTTGCTTTCCTAGCTTGACAAAATCATAAGTAGAAGCCATTTTTCAAGTATTTCACGAATAAAAACTTAGAAGATGATTTAAAGATTGATAGGGTTTTGAGAGAGTTTTGCCTTTGCTTCAGAGAGAGAAATGAACAGTTTTGGTAATGTGTGAGAGAAACGGACGAAAAAAGGTTTAAGTATGGTTCATGAAAGGACGTGCGGGTGGTTTTTGAAATGTGATCGAAATCAACGGCTTAGATTTTGCACGCCGATTTAGCATTTAATGTCTCGTATTTAATGCGGCAAAGATTTATATCCAATCATAAGCTTGGTATGCGGCTTTTGCAGTACACGTCATAATTCTCACGACGTAATTCTTAAAAACATTCCCGCTTAGTAAAAACGACTGCGTTTTTGTCACTTTGCTCATAAATGACTCAGCTTTTCCCTCAGCTGATTTAACTCTTCTTCTCACAGTTCTCTTAGTGACTCAATTTGTCGGCCTAATTCGGTATAGTTGTCTTTCCGTCACTGGTGATCCACTTAGCCGATTTGAGAGTTCACTCTTTTTCCTTTTTGTGTTTCATTTCTCTTCTTTGATTCTTCTAAGTGTCACTCACTCAATTAATCCTAACTCATGCTTGAGTTCTTCAATACTTGACTCACATAATGGTTTTGTGAATATGTCAAATAGCTGTTTATCGTTGAAATATATTCCAAGGTAATATCCTTCTTTTCAACATGATCTCTTATGAAGTAATATCCGACATCGATATGCTTTGTTCTTGAGTGCAACACAGATTTTGAGTGATTGCAATTGCACTTGTGTTATCACACATGATTGGAATTTCCTTTTCTTCAACTTCGTAGTCTCTCGATTCTTCTTTCTCATCCATAGGACTTGGGTACAACACCTGCCCTTGCCTATGTATTCTGCCGCTCATTTGTAGAGGTGGCTATTGAATTTTGCTTTTGCTAAACCAAGAAATTGCTTTGTTTCCAAGCATTTGACATGTGCTCGAGGTGCTCTTCTGTCAACTCGCATCCAAAGATAGTCGAGTGCGAATAGCCAATTAGCTTGAATCCACCTTTCTTTGGATACCATAAGCCAACTTCTTGGCTTCCTTTCAAATATCTCAAGATCCTCTTAGTCATTTGCGATCATATGGCTCTCTTTTGGAGCAGATTGAAATTTTGTACATACACCTACAAAGAAAGGTGATGTCCGCCCGCTTGCTTTGTGAGATAGAGCAATGATCCAATAAGTGCTCGTATCTTGTTTGATCTGTGCTTGCCATCCTGCATCCATGTCCATTTTGGTCGATGTATTCATTGGTATTTTCACGAAGACTTCTCTTCCATACCAAATTTTTCATTAAATCTCGGTGTATTTATTTGACTTATGAAGGTTCCATCCTTCAAATTGTTTCACTTGGAGTCCAAGGAAGAATGTTAGCTCTCCCATCATGCTCATTTCAAATTTGCTTTGCATGAGGTTTGAAAATTTATCACAAAGCTCTTTGTTTGTGGATCCAAAAATGATGTCATCCACATATATTTGTACAAGCGTTATGCTCTTCTTGTCTTTAATTTTGAAAAGTGTTCTATCTACTTTTCCTTTTATGAATCCATTCTTAGTTAGGAATTGTGACAAAGTATCATACCATGCTCTGGGTGCCTGTTTCAATCCATATAGAGCTTTCTTGAGTTTATATACCTCATCTCCAAGAGTCTTACGCTCAAATCCGGAGGTTGTTCAACATACACCTCTTCTTCCAATAAACCATTTAGGAATGCACTTTTTACATCCATCGATATACAATAAAATTCTTGTGAGTGCATAGGCAAGAAACATCCTTATAGCTTCCAATCTTGCTACATGGGCAAATGTTTCATCAAAATCTATCCATTCTTCTTGGCAATATCCTTTGGCTACGAGTCTTGCTTTGATTCTTACCACGTAACCTTCCTCGTTCATCTTGTTTCGAACACCCATTTAGTGCCAATAACATTTTGATGGGTGGGTCTTTGAACTAATTCCCATACTTTATTTCTTTCAAACCGATTGATTCTTCTTGCATAGCTTGAATCCAATGTGTGTCGCCCAATGCTTGTGACACATCTTTAGGCTCTATTTGTGAGATAAAGCATGTGAACATAGCTTCTTGTTGAGTTCGGATCTTGTTTTGACACCTTCTCTTATATCTCCAATAACAAGTTCTCGTGGATGGTCTCTTAGCCATCTTACATCGAGTTGGAGTAAGTTATTTGGATTGATCGTCTTGCGGTTTGTGTTGCTTTGATCGGCTCTCTCGTAATCACTTAGCCGCAAATTTTCCATTTGTTTTTGAGATTGACTATCTCATCTTCATCCGAGTTTATGATTCGGCTTGACTTGACAAAGGGACTCTTACGCATGGTTGGTTGATTTAGCTTATCGTTGATTCTTCAATGTCTTCTCCATTAACATTTGGTTCATCGAACACCACATGGATGGATTCCTCTCAGTAACCATAGTCTTCTTGTTGAGTACTCTGTAGGCTTTGCTTTCACCGAGAGTATCCCAAGAAGATACCTTCATCCGCTTTAGCATCAAAAGCCTTTAGATTATCTTTGCCATTGTTATGGATGAAGCATTTACATCCAAATATTCTAAAATATGCAACATTAGGTTTTCTCCTGTCCAAATCTCATAAGGAGTCTTTGTCGTGATCTGTTTATCATGCATCTATTTTGAGTGTAGCATGTTGTGTTTATTGCTTCACCCAAAATCTTTTTGGTAATCCTTGACTAACATGGTCCTTCTTTGCTTCTTTGAGAGTTCTATTCTTCTTTTTCGCAACTCCATTCTCTTTGTGGAGTCCTTGCGCATATAATTCATGACCAATGCCATTTTCAATACAATCGAGTTATTATCCCATTGACAAACTCGGTTCCTCTGTCCGATCTTATTTTGATAATGGTTTGGCTCTTCTCATTTTGAATCCTCTTCATCGGTGTGGTAGTTTTAGAGAGTTTCTTTCTTCTTACACATGAATATTGTCCATGTATATCTTGAGTAGTCATCTACTACCACCAAGGTGTATTTCTTTCCACTAATGCTATTTGGTTCCATTTGGACCAAATAGATCCATATGTAGCGGATGCAATATTCTTGTTGAAGATCGGCATATCTTTTTTTGAATGATGATTTGATTTGTTTTCCTTCGACATGCATCACATATACTCTCCTTCTTGTATATCGAAGTGCGGAAGTTCTTCCACAAGATTATACGGCAAGCTTGTTAATCGTTTTGAAATTCGGTGACTCGAACTTCTTGTACCACTGACCAACTTGATTCGGTTGTGCTCTTTGCTACAGACAGTCTTTGGGTGTTGCAGTTGACCAATCCACGACATACATGTTCTTTTGTCTGCATCCTTGCAACACAACTTCATTAGATTCAGTATCCTTGATTTGGCATATACCCATGTTAAATCCAACATTATAACCCTTGTCACGAGTTGGTGATGCTTAGCAAGTTGAAGTTGAGTCCTTCAACATATGCAACATCTGTGATTTCTAATCCATTCTTCTTGATGGATCCAATGCCTCTTATTTCTCCTGGAGCTTCATTTCCTCCAAATATGACTTTTGCTCCTTTGACTTCCTTGAATTTTGACAGATTTTTCTTGTTTCTGTCATGTATGGAACGACCACTATCCATGTACCAGATTCCTTGGCACTGTTGTTCCTTGAACCCGCAATCGAGGAAATTAAGTTTTAGGTACCCATACTTATGGGTCTGAGGGGTTAGTATTGTGAGATGATCCAACCAACCTATAGCCATATGATTTGACTCTAAGGGGTTGCCATCTATCAGTGCCATAATCATAATTAATTTTGGCAAATTGCTTGGGGATTTTAGGTTCATACAATTTGTCTCTTTTTGTCTGTATGCCTGTATATGTGTTTTAGCAATTGCCCTCTTTGGGTAGTTGTGATGTCTCCGAGTGTAGTGCCTAGGTGCATATGTGTGCTTATGAAAGCTCTTATACCTTTGGAATGGTCTTTGTTGAGTTCTAGTCCTTTGCCATTTGGGCTTATATTCCATAGGTCTATCTTTGATAGTTCACATCATTCCAATCAGTTTGGCTTGGATATTTTCTACCATTCCCATCATATGTGTTTTTTTTTTATAGATTTTCTGGGGTTTTTGGTAGCTCTGTTTCTTCTTTACTGAGTATTTCTGTTTGGAGTTTCTTTGAGGAACTCATTTGAATTTCTTCTCGGTTGTCCTTTCAACGCACTCAATCTGTCTGTTTTCCTTTTCCTTTATAACCAAGGCCAGTTTGCTTGTAATTGTGCTTTGGATTAAATGTGTATGCACCATTTGGAGTTTTGGATTTTTGAGATGCTTCATTGCTTGAAGATCCTTTTTCCAAAATCACTTTTGGAGCTTGACATAGCATAGAGGAATTAAATCCTAAGCATGTCTTGTCTCCACATTCTCTTTGACTCAGGATAAGATCATCTAATGATTTAGATGCCTTAGTGAATGAGGCAATCACATTTTTGAGGTCATTTTCCCTCTTTTCTATAGCGAGTTATTTCTGCTATTAGCTTTGCATTTTCAGCTTTTAAACTTTCATTCTCATCAACTATTTGACTTAGAGTACTCGGCTCCTTAGTCACCGTGAGTTTGTGAGTTTTTGCTCTTAGTAGGCTGTTTTCCTCATTTAGTAGTTTGTGTGAGGATTTAATGTGCTCAAAATCTTTCATCATTTTGCCTAATGAATCATAAAGATCGGTGGGTGATGACGTGTGTGTGTCACGATCACTATCACTAGAATCCGAGTTTGATGAGTTAGAGTGTACCTCATCTTCTTGGTCGAGGTTGATCTTGTTCCTTGGCCATCAAACAGTTAGGGCTTCTTCTTGAGTCACTTGAGTAGTCGCTTCTTTGCTCTCGAATCGGCTATGTCTTTTGACTTTGTCTCGGCCGATCTCTGCAGCCAACATTGTCTTTTTCTTTTCTTGTCTTCTTTCTCTCAAGACCTTTCTTTCTTCTTCATTCATGTATTTGTTTACTACGGGATATGGGCAATCAATGGCATAGTGACCTGGTTGCCTATAGTTCCAAAGATAGATATTCAACCTTTTGATCACTCTTTCCATTCTTGGATTGTCACCCTTTGATATTGACTTTTTGATGATTTGTTCTCTTGGTTGGCCTATCTTCCTTGACTTGGGAGGAGCCGAGTGTCTTTACGGAGGATTCACCTTTGCCTCTCTTGTAGTTCTTATTGAAGAACTTGTTGAACCTCTTAACCATCGGGCTATTTCTTACGGATCAATGACTTCTTTGACCTCGGCTCTCTTTCCATCCTTAACAATTAGAGCAGCTGTTTTGGGTCAATTGTCTCTTCCTGGTCTTTTCTTCTCAGCTCAAATTTGTAGGCTTTGAGGTCTCGAGAATAGCTCATGGTTGGATGTCTTCGATAGGTCCATGGAATGTCTTAGTGCCATGACCTTCATTTCCCATTCAAATTTGGGAGACTTTTTAGGATCTTCATACACATTTCTTCGTGTATATTCTTTTCCAAGTGCGAGATAGCTCGTTGGTGATTTCGTGAATCAAGCATCCAGTTGATCCAGGTTCTCTCCCGAGATCATTTTGAAATTCTCAAATTTTACATACGATCGATAATTTATTTTCCTTGATTTGCTCTCCGAGCCTTCACAAATCAATGTTAGCTTGTCCGGATTTCTTTAGCCGTTTTGCATGATTTGACTTTGTTGAAAATGGCTTTCTCAAGGTTTTGTAAAGAATGTCCTTGGCCACATTGTCCAAGTTATATCTTTTTCTGTCATCATTTGTCCATTCATCATTTGTCCATTCATCTCAATGAACCAACCACTCGATACCACTTGTAGGTCCCAAGGGGGTGTGAGTGTAAGGTTTAGAAGGGGGTGAATAAACCTTACCAACTTTTCGATTTAGTCCTTTTTAAAGTTGAGTTGATACTACGAGATGTGTCCTTGGTGGACATGACCAATTTAGTTAATCAAGTAGAGTTAGTCACTCAACACTGGACTCGAGTGTTGATAGAATAACTCAGTTGTTAAGATGAATTAGCTCAATCGTAGTTTATTTTCAGGAAGACTTTACACCCTTTGATTTGGTTTAGTAAAGATTTAATGCTTGGTTTTAGTACTTAGGGATTATCAAGTGGATAGCAAATTTATCAAAGCAAAGTTAAGTAAATAAGATGCGCAGGAATTTAAGTCTTTGAAATGTAAATAACACGATAAGTTTTTATAGAGGTTCGAAGATGGGGTAATTCTTCTACTCCTCTCTTCTCCAACTCCTGGAGGAATCCACTAGGTATTGATCAAGATACAAAGTGGTAATGATCCGGATACAAGTCTTGATCACACGGTGACTTGATCCTTTGGGACTCGATCTGGAGATGCCTTGATCACTCGGTGGCTTCTCGTACGACTCGGCTTCTTCACAGGCATTTGCTTTGCTACTACTGACTCACTTGCTCAAGATCTTTGGATTTGATCACGAAGCCCTCCAAAAACACAAGATTGATTCGACCTTGAACCTTCCTACAATCCTTCGTGGAATGTAGACCCTTTTCTTCAAAAGTTTCCTCTTCAACCGATTGAAGTTATCTTTCCTTCACAGTGAGTGTTGGATTGATGTGCTTCGTAATGTAGCTTGAGGATTAATCTTGAATGATTTGAGAATATTTTTGGTTACAATTCAATTGATTTCTTGAATGTTCGTGGTTCGAGTTACCTTCTCTCGAGTCATTCCTTAGCCTTTTATAGTGATCTTTCAAAAATCGCCCGTTGAAGAGATAGGCTTATTTTTGAAAGTCACTTGTGGACGTTGGCTTGTCTTGTTGCGATCCTTGAAATTGCCACTTCCTCGTATGAATTGTTCTTGACTTTTCGAGTTCTCACACGGTGTAGTGCTTCCCATTGGTTTATTCCTCTTGCACACTTTTGGGATCGAGCACTTGAGAAAGGTCGCATGGAGATATTACTTGTTTAAGTAATTCTCTTGATTTACGCAGGCAACGGATTTCTTTCGATTGTCTCGCCTTGATCGCATTTCCTTGCTTTCCCAGGTGACTTAGAGTCGACTTCCAATCATTGGATGACTCTCCTGTCACTTCAACTTGAGACTTGGCTATCTTGAGTTGACTTGATCGATACTCCACTGTTGCATCTCATTTGCTCCTTCATCGAGTCCCCTGTCTTCTCTTCTTTGCCATACTCAATCTTACAATGAGTCTTTCTTCTAGTCTTGATTGTCTTTTTGCATGTTTAGTCATAGTGACTTACCTCGACTTGACCAGCCCCTATTTATTACAAAACATTTCTGCAAAAATGGGGTGCCAACTTCCTATTCTAAGTTTTACATGGCATTCATCAAAATCTAAACAATAAATTTCCCAACACTAACCAAAATTGTCCTAGCGAAACGACTTCGGGATTGAAAGCAACCCACGAGTAGATCATCCCAAACATCGATTTCATCACATTGTAAACCACCATACATTCTACGCCAACCAACGGCATGTAAACTCCGTCAAATGGGTATCAGAAAACACAGAGTAGTGTAAAATTCGACTATGAGTTCGAGTATACCTTAACCCCACACTTAATCAATTTTTCCAACCCCAAAAGTCCACAAATCCCATAAATTCATCATTGAAACCCAACTCTTCTATGGTTTGTAAAGAGAGATGATAAGAGACAGTACCTCACGTGAAATTAGGCTAGTATGTCGTTGCCCTTCTTCCTCGAGTAAATCGGGAAGAGGGTGTGGAATTGGTCGCCTAACTCCATTGGTGGCATCGCGACGTCCTCTTGAGCCCTATGTGGTTAATCTTGTGCTCTTCTTCCACGTAGGGGTGCCATGGATGATGGAGAACCACTTAATCGGAGTGCAATTGAAGTTTAAGAGTTTAATTGTGATTTTGGAAGGAGAGCATTTTCGGATTTTGAGAGAATTGGAGAAGAAATTGTGAGAAGAAGCCCTAACCGGGTATGATAAGGTCTCCGCTATGCAAGTGCACGCATCCTGGTTGGTGCGCGCGCGGTTGATTTCTCTCTCTATTCTTGGTGCACGATCGCGCACATAGTGCACTTCCCGTGGTGTCTATACTGTAGATTTTTTTATTTAATAATTATTATCAATATATATATTTATACAAAAAGAAAAACTCAATCCAACCAATAGATATGAATTGTCAAAAAGAAAAGAAAATAAAAATAAAAACAGAAAAACTTAGGTTACCTCCCAAAAAGCGCTTATTTAATGTCGTTAGTTTGACAATACGTGCATGATTTTAAAAGACCTCATAGAGAACCATGCTCTCAACTCCATCAACCCGAGATACCCTTTCATAGTCCGGCTTAACCCGTTGACCATTCACCTTGGAGGATTCATGAGTCCTTGGATTAAGCAATTTAACCGTGCCATAATGGTATACGTCTTTGATATCAAAAGGCCCGTTCCATCTTAATTTTAATTTTCCGGGAATAAACGTAATCGGGAATTAAATAAAAGGACTTTCATACACAGTTCGATATTTTTATGACTAATTCTCTTATCGTGCAACTATTTGACTTTGTCTTTTATATCCATGTATTTTCATACGCATCGTTCGAAGCTCGTCAAGTTCGGACAAGCGCAACTTCCTTTCGGCTCGCTTTATCCAATTTGAAATTTGTCGCTTTGGTGGCCCAATATGCCTTGTGCTCCACTTCAACCGGTAAGTGACACGCTTTTCGTAAACTAGTCTATAGATGATCATTCCCAAAACCATCTTATAAGATGTTCTATATGCTTGCAGAGCGCATCATTTAACCTGCAGGTAGCAAAGTCTTTCCTCGTAGGATTTCTTGTCTTATCCAAAATCCTTTTATCCGCTTGTTGGTTGTCTCCACTTGTCGGAAGTTGGGATGATAAGGTGTAGCTACTGATGTGTGATACCATTTTTCTTCATCAGTTTCTCGAATAACTTATTGCAAAAATATTTTCCCCCATCACTAATGATGTATCTTGGGAATCCAAACATGCTTAAGGTATTGTCTCGCACAAACTTGATGACATTGTTAGCATCACAAGTCCTCGTGGGGATTGCCTTAACCCACCGAGACTCATAGTGAACAAAGAACAAGTATATATTCATAACTAGAAGACTTAGGAAGGAGCCCATAAAATCAATACCCCATATATCAAATATTTCAACTACCAAGTTATTATTTAGAGGTATCTCATTCCTACTACTAATATTTCAAGTCATTTGGCATCTATCGCATGTAAGCCCATTATTTATGTGCGTCTTTGAACAATGATGGCTAATAGAAGCCTGATTGGAGAACCATAAAGGTTGTTTTACCGCCTCCAAAGTGCCCACCATAGTGCATTTTATGACAAAAGGCCAAGACATCATTCTTCATCTTCGGGAATGTATCTCCAGGATAATTTCATCCTTTGATTTCAAAACAAGTATTATCCCAAGAGTAGAACCTACAAGTGGATAAAAATATTTTCTTTCTCCGAAATGAAAGGTTAGTTCTTACAATTCCACATTCAAGATAGTTCACAATGTCGGCATACCAGGGAATTGAAGTTACCTCAAATAAATGCTCGTGGGGGAAAGAATCAATTATGTGCTCGTGTTTATGAGAGGTAAGAGTGTCATTATTTAGAGTAAGATGAGACAAGTGGTCTCTTGCACGCATTCTCACTCCACTTTCTATCTTTTATTTCAACATTAAATTTTTGCAACATCAAAATCCACCGAATCAATATAGGTTTAGCTTGTGGCTTACTCAACAAATATCGTAGGGTCGTGTGATCACTATGGATAATTACCTTAGACCCAACAATATAAGATCTAAATTTATCTAAAGCAAAAACAATAGCCAATGAGTTCTTTTTCGGTGGTGATGTAATTAACTTGTGAATCATTAAGAGTCAAACTACCTAGTAAATCACATGGAGCAATTTATCAAATCTTTAGCCAAAAAAGGCCCTCACAAAGATGATTAGACGCATCACATATAATTCAAAAGGCAATGACCAATTAGGAGCAACAACAAAAGGAGCGATAATCAACTTATCTTTCAATGTGTTAAAAGCATTTAAATATTTTTCATCAAAATCAAAAGGGGTATCTTGAGCAAGTAATTTACAAAGGGGTTGGCTAATTTTAGAAAAATCCTCAATAAACCTTCTACATTAACCAACATACCTAAAAAAATTTTAATTTCCTTAACATTAATGGGGGAGGTAAGTTTTCAATAACATCGATTTTAGCCTTACCAACCTCAATTCCCCTTTTGAAACCACTTGGCCTAAAACAATTCCTTGGTCACCATAAAATGGCTTTTTGCCAAGTTAAGGTTAAGTTGCATTCAATACATTGTTCTAGAACCTTAGCCAATTTATTAAGACACTCGAGAATAAGAGGACCCACGTATAGAAAAATCATCCATAAATACCTCAATAAAGTCCTCCACCATGTCGGAGAAAATTGAAAAAATATACCTTTGAAAAGTCGTCGGTGCGTCCAAACGGCATTCGCCAAAATGCGAAAGTCCCACAGGCAAGTGAAAGTAGTTTTGTCTTGATCCTCCGATCGATGACCACTTGTTAATAACCCGACAAATCATCCAAAAATATTAGAAACTATGTCTTGCAAGTTTGTCAACCATTTGATCAATAAAGGGGATGGGGAAGTGAACTTTCTTAGTAAGCGACATCCAACTTCCTATAATCTATGCACATCATCCGCCAAGTCGTGGTCCTAGTGGCAATAATTTCACCTTTTTCATTTTCTATAATTGTTATCCCACTCTTCTTGGTACAACATGCACCGGACTCACAATTCACTATCAAGAATCGGGTATATCACCCATTCGACTAGGAGTTTCAATATCTCTTTTTCACTACTTCCATCATAATGTAGTTCAATCTCCTTTGAGCTTCTCCACTAGGCTTAACTCCCTCTTCTAAAATTAGTCTATGCATGCACATCGAATGACAAATCCCCTTGATATCACTCAACCCCCAACCAATTGCATTTTTAAATTTCTAAGTACCACCAACAATTCTCCTATTCTTCTTTAGAAATCAAGGCAAATATAATAATCGGATTCTCGCTAACCTTCTTCAAAAAGCACGTATTTCAAATGCTTATGGAGTTTTTAAACTCATGTTTTTTGGGGTTTACTATCACGTCTTCAAGCGCAAAAATCTCCATCACCCCCTCATTTAAGGCTTGCCACTCGTCTTCCATGACGTCAAAAATATCATTTTGCTCATAAAATAAAGTATCAAGACTATAATCATGCAAAAACGTGTTGTGCCCAAGACAGTTGCACTAATGGCCGGTGAAGGGAAGAAAGGCTGAGCCAAAAGAAACAATTGACCAAGAGAGGAAATTGCCCTTATCGTAAAAAGGTTCAATAAGTTCTTCAATAAGAACTATAAAAGAAACAAGGGTGAAACCTCAGGAAGACACTCAAGACCTTCCAAAGCCGGGAGGACAAGGCCACCCAAGAGAACCGAACATCAAAGTCTTGATTGTCATAAAGTTGATAATCGAGAGTGAGAGAAAAAAATCGGAGAGAAAAATCGAAACTTATTAGCCCTAGCGGGAGGCTTGGAAAGAAGTTTAAACTTACTTTTATCCCAATGTATGTTCGATTAATTTGCTTGACTTGAAGACCTAGGAAGAAAGGGTTCTCTCATCATACTCATCTCAAATTTCCCTTGCATGAGATTTGAGAATTTATCACATAGCTCTTTGTTTGTGGATCCAAAATGATGTCATCCACATATATTTGAACAAGCAAAGTATACTCTCCCATCTTGAATTCGAGCAGTGTCCTATCAACCTAGCCTTTGGTGAATCCATTGTCAATAAGAAAGCGGGACAATGTATCATACCAGGCTCTTGGTGCTTGTTTCAAACCATATAAAGCCTTCTTGAGTTTGTAGACTTTATCTCCAATAGTTTTCTGCTCAAAATCTGGAGGTTGCTCCACATAGACTTCTTCTTCCAAAAGTCTATTTAGAAATGCACTCTTCACATCTATTTGATAAACAGTGAAGTTCTTGTGTGCAGCATAAGCAAGAAACATCCTAATTGCTTCCAATCTTGCAACTGGTGCAAAGGTTTCATCAATATCTATGCCCTCCATTTGCAATACCCTTTGGCTACAAATCTTGCTTTGTTTCTCTCTACAGATCATTTTTCATTCATCTTGTTTCTAAATACCCACTTAGTACAAATTACATTTTGGTGGGTAGGCCTTTGAACCAATTCCTAAACCTTGTTTCTTTCAAACCTGATTGACTCTTCTTACATAGCTAGAATCCGTGTGTGTCATACAATGCTTGTGACACATCTTTAAGCTCAATTTGGGAAATGAAACAAGTGAAAATAGCTTTATGTTGAGTTGAATCTTGTTCTTACTCCTTCTCTAACATCTCCAATGATAAGCTACGGAGGATGGTCTCTCGGCCATCTCACATCCGCTTGGAGTAAGTCTGTTGGATTTAGTCGTCTCACAGTTAAGTTGTCTTGAACGACCTTCTCATCATCATTCAGCTGTAGACTTTCCAGTTGTCTCTGAGATTCAGCTATCTCATCTTCATCTGGGTTGAGCCTTCTTATATCTGCCTCAACATAGCGTCTCTTCGAAGCAGGTTGGTGATTCATCTTGTCGCCTAACTCATATATGTCTTCTCCGTTGACATTAGGTTCATCAAAACCACATGGATAGACTATTATGCGACCATAGTCCTCTTGTTCATCACTCTAAAAGTATTACTCTCACTTACATCCAAAGATATGAAAATATCCAACATTTAGCTTCCTCCATGTCCAAGTTTCATAAGGGTTTTGGACAACTGCCTATTGATCGTACACCTATTCTGAGTGTAGCAGGAATTATTAAAGGCCTCAGCCCAAAATCTCTTACGCAATCCAGCTTCAGCTAACATGGTTCTTGCAGCTTCCTTGAGAGTTATGTTCCTTCTTTCAGCTACTCCATTCTACTGTGGAGTTCTTGCATCTAATAACTCATGAGCAATACCATTTTTTATGCAACTTTTGAGTTATAATCCCATTGACAAACTCAGTTCCTCTATTATACCTTATCTTTATAATTGTTTTACTCTTCTCATTTTGAACTCTTCTCATCGGTGAGGGAGCTTCAGTAAAGTTTCCTTCTTTTACACATAAAATAGTTCATGTGTATCTTGAATAGTCATCCACCACCACTAAGGTGTATTTTTCTTCCACTAATCTTTGGTGGTTCAACAGAACTAAACATATCCATATGCAATAAGTGCCACATCCTGGTTGAAGAAGGACTTGGCTTGTCCTTGAAACAAGACTTTATTTGCTTTCCCATCGGCATGCATCACAAATGATTTCCTTCTTGTACTTTGAGTCAGGCAATCCTTCCACAAGATGACTCCTTGAAAGCTTGTTGATTATCTTGAAATTCAGGTGATTGACTTCTTGTGCCACATCTAACTTGATTCGAATGTACTCTTTGCTAGCAAACATGTGTTTGGTGTAGCGGGTGACCAATCCACTACATACATTTTTTTCTCGCTTGGTCCTTGTAGCACAATTTTATTGATTTAGTATCCTTGATTTGGCAAACACCATGTTGAATCCAACATTATAGCCCTTGTCACGAGTTGGCTAATGCTCATGAGATTGAAGTTGAGCCCTTTAACATAGGATACATATGTGATCTCTAGTCCATTCTTCTTTATGGATCTTGTGCCTTTGATCTCCGCTAGAGCTTCATTTCCTCTAAATATAACTTTAACACCTTTTATTTCCTTGAACTTTGAAAGATTTTTCTTGTTGCATGTCGTCATGTCCGGAACAACCACTATTCATGTACCAGGTTTCTTGGCACTCGGCTATTCCTTGAACTGCAGTCAAGGAAATCGGTTTTTAGGTACCCATACTTGCTTGGGTCCTGAGGGGTTAGCACTATAAGGTGTTCCAACATACCTATAGCAAAATGGTCTGACTCTGAGAGGTTGCCACCTATCAGTTCCATAATCATAATTAACATTTGTAAATTGCTTAGGAGTTTTAGGCTCATACAACTTTGTCTCTTTTTGTCTACGTATGCTGTGTGTGAGCTTGTGCATTAACTTTCTTGGGATAGTAATGAAACTTTTGTGCATATTTTGCTTTGTGCTTGGGTGCATATGTGTCTTTGATTATAGCTTATTTACCTTGTGAATGACTATTTTGGAGTCTGAGGTCTTTGCCACTTAGGCTTGTATAACATTGGTCTTGGCTGATATCTCATTTGATTATTCCAATCATCCTGGCAGGATAATTTCTACCATTCCCATCATATGGTTTTCTTTTTCTTTGAAACCTCACGGGGCTTTTGGTGGCTATGTTTAGATTTTACAGAGTATTTTCTATTTGGTGTCTTTGATGGACTCTTCTTGAATTTTGTTTGATTGTCCTCACTCTCCGACTTTTTGCCTCTTCCTTTGTATCCAAGGCCAAAGCATAGTTGTAATTGTGTTTTTAAGTGGGTGTAGGTGCAACATATGGTGTTATGGATTTTTTTGCCTCATTACTTGAGGATCCTTTTTCCATAACCACTCTAAGCACTTGGGCATGCACAAAGGAATTAAATCCAATGCCTGTCTTGACTCCACTTTTCTTTTGAATCATTTCATCATCCAATGAATTAGATGCCTTAGTTAATGATGCAATCACATTTTTCAATTTTTTCCTATTTTCGATTGCGGCTAAGTCTTCGTGAGTTAGCTATATCGGCCCTCCAACGATGTATTCTCATCAGCTGTCTGACTTAGAGTACTCAGCTCTTTAGTCAGTTGTGAGTTTTGGCTTTTGAGATGGTTGTTTTCCTCATTAAAAAGTGTGTGAAGTTTTTACATGCTCAAAATCTTTCATCATTTTGCCTAATGAATCATAACATCAGTGGGTGATGAAGTGTTTGTGTCATTATCACTATCATCAGAATTAGAATGAGATGAGTTAGAATGTACCTCATCTTCTTGTTCTTTGGCCATGAGGCATATCAAAGCCTCTTCTTTTGTGTCACTGGAGTAGTCAGGTTTATTGATGTCTGACTCAGTTGGCTCTTTACACTTGCCTGTATCAGCAGTCTCAGTAGCCAACATGGCTTCTTCTTTTCTTGTCTTCTTTCTCTCAAGACCTTTCTTTCCTCTTCATTTCTATACTTGTTGACTGGTGGATAGGGACAGTCAACATCAAAGTGTCCCGGTTGTCTGCAATTCCAACACAGGTTTTCAGCTCTTTGGATGTCGCTCTTTGACTCTTTGATTATTAGCTCTACGATACTCTTTGTCTTTTGGTGATCGCTTTCTTTGGTCGTCTGTCCTCCCTTGCTTTGGAGGGTCCGAGTGTCTCTGGATGATTCACCCTTATTTTTCTTGTTGTTCTTCTTGAAGAACTTATTGAATCTCTTTACCATTAGGGCAATCTCCTCCGGTCAATGGCTTTTTAGATTGACTCTCTTTGACTCACCAACCATAAGTCCGGATGTCTTGGGTATAACTGTTTCTTCTTGCTTCTTTCTTCGAGCTCGAATTCATAGGCTTTAAGATCGAGAACAACTCATGGTTTGATGTTCTTGTGAGGTCCATTGAATGTCTCAACACCATCACCTTCATTTCCCACTCAACCGGGAGAGACCTTAAAATCTTCATACACATTTCTTTCTGTGTATATTCTTTTCCTAGAGTGAGAGCTCATTGGTTATCTCTGTGAACGGCATCCAGTGATCAGGACTCTCACTGCAAGCATTTTAAAATTTTCAAATTTTTGAACAGCAACAACCAATTTATTTTCCTTAATTTGATTAGATCCTTCACATATTAAGGTTCGTTTTTCCTATATTTCTTTGGTCATTTTGCATGATTTAACTTTGTTAAAATGGCCTTATCAAGAGTTTTGTACACAATGTCCTTGGCAACATTGTCCAAATAATATCTCTTCATATCTTCATTGGTCCACTCGCATCGTGGCTTTTCCACCATTGCAGGTCTAGGTATCGCAACAATGACAGCAGCACATGCGCCTCGTGCCACAGGAGCTGCAGCAGCCTCTCCTTCCATTACTTCTGCAGCCTCAGCAGCATGAGCCCTGACAGTTGTGTTCACCTTCATTATTTGTAGTGGTCCATCCTCAATGACAAACCACATCTCATCATGTAAAAAGTCAAGGTGAGCCTACATATGTATTTTCTAATCATCAAATTCTTCAACAGTGAACATTGGAATTCGAGTTAGATTTGCTTCCATAATAATAACTTTGCTTTTAAAATAAAAGAATTAAAAGCGCAAGTGTTGTTCTTTTGAAAAAGAATGAGATCTATTTCAATAACCGGTGCGGAAGGCTCATTGAACCAACCGCTCCGATACCACTTGTAGGTCCCAAAGGGGTGATAAGTAAAGTTTAGAAGGGGTTGAATAAACTTTACCAACTTTTTGATTTTAGTCCTTTTAAAATTTTGAGTTTTTGACTAAGTCGGCCTAAGTCCTTGGTGGATGACTAGGTTTGCTTACACAAATGAGTTAGCCACTCAATGTGACTGATCGTTTGTTGATAGTATAACTTAGTTGTTTTTGACTAACACTTTAAAACTACGATTGACTTGGTTTTTAACAATGGAAGACTTTCACTCGTTTTGAATACGTTTTTCACACTTGTTTTAGCTAGATTATTATCAGTTGACTTAGCAAACTAACAATCATCAATAATAAGGATAAGCAAGAAAGATCGGTATGCTAAAAGTAAAAAGATACAAGCAATTATAGTAGTTCGAGGATGGGGTAATTCCTCTAATCCATTCTTCTCCAACCCTCGAGAAATACACTAATGTAACTTGAAATGGTTACAAAATGGTAATGATTTGAGCAGTTTTGATCACACAACTAGCTAATCCTGGGACTCGGCTTCTTCACAAGACGGCGCCTCTACTACTTGTTTGCCTTCAATCCTTTGGACTTGATCACTTAGCCCTCCAACAAATTCAAAGCTACGGTTTGATATGGAAGCTTACTACACCGCCTTCAACCTTGGAGAGTAGACCCCTTGCTCTAGAAACAAGTTTTTCCTCTTCAACAAATGAAGTCGTTTTACATTCATTTGAGTGTGTTGGATCGATTTCCTTGAGATTAAGCTTAAAGATGTTCTTTGAATACTTGAGAGATATTATTTTTCTTTGCGGGTTGTTTTCTTGCTTGCGTTCATATTCGTAACCTTCTCTTAGATGGATCTTGACCTTTTATAGTGCATGTTTGAAAAATATGTTCTTTGAAGAGAGAGACGTATTTTTCAAACTACACTTCCACTACAAGAAAATAGATGCTAATAGATCTCGTGTTAAAAGTGTGAAAAGTGTGAACTTTTGACTAAGCGACTAGTTTGTTTCTAATAAGAGACCGGTTTAAAAAACCTGTCGTAGATGTAAAATATCCGCTTTCTAAGACCCCGATGTTAAAAGTTTATGTTATTGACACCGGTTTAGAATCACTATCTTTAAAGGAATACACACGGTTTTACATACCGGTTTAAAACCGGTGTTGTTGTATCTAAAGACACCGGCTGAAAACCGGTGTCTATGGTAATAGAAATCGCATTTTCACCGGCTTTAAACCGGTGTAGTTTATTTCAAAGACATCGGTTAAAAATTGTTGTCTTAATGTTTTCGGAGAAGCAATTTTAAAAGGATTGTTCATTTTGGCAAAGACAGATGTTCAAAGCCAATGTGATGTCTTTTGTATGAAATTTTAAATTTGTGACCACTATATATAATACTGAAATCGCAAATAATCTATATCAATAAGAAATTCATCATGTAATCCAATTCCATCAACCATCATAAATTCACTACCAAATAAATATGAAATCCATCACCAAACAAAAAATGCATAAATACTAAAGTCATCAAGATCCAAAATCCAACAAAAAATACTAGTAGCGAAGTTTTCTTTCCATGAAGCAACTACAAATACATAATCCAATTCCATTGCTCCTGTCATTAAAGCTTTCAAAAAATTTCTAACTACCCATGAGAGCATCGATTCTTTTAAGTACCTTAACAAAATAATACCACAACAATCAAACAATTATAAATTGTATAACAAAGTAATTGCATAGATGATAAAAATAATGAAGGCAGCGAACCAAAATAACAGACATGTAAATTTATATAATACAGCAGCGACAACACAAATAAGAAATAACTAAATTATGAGTGCCAATTGAATTCATCAAAGAATTTGCCATATTTTTACCATAGAAAGATATGCAACTGTTAGAAGCTAAAAACAAGTCTCCAAACAAACCAAAAATTAAACTATAGAGATTACTTGCAATTCTGATAATCTTGTTACTGCCTTAATTTTAAAACATAATCAAATTTGAGGGGCTTTTAGTAATTTTAGAACATCTATGGGTTTTTTTATAATTAGCTCAAACATCAAGGGGTTTTTGTAATTATCCCTAACTAAAATGCACACCAATGGCACATATCACATGCAAAAACTGGTACAATAAAACTGCAACCACTCAAACACCACATTATATGCTAAGCAAAGCTCAAGATTATCATAACTAGAAGTACTAAAATATGGGATACCAAAGGTTAACACCCGCAAAATCCAAACATAACTCAATATACCAGATTCAGATCAACTTCCACCACACACTAAAAGCAAACATAGAACAAAAGAAAATAAAAAACATGAGGCTGCCGGCAGTGAATAAAATCGCCACTCAAATGAAAAACATGATGTTCGCCAAGTCCGAGTGCAGGTTGTAGAAACTTTGCTCAAATGAAACTTTGCCAAAAGAAATAGGTTACCAAACCTTCAAACATGATGTATGGGCCATTTACAAGTGAACCCAAAAGCTTAATAAATTTCCTTCACAACTGCTATGCCCCAAGCACGTGAAATGTGGGCCAACTAGCATGAATTATTGACAGTGGTAACCCAATGATAATATGTTCAGTCTTAACAATTAGGCCCAATTAATTGAATTTGATGCCCAGCTTTCTCGTATTTTATAACGGGTTAATTGTATAAAAAAATCATATTTTTCCAATAATACAACTAAAAAATCCTTATCCTTGACTAAGAAAGTACAAGAATCTACTATGTCAATGTACATGTAACAGACTCGTCCGTACCTGGAAGTAATATTCAGCACATTTCCAACAAGGTTTTTGTGGGAGAGGCTCATTTCCAGCATCCATGATAGTTCATACACCTGGGAATTGAAACCTGTTCCAGCATCCATGATCAAGGCATAAAGATTTGCTGCCGAAGCCACACAGCTAATATATAAACCATCTTCATCACCCTTCTCCACATGCTGACGAAGCCTTGAGTCTGCAACATTGTAGTGGTATCTACAAATACAAAATAACAAACTGTCTTCACGAAGAAAAAAGACATCACAAACAAGGTCTCGAGCTAGTATACAATTCTGTTTGAGACAATTACAACTGCAACACAACAAACTTTCAGGTCAATCAGAACGGCCATTTGATGTATCAATATAGAAACAGGCAACTTAAAACAATTCACTCTATCAGTTTCCAAAGTGGCACTTCCATAAAACTAAAGTTTTTAAAGCAACTGGAAACTAATGACCCTATTGAAAATTCTCAAAAATACATGGAACAGGTACATATGACAAACTTCCAACCAATTGAAAAAATTAAAAGAACATCTAGTCTTCTTAATTTTTTGTCAAACCACTAAATTGCTCAAAATCTCTATCTATTTGTGATGTGACTTACTAGAATCAATGCCTAATTTTACTCCATCCCAAGGAATGGAAACTGCATCTTTAGAAGCAGAACAAAAGGCTAAAGCCCTGGTAGTGAAAACATAGGGAAAGAAGGAACTCAAAACATAAGCCCTTGTTGCTCTTGTGCAAAGTTCAGTAAAAATTAATAAACAAACAAAACAGTCACAAACTCCTATAAGCTCCAAGAAGAATAACACAAACTAGGTTCATTTGTATTTTTAGTGAGAAGGCATCATGACAAGGTTATGACCCACCCCAACCATCTGTTTCTACATCAGCAATATACTTCACTCATCATAAAGAATTGAAGAAAGTAAAATACAACCCAACTCTTTTGAACACTAAAATCAATGAATGTTTTGTATGAAGTGAAAAAGTAATAGCCCTCTGTAAAATCTGTAGATACACACAAAATCATTAGTACAAAGTAACAAAATGGCAGTAGGTGTCACAAGTCAACATGACTATTATTCATGTCCACTAAGAGAAAGAAAGCGAAGAAGATTTCAATAGTTACTGTCGTCCAAGTAGTCTACACTAACTGGTACAACTTCAAAGAAGAGACGGCAAATACAAGGTTCAATGCTTAGATGAGTTAAAGCTTCAGATTAATACTTTACATCTTTTTTTTTCTTTCATATGTGCTAAGTGCTCGCATAAACTTATGATATTGAAAGTACAACGAACATAATTTGGATGCACAAGTTTTATATGTTACAAAAGATGCCACTTAACACGTGGATACTATAACAAACAAATATTTAGCAGCATGCACTCACCTCTGTTTCATGGGGCGCCGTGCATTATACACTGAAATCCACTGTGTAGCAGGACTACCCAGTCGTACTTCTTCTTTGGTTGCTCATCCTCTTCCAAGTTTATGAGCAACCTCCCACTTTTGCCCAACCTATGCAATAGAATATAAATAACTTTCACATAAGAATGTTATTAACTAAACAAATATACATCCAGAAAAATTAATGCTAGTATGTGCTTTTTCCTTATATGATACCTTGAGAGCTCCATCAATTCTTATAGGTCTCAGTGACAAGCAAGGCTCAATAAGACTATCAAAAAGTGATATCAGTTTTAGAATAATTATTCAGTAAGTTGTCTTTTGAACATAGTTTTATTCTGCAGATTAATAATACTAAAACAAACACTTACGTAGTTTTAAAAACTTAATTAGTTTTTCACCTGAACAAAGTTAGAGGAACTTAATAAGACATCTTAATATGGTGAAGAATAGCTATTGATTCTGAAACAGTTCATGACATAATGCACATTTACGTCATCAGCATTAAAAGCTATAACAATGACCATTTAAGACATAAACCATTAGCAACATGATAATGGCTTCACACCATTAGCAACATCACTCAATAATGTTCACAATATTACATCGAAATCTGTAGAACACTTGTGCTCGTGTATAAAAACATAGAAAACATGGTACATCAGATACAATACAAGAACTTACTATTATTTTCTAATTGCACTGAAAGAATTCTTTCATCTTTCTATTTTCAGTTTGAAGTGGGCATAAGAAAGCCCAGAGTTAAAAGTTTAGAACCATCAAAATTTTAAACAATTGCACCTAAAATTTTATTTCCTTGAAGCACATATAGGATAATATATTTTTATTTTCTTAGAGCAGATCTCAAACATGAATGACAGACCAAAGAAATAAACATCATTTCAAACCATAAGTATCCCATCACAAGTCACTGCAATATTGGTTTCTAACGACTATCTTATCACATAATTAATGGAACAACTATAGCATGCATAATCAACAATTATTGGGTAAAATTCCAAATTATACACGTTCACAAGATCCAATGAAAGCGACATTTAAAGCAAAAAACAAAAGGGAAACCAAAATATGCATAGCATAACTAAACCAATGATATTAGATGCAAACTTTTATCATCGTCTCAAGCCACTGTTAACTTTAATGACAAACGCTTCCATATCTTTCAACATCGAAATCTTAATTTTTAACATTACCTTAACTCCAAATCCTGTAGACAAGAAGACTGTTTAACGCTAAATACACAAATTACCTCACTATTGCTAAAATGTGCATCCTCATTTTCTGATGACTTCAAAATATGCTTGTGCAGAGGCTCTTCATTTCACTGCCCAAAGCACTTGCAAATGAGTTATGCGTAATCAGGGGCACCACAAGTAAATATCTCCAACACCTAAAATCCCTTTTTACAAACTTGGAATAAATAAAAAAAAAAAAAAAAAAAAATCTCCAAATTTATATGTATAATGTCTATTAAAAAAATACACCACGAAAAAAAAAAAAAACCGTAGGAGGTTTACGGGATCTACACAGAGTTGTTTACGAGCAGAAAAAACAGAAACCATTGCCAGAAATTCTACACTTAATAATCTTCATTTAATCATCTCCAACAAAAGCATCTTGGTATGTGGGTCGAATATTAAATTTCATCATTCAATATATCATTAGCACATGAATAATAAAAAAGTACGCCCAAACTAAAAATTCATCTTATTTACCTTCATATGTGTTCTTCTATTCTCAAACCAAAAATTGACTTGCCTACTATCCAAGAAAAGCCTTTTGCTAAGCTCCAATCTTTGCTTTTCATCAGGATGAGGACACTCCTTGAACAGACTAAAATTTGAAAATAAAATAAAAAAACATCAACAAAATAAATCAGTTCCGAAGAAAATGCACATACTACACACAAAAACAACAAAAGCAAACTCTATGGGCAAAAACGCACACATAGGTAACTTAAATAAATCGGGGTTTCTTGAAATTAATGAGGTAAAATCAATAAAAACACAGTCACTCACACACACATACGCCTCAAGTTGTTGAATTTGCTGAGTGTGTCGGTGGTATCTTTTTTTTCCTGGGAGGTTTGTCGGCAGCATTTTGATCATCTCCAGAGGCACCATCCATGTTATCACTTCCAGATCTGCTCATCTCATGTTGGGATTCAATATAATAGGATCTCACCACAAAATATGCATTCCAATTAATGAATCAAAATAAATTATTACCGCTATCAGAATCAGAGGGCTGCTGAGATGTGGAAGTATTATTCCCTTCAATGTCTCTGTTTAATTCAGCCGTGAAAGCTTCGACGTCAGCCCCAGAATGCATTGTTTCGTCCTGCGAAACCGTTACGTTGTCAATTATCATATCAAAAAGAAGAACAGAAAAGGGAAAAAATAACAACCAGAAAAACCTAGTCTTGAAAAGCTCAAAATACATCCCAAAAATTCACCAAGCATGAACTAATAACGAATATATCGGAACCCTTTGGGTGGGGAGGGGAGGTACCTCGTCTTCTTCGAGGAATTTCATAATGTTCGGGTCCATGAATAACTCTCCTGGTAATTATGCTATACTGCAGTAATCGTGAGCAATGAATCAACAGTTTGGTGCTCGGTTGGGAAGAGATTTGGGGAGGGTGAAAATAAGGAGGAGAAAGAAACAACAGATGGAAAATTAGCAGAGGAGCAAGATAATTAGTTGAGATTAAGGTTGTTTCTTACTTTTCTTCGTCGCGCCGATGAAGGTTTATGTTGTCGGGTTATAAGAGGCTCCGAATCCAATACCCGTTTGAGACAGACGCTGAGGTCGGCGACCGGCGGAGGGGAGAGAGGCGATGGCTGGAGAAGATTTTACAACTTTTACTATCCTATCACCAATATCACCAATAACCTAATTAATTAGAGGGCCATAAGACACCGGTTCTACAACCGGTGTCTAAAGATCTAGTTAAAAAATAAAGACATCGATTCTTTAGACCGGTGTCGAAAGATTTGGTTTCTAAAATATTACAGACACCAGTTTTGGAACGAATGTCAAAACAACTTGTGTCTAATCTAAAATATATATAAATAGACACCGGTTTTGAAATCCGATACCAACCGGTGTCTATTGGGGAATATTTTTAAAATAGACACGGTTCTAGGAAACCGCTGTTGTTACCAAACGACCGCACTAACGGTGTCTTACAAAACCGTTGTTATATGGGAAAAGACACCAGGAAAGTCATAAAATCGGTGTCTTTTTGGTGATGTCTATCAGCAGTTTTCTTGTAGTGTTCCTAGGTTATTGGCTTGTCTTGTCTTGCAGCAATGATGTGGACTGTACCTTGAATTTAATGCTCTGCAGCGTTTCCTTAAACTCTACATAATTTCTGGTACATCCCAATTGCTCCTTGTTTTTTGCACTCTTTCAGCAAAACAGTTTTAATGTTGGCAGCCTCACACATGCCTATTTTCAAGCAAAACCTTGACTTTGCTTGACAACGGATCTCTTTCAGCTTTCTTTGATCATGTCTCTCTTTGACTACTCCTTACACAGTCAATTCCAATGATTTAGAAATGACTTTCTTTGTTAGTCACCGACTGGGACAACTTTTTCTGTCACTTACTTGATCAACCTTCACTTCACTTCACTCAGTTGCCACATAGCTGGGTCTTCTCTTCGATCTTCGATCGAGTCCTGCAATTCTTCAACTTGGCCGCTTCTTCTAAGCTTACATAGTTCTATCTATTACAAGTTGATTACAGTTGAATTGGGGTGTCAACTTCCTAATCTAAGTTTTACATGGTTCATCAAAATCTATACATAAATTTCCCAACATTATGACAACTGGATGAGGCCCCCGTGCGATGAACAGGCTATTCGAATAACTAGTATAACTATCAAATGGGTAGATAGGTGCTGATCCATTGGGCCAATGAGAAAATTCGGGTCGGGCCAGGACGAAATCCATTGGGCAGCTATTTTTGAGACCCAACCCATGAAAAATACACATGAAATGACAGTGTCAGGTAGATTTTTGTGCCACATAGATGCAATCTTTTCGGACCTCCAAAATTACAGCCCCGCCCCTCGGGCCGAGCCCATTTTGACACCTCTGATAATAAGATATTTGTATTCATATCAACCCATACTTAATTTGTAATGATGGTGATCAATTCCACTAAAAGTTGCTTCATCAATAATGGATAAGTTGTATTGACGGTGGGCGTGAGAGTATTTCCGTATATATAGATTTGAATATAACATAAACATTGAACACGTTAAGATATCTTTGACTCATTATAGATATATAAATATTACAATATAATCAAAATATATAATTTTCAAATATAATAACTCGTTAATATATTTTATATATCAAAGACACTCGTACATATTTTTTCTAGTTTGAAATAATATTATATTCTTTTTATAATTTATTATGAATAAAATCTTATCAAATTGATAGTTTGAAAACAAAAGAGATAAAATTATATAGTACAATTATAAAGATCGAGCCGAATGTCGATTCATTTTCATATTTTTGCTTAGATCTTTTGGAATTTATTTAATACAATATTTAATACTAATAAATAGATTGTTAGTGGATACCAAAATTAAAATGGACAAAATTCATGATAAATTACAATAATATCGGTCAACAAACTATTTTTTTTTAAATCTTTCCAAATTTAAATGTATAGCATTTAATACTAATTAGATATATCTAAATTAAAATGTCAATACATATCATGATTAAGATAAACCAAATTAATGATATAATTACAAAGATATTGGACATATATGTCTATTTGCTTTTTGTTTTCCATTAAAAATATCTAATTTTGTTTTTAGCAAGTACAAAAAGGCGAGAAAACATATCTGGAAACAGGTTTGTCATTATATATATATATATATATAGATTATTCATCTTTCTAAACCTTAAAAAGTATTGGAATTCAAATAATTTTATTATTAATTATCTTGAAAATACAATGGATTAAATATTTAAAAACATTGGCGAGTTAAGCGTTTTCAACGTTTATTTTCTTATATATAAACATGCTCTATAATAAAATACAATTCACACTCACAAAATTTGTTATCAACCAAATTTTCGTATTTAAAGATGTTTTTCATAGTTTGTAATAATTTATTATTCTATAGTTTAATCGGATGATTTATAATCAAATTAATAGTCTTTATATTTTAATTTTTATTTTTATAAAATTAAAGTTCGTATATCACATACGAAATATACCAAATATAAGAAATTGAATAGAGAAAAATAATTAGAAATTCCAAATAATACAATACAAATCCCTACGATAAAATTTTAAAAATTAAAAATGACTTGACAACGTGAATAAATAATACTATATTACGTAGTTCTCATATACATGTATTAATTTCTAATTTATTGCATGACCAACTTTGCAAAAAATATCTGTCTCCAATTTACACATACGAACAACTTTCAAAAATAATTTTGAATTACGATTAACTACTACAACCTTGAAAGAAAAGTATGGCACCAATTTGCACACTTATTAAGAATCTAAACATGACTAAAATGAAATGTGCGAAAAATTAGGTATTCCTTGTGCGATTTTATGAAAAATATTTTTCAAAATCGAACACAATACATAGTTTTGAATGCATTTTTTTCCATGATTCTCGGGTATGGTATTTTTCTTTTTGACATCATCAATAAAAAATATTAAATAGTTTTTATCATGTATTAATATTTTTTAAAATTATTACATTGCAGAAGATATAACTCGTAGAATTATTAGGAAAATGCAAGGGTGTCAGGAAGGGTCATTGGATCGGGTTTATGTTTGGTTTCGGGTTGATTTTAAGTTTTTTTTTTTTAGGTTTCATTCCTTAAAAAGGGGTGCAACACAAGGACTTCCCAAGGGGTCACCCATCCTAGTACTACTCTCGCCCAAGCACGCTTAACTTCGGAGTTCTGATCGGGTTGATTTTAGGTTATGATAAAAATAGATCAAAGATTAAGTAAAAGACAAAGCAACCATGTTTTAGACAAATTAGTTACTTCATGTCGATTCGTGTTAGTCGATTCATTGTTGGTCGTGTTCTTGTTTCTCGATACAAGTCGGGTTTTCGTGTTAGATTAGGGATTGAAACACCTAGGAAAATGCACATGTTCTTGCGCAAAAGAAGTCTTCATAGATATACACCCTGTGCTAAAAACTAGTTTATACTAAAGTTAGAAATATTTGTGCCACGACGATCTAGTGCATGGACTCCTTCATCAACACTGGGACAGGATATTGGTAAACATAAAAATTCCTACATAAAATGAAAAACTTAGAAACCCATCAATCTTCTAATGCAAGTTACAACCCTTCCCCGCAACTCAATACCATCGAAATTCATATCCTTAACAAAACAATAGAAACATAAAAAGTGGTGGAACGTGATGGAACATGCGTTTTTATTTTTTTGCCTTAAGTCTACTTGTCGATGGATCTCCTTGTATTCCTCGTATTCTTTGCATTGAGTCTCCTCCTTGTGGAGTCTTCTTCAATTTTATGCTCTCTGTTGGTAGTATTTCCAATCCCCTAAACCATCTTACAGTCGTGCCTTTTGGGATGAGCTTATTCGGTTTTCTACAAATGAATTTTCGCAGTCGTGGTTTTTGGGATGAAGGATACCTTATGTAATTCATTTTTTTACGGAAACATTTTTGTGACGTAATTCATCTTGGATCTGTTTCTGACTGTAATGGGTATGGAATCAAAGGCCGACTATGGGAATTTGGATTGTCCACTTTATGCCTTTGAGTCTTTTCCGATTTGGTTTCGCGTTTTGAGTTCTCAACCCTTCAAATTCTAAATTATGTTTTAACCATTAGAAATAATCCCAATAAAGGTATTGACTAAAGGGTATTTTAGTCTAGTCATATTTTTACGTAAACATTCATCGTTTTATGATTATATGATATATGATATGATATGATAGTATAATATAATATAATAATAATATAATATAAATAAATAAAATAATAATAATAATAAATAATATAATATAATAAATATAAATAAAAATAAATAAATGACAATAGTAGATAGTAAATAGATAGTAGATAGTAGATAGTAGAAAAAGATTGTGCAGTGAAAGAGGTGGGAAATTCGGGAGCCGCAGTAAGAAAAATGATGTAAGAAGTTGTTGGACCGCCAAACTCAAAAACTGATCGAGACAATTCAAAACCCTATCCTCGTCTTTGATAATAACATGTTATAATTAATAATATTAAATAGATATATATACGGGGACGGGTCTAGTCGAACCCATTACCCACCTTTGGTCTCGATTGGGTTTGAAAGAATAAACCCATTACCTATTCTACATACCCGCTTGGATGGGCTTAGCCTACTAGTGCGGGGTGAATTCTTTGTGGGTCCGAGTTTGAACCCATCCTATTGTCATCACTAATATTGATCTTCGCTTTTTAAGGCAGATCACCCAAGTCAACCGAGTTGGCCAAAATCCTCTTCCCGAGAATGAAGTTTTCACGGTAGTCCTCTTCCCGAGGGAGAAGTCTTTTTTCTTCCTCTTCCCGAAGGGGAAGTCTTCTCGTGTTCTTCTCTATAAGTGAAAAATCCTTCGACTAGGAACTTTCCGCACACATATGCAAACGTTAGGAAGGTCAAGTATGGTGAAGCGAGAGAATATACAATAAATGAATATTGTATAATAAATGCGTAGGAGGATTATGAATTAATAAACTTACGAGATAATTGGAGAGACCTTTTTATACTGGGAGATGGGACCCGTGGGCCGTGTAGGAGAATTCGACCTATGGGCGATCCGCGTAGAAGAAAACGATCGATAGGCCAAGTCGGACTCCTTTGGGCGGTTTAATAATTAAGAGCCCATTGGTCAATTAATATTAAATAAACAAATATAAAATGAATTATATATTTAATTTCTCAAATACCATTTTTTCCCCAACATAAGCCCCCAACTCCCGGTCTTTGTGGAAGGATGGCGTAATGCGGGAGCTACGCCGATCAGATCGGCTTGTCCTTCTTGCGCCTCTTGTCTTGCCTTGAGAGGATCTTTGAGTTTTTTTGCACGAGGACGCTTGAGAGGAGAGCCTCTAACCATGTCTTCCAAAAGTAAATTTTCTCTTCCCACCTCTAAACTTTGAAATTTTTGGCTTTGTAGGAGACTTAGGAAATTTTTTGATATTTGAGGTGAGAGGTGAAGTGAGAGTTGAGGTCGGACTTGAGATGAGAGTTGAGATGAGAGTCCAACGTGGTGGGAGATTTTCGGGCGCCTCCCAGTGGGTAAGGCGCCCCTAAGCACCCTCGTGGGGTGGTCTTAAGCTTCTTGGGTGGAGGAGGGCGCCCTCACAGGGGGTGGCCCAAGCCCCCCGGTCCTTCAGTCCTTGTATTTTCTTCATCTTCTTCTAGAGCTTTTCCCATCTCAAGTTTCATCTCGGGTTCGGCCTTTCTTCATCTCCACGTTTTTCCGCCTTCTCGAGAGTCAGCATCGATTCCTTGTCCATGGGGACTAGTTCTTTATTCGCTTTGGGGTGAATTCTTCCTTTTGGATGGAAGCTTTAATTCTTCCGGAGTGGTTGGAGATATCTGTGCTTTGCTTTATTCCTTCCGGAGCGGGAGGAAGCACCTTCTCAAGCTCGGATGGATCATCCTTTTGGAGCTTGGAGGAGCACCTTCCGGAGCTTAGAGAGAACCCTTTTGGAGGTGATAATTGTTATTCGGCCGAGATGGCCCTTGACCGCTTGAGATGTTTCTTCGCCCTATGAGGTGGATGATATTTCGTTGCACTCACGCTATATGGATGCTCTTCCTTATGTCCATCCGCTTTCTTTTATCATACTTTACTCGTAGTATTTGCACAGGACTTCTTGTTCTTTGAGAGACTTGTTCATTTTCAATGTCGAGGTGGATCTTCCATTCGGAGGGGAAGTGTTGATTTCTTGAATAACCGGAATTATTTGTTCGAGCTACTTGAGGTCGCCTTCCCAAGCTCAAGGGACGCCTTTTCGGAGTTTGGAGAGGGTGCCCGAGGTAAGTGAATAACCCGTTATGCTAAAAGATGCGGTCAATATCCACCCTTTTAGAGTCCGGAGGGGGCACTCTTTTGAGCTCTTCTTGAGTTTTACTCCACCATATCGATCTTTTTCCTCCGGTGTTAGAGATTTTGCCTTTATAATTTTTGCTTTATTAGTTTGAAATCTTCCCCACATATGTTAGCTTTTTCGCCTTTTTTTCATTGCACATTTTCACCATAGAGAAAACTTTATGGGTACTCTTGTGAGAGGTCCCTCCCATCCGGGGTCTTAGCCGAATGGGGTTTGACTTGCAAGGACTCTCTCTTGAGGGAGCCCCTCCTATCCGGGAGCGAGAAGCATCACCTGGAGAGCTCTCGGGAGCACGAAGCATCACCGAGAGATCGGTTATGGGGATTTCCCGAGAGGGATCCCCCTCCTCTCGGGGAGTGCTAAGCATCACTAGAGAGGTCTCCAGGGATTGCAAAGCATCACTAGAGAGATTGATTTATGGGGACTCTCCCGAGAGGGAGCCCTCCTCTCCGGAAGCGAGAAAGCATCAATGGAGAGATCTCCGGGAGCACAAAGCCGAGAGGAGCCCTCTCCTCTCCGGGAGTGCAAAGCATCATCGGAGAGGTCTCCGGGAGCGCAAAATTTTCTTTGGAGAGATTTATTTATGGGAACTCTACTGAGAGGGAGTCCCCTCCTCTCCAGGATCGCTAAGCATCACTAGAGAGGTATCCGGAGCGAAAAGCATCGTTGTAGAGATTGATTTATGGGGACTCCACTGAGAGGGAGCCCCCTCCTCTCTGGGAGCGCAAAGCATCACTAGAGATGTCTCTAGGAGCGCAAAGAATCACTTGAGAGATTGATTTATGGGGACTCCACTGGGAGGGAGGCCCCTTCTCCGAGGGCACAAAGCATCATTGAAGAGGTCTCCGGGAGTGCGAAGCATTGCTGGAGAGGTCTCCGGGACTGCGAAGCATCGTTGGAGAGATTGATTTATGGGGACTCCCCAAGAGGGAGCCCCCTCCTCTCTCGGTAGCGCAAAGCATCATCGGAGAGGTTGATTTATGGGGACTCCCGAGGAGCCCCTCTTCTCCAGGAGCAAAAACATCACTAGAGAGGCAACAACACTTTCAAGGCGATCCTTTGGACATCCCTCCGCTTCTTGATACATTCTCGGAGAGTGCTCTGTCATCTTTTATTTACGGTCCTCCATAGATCAAATTGATGACTCGACTATGTAGGTATCACGTTTTTGCTCTTTTCGGGTGTTTGAGAGGCGCTAATCTTGTTGAGGTTCCTCTTTATTCGGTCTTGGATCACAACAAAACTTGCTCCGATCCATGTAGTCCTTGAGGTGGCCTTCTTGGAGAAGTCGCTCTATTTTCTTCTTCAAAATGAAATGGTCTTCAAAGGTGTGCCCTCTGTCTCTCGTGATCTTCGACAAGTATAAATTGGAGCACGTGCGGTAGGGTTTCTCCTCAATGGTTGTGGAGGATCTATGATCCCCTTCTTCTTCGGGCGACTATCGCACCTCGCTATTCGAGTGTTGAGAGAAGTGTAGCTTGGCCCCATGATTTATTCTCGACCCTTCCATGGCCGATTCACGTTTTCTTCTCGGGACTTGCACTTCGCTCCGGGTTCGGGCTTGGAGGACTCTTCTACTCGAATATGCACTTCGCTTGGCTCAATAACTACTCCATGTTGGAGGAAGCTTCGGCCAAGGACTCATTTAGATGCTTTTGGCAGAGATTTTCTTTGTAATATCTCGGCCAAGGTCTCATCTTTGGACTCGCCACTCATTGACGGCTTCCACAAACCATTTCATCAACTCTCAAGTGTTTCTCCTTTCTTTTTCTTAAGCCGAAAGTGGTGTGCTATAGTCTTGAGGCACTTTTCTGTTAATGGAGAACTGCTTGCAATAGGAGGTATCCGTCAGTCATAAAGATCCATCTTGGCATAGAATTTGTTCAATGTTCCTATGGATCTCCAATTTCATCTTTCTCTGGGAGGTTGGAGGTCTTGATTCCCGAAGGTAGAGGTTCTTGGGTTGATTACTTCATGGTTCGGCCTATCTTCATCTTTGAAGTCTTCGTCTTCTCCAAAGAGTTGAGCATTTCTTTCTCCTTTTATCTTTGGGGTGCACATCTCCAATGAATGGAGTTTTTATGGATCTTCCTCCAGCTAAGGATGGTTTATCAATTGGTTGTCCGAGGAGTTCTGTCTTTCTGTAAGGGTTGCTTGTTCCCGAAATAGCTTGACTAGTCTGGATGACTCTTGGATTCTCAGCCCGAGCGCCGAGGGGATTTTGTGTCTAGCCTTTTTGTACTTCAAGGTTTATTTGTCCTCCATCAATATGATGACTTCTTGAGTGTTTAGTTGCTCTCCAATTCATTTTTCTCTCTTCCGTTCTAGTAGTGAGGGTCATTCTTCATGTTCTTTGTTGTTGCGGCTGCAACGGCAAGACGCCTTACGAGGGTCTTCAGCGACTCGTGGAGATTAGGGATATCCTCGTGTGGCTCTAGGAGAATTAATGTATTAGAGTCTTAGGGTAGTTCCATTGAGTGAGAGCTTCCCAGGTTCGGTGGGCTTATCTGGTGAGTAGAGCCATTCAGGAGGAGAAAATTGCGGAAGGGCGCCCTATTGGCTAGGCAGGGGTGTTCCATTGAGCGGGCAAGGGCACCCCCTTTAGCTGGGCTAGGGCACCTCCTTTAGCTCACCGAGTTGTTGAATGACGTCCCTCTAGAAGGAGGGGTCTATCCTTAGGTCTTCTCAACGATCTGCCTTCTTGCTTGGTGTTTCCGGCTTTGGAGCCTGCGGCTTCCCCAAATCATATTCTGAGGTCTTGCAGTAACTCTCCTTCCGGTTAAAAAAGATGAGCCATGGTCTCTGAATACTTTCTTCTGATGGAGAATTATTGTACGAAGGCAGTAGAGAGTTTATCCCTTCCAGTGATTGATCTAACTGGGAGCACATCAATCACGTTAGTGTAGAGATCCGCTTTTGCATGGAGTCTGTCTAAGTGGTCTGGTGGACCTCTGGTTTCATTATACTTAGGTAGGCTAGAGATCTTGACCTCGAGGTAATGGCTTGGCCCGAATGGCGGGGGCGTGAACTTCCTCGCTATAGCAATGGCCCGCGAGTTGGCTTGGCCGATGCTTCACCGCTGCGACTTTTCTGCGGGCTTGTGAATGTGGACTTGGGAGTGTTAGAATTTATTTCTAGCTTCTCTTCTAGCGGGAGCATCTTTGGTCTCCTTCACTTTTTCCAAGTCCTTCATTTCTTTTATATTCTTTCCCAAGGTGGGGTCTTCAACATCCTGGAGGAGCATTGAGGAGTTCTTCCCGTAGCTTCCGCCACAACGTGATTCCTTGAAGTAGCTCGGGTAGATTATTCGAGCAGGACTCTTCGCATTAAGTGAACTTCTTCCACATGTGGAGCTCTCCGGAGGAGGAGACGACACCCTTCTTGGTTTTAAGCGGAGGATGCACCCCTCCTGGAGGAGAGGTTCTAGCCTTTCATCTTCAATGTGATAGTTCTTTTTTGATTCCTGGATCTACACCCAGCAGCATGGAGTTCTTGACTAATGGCCGCTCTTCATGAATCTCGCCACGTTCTTCTTTTCTTCTTCTTTGACCTTTCAAGTCAGGTCTTGTAGGTCCCAAGGGGTGTGGTGTAAGGTTTAGAGGAGGGGTTGAATAAACCTTACCAAATTTTCAATTTAAGTCCTTTAAAATTATTCAACAGAGTTGATTCAAACAATTGTGTCCTTGAGGATAGCTAAGTTGGCTATTGGTGAGTTACCCACTCAACAGACTCAATAGAGTTGTTGATAGTATAACTTTGTGTAACCCAAATACTTAACTTGGCTGGTTTTGTTTATAACGTGGAAGACTTAACACCCTTTGATTTGTTTAAGGATTATTTTTAACACTTGATTTTTTAGCACTTGGTTATTTATCGGTTGGATAGCAAATATGATACTAACAGGTGGATATAAGGTAAATATGCGGGAAGGTAAATTTTTGAAAGTAAATGACACAAATATTTTATAGAGGTTCGAAGATGGGGTAATTATTTTAATCCTCTCTTCTCCAACTCCTGGAGGAATCCACTATGTAACAGATCGGTTTACAAAGCGGTGTGAATCCGGAGAGGCTTTGATCACACAGATGGCTTTTCTTGCGACTCGGCTTCTTCACAGATACTGCCTTGCTACTTGACTCACTTCTCAAGTTCTTGGATTTGATTACGAAGCCCTCCAACAAACTTGATAATGGTTCGACCTTGAACCTACCTGATCCAGTGCTTGGAAAGTAGACCCCTTTGGTTTCTTCAAAAGTTTCCTCTTCAAAGATTTGAAGATGTCTTTCCTTCACAACTTGTGTTGAACGAGTTCCTTTGAGTTTCGTGCTTGAGGGTTATCTTGATAAGCTTTGAGAATATTGTAGATTATTTGCTTGAATATTGCTTGCTTGTTCGTTGTTCAGTTACCTCTTCTCAATAACTTTCTCGGCCTTTTATAGTGCACATTTGAAATTTTGCCCGTTGAAGAGATAGCTAATTTCAAATGTCACTTTTGTGGTTGTTGGCTTATCTTGTCTTGGTCTCGATCCTTGATGTAGACTTTTTTCGTATTAATGGCATACCGACTTTGTAGATGTCTCGACACAAGATGCGATGCTTCCCATTGGTTCATTCCTTTTGCACAATTTCGGGAAAAGCACTTTTAGACCGACAACTTTACATGTTACTATATCAAGTAACATTTGTGACTTTATTCCAAATGGACCTAAGTCAGCTTGTCTTCACTTCATCGCTTTGTCTTTACCCCAGGTCACTTGAAGTCGCTTCAATCATAGGATTGACTACATTGTCACTCCAATCGACTGACTTGGCTCCTTAAGTTGACTTTCAAACTTCACACACTGTTTCTTCCGCCGACTCTTCTTCACCGAGTTCTTGACTTCCTTCTTGGCCACACACTCGGTGACATACATCGTAGTCTTCATTTCATCCGTAGTTGACTTCTTGTAATCCTTAGCATAGTGACTTGACTCACTCTTTTCAAACTCTATCTATTACAATGCAAATTACAAGGAAAATGGGGTGTCAACTTCCTAGTTTAAATTTTACATGGTATTATTAAAATCTATCAAACAAATTTCCTAACAGGTCTTCAATGGTGGGCGGAGCCCGGGGCAGTCTCCTTACGGCTCCGGCCATGGCTTGACTCTTCAAATTATTCCGGGCAGCTTCGTCCAGCAGGACTTGGAAGGCTTCCCCCAGGGTCAATTGAACTTCTTCAGGAGGCAAACCCATCTTCCGCATAGCGGTGGAAACGTCCTTCTCTCCTGTGGGGGATATGGCATCCTTTCGACGAGCAGGTAAACTTCTTCAATGGGTGGAGCTCCTCTGGATGGAGGTGGCGGCACCATTTCTTCTTGTGAGGGAGGTGGCGACACCCTTTCTTCTTGTGAGGGAGGCGGCGCCCTTCCGGTTGAGAGGTAACTGGCCACCCGCCTTCTTGATGGCCTTTCCTCATGCTGGTCTCTGGCTCCAAGGCCTGCAGCTTGGGATCCGGCTCCATGCGCTTAAGGTCGGGTCTACGTCTTCGTGTGCTTTTGTTGTTCCCATAAACGTCGCCAAAATGATGATGCTTTTTTAAGGCAGTTCACCCAAGTCAAATAAGTTGACCAAAATCCTCTTCCGGCGAGGGAAGTCTTCACGCTAGTCCTTTTCCCGATGGAGAAGTCTTCTCTTCTTCCTCTTCCCGAAGGGGAAGTCTTTCGTCTTCTTCTCCGGAAGGCCGGAAAATCCTTCAATCGGGAACTTGTCTCGCACACGTATGCAAATATTAGGGGTCCCCGGGGGTTGCCCGGGAGGCCCAACCGATGTTCAAGTCGGCATGGTGAACGAGAGAATAAATAATATACAAACTTGTATAATAAATGAATAGGAGGATTATGAACTAATTAACTTATAGATAATTGGAGGGACCGTTTTATACCGGGAGATGAGCCGTAGGAGAATTGGGTACGTGGGCTAGCCCGCGTAGGAGAAAACGGTTGTGGGTCAAACCCGGACTCCTTTGGCCATTTAATTAATAAGAGTCCATTGGGCAATTAATATTAAATAAACTTATATAAAATGAATTATATATTTAATTTATTAAATACCATTTTTGCCCCTACAAATATCAATGGAACGATATGATACGATATAATGATATAAACCTATTTGATATGCCATAATGATACAAACATCAGTTAGGACCAACAGCAAATCACATCAGACACAAGTAGATATGATATGCCATAATGATATAAACCTATTTTCGTATTTGGTAATGTATCAATTCAATTCACGCACAACGCATTATTACATATATTACCTTCATGCAATAAAGTACTATATAGGAACTCACATTTCAACAATACTGCCCCATACAACCAATTTAATCAAGCATCAATTCCTCTTCCAGTACTCTTGTTTCCAATGGCCATGGAAAAGATTGAATCATTGGCTTTTCAAGTAAAATTTGTGGCACTCACGTAGGATCACTGTATGTTGGTCAAATGGGGTTGCACCAGTATTTGCCGAAATGAGAGTTTTGAAAGAAAAATGAAGAGAAAAGTAGATTTTGCTGAAACATTTCTTACTGAACTTTCTATTATGTTTTAGGGAAGGGATTTATGTATCAATTTTACATATATCTGACAAAAATAAGAAGATCCCATTCCCATTTCAACATAGAGCAAACACGTGATCATAAAAATCGTACATCAAATACATTTTTGGCCGTCAATCATCATAGTCCACCAATAAAAATGCTTAGATACATGTATTAGCAGCAACATATGTGAAAAAGGGGAAAAAGTAAATCCTGTATAAGTAAAAACGCACGGTTGCCAATGTTAGTGTTGTTGTTGCCTTTGTAGATTAATCAATTTATAATACGCGCCATCTTTGTTCTCTATAAGACTAGAGTGAGTCCCTTGCTCTATAATCTTCCCATCCTGCAACACAGATATCTGATTTGTATTTTTAATGGTGGATAGCCTGCGTGCCACCATGACTGTGGTCCGATTCTTCATCAATCTGTCTAGAGCTTGTTGCACGATACGTTCCGATTCCAAATCAAGAGCACTAGTAGCCTCATCCAATAGCAAAATTGAAGGATTCTTCAAAATGGCACGTGCAATGGCTACTCTTTGCTTCTGCCCACCGGAGAGTTGAACCCCTCTTTCCCCGACTTTCGTTGAATAGCCCTCTGGAAGGGCATTGATGAAACTATGTGCATTAGCGAGCTTTGCTACCTCGATTATTTCACCTTCTGTGGCTCCCTCTTTGCCATAAAGAATGTTTTCGTAGATAGATGTGGCAAAGAGAGCTGGCTCTTGCTGCACCAACCCAATGTGCTTCCTTAGTGACTTGAGCTTCAGTTTCTTTATGTCTCTCCCTGTAAAATTTTGACACGATCACGAGCGAATGATAAAACAAACTCAGTTGATAAATAAAAGGGTGAATCACAAAAGCTACACTTGAGGTTTAGTCTAATTCCAAAAAACTAGAGATGGCAGTGGGAGGCCTGTTCCCTGTGGGAATCCACCCCGAATGGGGCAGGGATTCCCTGAGATTTTCCCCCGCGGGAACGGGGATGTGGAATATTTGTTTCCCGTTGGCGGGGACGGGGATTGTATTCCCCGCCCCATTCCCCTAGGGACCCGATATATGTATATATATTATAATTTTTGAAATACTTTTAATATATATTATAAATATGTCCCTGTTATATATACTAAAATTACAAATTCCTTAATTTATTTCATTTATTGTGCATACAGAGTGCTTTACTAATTTTTTCATATAATTTACATATTTTTTAAATATTTAAAATGATTAAAAATATAAAAAATATTAATTTTTCTTCCAAAAAATAATTAAATCGCGGGCGGGAATCCCCATGGGGCGGGGATCCCTAAAAAAACTCAGTACAAATACCCCCTTATGGTAATACAAACAGCCTATTGATATTTATATTTACTCAACAAATAATGCCCTCTTGAGGGTGTAATTTATAAAATATAAACAAATGCCAAAGGGTATTTTTAATTTTTAAAGATCGTTGGGTGTTTTAGTGATTAAAATTGAATCTCAAGGGTATTTTTTTGTTATTTTTTTAAATTAACCCTAAATAAGATTACATCTTTCTTGAAGTAAAATGTTGTATGAGGAACTCACCATCAATCATTATTTTTCCCGAAGTAGGATCATAGAATCTGAGTATTAAGGAAATGACAGAGGTTTTCCGGAACCACTTTGCCCTACTATTGCCATACTTCTTCCTGCATGCACTTTTAGATTGAAGTCCTTGAAAATCACGACATCGGGTCTCGATGGAAAGCTAAACTCAACGTCCTTGAGCTCGATCAATCCTTCTACTCTCTGGACATCTTCTCCAATATCATTCAAAATCTCAGTTCTTCGGTCGAGCACTTCAAATACGGATGCCACCATTTGGTTATCCTTTAAGAGATCAGGTGCCATGGCTAGTGTCTCACCCATAACTAAAGCAGTTACGATCAATACCATAAATGACTTAATAATTGATTTAAAACCAGCGAGCTCCTTTTCCATGAGAGTAGAACCGTACCTTATAAGAATTTGGGTGAAAATGAGTATTTTGAGATTCAAATAAATTTGTAGATCATGTCACGAAACTAAGTAACGAGTCCTATCACGTATACACATCATACATCAAACTTTAAATATGTTCTCTATTTTAAGATCGTTATTTTTATTAGAATTCTTAAGTTCATTTAGGATTACAGCAACTCAAATATTCCTTGAGGTGCACACCTCACAATCTATGAATTCATGGATCATTACTCGGAGTACGTAGTCCATATTCTAGATGCGCATGGACAACTACATTCGAAGCTAGTCAAGTTCTTTTGAACTATGTTTGGTAAAAAATCTTAAAGATTCTACTAAATCAACGTACCATAAGGCAAGACCATAGGACGAGAAGATGAAAAATTGAGAGACTCCATAAAATATCCCTGCAGCCTGCCCACGCCTGAATGAACTCTTAGATGGTTCAATAAGCTCGCGAGCATAGAGATCAATTATCTTTTCCTCTGAGCAGAATGCTGCAATGGTTCTGATGTTACTCACAGCCTCCCCAACAAGCATGTTAGCTTTGAGATATGCTTTGTTCAAGTCAACACCATAACCTTTCATGAAAAGTTTCTGTAACAATACACAAACTAAAACATCAAAAGAAATATTAATTTTCGTTTACAGTTGAACATAAGTGGAAAGGAGTGGGTACCTCACTGATATGACCACTAATAATTAACGGATAAGTTGCCACGACAACAAGAGTGAGTCTCCAGTTCAAGATGAAGGCGATAACAAAAGAGGTGACAACTAGACCTATATTTTGAAATAGGATGGTCGATCGATCAACCACTACTGTACGCAACAAAGTTGCATCAGTTTCTAATTTTGATGCAAGAATAGCACTTGTATTGTTCACGTCATCAAACCATCCTATCTCGTTTCTCAACATAGCTGCAATGAAGTTAGAAAAATGTATTAGTGAAATTGCTCTGAAGTCGATGACCCTGTATATGTTGTTTATTTGATGTCTTTTGGGTCACTAGCATAAATTTTGTTTCTTTATTTACATGAACAATTTAGTTAGCCTACTTTAGGGATTTTTTCAAATGCTAGACAAGGATATGGTTCTAAACCTCACCAGTAAACATCTTTTCTCTAACACGAAGGGTAAGTCGTTCTCCCATTATCCCGAAACACAGATGTGCAATAGCATGAACAATGACAGTTATAACAGCACCCCCACAGAAGAGGAACGCAATTTTCTTAACTTCCCGACGTGTCGTATCCCAGTCCATGTAGTAAGATACAAGAGCCTGAGTGACACCCAGTGCAAAAAGAGGTGGTTGTGCCCCAGCAATAAATGCACAGATCGTGCCCAAAAACCCATAATACCAGTCTGGCCGCACAAAGGAATACAATCTTTTTGAAAATATATGCAATGGTTTCATAACTTCAGGTTCATCACCACCAAATCTGCTTTCAGATTTCTCAGAACGGAAACTTGCGCCAAGACTTCTTGTCGTGCGGGATAATTCCCCTGAATTCTTATTGCTACCATCACAACCGTACCTAATGCTGCAGCCAGAAGAATGATATTAAACCCAAAAATGTATAATGGGATTCCATGAGCTGATTTTGGCTATAAAAATGATATCAACCTTAGGAAGAAGCATTAAGCTTTCAGGGATATTATACATTGTTGAACTACTAAAAAGTAAAAAGTAAAAACAGATCAGAAAATATTTTTGTTTTTTTCTGTTAAGGAAAAAAACATTCTTCATCATCAAAATGAGCATCAATCTTATTCAATAGCTGCTATGTAAACAATAAATCAGTTCCATATATTATCACAGACTATTTCCAACTTTCGCACCCTTTATTCTAGGGGTGGCCAAATAGAACCGAAACCTGGTTCTAAATCGGAACCGAACCGTGGTTAATGGTTCCAAAATCGAACGAAGAACCGTGTAGTCCGGTTCCAATTTCGATTCTTCGTCTAAAAATCATGTAACCAACAATTTTAACCGCCGGTTAGAACGGGGCGGAATCGTGGTGGAACCGGCATTAAACCGGTTTCAAGGTTAAAACCAAGGATTTTTTTGGTAAAAATATGCTAGCAGAAATATTAAATATTTATTATGATGTTTTATATTCGTAACTACATGAGACACGTTTTAAAACGAAATGTTATAAGTGAACTACGTAAACTTTGATTCCTCTATACTCTAATAGTATATGTATAGACATTTTAATATTATTATTAATATTAAGTGCAAAACTTAATTGAATATTAAGTCCAAGACTTTTTCTTTCTTTTCCTTTTTTAATCGAAAGTGGTAAACCATTTAAAAATATCAAAAATTATCAAAAGATAAACAAATGGTGCGGGACCATAATCGAAAGGCGTGGAGAAACAGGATTCCAAATCGGAAACTAACTATTGGTTCGATTTTGGAACCGAAGGCTGAGGCAATGGTTCCGTTTTTGGTTCCTCCAAATGAGGAACCAAGACCGGCGGTTTTGGAACTGGAATTACAGGGGTGTGTGACATATTCATAATTTAACATTCCATAAGAATTGTGAACAGTTGATTCAGACGTATACGAGGATTTGTCTTCAGCAAATAGAGATTTGTATCATTTCCAAATTAGCGAACCATTCGATATTCAAATTAAAATCTTTAGCAGTGGAAAACAAAAAAGTAAAAGAAATGAGTTTTTTAGTGTGATACTGCCATTAAGTGACGAAATTGTAGTACTGCCGGATTAACTTTTCAGCGTGGATAAACCTGGCCTTTATCCAATTTCTCTTTTTGTATCTACTATTTTTCACCCATTAAAGTTTATGCATCATTTCTAGTTAATAACATATCTAAAAATCCAACTTTCCCCACTTGATTTCTTTCATATATTCTCTCATACAGGGTGTACTACAATTTTACATGTTCTAACGCTGAAAGAAGAAATAAATTTGATATTATAAAATTGCAGATTGTGATGTTAGATCAACTATCGCCTAGACCCTGGGATAGTGCTGACATAAGCCTGATCCGATATAAACAAAAATAAATCTTGTTAATGTTGAAAACGCTAATCCTCAATTCACTAAATGAAACATTAAATAAAGTATTTTACTAAATTATTCTACATAAATCTGATGGTTATGTGGTATTGGTTTTCAAGAAAATGGCTTGAGTAAAACAAAAACGGGATAGAAAAGATATAAGTTGAGGCTAGAACTAAGTTCTATCTCCGCAAGACGAAATTGCCCTGTGTATAATGCTGTTATCGGTGTCGTAATTGTCTCTATGATACTACGACTTCGTTCTTAAGTTAGTAGCACAACAAGCTTAAAAACCAGCGAACTAAAAGTGCTTGGAACATTCAAGCTTTTTGAAGGAATAGAAAATCAATATGCTGAGAGATGTAGATGATTTTGATTTAATCTCTTGTTAAAAGTCTATTTTCAAACATCATAGGATGATATATATAGGCGTCTACATGCCTTAAGGAAATAGTCACGACTTTTGGCTTGAAAAGACATGTATAACAGCAAAAAACGACTATGTTAGCTCAAACACGTGCATCAGTCTAGAAACGGGCAACTGTGCGCGCGATTCGCTGGCCAAACCGCGCGACCACGCACGAGAAGCCCGACTGCGTGCTCCATAATCTGTTCCCAGGACTTTTTTGAGTAAAATAAAATTTTAGAGGCGCCTAATAATTTATTTCCAAAACTATAAGGGTTTTGAGGCTCAAGCACATGACCCACGACCCAAACCAAGGCCGGGACGATCCCATGGCCACGTGCACACGTATGATTTTAACCAAACCTATAAGCATGTCGGTCCTTCCTCCTTTATAAACTTTGATGCCCCTAGGGCCCAAATCCATTACTCAAACTTTGACTTAATAAAATTAGCTATGTTTGTCTTTTTATCCTATGTTGCATTAATTTCTCATTCACCCGAAATTGGTATTAAGAAATTCCAAATGCTAATCTTATCAACTCACCTGAGTAGAATTTTATTATCTATCTTATTTCCATTTCCCAAGAATGGAACCAGTTAAATATTTTGTCAAATATAGGTCAAAACCCATATATATCACATGATATTCCCAACAATCCCCCACATGAATGAAATCAATGCATGTGTATGCAAATTCGCTTGAAAGTCTTGTCGAACTATTAATGTATCGGGATAGGTAGCTTATGGCTTTGAACCTTTCTTATTAAAATACTATCGAATTTTCTAGTTGCTTAGTGACGTGATCTCTTGAATGACTCAGCCTTTTGTGTAAACTGATCGAGACAATAGTATTTATACAATGTAACAATAATAATTCTAACGTTTATTGTTCTCACGTTGTGTATATTTTGGCCCTAGACCATATCTTAGATTCATAAGTGTTTCTTTGAAGCGGAGCCATTACTTCTCACTTATATAGGTGATCTCCTATTGAAGAGTATCCTGTCATACTCCACCTTTCTGGTATAGAAATCATTAAAAGTCTAAACTAATTAACCTCACCACAATCAGTAGGTTTAGCACTTGGAAGTTCTAGGAAGGAGTTGAATATATTTTCCAAGTGTTCAGATGAACATTCATAACTTAGTTGTCCCATTGAACCAAGGTTTGGGATCTCCAATTCACAAGGTTGAGTTACCGTTATAAACATTCTTTATTTTGTGGATTTTAAACCCGTTCCCCTTAACAACTTATACAGTTGATCTCGATTAATTCCTTTTGTTAGCGGATTCGATAGGTTTTCCTTTGATTTTACGTAGTCAACCGAAATAACTCTATTCAAAATCAATTGCCTAATAGTAATATGTCTTTGATGAATATGTCTAGACTTACCTCTTTCCATTTATTTACAAAGAAACACCTTTAAAAATACAACATTTCTTGATTCAATGATAGTACCATCATTTATCTATACCTATTATATAAAAATGTGAATAGGTTTTAAAGTTTCTTGAAAATTTTAATTTGCCAAAAATATCCTCATGGTAAAGTTAGCTTTAAGGGTAATTAAGTAGTTTTTCATATTGATTTTGATTTTTTTGTTTAATAATATTGACAAGTGTCTCTTTATATTCCAAACCCTTCTTATATGATTTAATTTAATTTTAATTCTTAAAATAATTTAAATTTTTAGATAATATTTATTTTATATTATTCTAGATATCGAAAACTTTCGAACCATATGTCATAAGCATATATAAAGGATTTCATATGAGAGAATTTAGCGATTTAAAGTTGAGTGCTATGTAAAATACACATTTATAATATCTTTCTTTAATTTTCTATATAATTAAATAAATCAAAAAAGAAAAAGAGTGAATTTACAGCAAAATGAGAAGAAAAAATAAATAAAAATATTTAATATTATTTTATTCAAAATAAATAGCACGACAAAATATATTTTTTAAACTTCACTATTGGTTGAGAATATCCATATTATAATAAATTTATCATCTATCACACACTCTAAATTGTGAGATAATATTATTTTTGGTTGGAGTAATGGTACATTTTTTAGGTATGGGAAGATGGAAATTCGCGACTATTGAAAATTTCAAGGAATTTTATGCTTTTCCCATAAAAAATAATTAGTTTTTAAGATATATAAGTTAAATATATATTTTTACTAAAATTTTGAATAAATATTATTTTGTTTCTACGATCTATTCATTAATCTTTATGTATATTATTTTTCCATAATAATGGATATACGGTTCAACAAAATTTTAGATTCAATTATTAGTTTATTTTATTCATGTATTCTTTCGATAAAAAAACTCGATCATTGTGACAATGTAAAGTTAAATTTGCAAAACAAATATATTATAAGTACATACTCTAAAATTTAAACATGAAATAAACTTGGCTAAGAGTTATGTGTTTGAAATTAAGAAATGATATTTTAAATCTCAAAGTGAAGTGGATGAGATGAGTAATATTTGTTTAATTTTTATCCACAACTTATATTTATAATTTTTTAACTTTTTTAAGGGTTGGCATATATATCTCTTTTGTAAAAATAAATAAATAAAAAATAAAAAATGACTTTACAGCAAAAATTACAATAACAATATAAAAACATTAATACTAAGAATTTTGAGGCTAAACGAAAATTGAGAACTAATTTTTCTTTAACATTTATTTATGCACTTATTTATTTTTATATGGATGCACCATTTGAACTTTCAAATCCTATAATTTAGATTCATTTATTAATTTTAATAATATATCATTGTATATTCTTTTAGTTAAATAAGCCCAATAAATATGATAATAAAAACATGAAATTAACTATAAAATATACTTAAAAGGATAAATATTTGTTCTCAAACTTAATGAAATGCATTTATAAATTATATTTTAATATGGAGGTATAGAGAACATGAAAATATATTTTTGAATTTTAATTTTATTTTTCTTGGCATAATAAATTTTTAATTAATAGGATGAAAGGTCTAACAAGTTTGGATAAAAAAAGAAAATAAGTTATTTTATTGTAGCAAAATATTTTATTTTTAAATTATAAATAAGAAGTTAATATGACTTTTAATAATATTATTATATTTTACATATCAGGAATTTTAATTTATATTGAAATTATTGTTCTATTTAGTCTTTCTATTTTATGGTAGTTTTTTTTATTTAATACTTATATAGAGGTGTATTGGTTGAAAAAAACTACATCACTAAATAGATTTTGATTTTAAAAAATAAAAACAAATATAGTAAATTAAAATAGACTTAAATAAAATACGATTAAAATGGTATATATGTATATCTATACTATTGTAAGAATGGTAGAAGAAATAATGAAATATTGAAGAAAAATCACTTACATATGTACATTTTAACATGTATGACAATACAAGGCTTTGCTTAAAACTTACATACACCTTTAATAAATTATATAATTTTAGGTAAAAAGATATGTATTATATTATTTAGGTACTGAAATAATTTAACTTAACAGAAAAAAATATAATATAATATGAAAACAAGAAACAAAACCGAATATTTAAAAAGTATATATATATATATATATATATGCTAAGAAAAACTAAAAACAATAATCAAGTTATGCACAATAAGTATAAAACTTGATATTTGAATTTTAAGTGAAGACCACAACATTACATTTGAGTGAAAAAATTATCAAAAAGTTTATTTATGGATCAAAGTAATATATTCCTTCTTATTTCAAAATTAAACATGATTTTGAAAATAAATCGTTCATTAAAATTTAAATATTAATTTCATAAACAAAAGTAATTGATTTTAGTCACCGTTATATCTTGAGTCTCTTTGAAGATATCATCACTATACTTTATTTTTTATATAAAAAAATAATTATGATTTTGATCTCATATTTTGTAATGTACATATATATGTATTATTAAATTAATAATTTAAATTTTGGTCGACGTTATTTTCATAGTTATGCATTTTAAAACATGTCCTCTCTTTAACAATTTAATTTTAAAAATGTATATTTTTCAAGTGCAGCCAAATTTTATCATAAATGTTAAATTAACAAAGATCTAAATAGCATTTTTCATGTTTTTCTTCTAAATTTTACTATGACGGACATACCATTTATTTAATTCTCTTTACTTTTAACCTTTTTCTTATTTTTTTCATATTATATTTTATTTTGTTAAATAAATTCTATCTATGAATAACAATATACATACATACAATTAATAAATACAAAATTTGTGATGGAATATCAAGAGACAAAAAGAACAATAATTTGAGTAAGATTTGAAAAGTTGTATTTATTTCCTTCTTTAGAGTTCAAAAGTAAAATTCCAAATATTCATATATAAAATTCTATATATCGATAATATAATCCTTAATCAAATGCTCAAATGTATATATTGACATTCTTCAACATCAAATTCATCATCCGGCATAATTAATTTATTATTAGGTCATGATTTAAATTTATGAAGATATTTATTTTTAACATTTTAAGCATTCAAATACATGGATTATACTTTTGTGAATTGTGTTGTAAATTGTATGCTACATTGAAAGATGCTCACCGACAAAGATAAAATGAATAAAATGCATTTTTTTATGCTTAAGACAATAAAATGATAGCCTATCAATTTATATATGATGTTTTTTTCCGATTTTACAACAACAAAAACAAATTATAATAAATTGAGACCTATATTTTGCTCGAAAATATCATGAGTTGTGTCGCTCACTCAAAAAAATTCAAATTTCCAGGTTAAGGAGTCGGCGATGGCTATTGTCGATGGATATTGGATGACCCATGATGCTATTGGAATAATATGCTTATGATTTGAATTGGTTTTCAATTGGAGTTCTAAGAATGTTAGGAAAAATTTTACTTCCTTATTTTTAGTTGTTAGGCTTATTATGAACCTTATGAAATGGTAAATATTTGGGAGGAAATAGCCGAATAACTGAATTTTTTTAACATTTTAACTTGCTTCCACTGTTGTTATTGGTTTTTCATTTAAATTTAATTGACAGGATGTCATGGTTTTCTTATATAAAATAAATGCATATATATTGTTACAATATACTCTAAGACAATTGGCCACTTATCCAGGACAATAAGGTCATACCTGAGAGATTGCCCCATTGCAGGCCCATGAGATGGCAACCGATGTAGGGAAGTTGCCTCTTGTAGTTGAACAAGTGATGCATAGGCACTGTTTCGCCTTGAGATGAGCTCTTCATGGCTTCCGATTTCTAAAATGGCCCCATTTTGTACAACAACTATCACATCAGCATTTCTAATGGTAGATAGATGATGAGCCACGATAACAGTAGTTCTCCCCACCATTACATGGTCAAGAGCCTCTTGCACACTCTTCTCCGACTCTACATCAAGTGCACTAGTAGCTTCATCCAACAACAAGATTGAAGGATTTTTCACTATTGCACGTGATATCGCAATTCTTTGTTTTTGTCCACCAGAAAGTTGTATTCCTCTCTCCCCCACCTATACAATGTATCCATGCTTCTTTTAATTAGTACTAAACGAGAATTTCATCTCAAAAATTTTGTTTAAAATTCAATAAATATTACGTGGTCAAGCTACCTTTAATACTCACGTGACACATACAGTTCGGTAGGCTAGTACATGATAAGTTTGTATGCATAGAAACATTACTCTGACCAAGTTCTCACAATAAGAGAAGAAAATTACCTGAGTTTCAAATCTATCGGGAAGGAGGTTGATAAATTTGATCGCCTCTGAAAGTTTTGCTGCCTGTGTGATCTATTCGGTAGTGGCATCATTTTTTCCATATAGAATATTGTCTCTGATAGTAGTAGCAAATAGGGCAGGCTCTTGAGTTACCAAACCTATCTGATGCCTAAACCACTTTAGATCAAGCTCCCTAATATTAGTTCCATCTAATAGTATATGTCCTGATTGAGGCTCATAGAAGCGTTCTATCAAAGATATTACTGTGCTCTTCCCTGATCCACTTCCTCCAACAAGTGCTACAATTTTTCCAGGAGGAATTTCCAAACAGAGCTTAATGAAAATCAACACATCAGGACGGGACGGGTAACTAAATGTAACATTCTTGAACTGGATATGACCATCTATTTTATTTAGTTTCCTACCAGTCAAGGAATTGGTTTTACTGATTGTGTTCCTTTCAATCATCTGAAAAATGGGGTGCGCAGCTGCCTTTGCTCGAATAAATGTTGTGATGTCTGGTGCAGCTTGCCCAAGTGACCTGAAAAGAAAATAAAACTTGTATTATTATCAGATGAAGATGCTAGGATATTAAATGCAATTAGTGTTAGAGTAGAATGCCCGGCGTTCCAATTAGATTGGATTTTATTCTACTTGTAAAACAATTTCATTGGAAATTATAATAATATAAAGGCATTTCTTTATCTTATGTTCTTTTGCATTTATCACATATTTGCACATATGATAAAGTCCTTAGATCAATTTTAGCTATGACGCATGGTCGCGCATTTGATGGCGATCATGGAATATGTCTCTAAGGCTTTGATCTTAAATTTGTTCCAAGTCGATGGGTTTTTCAAGATAGGACATTAAACAACCCCGTAAGACTTGTACATATGGTGCATGCTCATGAGACGAGGATGTTGCATTCCATTAACATCAGTGTTGAGACACAAATGCACATATGTGGGTGCTTGTTAGCGAACAAGTTCACTGAACATGACCCAATGAAAATTCTTAGATAGAAGTTTTGATTGTCGAATAAGAATTTTCATATTGCAATAGTACATGATTAATCCTCGTACTTGAGGCACAACTATACCTTGTGTATATCCTACAATACTTTGATTTACCTTTTGATTGCTTGACAATCACAAAGAGGTATTTTGGGTATTGTAGTGATATACATGGAGGTTTGTGTGTGGCCAACATAGAATTCGACACTTGTCATTTAATAAGGGAATTTCTGTGTTTTCATAGTTTGTGGTTCAAAGACCTTGGCCAAGGCACGATGAATTTGATTCATAAGAGAATCACAAGTACTTGAAATGGAATCATTATTAAATCAATTGGGTTCGACTTATAAATCTATGCCCAAGATTTAATCGGGAAATTAGTTGTCGAAAGGATCGTACATGTATGCAATTGCAATTGAAATAGGTTTACTCGCTATTTCACCTAATACTAGGTAATCATGCTACTTGCTAGGTGTTACCATGATTTGTAGGTTCTTGAAATTAAAGAGTTAACTTCAAGTATATTTATTAATTGGATTAATAAATAAAATAAGTTATTATTATTCGAAAGTTACAAAAGTTGTAAGCCTACTACTAGTGTTAGTCGTGAACCTAAAAGGGTCACACATAATTTTGGATGTTGACATTTTGAGATTGAAAGATCCAATGGTTGGATGCAATTAATTGATATAGATTAATTAATTGGGTTTTTAATTTAATTCAATTGTGGAATTAAATATTTAATTATATAATTTGATTATTTAATTAAATCTAATTTGATTAGAGAATCAAATAATTGGAATAGAATGAATTAATCAATATTTGAATTGATTAATTGGGATTTAATTAATTAATTAGTAGAATTAATTAATTGGACTTTAAAGTCCAATCCCATACCCTAATCTAGTAGGCCTAATTGTAGAAGCCCATTAGATAATTGAAGAGAAATAAAATAAATAAGATTTATATATATATATATATATATTAGGATATATATATATGATTAAAAAAAAATTAAAAAAAAATCACATTACTCATACATGCATGTGACCATGTGGGTTTGTGGTATTTTTTTTTCTTTACTTTTATTTAAGCCACACAAACAAATGTTTTTAATTAAAAAGGGTGGCTTTAACTTTTTATTTTTAATAAAAGGTTGAGTTGTTAGAATGATTATGTTTTTGATTGTGATTAAAAGCATGTGTCTTCAATTTGGTGCAAGTGAGAAAAGAGAGCAGACGGTTTTTCTTGGAAAAATGAAGATGGGAAATTGATCTCAATGCTCTCTATCACAAGTGTACTAAATCATCTCTCTCTCTCAATCTCTTACTCAAAATACATTCTTCTCTTCAAAATTTATGTAGAGAATAATTAATCAATAATTATTCATCTACAAAATTTTAACAATAGTTGATTGTTGGAATTAAATTCTATTCCATTTTTCAATTTCGAACGTGGTAAATTCTACTAGCGAAGAATTTATCCGGTGTCACAACCAAGAGGTGGACTCAATTAGAGGGAGGCGCTTGAATCTCTATTGGCGAGTTTGCGAGATTTACCTGTTGTGAGGAATTTGGATTCCTTCTACATCATCTTCAAAAGGAAGCATTTTAGGTAAGATCCTAAATCTTATTTTACAACTTGTATAAACGCGCGATCGTTAAATCGCTACGATAATCGGGCTTTATTTTTATGTATAATTGTATGCATGATTTAAATTTTAAATTTCGCTGCGTTTAGCCGCGATATAGCGAACCCAACAATTAGCTCTCATTTAGTCCAAAAATGTGATAAAGTTCTCTGCATCACTAAATTTTGTCATTGTGTGTATTTTCACCCTCACTCCAAACATGAATTTTGCAATTTTAGCATAACACTTGAATTATAGGAGTATAAAAACTTACAGGCCAGCAACAACAACAGTGGATATCGTGGTAAAAGACTCTTCTCCATTGGCAATTTTCTTATGAACAACAATGCTAGTGAACCAAACAAGCAATGACCATGACAGAAAAAGAACGCAGTGCAATGCCCCCAGTCCAAGACCCTTGGCCAGTCCTGCTTTCCTCCCATATTTATAAGTGTTTAACAGAGATGTTGTATATAATTTACCAGCTTTCTCTTCTCCTGCAAATGCGTGCACTGTTCTGATGTTACCAATCACCTGATATTTGCAAGAAATAAATAAACAAACACACAGAGTATGGATAGAAATCTAGCAAATTGAATTGAAACTTGCTAGTTAATTCTTGAGAAACATAACAACATTACATAGGGATGAATCCTCAAAAATCATGTCTACAATAATTATTTATCACACAAACTAATTGATAGCGCAATCTTCATGGCTCATGCTAAAACTTTACCACGCTCCATGCCCACGAGGTGGGGCCCACAAACAAGACTCCGCACTCATCGGAAATAGTTAACTCAAGTCTCAAGCAGTTAGAAAAGTGAATAGTATGCATTTATAGACCAGTTCTCCTCCCACAACCGATTTGAAACATTACAAATCCTAATAATTGAAAGGGAGCCAGAAAATATCAAGCTAGCATTTATCGCAAGTCTTCACATCGAATTTCATGTACATGAAAATGGAGATCAAGCTCATCCACTATCAAATATAATTATTTTCCCATTTCTTTTTGAAAAATGTAATAATATGTAGCATATTCTACAGCATATTATTAAAAAATTGAAAGTGATCAGCATCGAAATTTGGCTAATTTGAAGAACAAGTTAACATGTTAATGAAAAACATAAATTAATGCGACAGGTTTAAAATTTTGTCAAACCTCTTCTGCAATTTCTCCAGCTTCAACATAAGATTTCCGGACTCTGGATATAAGCCCAGTTGTTATATAAGCATATATGCCACCAGCAAGGGCAATCAATGGCACGATGGAAAGAGTCACCAAACTGATTTGCCAAATTCTGATGAATCCTATGGCGAACCCAGCTATAAAACTGCTAATATAATGCAAAAAGTTCCCCACCTACCAAAAATTAACACAGAGAGCTTGAAATACTTAATTCATCAATATAAAGTGTTTGCAAATTATTTAGCAATTTATAAGCCACCAACTCGTTTTTTTTTTTTTTCCTTTTCTTTTTTGGAGCAGTAGTTCAAAGTTCAAACAATATGTCCCCTTTTTCGAATTTGGGGTTTCTTAGTTTTATGTTTCAAGAAGTAATCAGTATTAAATGAAATGTTTTAGTTTTGATTAACTAGATATGCGGAATAGATTGGGTGTGAATTTTACCACATTTTTGCATAATAAAAATGTGTCTCAAAAATGTCAAAGTCATTCAGCTAAACTTTATAAATAAGTAGTCTTAATTGTCAAAAATCAATTAGTTAACGAGACATTAAATTATTAAATTAATAATCTATTAATAAGTTATCAAAGTATTATGGATTTGCTTGCCGAATACGTTGTTCAATTTATAATGTATATATTATTCAATAGGCTATTTTATTCAGTGCACCATATTGGATTGTTCTATATACGATCTATTGTTAAATGTATTATGTATTCTATTGTTTATATGTTAATCCATATTAAGAACATTAAATTAATAAACCTCTATTTAAGAAAAATATATATAGCAATGTCTTCTCATATAAAATGGGTCAAAATGAGCTCCTCGGCCTAGTGGTGTAGATTAGGTTCTTGATATTAAAATGTCTCAAGTTCCAATCTTCATCTCTCGCACCACTAAGTCGAATATGTCGCACAAAGCTTGCGTGAGAGTAATTTAACTTGCTTGTTATACACTTTTGCGTCAAGCTCACGACGTTTTACCTAGTGTGTGATTTAGCTTGTTGGCGTGGTTTGCATATATGGTTTTGTGTCAAAATGGTTGTGGATTCCTCCATTATAAAAAAATTAAAAAGAAAAAAATGTCAAGAATTCAACGGACTCCTCGTTATCAAAAAAAGAAATGAATAGTGTCAAAAAATCATAGTGACGCATGAAATGCATAAAGAAAAGTTAGAGATAAAATTCAAAGTGACATCAAAGAAAATAAATGACAATTGAGTCATTTTTACATGGTAATGATAAGTTAATGATATTGTACTGTGTCTTAAGGAGTTATTAATCTGTACAAATTCTTAGACAATTATTATATTATAATCAAGTATTATTTTATAATCAAGTATTATTTATAAATGTATTGATTTATTAATTTAGAACATGTTCCCAAAGTTTGGACACCCAAAAATATTACTAAAGCGAGATAATTAATTAATCGAGTATTAAATTATCGATATTCCTCCATATTAATAAAAATTCCTTTGTCAAGTCATTTTCTAGGAAAGTTTGGCCTGCAATGTTTACGAGCAATAATGTTCAATGTTAATACTGCACGAGCATTTTTTATTTCACTTATATATATGTATAAGAATTGGATGGAATAAGAACCACTTCCTGGTGTAAGTTCTAGGGACTAATCACAACCCTTGGCAATTAGGAATTGACGGTTAAGATTTAATCCGAAATTTAGGTGGTATAGGCCTAATTTTAATATCAAGGGCAATAGTATAAATGCATTAGATCGGATCAGTTGCATCACTTAGTTTTATTTTAAGTATTAATCTTAACTCGATTCTATTTCTTTACAGCTACCATAAGGCCTCGATGACACCCGAGCCGATTTGGAAGAAATTAATCCACGCAATAAGCCGGCGCATATCCGAGTGGGGGTCTATAGGTGACGTCAATAACGGTGCTCGGCGACACGTCATGAATTAGGCTCGCCCGCTACGAGCCCAACCGCAACATGGCTGCGAGCCCGACCCCGAGCCCAAATTTCGGCGGGAAACGCATGCGCGATGATTCATAAAAATAATCACTTGCCCATGCTTAGCGCTTTATTGGTATCGTAAAGCGTCACATGTCGAGAAAGTTATTAAGAGGAGTCGACAAGTGGCAAGACTTGGGCCGACATGCACGATTAGAAGGGGACATGTGTCCTTGTCCAATTATTTTATTGATTAATGACTAATTAGTGCAAAGATGACTATTGTAAACCCACTTACTAAGGGGGTATAAAAAGCCCAATTTAAGGAAAATAGAGAGGAGGAAAAAAGACAAAGGAAAAAAAAAGAAGACCAGTAAACTCGAGATTGTAAGAAAGACCGACCCCAATAATTCGGCTCGGCATTACGCAAAAAGGCGAGAATTAGCCATAAATAAACGCGTATTACGCATACTTATAATTCCACGTGTGAAATTTCTTATATATTTTGTTTGTTGACCAAAACGCACGTCAACAAATTGGCGCTAGAAGGAAGGGCCCGTATTGGTCGATCGAGTTCCAGGCAAAAACAAGTCAAGTAAAAACCAGGTAAAAGTTCAACGCGTTTATCCTTTTCGTAATAGACAAAATGAGTCAACAATCGAGAAATGCTCGTTTGATGAAGAACAACACCCTAACAACCAAACTGGCGCCGGACTACTAATGGTCAAAATATGCTCCGCATGAGCAGGGAGCACTACTTTATTTCCTTTCGCTCCTAATTGCCAACCCAACTTTTATACAAACAAATGAATCAACTCATATCACAAAATCTCGCTACCACAAACTCTCAAGCACCTCCTCCACTCATTGTAAACACTAACCCACTCAATCCACAACTAAATGTTAATATTAATCCTCAAGTCCCCAGGGCTTCCTCATAATGAAGCCAAGAAGCGATTCGGGTAATGAGCAGCGTGTCGTCGTGATGTAAGACGGCCACGAGAAGATGAGGAGGGGCAAAGTCGTGTAGCGGAGTCAATACGAGCCAACACGACATCGCCATGCCCACTTCGGTGTTCGCCGGCGATCGGGAGTTGATCCTTTCGCCCACTCGATCGATAAGTTCCCGACTCAGGGTTTCGGACGAGCGGGAGCCGTTAGGTCAATCGATCAAGACCTAGCCTATGGCGAGCAGAAGGATGTAGAAATACACCGCCTTCGCCGTCGCTTGAACAATTGGAAGGCGGTCCCAGGCGCAGCGATCTTGGTGGCCGCCCCAAGCAACGAACCAACCGGTATGTTATGTCGCCATTTTCCCTGGAATCCTGGCGACCCCATTACCGCCAAAGTTGAAAATCCCCAGTCGGTCTCTACAATGGGGAAACCGATCCGACCACTCACGTCCACAAGTACTTAGCAAGGATGGAACTGCATGAGTCCTAGTGATGCCATCTCTGCAGGCCTTCCCATTGACTGCGGGCGACCGAGCCCACCGTTGGTTTAGGACCTACCACAGGGGTCCATTCGGGCATGGGGGATCGGCCTCCGCCTTTACGACGCATTTCTTAACGTCCAAAGTCCGAGCCGCACCTAAGGATTCCTCGTGAACATCAAACAAGGGAAGGGCGAGCCCCGAAAGGCTATATCTCTCGGTTCAATAAGCAAGTTCGAGAGATGGAACCGGTGTCGGATGACGCCATTTTAATTGCAGCCATGGCTGGTCTTGCCCCGAAACTTGGTTTAACTACTCCATCCATGAATCGGGGCGACCTGCACCAAGAATTTCTACTCCATATTTGCGCGGAAGAAGCCATGACAAGTAACCGCCTTGAGCACCGGCCGGGGCGTGAGAAAGGACGTAAGAAAGGAATCAGCGAGTGGGGTCGGGGTCGGCATTTAGACCATTCTAAAACCCGACCACCGGATTTAGGGCTCGCCCAGGAAGCGCGAGCGAAGTTGCCGCATTGAGGAAAGTACTTTGACCCACACTCCATCAACCATATGGAATGAAGTACATGGTCCGAATTTGTTACCTCCGGCTCGGCCTTTGAAGATTGAGCGGCAAAATTAGATTCACGTCGATATTGTGCCTATCATAAATCGATAGGTCACGATCATCGATGAGTGCCGAGATCTAATCGGGAAATTATGCGTGTTGTTCGGCGGGGCGGTCTCAAAAGGTACGTTCATGAACTACCTCCCCACCAAGATCTGGCTCGGGGTGTTAACTTTAACGCGTAACCAATCCGGCTCTCTGCCGCCACCAGCGGCCGAGAAACAGGGTAGGGAGATCCTCATGATGTCGAGTGTGAATCGAGTCAACACTAACACAACCGAAGATAGCCGCTCCAACAGAAAAAGAAAGGCCGATGTCAAAGCCGCCCACGCCGAAAGGCAAGTTCGGTGGCGGAAATCAAGGAAGGCCAACCACCGGCCGTTTTGTGTTCTTGGATGTGGATGCCGACCGGATGGTCCACCTCATTCGGCCCCTAGTCATTCTTGCACCGATTTTGGGTATTCATTCATAGAATTTTGATCGACTCGGCGGCCTACTCGAGTCATTTACGTCCGCGCTTTTCGAAGATTGAACGTGGACGATAGCTATATCCGTCCATGCAACGACATCATTCTCGGGGTTTAGAGGAGGAAGAATAGTCCGCTCGGAGAAGTTGACTTGCCCATCCAAATGGGACAAGGGTTGTATAAACGGATCGTCATGACAACATTTAAAATAATCAACGCCGATTCGAGTACAATGCTATCATTGGGAGGCCATTGCTTTATCATATAAAAGCAGCCGTTTCAATATATCATTTTTGCATAAAAATTCCCAACATCCGATGGCGAGGCCATACATAAGGGGAATCAAAGGGAGTCTCGAGAATGCTCTCTCAAACTCCGACCGGTGTGGAGATTAACGTGGTGGAACGAGGAAAACCAGTGGGACCACGTAAGGCAATCCGACTAAAAAGAGGAGCCCGAGCGGAAGTGGTGATTGTTCGGAGGATAATCCAGGTCGTCGACTTGGGAAGGAACCGATGATGGAGGAAGGCGAGCCGACTGCCAAGAACGAGCGGCCACTCAAGATCAAAGAGGGGCAGAGCAAGAAAAGAAAACGGGCGGAACCAGTAGAACAGGTTGATACAATCAATGTCGGAAGGCCAAGCGAGGGGCGCCAATTACGTATTGGTCATGACCTCCCAGAACCATATCGAATCGAGATGATCGAGTTTTGGGAAATAATCTTGGCGTCTTGCGTGGACTCATGCAGACATGCCCGAAATCGACCCTAAGCATGCATGCCACCGCCTTAATATTGATCTAACGTTACGCGATTATCCGAAAAGGCGTAAACGGTACGACAGACAAGTAGCACTCGAGGCCGAGGTTAACAAGTTTCTAGATAATCAATTCATCCGGAAGCCCTCTATCCCCGATGGGTTGCCAATCTGTTTTGGTAAAGAAAAATAATGGCCGGTGGCGCTGCGTGCGTGGATTTCACCGACGAATAAGGCATGCCCTAAGGATGCTTATCCATTACCAAACATTGACTATATGGTAGATGCCACGGCAGGACACGAGCTGATGAGCTTCATGGATGCATACTCGGGTTACAACCAAATACGAATGCACCCAGATGACGAAGAAAATACATCATTCTTCTCTCTCTCGTGGAATTTCTTTGTTACAAGATGATGCCCTTCGGGTTGAAGAAGCAGTGGTGCGACTACCAAAAGTTAGTAAATAAGATGTTTGAGAAAATGATAGGTCGTACTATGGAGGTCTATGTAGATGACATGTTGGTGAAATCATTGTATATATCCGATCATCTAAACGATCTTAATAAAATATTTGTTGTTTTGAGAGAGTACAAGATGATGTTAAACCCGAGAAAGTGTGCGTTTGAGGTCGGCTCGGGTAAATTTTTGGGGTATATGGTCACCAAAGGGAATCAAGCTAACCCGCAGGACAAAATAAAAGCCATCATCGATCTAGAACCCCGAACTCGTAAAAAGGGTACAAAGCCTAACAGCCGATTGGCCACCCTTAACCGATTTGTTTCGCGATCCTGAGGACAAGTGTAAACCTTTCTTGAAATTATAAAAAAGAACAAAAATTTTGAGTGGACCGAGTGAGCACAGTGCCTTTGAATCCCTCAAACAAAGACCTTTCTACAATTCCTATATTGCAAAAACCTACCCGAGGAGAATTTGTATTTGTACCGGGCGGTATCCGAACACGCCATCGGCTCGGTGTTAATCGGGCTAGATGGTTCTATTCAACATCCGTCTATTACACAGCCAAGTGTTACATGACGCCGAGCTCGCTATCCGCCAATGGAAAAGTTGGCTTATTCATTAATCACGCGCGGAAACTCCGTCCATATTTTCTAGAGCACAAGATTATAGTCTTGACGAACTACCCACTAAAGCGGTACTACACCGGCCCGGATACTTGCCGGTCGGATGATCAATGGGCCGTCGAGCTCGGTCGATTTGATATTATATATGAACCACGTACATCAATAAAAGGTCGAGGCTTTGGCCGACTTTGTGGCCAATTCACACCTCCCATACGATTGGAAGTTATAGAAGACCAAGAATGGAAATTGTTCGTTGATTGTGGCTCCTCCACCGCAGCCGAGCAGGGGCGGAATCGTGATAATCGATCCAAATTAGAAATGCTATTGCTCGGCCGTGCGATTTGGTTCCCGCAACGAACAACGAAGCGAATACGAGGCACGTCCGGGAGGCTAGATATGGCGGCCTCTATGGGCCTAAAACAATTGTTGGTACACGTGATTCTCGGTGGTCGTTCATCAAATCAACGGTGAATACGGCGAAAGAGCAAAAAATCGCACAATATTTGGACTTGGTCAAGAAGAGATTGTTACACTTTAAGACAAAAGTCTTACATGTGCCCCGAGCGAGAACATGTAGGCGGATGCCTTAGCTCGGCTCGGTTCGACCAGGGACGGATGCCATCACGGATGTCCTTTGTCACACAACCTTCGCCCGTCACTTGGCGCAAGAAGATATATACAATCGAAACCGCCGGACTGGATGACCCCAATCATTCAAGATCTAGAAAAAGGGGTTCAACTCGAAAACAAAGTCAAGCGAACACTACGAACTCAAGCGGCTCGGTTTACACTAGTAGACGGCCCTATACAAACGAGGATACTCCGTCCCACTCCTGCGGTGTCTTTCGAGGACAGATGCGGATTATGCACTTCGAGAGGTTCACGAGGGAATATCACGGAAACCACGCGGGGGCCGACATTAGCCTATAAATTAATACGGCAAGGATACTACCGGCCGTCCCTAAGAAAGGATGCAACCGATCTCGTCAAAAGATGCGAGAGGTGCCAAAGATTCGCGCGCGGGTTAGATATCATCCTCGAGCAACTTACCTCCGTATTTAGCCCATGGACGTTTGCCAAATGGGGAATGGACCTTATCGGACCACTCCCCACCGGCAAAGGGGGCGTCGATGCCGTTGTGGCGGTGGATTATTTCACAAAATGGGGCCGGTGGAGCCTGCGGCGAAAATAGATGAGGAAAAGATTGTGAGTTTTGTATGGAAGTCCATCATCAAGAGATTCGGATACCGCATTCATTTGTTACTGAGATAATGGGAAACAATTCGATAACCGGAGGTTTCGAAATTTTGTGAAGGTTTCCACATCAAAGACCACTTCTTGACTCCATACCATCCCGGTCGAATGGACAAGTTGAGGCCGTTAATAAAATACTCAAGTATACCTTGAAGGCGAGATTGGAGGAGTCTAAAGGTAATTGGTAGGAGGAATTACCCAGTGCGTAGTCGTCGGGTCGAGAATGACGACATCGAGCGGCCACGGAGAAACACTTTTTCTTTGGCCTATGGAACCAGGCGGTGATTCTGTTGAGATTGGGCCCCTACCTTCAGAATTACAAATTTTTGGAAAACGGCAAGGAGGCTGCGCTCCGAGCCTAGCTAGATCTGCTTTCGAAGAAAAAGGTGCGATCTGAGATGAAAAACGCCGTGTATAAACAAAGGAGTGAGAGGTACTACAATTCAAAAGTAAAGGAAAGGAAATTCGTGTCGGTGATCTTGTGTTGAAAAAGATAACGGGTGTTGAACCCGATCCATTGAAGCCAACACGGGAGGGCCCATTTCGAGTTAGCAACGTCTTATCGGTGGGCGACGAGCTAGAATATTTGAGTGGAGAAAAATTTATGCATCCATGGAATGTAGCATACCCGAAAAGGTACTATCAATAAAGATCTCGGTTTCACGATCCGGATAGGATTCGGGAATTATCCTTTCATCCGATATTCTCGTGAGCTCTCTAAAGGGGGACGGAATTTTTACTCACCTCGCCTACGTCGAGGGACAAGAAAAATCGCCTCGGTGGCGAATCGAATGCCGACAAGTCGTCTCGGCACGTCCTTTGCATTTGAAAAAGGGCAACTCGCCCACAAGGCGGATCTATCCTTAAAAACAAAGACTTGGTTACGCACCAAGCACAAAACAAAGACTTGGTTACGCACCGAGCGAAAAACAAAGACTTGGTTACGCACCAAGCACAAAACAAAGACTCGATGTACACACCGAGCACAAAACAAAGACTTGGTTACGCACCAAGCACAAAACAAAGACTCGATGTACACACCGAGCACAAAACAAAGACTTGGTTACGCACAAGCACAAAACAAAGACTTGGTTACGCAAGCAAAAACAAAGACTCGATGTACACACCGAGCACAAAACAAAGACTTGGTTATGCACCAAGCACAAAACAAAGACTCGATGTACACACAGGAGCACAAAACAAAGACTTGGTTACGCACTGCACAAAACAAAGACTCGGTGTACACAGAGCACAAAATGAAGACTTGGTTTATACACCAAGTACAAAATACAAAATAAAGATCGGGGTTCATATACCGAAAAGTACGAAAGTCAACTAAAGCGAGGTAAAGCCCCTTATTCAGAACGCTGGGAACCGAGCCCCATACTTGGGAGTATAAAAGGAAAAAGAAGACAGACAACAATCTTACAAAAAGGAGAAGAACCGAGGCATATACAAAAAGCTTGAAACACATACACATGTGAGAGAAAGAAAAGTTCATTTCTACTTCAAAATTATTTACACGAGGGGGTAGGGCCCATTACATCCCAAGGCACGAGGCCAAGTAATCTACCTACGAATTCATGTAAAAGCTTATAAACAAAAAAGGGGCAAACAAAGACCAAGACTAAGATGGAGGCGGAATTTCATCAAAGACACTGGCTGGAGGCAACTTCTTCGCGTCCGGGAGGAGGTGAGCCCTGAACATTGGGGGCCTCGGTGAAGTTCGGGCGGAGAGCATCGAGATCGGCCTCAGGAGGGCCAAATCTTCTTGGTGAGCAACGATCCGCCCGGCCTTAACCAAATCGAGGATTTCTTTGAGGTGGTCGCGTGGCCGAGTTAACATAAATGCATACTCCTCGAGTCCTTATACGCTTCAACGGCACGTGTACGAGCTTCCCCAACTTGCCGACGAGTAGCCTCTTCGGCCTCTCTCACGCACATCGGCTAGGCGCCTTTTTATTTCCTCGCCAGGGCAACGCGGCATCACGTTCGGCTCGGCAACCTTAGCCCTAAGATCTCTTGACCTGCGGCTCGATCTCGCTCTGCCTCGGCCCGCAGGCTTCCTTCTCAAAGTTGGCCCGAGCCGTAGCTTCATCTGCCTGGGTCTTTAACGATTCTTGTACCCCTTGAAGGGTAGCATAGGCCTCTGCAGTCGCCATGCCGCCTTTCCGGATCGGCATATTTCTCTCCAACTCGCGAGTTCCCACAATCGCGTGCCATAGGAGCCAATGATCCGCCGGACATTCCCATGGCGTACTAAATCGCTCCTCAAAGCCGGTCTCCGAGCAAAATTGCTCAATGCCTTTTGTCCAGGCACGAGCGGGACATCCATTGCGGCCCGACCCGCTTCCTAGGTAAAACTCTCGCTTGCTCTCCGCGTCGGCGTGGCGCATCGGACAAACTCCACAAACAATTGAGGGCGTATTCCAACCATTCCTTTGCAGCACTCGTCTCTCACCCGACTTGGAGGGATGAAGTGACCCTCCCGGCCGAGGTCGTCGAGAAAGTTCGCGGACCTCCCCTTCAGGGCTTCGCTCAGACACTCCGGCGCCGTCGACCACCTCCCTCCTTGCTTGGTCTGCCGGGCTCTTCGATCACAATCCCTCCTCTTCTCCTTTGAAGGAGGTTCCATTGCCTCCGGCACTCCATCGGCGGGACGTTTGCCGGCCGGATATCGCTCTCTCCGAGTCGCCTCCGCTTGCGGGTTGGTCGCGATCGCGCCGAGTCAAGTCCGACGCGCAGCCGTGTTCCTCATGCTGCGGCGTGCATGCAAATCCAAACCACGCCCTACAAAAAGCAACCACCGTTAAAAGGTCAAAAGAAAATGAAAAACATTTTGAAAGGAAGAGAGTGTAAGAAATACTATGTTTACCTCGACGGCGGCCGCACTCGGCGGCTCTGGGAGTCCGCGTTTGCCCAACGGGCATCGACGATCCGCCCCACAAGACTAGCCGCTGCGGAGGAGGCGCGCGGCTTGCTCTGTTCGAGCCATTTGCTCCCGGGAGAGTGGGGCCGTACTTCATTTCGGGAGGATTCTGCTTTGAGGCTCTCTCCCGGCCTCCCCTCCCGCTCGCCACCTCGTCCCAAGCCGCCCCTCGGCCTCGGGTCGGGCCGGGCGAGCGTGCCTCAGCGCTGCGGCCAAGTTGGCCTCGGTGGCTAATCTCTCAATCGCTTTGTCCCTCGATGCCGGGCCTCGGATGTTTTCCACCTTCGAATAAAGGTGGCGGCAGAGGCCCCTTTGATGCCGATTCTCTATAAAGGTAAAAAGACGAAAAAAGAAGCAAAGTCAATCACAAAAGGAAACAATAAACAGCAAAAGCGAGAGAAAGGAGAAAAGATAGACTTATCAGTAACCAAAAAAAAATTTGATGGAGGGTGAAGAAACAGTTTCCCTTTCTCCATCCTCCACGCGAGCTTGCCACTCGCCGCTCACCCTGAGCCACTTATCTTTCCACTCCTTCAAAGATGAAGGGAGACCTTCCACTAAGCCGTCAGGATACCCGATCGGGGTCATGACGTAATACCACCCGGATGGTGACCCGAGATGAAGGAGTCGCCGCCAAATAAAGAGCTCGTTCATCTCTTTGAATTTGGGGCGAGGATAGTTTTCTAGGTGGAACATCACCGGGAGGCCGATGATCTACCCCAAGAAATAGGGTGCACACTGGTCGGATGCATCCCCCACTTGCAAAACCACCGTATAAGGAAAGTCGCGGTGGAAATCGCAACCCATATTGGAGGTGGCGACAAATATGGCCAAGCAACCCATTTGGTGGGTCTTGAGGAACCTCTGTGCCATCCCGCACCCAAAAATTGATGCCACTTGGAATACGATACCTCCGGAACTCTTCCACCTCTCGGATCATCGCATGCTAGGGATATCGTTTATATCACTCGGCATCCACCGAGGCTCGACACGAAGGCGAGGGCCTCCTCCTTGCTGGCGGCCGTCGCCATTACGATGGCCCATGGGCACTTGAGGCCTCTCGGCCTCGAATCTCGGGAGGTTCATCTACCCGCTCCACGTTATCACTCTCCCGGCTCCGATGGGTCCATGTTCTCTTCTTCCCTGCGATAATGCCTTAGATCAACACTCGTGGATCCTTCGGAACTCTCTCATGCCGTCGGGCTAATACACGTTCCTTTTCTAAAAATGGTCTTGGCGTCGGATCAAAAATAGTATGCGTCCGCTCTAAAGACGCTCCACCTCGAGAAGAATCTGGAGAAGATATCCGAATGATGCTCGGACTAGAAGGCGGGGATGGTCTGTCTTTGGTGAGAAATAAATGAAGGTTCGGAGGGGGATCTTCGATTTCAACCTCTACGCTATAACTACGACTCCTACTATCCTCAAAAGAAGACATTTTATAGGTAAAAGGAGAATATTTCGAAAAAATACCTAAGTTTGAAGTCTCGAACTTTGGAAGCCGACCAAAATTTCGCTCGGTTTAATCAGTCTAGCTCAAAGGATAATGGATGCGAAAGTGAATAACGAGAGGGAAAAAGAGGTATTTATAGATGGAGTTCCCTCGATAAACGAAATGTTTATTCAAAAGATGCGCCTTTTCAACCTCAAAAGCCGTCAAAATGTCGTAAAAACGTCGCGTCCCCACGCCGCCCGACGAATCGCGTGCCTTTTCGATTCTCGCGCAAGATTGGTCCAACCGCAAGAGGCCACGTGTCTGTCTATTATGGCACCACAATTAATGCGCCACTACGGGCATTAATCACTACGCGACGGATGTCGGGAATGAACAAACTGTGAAAATTCCATTTCTCCATTAAATGTTTATCATTAGCATTGAAGTTTAACTCCGACTTGAAATTCTTCTCTCGGAATTAAACTTGGGGGCCTTTGATGACACCGAGCAGTGGAAGAAATTAATCAACGCAATAAGCCTAGCGCATATCCGAGTGGGGGGTCTACAGTGAAGTCAATAACGGTGCTCGGTGACACGTCATGAATTAGGCTCGCCCACTCCGAGCCCAACCACGACATGGCTGCGAGCCCCGACCCCCGAGCCCAAATTTGGTGGAAACGCATGCGCGATGATGATTCATAAAAATAATCACTTGCCCATGCTTAGCGCTTTATTGGTATCGAAACCGCCACATGTCGAAAGTTATTAAGAGGAGTCGACAAGTGGCTAGACTTGGCCGACATGCACGATTAGAAGGGGACATGTGTCCTTGTCCAATTATATTATTGATTAATGACTAATTAGTGCAAAGATGACTATTGTAAACCCACTTACTAAGGAGGTATAAAAAGCCCGATTTAAGGGAAAAAGAGAGGGAGGAAAAAGACAAAGGAAAAAAAAAGACTGTAAACTCGAGATTGTAAGAAAGACCGACCCCAATAATTCGGCTCGGCATTACGCAAAAAAAGACAATTAGCCATAAATAAACGCGTATTACGCATACTTATAATTCCACGTGTGAAATTTTTTATATATTTTGTTTGTTGACCAAAACGCACGTCAACAAGGCCGATAATCTGAGACAACAAAAATAGTTTTTTTCACGATTCTTCATGTTTTACCCCATCTTTTCCCCAAATCGAAGCGCTAAAGTAACTATTACATTCTAACTATGCATTATATGAGTTTTAAATATGCACTGGACATAATGACCTGGCTAGAGACCCTTAGTCAATTGCAAAAGTTAAATTTGTAATTTTGTTTGTCCAAAGAATGTCATGTGTTGCAAGATAGAGGATTTCAAAAGCCTAATTGGTGTTCAAGTCCAAAACAACCAAGTGTTCGAGGGGATCCAACCAAGTAAGAAAGGAGTTAACTTTTGGAATAAGGAATAACAACTATGAGGAATTTCTTCCAAAAAAACTATGAGGAATTCAAATGACAAGTAACATAGTGAAGTTAATTCTTGTTGAAAATTGGTTTTGATAAAGTGGTGTCAACTTTGATTTTGACCGAATTTTCGGTGGCTAAGTATTTAATTATGAAGGAATTATATTATAAATTATTAATCAACATTTCGAGTAGATGTTCGCAGTATTTTTATTTCCCAAAACTGAATTTGGTGAGTTAGAAATTAATACACGAAATTGGTCACACAAATGGGCATTATGTAAATGGAGTTGAAAGATTTTAACCTTGTCCCACATAGAAAATAAAGCTTTGTTTATCCTAGTTTAAATACTAGAAGGTGTTATTGGTTGGATATACTATAACACAAGTGGATTATCACAATTGGGGCTTGGGTCGGCCTGGCTCTTTGGGCCTGGGTTGAGTTCAGTTAGTTTTATCACTCGAAAATGGGTTTGGCCCATATTCAAGTGATTGTTGGGCCGATGTATCTAGACATTTGAGGTCCCCGCATTCATATGTATCTCTTGAATTTGCAACTCCTAGATAGTGGTCATAGTGTGGTTTGTAACTCTTGGATGTTACATTAGGATGGCCGCCTTATATAAGCTTAGTTTTCATTCAGATTAATAAGGAAAATAGGGAAGAGATAGAGAGACACACACACAGAGAGAGAGAGAGAGAGAGAGAGAGAAATTCTGCAGAAAGTTATTATGTTCAGAGGATGTTATCCCGAATGTCATCCCATCTATCGTCACATCTCTCATTGCATATTCCACTCTGCATTTCTGAGTCATGCAAACCAGTTTCCGCACCATTTCTAGTTCGATGGGGCTTTTGTGTTAGTGGTGCTGCAACAAAAAAGATGTAAGTTGTTTTATCTTTGGGGGCATACGTCAAACCGTGAGCACTAGCCGGAACATATTTGTCTTACGGAAAGAAGTCTTCATCGACTCGGCTTTCAAGTTCTTAGATTCATGCTTCCGAGTTGGAGTCCATTCAACACTTGTAATAGTTAGGTTTTGCTTTTTATGTAATTTTAAGTTTCTGTTTTGTAAGCTATCTTGAAGGCTTTTCCCGTTTCTAAACCTACTGTAAATCCAACATTCACAAGACAAATAACGTACCTTCATGATAGTGAAGAGAAACAAAACCTTAGCTTGGAGATTACCCTGACAGAAGACCTTCCGGTGGTTGCTGGAATTGTATTTGTTGCTGAAAATGCGTTGCGTTTTAAGCATGGGGCTAGGATGATGATTTCCTATGCCGTGACTATTTCCTTATGAGGCTTACTGAAGCACTTTACTGTGTATATTGTGTGGTTTGATATGAACTGAGGATATTTTTCTAAAAAGTTCATGGTTTGGAAAAGAAATACGAAATGAGTATGTGATATCCAAAAGGTTCGTAATTTCTAAGTTTTGGAATTAAAAATGGATGATTCCAAAAATACAAAAATGTGTCGAAACAAGTTTAAAATTTTCAAGTGATCTGCATGATAATCGTCTTTGAAAGGGCAATCGTTTAAATAAAAAATTTCCAAATGGTTTGCATCATTTAGATGTTGTTTAAACCGGATCTAGTTTCACTTGATGGATGTGCGGACATAATAGATTAGATAAAACAAGAAATTAATATATTAGAAAAAACGTGGGTAGCACCAATAGATGAGAAAATTAGAAAAACACGCTTATGGATATGTGTTGGGGATTTATCACGTGCGATATTAAATTCGGGAAATAAACCAGAAAACTTACTTGGATTCCAGAAAAACAAAATCGCAGAAAATGCAGAAATTTTAGACCGAGTATTTAAAGGTTATGAATGTATGCAAAAGGCTTATGAAAAATCTACTGAGATCTTAGGGATATTTAAAGATTACCAAAAATCACAAGTGAAACAACACACAACTGTTCAAATAGACATATCCATTTATTAAAATAGACACATTCATTGATTTCAAACGAAACAACACAACTATTCAAATAAACCTTTCAATCCGAATAGTTTTAAATGAATAGTCACACCTTTTTGGCAATAATTTCTCATTCACGGAAAATATCTGTTATATTTCCAACAATATGTACATAATAGACCTTTAGATGAACCAGGGACGATATATAGAAAGTTGGGAATCACTCGCTAAAGTTAAGAAAGGAAGGAGAAGACTGAAAAGAATTGGAAATAACTATTAAGAAAGGAAGGAATAAAAAAATATAGTTTTTGACCATAAACGAAGGGCTGGTATGATCTATATGGCCGACCCACAACATGTAAGTCCAAGCGCTACGATAATCTAGGGGGTGAATAGATTATCTCCATCTTTTCGATTTTGCCCTCTTTTTACAATCGAATGCTCAAACAAAATAATCAAGGTGCGGAATGTAAACAACACACGTCGATTTAAAGAGGTTCAACCCACCTAGGGCCTAATCCTCTACCACCCCAAAGATATCAGGGATGGATTTGAAAAGAAAAAGAATTTTATTAATTACCAAAATTAATACAAATTCAACTTACAACACCTTGAAGAGCACCACACTCTTCTCCAACACCACCTTTGGAGATTACCACAATCTCCCTTTGAAGATTACCACAATCTTCCTTCAACGGCACCTTGTGAAGATTACCACAATCTTCAATCTTGAAGAATACCAAATTCTTCAACACCTCAATAAGAAGATCACCACAATCTTCTTCACCTATCACCTAGATCATCCAAGTGTGCTCTTACCACAAGAACACTCACAAGGATATCTTGTGTTTGAATGATAATCAAAAATCAAGATTACAACTCAATAATGAATAATACAATTTGAGTGCAAAGTGTAATCAAGAATAGCCTAGACCTCAAAGATGTGAAAGTGATAAGGTAGGCAATTTTACAACAAGAATAATAACAATGAAAGACCAAGTGTTTGCTTGAAGTGTATCTTATTGTGTTGTATCTCAATTGTTGTTTTGGTTGCTCCAAAACTTCCTCTATTTATAGGAGATGATTGATCAAGCATAGGCTCCTCTTGGGGATTGAAATCTACAGAAAAATACAATTAAAATCAAGAATATAGCTGTTAGAAATCAATCCCACATTTTAAGGAAATGTGTCTGTGTCAAACGGTCATATTTTTTTCATTCCAATACAGGCGGCACGGTCGCATTTAAATAAGAGAAAATGAGAACACTTTGAAAATTACAACAGGGCGACCGGTCGACGAAGGCCGACCGCTCGACCCTGTCTCAACCGGTCCCCTCATCTATTTTGTTGGAAAAATTCAACTGTTTCATCGCTAACTTGCAGTGCGGTCGACCGGGGCGACGGTTGACGGATCGACCCCTTGGGCGACCGATCGGCCGACTGACCAAAATTTCATCCGTCTCATTTTTCTTTTAAAAACATCTTCAAGACGGGTTGCCCTATAGGATGACCGGTCGACCACGAGGTATTTAAATGTTGTCCAATTTTTGTCGAAAAATAAAACTCAAGAAGTACTCAAAATTTAGTAAAAACATTTTAAACCAATCGGGAGTATTTAGACAACATTTAGAAATCTTGTTTAGGAGTAAAAAATCCATTAATGTAAAATCATTAAAAGTGTTGTCCATTATTATCAAACATAAACTAGGGAAATACTCAGGAAAGTATTAAAACCATTTTAAATCATTTAGGAGTATTTGGACAACCTTTAAAAACATTATTTTGGTGACAAAATAAAATCATCAAAATTAAGATAAAAACATGTATCAAAAAATCTCCCCCTTTTTGATGATTACAAACCAAAACAATCTTTACACAAACAAGAGAGCAATTTTTAGAAATGATTTTCCGGTAAAAACATTTGACCGTTTGGAAGCAACCAAAATTTCCAAAAATATTAAAGCAACCAAGTAGGGAGTAAATATTTATCAATAATAAGCACAAGCTCCCCTATCAACCAAAGATATCAAGAATAATGTAAAAGCAATTATCCATTAGCTTTTACAATTTGCTCAAGAGCTTATAAGCTCCCCCCTGTCACAAAACATCATTAAACAGTTATAAAAGTCCATCAAGCAACAATTGGACTAAGAACAAATCACAACTAATGGCTTTTATGAGCCGCTTTTTTTATGACAAGCTTTTATTAGCTTCTTTGAGCTAATGAGCCAATATCCTATTTTTCTCCCCTTTGGAATCATCAAAAGAATGTTAGGATGGTGAAAACATCATACAATAATATCAAGGCGCGCCAAAGGGACGGTTTAAAAACCGTTGAGCAATTAAAGCATAGTAATACAAGGAAAATAGGAGAATTGAAACATAAAAGATTCATAAGCTCATTAGTAAGCTAAAAACATGATTTCAAAAAGATTTTACGACATTTTGAAGCAAGAGAATCATGTAAAAGTTGAAAGTTTCATTGCGACATTTCAACAAACACCTTGTGTGCATGAAAATAAAAGAGGTTGCATGTAGTCCTTGTGAAGGTTTCAAGCCAAAAATTTTCATATCATCAATCAACTTCATTCCAAAGCTCAAAAAGATCATATGCAACATGTGTTCATCAAATAAAAAGCTCAAAGTAGATTCTCAAGGGTTCAACCCAATTGAGATAAGCTAAGAATGACCAAGGCATTACAAATGCCAAAAATTAGAACATCTACCAAGTAATAAGTCATGCCTTACACAATACATGTATCAAATGTCAAAAATCCCAACATATCCAATTAAGCATAAAAGATCAAAACATTAAGAGAAGCACTTTTACCATCAAGTACTTCATACTAATATTCAAACAATGCTTAAGAGTATTTTTACCATCAAGTACTCCATCAAAGTCATGATCATCCACAAGTCATAATCAACTTGCAATTTTTACCCTTTAAAGAAAGACAAGCAAATATCATTAGTGCAAATGAGTTTTACAAAAGTTTATCAAAATACAAAGCAACAATAATGAAAATGCTAGAAAGTAAAGGGGGGTGGGGGTATCATTCCTCATCCGAGGAGAAGCAAGATCCGGGAATAAAATCCTTGATAAATTTCTTCAATTTGCCGATAGACTTTTGTATTTTGGAGGTCTTTTGCTCCAAAGCCTCATATCTCGTCTCATGAAAAGTCCTCATCTCATCAAATTCGGCTTGAGTATACCTCAGGCGGTTGAGCACCGGTATTACCCTCCGGATTGCTCGGTTCACCCTCTTCCGCCAATCTTGCGGCCTCGGTGTCATCAAAGTAGTCATTAGGATCGGGGACTCTTGACCTCTTCCTCTAGCCATTTTGGTTGGTCGGATGTCCATATTCTGCGCATCGTGACCATTTGGGAGATATTATCAATGTCGAAGTCATTTTGAAAAACTTCCGAGTTAAACTCCGACGAAGGAAGTCCCGATTGAATAAGAAGTTTACAAATCCAATTTCCCATAACTAACTTCTTATTACCTTGAGTGATGGACTCGATTAGACATTGAATAAGTATGGCACCAAAGTTAAGTGGTTCCTCCTAGCAATCTTATACGTCAAAAAGTAATCCATGTTGCTAGGCATCTTTCCCGACTTACCACAAATACAATATGCGACAATGACCGACAAAATACGATGCTCAAGTGTCATTGCCAACAAAGAGTACTTTGGCCATACTCCCAAATACGTCTTCACTTCTTTCATTGACACCCCCAACATTTCATCATTCCAAGTCCCACAAGAGAAATAATCCCAACCACCTTCTCTAACACGTAAAAACCGGCAAATATCATTGGGAGTCCATCTAAAATGTCGTCCCCTTATAAGTGAATTTACGGCTAAAGGCTTCCTTTCAACATCATATTCGACCCACATATTGGCATAGAAGAGTTGGATAATATCATCATCATACAACACATAAGCATGTTCCCATAAATACATCCAACCTTGCTCCTCAAAAAATCCTCTAATTGTAGGATACTCATTTGTAAATGAACTAAAACGACACATTTTAGTCCGAGCAATAGACTTTCCTCCCATTCCCGAGTCCTCATAATACCATTCCGCATATTTATTGATGAAATTAAGAACATTGTGGGAATTAGGGGCTTGAGTAACAAAGGATTTTTTACCTTTCGCCCAACGGCAATTTTGGAGCGAAATCGTTCCGCGTAGCTCGGTAATTTGGGCCCGAGAGAGAATGGGATTTTGAACATCATCACCTTCTTGAGCCACGTTTCTTTGAGCGGCTCGAATATCCCTTTGTTCGGCTTCCTCTTGCCGATTTCTTGACGAACCCTCTCCGCCCCTTCTACGCTTGGAGATGGGATTTCGACCGGTGGAATTCTTTGGGGGAGCCATATATGTAAGATTCTTGTGAAAATAAGAAGATTAGCAACAAGAATCGTGAAAAATGATGAAGAATTGAGGAATATAAGAAAAGGGGGAAGATATCGCTGTTAAGGGTTTTGATTTCTCATCTGTTTGAAACGAAGAACAGAGAGTTTTAAGTTGAAATTTTGTGCTGGGCGACCGGTCGAGGTAGGGTGCGACCGGTCGTGGTGAAGGGCGACCGGTCGCCCCTGCTTTGACCGTCCCAGTGCAATTTTCTTTCACAGATTTTTCCAAAATTCGATTTTTCACCCCAAAAGTTTTAAAACTTTGCAAAAATATAAGTTTGGACTATATCCAACAAATATGGGTTTCGGAAAACATATTAATGATAAAATCGAGACTAAACACGTAGTGCCTTTTAAAAGAAAATATTTGCAAGATCAATTAGGGGCACTTAAGGGATCAAAATGAAATATCTTGAAAGACATGTGCATAAGCATAATATCGAGTTTAAAGAAAAAATACGAGTAGACATACCTCGATAGTTTAGAAAACTTGATGACGTAATAGCCAATGAGTATGAATTATGTATCCTACACAATTCTTAGACAACATTTGCATAGAAAATACAAGTGTAGGCAAGTAATATGAGATATCAAAAAGAGCTTATGCTATAAGATTTCATAAGAGATAATAAGCTACATAAGTCTAATAAAATGCTCAAGAGTTTTAGAAAATCATGTAAGGTCTTCTTTTTCAAAAATTTTAAAAGCACAAGTATATATTGGAGACCTTAATTTAAAAATAAATATTTGAAAACTCATTTTGCAATTAAGACACAAATAAAAGTATGCATAGAATAAAATGCATATATAAATGGAGAGATACGGTTTACCAATTGCGCCGTTTCCATGGGTTGTGTCTTTCCCATTGTTGATGATATCTTCCACTCGAGAAGTCACTTTCTTGACGATGACTTCTTTGATTGCTCCATCTCAAAGGTTGGTTACCTTCCCATTGTTGATGGTTTCTTCTTCTTTGAAAATCATCTTGTTGATGATGTTTTTGCCATTTCAAGGATTGTGTTCTTCCCATTTTTGATTGTACGCTCTTCTTGGAAATTGGCTTTGTTGAGAGTAGTTTCTCCTTCTTTGATCAAATGAAACGTTCATTTGATGTTTTCTTGGTGGCATGAATTTTCTCCGATTTTTGCTTTGCGAGTACCTAATAACACATTATTTTGTGGTACCCTCATGTGTTTGAGTCCTTTAGGATTAGCTTTGAGACTTTTAGGTCTCCAACAATATTTAGAGCTATTTCTAGCCCGACAAGAATTAGCCGTATGACCCTTTGCCACAATAAAAACAAGTAATAATTCTAGGAGCATAATGACTAATATGCATAGTGACTTGATCCTTTTTCATATGATTAACAACATTAGGCTTATGATCAAGTCCTTTATCACAATTATGAATATCAACAATATTGGACATTTTATTGGTACTTAAATCCTTTTTCATGCAATCAATATTCTCAACAAGAGTACTATTTTCTTTTTCAATGTTTCTAACCTTGTCAAGTGTGGTGGTGTGAGCACATGATAGTGATTCATAAGAAGTAAATAAACTATCTTTATCATTTTTCAAAATATTGAATTCCTTTTTCAAATTTTTGTATCTAACAAGTAAGCTTTGGAATTCATTTTGAAGTTCATCATAATCATTTTGTAAATCACTATAATCATTTTGAATATCATAGGAAGTAGAGGGTTTAAGACATACCTCATTTTCTTCATTGATGCCCATAAAACAATATTCAACTTCTTCATAATTGGAAGTTGTAGGAGGCTTGTTCCTTAGATTTGAGCTTGTATGATCTTGAGAAGTAGATGCTTTTGTTTGACTCCTTTCATTTGCAAATACTCCATAGATGGCTTCTAACTTTTGCCATACTTCATGTGCCGACTTTATTCCTACAATATGTTCATATTCTAAATTAGTAAATGAACAATACAAAACATTTAAGGCCTTACCGTTTAGGGAGATGATTTTCTTCTCTTCATCATTGAGCTTTTTGAAGCCTTTTGAGGTGTGTGGTGTATCTTTCATCGGAATGGATTCTCCATTAATGACGGTGTTCCAAATGTCGAACCCGCAACCTTGTAAATAGCATTCCATTCTTTCTTTCCAAAAATCAAAATTCTTGGAATCAAATAGTGGTGGCTTGGTGGTGGAGGTGGGATAGATGTGCTTCGTTCGTAGCCGTCGATCGTTTCTCTTCACTCGCGATGTGAAACGAGCTTGCCAAAGAGTTTGGCTCGATACCACTTGTAAGTCCTAGCGGCTACGATAATCTAGGGGGTGAATAGATTATCTCCATCTTTTCGATTTTGCCCTCTTTTTACAATCGAATGCTCAAACAAAATAATCAAGGTGCGGAATGTAAACAACACACGTCGATTTAAAGAGGTTCAACCCACCTAGGGCCTAATCCTCTACCACCCCAAAGTATATCCAGGGATGGATTTCGAAAAGAAAAAGAATTTTATTAATTACCAAAATTAATACAAATTCAACTTACAACACCTTGAAGAGCACCACACTCTTCTCCAACACCACCTTTGAGATTACCACAATCTCCCTTTGAAGATTACCACAATCTTCCTTCAACGGCACCTTGTGAAGATTACCACAATCTTCAATCTTGAAGAATACCAAATTCTTCAACACCTCAATAAGAAGATCACCACAATCTTCTTCACCTATCACCTAGATCATCCAAGTGTGCTCTTACCACAAGAACACTCACAAGGATATCTTGTGTTTGAATGATAATCAAAAATCAAGATTACAACTCAATAATGAATAATACAATTTGAGTGCAAAGTGTAATCAAGAATAGCCTAGACCTCAAAGATGTGAAAGTGATAAGGTAGGCAATTTTACAACAAGAATAATAACAATGAAAGACCAAGTGTTTGCTTGAAGTGTATCTTGTTGTGTTGTATCTCAATTGTTGTTTTGGTTGCTCCAAAACTTCCTCTATTTATAGGAGATGATTGATCAAGCATAGGCTCCTCTTGGGGATTGAAAATCTCTGAGAAAAATACAATTAAAATCAAGAATATAGTCTGTTAGAAATCAATCCCACATTTTAAGAAAATGTGTCTCATTGCATCAAACGGTCATATTTTCTTTCAATATACAGGCGACCTGGTCGCATTTACGAAATAAGAGAAAATGAGAACACTTTGAAAATTACAACAGGGCGGCCGTCGGTCGAGCTTCGACCGTCGACCCTGTCTCAACCGGTCCCCCTCATCTATTTTGTTGGAAAAATTCAAACTGTTTCATCGCTAACTTGCAGTGCAGGTCGGCCGATCGGGGGCATCGGTCGACGGCACCGGTCGACCCCTTGGCGGACGGTCGACTGACCAAAATTTCATCCGTCTCATTTTCTGTTTCTAAAAATATCTTCAAGTACGGGTTGCCCTATAGGGCGGCCTGGTCGACCACGAGGCAGTAAATGTTGTCCAATTTTTGTCGAAAATAAAACTCAAAAGTACTCAGAAAATTTAGTAAAAACATTTTAAACCAATCGGGAGTATTTAGACAACATTTAGAAATCTTGTTTAGGAGTAAAAATCCATTAATGTAAAATCATTAAAAGTGTTGTCCATTATTATCAAACATAAACTAGGGAAATACTCAGGAAAGTATTAAAACCATTTTAAATCATTTAGGAGTATTTGGACAACCTTTAAAAACATTGTTTTGGTGACAAAATAAAATCATCAAAATTAAGATAAAAACATGTATCAAACAATCTCCCCCTTTTTGATGATTACAAACCAAAACAATCTTTACACAAACAAGAGAGCAATTTTTAGAAATGATTTTCCGGTAAAAACATTTGACCGTTTGGAAGCAACCAAAATTTCAAAAATATTAAAGCAACCAAGTAGGGAGTAAATATTTATCAATAATAAGCACAAGCTCCGCCTATCAACCAAAGATATCAAGAATAATGTAAAAACAATTATCCATTAGCTTTTACAATTTGCTCAAGAGCTTATAAGCTCCCCTGTCACAAAACATCATTAAACAGCTTATAAAAGTCCATCAAGCAACAATTGGACTAAGAACAAATCACAACTAATGGATTTTATGAGCCATCTTTTATGACAAGCTTTTATTAGCTTCTTTGAGCTAATGAGCCAATATCCTGTTTTTCTCCCCCTTTGGAATCATCAAAAAGAATGTTAGGATGGTGAAAACATCATACAATAATATTAAAGCGCGCCAAAGGGACGGTTTAAAAACCGTTGAGCAATTAAAGCATAGTAATCCAAGGAAAATAGGAGAATTGAAACATAAAAGATTCATAAGCTCATTAGTAAGCTAAAAACATGATTTCAAAAAGATTTTACGACATTTTGAAGCAAGAGAATCATGTAAAAGTTGAAAGTTTCATTGCGACATTTCAACAAACACCTTGTGTGCATGAAAAATAAAAGAGGTTGCATGTAGTCCTTGTGAAGGTTTCAAGCCAAAAATTTTCATATCATCAATCAACCTCATTCCAAAGCTCAAAAAGATCATATGCAACATGTGTTCATCAAATAAAAAGCTCAAAGTAGATTCTCAAGGGTTCAACCCAATTGAGATAAGCTAAGAATGATCAAGGCATTACAAATGCCAAAAATTAGAACATCTACCAAGTAATGAGTCATGCCTTACACAATACATGTATCAAATGTCAAAAATCCCAACATATCCAATTAAGCATAAAAGATCAAAACATTAAGAGAAGCACTTTTACCATCAAGTACTTCATACTAATATTCAAACAATGCTTAAGAGTATTTTTACCATCAAGTACTCCATCAAAGTCATGATCATCCACAAGTCATAATCAACTTGCAATTTTAACCCTTTAAAGAAAGACAAGCAAATATCATTAGTGCAAATGAGTTTTACAAAAGTTTATCAAAATACAAAGCAACAATAATGAAAATGCTAGAAAGTAAAGGGGTGGGGTATCATTCCTCATCCGAGGAGAAGCAAGATCCGGAATAAAATCCTTGATAAATTTCTTCAATTTGCCGATAGACTTTTGTATTTTGGAGGTCTTTTGCTCCAAAGCCTCATATCTCGTCTCATGAAAAGTCCTCATCTCATCAAATTCGGCTTGAGTATACCTCCAGGCGGTTGAGCACTGGTATTACCCTCCGGATTGCTCGGTTCACCCTCTTCCGCCAATCTTGCGGCCTCGGTGTCATCAAAGTAGTCATTAGGATCGGGGGACTCTTGACCTCTTCCTCTAGCCATTTTGGTTGGTCGGATGTCCATATTCTTGCGCATCGTGACCATTTGGGAGATATTATCAATGTCGAAGTCATTTTGAAAAACTTCCGAGTTAAACTCCGACGAAGGAAGTCCCGATTGAATAAGAAGTTTACAAATCCAATTTCCCATAACTAACTTCTTATTACCTTGAGTGATGGACTCGATTAGACATTGAATAAGTATGGCACCAAAGTTAAGTGGTTCCCTCCTAGCAATCTTATACGTCAAAAAAGTAATCCATGTTGCTAGGCATCTTTCCCGACTTACCACAAATACAATATGCAACAATAACCGACAAAATACGATGCTCAAGTGTCATTGCCAACAAAGAGTACTTTGGCCATACTCCCAAATACGTCTTCACTTCTTTCATTGACACCCCCAACATTTCATCATTCCAAGTCCCACAAGAGAAATAATCCCAACCACCTTCTCTAACACGTAAAAACCGCAAATATCATTGGGAGTCCATCTAAAATGTCGTCCCCTTATAAGTGAATTTACGGCTAAAGGCTTCCTTTCAACATCATATTCGACCCACATATTGGCATAGAGGAGTTGGATAATATCATCATCATACAACACATAAGCATGTTCCCATAAATACATCCAACCTTGCTCCTCAAAAATCCTCTAATTGTAGGATACTCATTTGTAAATGAACTAAAAACGACACATTTTAGTCCGAGCAATAGACTTTCCTCCCATTCCCGAGTCCTCATAATACCATTCCGCATATTTATTGATGAAATTAAGAACATTGTGGGAATTAGGGGCTTGAGTAACAAAGGATTTTTACCTTTCGCCCAACGGCAATTTTGGAGCGAAATCGTTCCGCGTAGCTCGGAAATTTGGGCCCGAGAGAGAATGGGATTTTGAACATCATCACCATCTTGAGCCACGTTTCTTTGAGCGGCTCGAATATCCCTTTGTTCGGCTTCCTTTTGCCAATTTCTTGACGTAAGCTTCGCCGGTCGACGGCACGGTCGACCCCTTGGCGAAGCGGCCGGTCGACCGACCAAAATTTCATTCGTCTCATTTTCTATTTCTAAAAACATCTTGTGCACGGGTTGCCCTATAGGGCGACCTGGTCGACCACGAGACAGAAATGTTGTCCAATTTTTGTCGAAAATAAAACTCAAGAAGTACTCGAAAATTTAGTAAAAATATTTTAAACCAATCGGGAGTATTTGGACAACATTTAGAAATCTTGTTTAGGAGTAAAAATCCATTGATGTAAAATCATTAAAAGTGTTGTCCATTATTATCAAACATAAACTAGGGGAAATACTCAGGAAAGTATTAAAACCATTTTAAATCATTTAGGAGTATTTGGACAACCTTTAAAAACATTGTTTTGGTGACAAAATAAAATCATCAAAATTAAGATGAAAACATGTATCAAACACAACATACCATCATAGGTCCACCACATCGACAACAATTGTGTGTGAAAACATGGAGCAATGGCTCGCGCTTTCACAAGCAGTGAGAAGAGGACATTAATAGAAGTAGGAGGAGAAGAAAAAATGAGGAGGGAAAAAGAAGAAGAATGGAAGAAAAGAAAGAAGAATGAGGAGGTTTGGTAGTGGTCGGGGACGAATGTGGCTAAAGGTGGGTGGGTGGGGTGAATGAAAGTGAGAAAGAAGAAAAAAGGGAATCGATTTTGTTTAAGAATGAAGCAAGCATAAAAGGGGAAAGAGAGGATGAAAAAGGGGGAAAATGAGAAAATTTTCTTCTAAAATTAATGGTAAATTGACAAAAAAAAATCTATATGAAAATCCGCTACAATGCCAATAAGCAATCTTTCCTCCAAATTTTTACACATAGGCTTATAACTCGTAATTGTTTCTTCAAAATAAAATTTTTAATTAAAATTAAATGACATGTTAGCCAAAAAATAAAATTTTTGTTGTAGTAGGTAATAGGACCAAAAGTCCAAAATGTTTCCACTTAAATTACTCATTTCAAAGTTGGAAAGAAAATAGGACCAAATATCCAAGTGTGTTCATTTACAAAACTAAAAAAATAATTTTACCAAAGAATACCTATTAATTAATTTGAAGAAAATAAAAAAATTAATAAATTAATATTATGCCATTCATTTGAATTATTTAACTTATACTTATATTAGGCTCATAATAGGCATATCAAAAATAGCAAAAACATTCACATTGTTAATCATCACATCATCATCATCATCATCATCATCATCATCATCATCATAATAATAATAATAATAATAATAATAATAATAATAATAATAATAATAATAATAATAATACATAGATATAGATATAGATAGAAGAAGAAAAAACATTGAACCCCTTAAACTATGCGTGTTTTTGCACTTTACAAAATGAAATATTTTACATTTTACCATACAAATTACACAAATTTTGCACTTTGCCATATAGCGATCATCATAGGTAGAATATTCTAATTTCTCCGAATATTCCAAAGACATGCCCTCCACGTAAAGCGGAATCGTCTTTGTGTAAAATCTACAAAAGTTGTTATAATTTACAATATGAACTTTGTTAAAAATGTTGCTTGCCATGTGAACTTTCATGCAATTTCACTTTGCCATATTATTTTTTTTTAAAAAAATATGTTTATATACATTTTTTTATCTTTGTTAATACATAAAAAAGACAAAAATAAGTTTAAACCATTCACATGCAAATCTTATATACTATTTAAATGTAAAAATAATCAAATCCATTGCAATTGTAAATTTTGTTTATCTTTTCTGCAACTTTGCTTGAACTTTATATATATATATATATATATATATAATCATAAATGCATCTAATTATTAGACGTGTTCATAATTTGGTAAATCAAGTGAACCGAACTAAAACCAAAAATTAGGCAAGACCGAATTTATTTTACATAATTATGTATATATTTTGTATATATTACTTATTTTATGTTATTATGTATTATTCGCCTACTATATTTAAAGCAACAAAAAATAGATATTATAAATTATGACTACAATATTTATTTTTCTATTTTTTAAATTGTTATAAAATTTTGAATAACTGAAATACCTGGAAAAAAGTTTAGTAAAGATTGAATCAAATCGATTATTTTGGTTCAGTATTCAGTACACCAATGCGTACCAAAATTTTGGTGTAGTTATGGTTTTTGTTTACTCACCAAACACCTATTTAATTTAACTGTTACTCGTAAGAGTACGACATCAATATAGTATGGTAAATTGATCAAAGTTCTCACAAGGAAATTTTTGTCGGGCATATACTTATGTGAATTTATGAAAAATAGAAATAATTACTAAGCATTATAATCAAGTTTTGAACACGCATTAAGTTGAAACAAGAATTAAAAGTAGTTATTTAATGTAACATCAACGTAGAAAATTGGGATGGAATTAATATAAAAATATCTAAACCCTAAAATAATTCAAAAACATCATAAATCATAAACTACCCTAATATAATATCATTGATAATATATAGATCGAGGTGGATATTATTTGATTTTTTTGTGGATAAAAATTTGAAGAAAAAAATAAATATATCGATATAAACATAAATTTTTTAAATTGACATGACAAAGTGAAATTTCTTAAAGTTCGGATGGCAAAGTGAAATTCTTAATGAAGTTCGGATGGCAAAGTATAATAATTTATATTTAGATTTTAAGTAAAGACTTGCCCTCACACGGAGGGCATGTGACGGAATATTTTGAGAATATTACACCGAAAATGGCCGTTGTATGACAAAGTGCAAAACTTATATAGTTCATATGGTAAACTGTAAACAAAATTAGTTCGTATGGTAAAATGCGAAAAAATGCATAGTTTGGACGGTTTAGTGTTTTTCCTCTAGATAGATAGATATAGTTATATCTTCTAATAATTACTAGGGTTAACCGTGGTTTACCCTCCAACTATATCGTTTTTGCACTTTGCCCACTAAACTTTTAAAATGCATATCCTGCCCTTTGAGCTATATGATTTGTTGCACTTTACCTCCTAGACCAACCAAAAGTTGACACGTGTCAACTTATGATAGGTCCAAGTCAACTCTCAGGGGGTAAAGTCCAAAATGTTCAAAGTTAGACATGCAAAAGAGAAATTCCCTTAGTCTAGTAGGTAAAGTGCAAAACTCACGATAGTTTGGCGGGTAAAATGCAAATTATCCCTTATTACTAATTAAGTGCTCAATTTTTTCTTAGGAAAAATAAACAAATAAGAGGTACCTTTTCAGAAATGGCATCCTGCACAACAATAATGTCACTTGTAATTATAGAAATAACTTCCCCAGTAGAGGCTTCAGTGTAAAAATACTAATATCCTTGTTTAGCATAGACCTCATATATGCCATTCTCATCTTTGTTGCTTGTCTTTCCCCAAAATGCATCCAACAAGCCACCTCTATTTATCATCAATTTAATTAATTCATCACTAATTATCCTTATATATACCATGTAAATTAATCCGTGACATTATGAAATAAATTACGTGCTTAGCAATATAATTGCACCATCTGCTTTTTTTTACTATTATTATTTTATTACCTGTCCATGAAGAAAACAATATGACGATGCTCAAATACACAAAACCCAATGAATACTGCAAAAAAAAAAAAGGCAAAAATTGCAAGAAATATTGTTAATTACTCACCCTAGACTTCAATCCCATGTCATATTACTTGAAAATTACATAATAATGATGAATAATACATAGAGCAGCCTGTCGTCTATATATTCTAATTTTTTTATCTTAAATTAATAAGTTTGTCCTAAATTAAGATTTCTATTCCTTTTTCCCCAAAACTAAAAAGTCATTTTCTATTATATATATGTGTGTATGCAGATGTATATGCATGTATACCTTGGCAACTCTATGAGAAGTTTCTTTAGGGAAAAGATAAGCCATTCCAATGAGATTAATCAACTTGCCGAAGAAAATGAAGAAAACAGGGACAGAAGCACGCGCCAATAGATCCAACAAACATCAATAAATAATCATAACCGTCCGCAAATGCAAACAGCTTCCGTATTCCAACTGATCTTTTTGCTTTTTCCGTTTTCTTCTTTCCTGACGATGTTTGGTTTTTATCATCAACATCATCAACATTGGGAATTGCTGCACTAGTTGCAGATTGGTGGCTCATTTCACGAATTAATCAGTCGTTCTTTTTTTCATCTATTTATGTAAAAAATGAAAGAGGTCCTCAAAAAAAAAAAAATAAAAAAAAATGAAAGAGAATATTAGGAAATGATGATATACATATCTGCCTTTTAAAGGTCATAGTACTTTGAAGACAAATTAGTGATGTATCACGATGTATTTTAAATAAGGCAATATCGTCACTTGTCTTATTGACTTTTCCTTGTCCTTAAAATCTTTAAGTATTCTCTTTAACTAATAAAAATATATTAATGGGCAAGAATATCTTTAAACTAATTATAAAATATTAAATATCAAATCATATTATCCCACCTACAATTAAATATATATAACTTTGATCTTATTTTTACCTAACTTCGATTTTGTTAAATAAATTACTATTTAGTTAATTCAAAATAATTAAATTAATAAACTTTCAATAATATAAAAAACACAATAAATTTAAAACAGATTTTCTCGCATAATCGATATTATTCCCATTGTGTTGTTTAGAAAGCATAGTTTAGTTTTTTTTTCACTCGACAGTTTGTTAATTGTATTTTACTTTATAATTTTTATTTTTATTTTTTATTATTTCTTGAAATCCGGCCCTATAATTGCAGAGATTTGAATCCGGGCCACTTCACAAAAGAGTAATACATGTGGCCACTAAGCTATACCCAGTGGTTTTATTTTTTATTTTTTATTTTATAATATTGGTTTCCTTTCACATAAAAATTAATAGGGATGACAATGAGGAGGGTCTGAAACGGTTTGACAAAACCCGGGAGTCGCCCTGCAAAGAAAATTTGGACCTACCCTGTCCAGCCTTGGTACCCGCCCATCTCGTCCCGTATTGGACCCGCGACCTGTCGGGTTCAACCTGTCGGACCAACCACAATTGAATTAGTTTGCTACCAGTAATTCTATATTATATGCTTCTGCCCCTGAGTTATTTTGTATAATCAGATCATCATGCCCTCTATAGTTTTAGTTCAAAATGTCTAGTTTTATATTTATAATTAAATTATCAATCATTGAGGATGAGTGGCGCCTCCTATAACTGAATTCAGAATAGTACTTACATTGGTGCACTGAGCCACTATAGCCTAGACGACGCGGTGGCGGAAGGATTGAGAAAAACGGATAGACTAGCAGGGAGTGATCAAGAATAGTGAAAATTAATTTTCACTGAAATGCCCAAGCCCTAGAGACTGTGAGAGACTCAGACAAATAAAAATTAATTAAATTTGATTAAGTTAAACATACACGGTCGTGGTCCGGGCGTCCAGGCATGGTCAATGAGAATCCGTTACTCGCCCCATACCCAATAGTCCCAGGACCCATTGGTTTTGACCCGCCCCATTGAAATTCTACAAATTAATAACTATACATTGAAATTAATGCCCTTGATGGTGTAGCCTAAGCAGAGTAGATCGTGGTGGGCATCGAATTCGGGTAGTCGGGTCCCGATCAGATTTGATCCAGTTAACTTTTTAAAAAATAATCGGGTGGCAGGTACTCGGTACCCGATTAATATATAATCGGGTCGGTTATCGGGTTGTGGAAAACTACATGAATAATCGATCGGTAAAGCCGACAATTAGTCCGACAAGTTTAACTCAAGACTAACCAAAGAGAAAATTCAAAGGCTAGAGCGAGTTGGCGAAAATTCCTTCGAGCCAATAATTTCATGGTCCGCTTAGCACACGCGAGTGTATTTTGTCTCAGGTCAGCAGGGCCGACCAAGCCATTTGGGGCTCAAATAAGGCTGGTCCTTTTTGGGCTCCAAATTCATGGTCCAGCCTGGTCTTATTGTTGAGCCCACTGGGTTGACCCGTTGGACTAGGTCCAAATTCCCAACGCATACCGATCGGGTACCCAACTACAATTAAAAGAAAAAAACCTAAGAATAGAGAGGGGTATGGACATAATTGCCCAATATTAGGAAAAAATGACACCTTTTACGCTCAGGGCTTTTCCCTGGCTTTTTTACGCTACTGTCAATTTTTCTGGATTTTTTACGTTATTATTATAAGATTGTTTCGAACATGTTTCATCTCATAAAATTTCGGTGAAAAAATAATTTCTCCCCCAATAAATAATTTATTTTATACTCAAAATCTTAACAATGAACAAATGTACACATAAAACAATACATATTGGAAAATATACATTGAAAATAATATATAAATAATTCATGAATAGAAAAGCATAATTCAATTTTTGTTCAAATGCATTCAAAACGTCGAAAACATGGAAATAAGCAAGAAACAATAGAATAACATTGAAAACTATATAAGAAACAACTTAGAAATAACAAAAACAATATAAAAAACACCAAATGAACAAAAAGAGCTTAAAAATAGGTAAAAATTGTATTGAAACTGTCATGCCCCAAAAACTGGAGTCGTGACTCGAGCAGTCGAACTTACGCCGGTTTACCACGCCGGCTAAAGTATCCAACACAAATACAACAAAGTACTCAATTAACAAACATCGCCGCATACCATCGATTGGAGTACAAGTTACAACGGAACTAATCGAAGTACAAATTAAAAATTAGGGTCTATATGACCCAAATTACAAGCCGAATATCCAAATAACGTTAACATAGTTTGATACATCAAATCTAACAAAAAGTCCTAATCCGCGGGTCAAATACACGGGTTACTCCGTCGCCTAAAAATCCTCAGTATTGTTTATAAGTTGTGGAGGCTCATCGCCTGGTCATTGTAAAAGTGCGGTGAGACAAAAATTCTCGGTGGATGGGCACGAGTGTGCAAGAGTGTGGCTTATAGTTATGCAAAAAAAAAAAAAAACGATTCTATAAAATTGATGCATGATTGTGAATGCGAGCATAAATATAGTTCTTACATTCACAAGTTACTTACATACTTTAAGATCTGATCGAGTCCAAAGAATTATCCTCCTCGGATGTGCACTAAAGTGACGAAAATCGAGACCAAGTACAATCATCAAGCGATAGTGGTGACATACGAAATTATAATGTCAACCCAGTAGAATTATCCTCCTTGGATGTGCACTAAAGTGACATAAACCGAGCACACCAAGTACAATGGAGTCGTAATCGATCAAACAACGGCTCCCGGTTATATAACTTTATTCCTCCAGTGGATAAGGTCGTAGCCGCTATCACAAAAGAGGCGTGACAAATCAACAATAGAGCTAGTTAAGTCTAGAGTTTGTCATAATCATGATTATATCCTTTCCTACGACCCATGTTCCATCTGGACACTCCATCTTTAAATTGTGGGACTTGGACATTGGAGGTCAATATCGAAGTGCGGCCATCGCTTTCGATCCAAAACTCGACTTATCCACCACCTCGCAAAATTAGCTCGACACAACAAGTTAATGCAAATACAAATGTGTTCATGGAGTTTAATCAAATGTCAATAAGCGGTTGGATAATAACAAGACATGAAGATATTAATCAAGTACAAGATACCAATTGTTATAACAACAAAGTAATGCTCAAATGTCAAGTTGTGAAATAATTCACGCAAGTGTGAGGTATCGTTTGGCAAAAATTAAGATACAATGAAAGCTAATTATCTAACAATAATTGTTGCTTCAAGACTATATAATTGACTTGGTATATCATGAACATGTTTTTAAAATCCACCGAATAAAATTGATTGTTCATGGGCGTGAAATAGCCATATTTTTCCGCTAAATATACATTTAATAAAACAAAATAAATCTTGAGTCCGAAAACAATTTTTGTAGACATTTAAGAATTAATCATGTGGAAGTATAAAAATTCTTTTGCAAAATACTTAAATAGTTTTATAAATTCAATAAGTCTCAATTCGAACTCCAGAAAGAAATGAGGTCGGTTTCTAAATTTTTTAAAAATCCAAAGAGTTCGAGAATACAAAGAGTCGGGTCGTCTTGTTTCAAAATTACATATTGGTCCTTTATTTTCCAAAAATTGTCACTTTTGACTTAAAATTTTAAAATTACGGATATCACAAACCGGGAGGATTTGTGATGTGATTAAAACTCTAAATTGTCACTTAGTTCAATAAGTTATTGGGATAAAAGCAATTTTTAAAAAATGTTCAGCTTTTTTTTTTTTATAATAAAAATAGAAATATATGTAAAAAGTAAAAAGAAGAAGGTACACTAATCACAACTTCGATCGGGTAGCGTAATATTGGGGCCTCATTAAATACCTACCGAGGTAAAACTTGCCCTTGTGGAAAAAACTCCTAATAGGAAAAAGTAGTACCGAAAAATGCCATAAAGGTCATAAAAAAAAGCCCAATAAATATCTAGTAAACAAATTTAAATGGGCCTGTCAATATAATCATCATCAGTGAGAAGAGGAATGATATCACGTGGAGAAGCATCCCACCAATTGGTAACACCATTATACTTGCTAAGCTGATCACCACCCGATTGCTCTCACGATAAATGTGCGATATGACAAAATCTATCTTAGAAAGCAGGTAAATGGTATAATGCCATCTCCAAAATAAACGCCATGAATGGAGCCAGACCTTGAACGAAAAGAATCCACCACGTAAGTAGAGTCAGACCTAACCCAAATCTTGTTCCAACCCTTGTGATGTGCGTAGGAAATCACCATCATAACTGCAATCAATTTAGCCTCAAACGCGTATCCTATACCACACTGCTCAACAAAACACCATCGGAAAAACCCCCGTGATGTCCGAAATACTCCTGCAGCTGTTCATCTACCCGATGACCCATCAGCACTTCCATCCCTATTAACCTTCAACCAACCTGGGAGGGGCAAATGCCATCAAACCTAAATGATCCTTGGGGCAAGCTTGGGGCATCCCGGAACCTTCAGCTGTTGAAGACAAAGTAAGTCATTCTCTGCGTGTTGTTTATACACCTTTTGTCCAAGGAAGAAGGCTCAATGATAAGAGCATGTAATTGAATAATAGCTCCTCCATCGTCAACGTTTATCATTAAAAATAGTCTCATTCGGATAAGCCAAATAAGCCATATACATGAGATAATAGCAACTCTCCACAAGAAAGCGTCGATCATCGAAATGGAACTCCATTGCATGAACAAGGAATTCAATAAAACTAGAGCGAGTGCGAAGAGACACCGCAAAAGTATCGCAATCTATTTCCAAAGAGCCCTGTGAAAGCACAAGAACCAAAAAATGATCAATCGAATCGGCATGCATATAACAAAGACCACAGTGAAGGGCCAATGAACCCCTACGCCAAAGCCCATCCGAAACGACCCAAATGGCCATAAATGGCTCTCCGGACTACAATAGACCTTCTATCCGGAATATGGGGAGACCAAATCTAATAGCTCTATTTGACTTTGGGACAAGAGGTACGTAAGTGCGTATAGGCGGCTTTGGAAGAAATCAAGCCATCGGAAGAATGCATCCACACCCTAGTATCCGGGGGACGAAAGGGGTATCGAACATCGTACAATATCTCGAATAATATTTGTATCTTTGCTCCATGAAAGAGAACGGAAAGTGCCACGTATCATCAAAAAAAAAAAGTCGATATGTAATGGCAATAGTGAACCCAATACGGATGAATGATACCAAGTGCATGCTGCGCAATAACGTAGCCTAACCAATTATCACCCAAAAACATGACCGTTGAGGCCTTCCGGGAACCCAACGCGAATCAGCCAAACAATCCTCAACAACTGGTCAAAGGCGGGCCCAAAGAGAAGAAGGCATAAATGTATGTCTGATAGATCCGTCTGCGAGAATGAAACAATGGCGTAGAGTAATGTGAACAATTAAATCATAAGTCGAATGTTCCATCCCATCTTCATAAGGAACGCCGGTTGCGGTGATAATGGAGCGAACACCAAAACCTTCCTCAATCCTAGGAGTGCAACAACGAGCCCAATTAACCATGGCTGCACCTTTCTGCGAAATATCCCCAGTCCAAATAAAATTGTGCATAGCCTTTTCCATTTGCTCAAGCACAATAATAGGCCACTTATAAATGAGCATGGTATGAACCAATAAACTCGCAATAACATAATTCACCAAACAGATCCAACCCACAATCGAAAGCGAAGGTCCTTTCCAGCGTTTGAATTTGAGCATGATTTTATCAAACAAAGATTAGAAAACTCCTTGCTTGGGGACCCTTTGAAGATGGGAGTCCCAAGATAAGTGGTGGGAAAAGCGCCAATCGAAATATCCATAATAGTCTAAATACGACTCTAAACAGGATGAGAAACCTTGGACCCAAAAAAAAAAAACCTTAGACTTATTTGGATTGAACATCGACCCGATAAAAAGCATACCGACCAAGAATATGAAAAATATGTCTCCCATTGGCGAAGTTGCCTCACAAAGGATAACAATATCGCCCACATATAACATCATGGAAGGTAAAGTAATACCCGTGGACCGGTGAAAGGCGTTAGAATGATGTCGAGACCACCGTGAAATAAATTTCCGAGCACCTCTTCCACAACGCAAAAAGAAGAGAAGACAGAGGATCCCCTAACGGACACCGAGTGCAAGACAAATATCCCACCGGAGAGCCATTGAGCAAATCGAAAATATGAGTGAATGCAATATCACCAAAATCCAAGGAACAAAAGTTCTTAAAACCCAAATCGACGAAGAACATAAAGTAAAAATCCCGACTTAAAGTGTCAAAAGCCTTACGAATATCTATCTTCAAAATCATGTTCAAATTTGTACGAGTTTTCAAGATGTTGAAGCCCTTTGAAACCAAAGCAATACACTCATCAATGTGCCTACCAGGGTAAAACCAAAGCGCATTGGAGAAAGGATCCGACTAACAATGTCGCCCCAGACGCATAGTAAGGATCTTTGTAATAATCTTAAAGAGAAAGTTACTGATGACAATAGGTCTGAAATTATCCACAATATTGGCATCTTTAGTTTTACGAATAAGAACCATAAGACTGGAATTCAAACTAGATGGCAAAATCCGGATATAAAAAATATTGAACAACAAGAATCACATCCAGGATCAATAATATCCCAACAAAGTCTTTGATAAAAAGCCCCATTAAAACTATCCGAACTAGGAGAACTATCCAAACCAAGATTGAACACCGCCTCTCTAATATCTAAATCGAAGGCAAATAAATCGATTCATGTTATCCACATCCGAGACCACAACATTGGTAACCGATCAATTGAGGAAAAATCGCAAGGAGGGCGGTTGGGGCAATGAATAGATCCTCAAAAAAGATGTGACGTGGAGGCGAATATCCGCTTCGGATCCATGTGCAAATTCCCATTAATCACTAACCCATGAATACCGATTCGAGCATTTTTGACTTGCAAACGGCGATGAAAGAAGGAAGTATTACGATCCCCATCGAGAGAGCCATGCGGCGTGAGCCTTCTCCCGTAAAAATTCCGACCGCTTCGAAAGGGCATAAACAAGAGAATTCGAGCTTCAAGTTCCCGCTCCTTACGCGACTCATTGTATCCAAAATTTTCAATATCGGATCAATTTGACGTACTTCTTCCAAATGATCCTCAATCGCACGATTAACGTCTCCAAAAACATCCCGATTCCAACCCTGAAGCACTTACCTCGGTCTCTTCAATTTAACAAAACCGAATCACGGGATTTGTGCTAATGCAAGTAGAATCCCCAAAAAAAAGAAGCGGGCCATAAAGGCCGGATCCTCGAATCCACATCCGCTAAAAATGAAAAGGAGACGGCCCACTATAAGGACAAGTGGAACAAGATATCAAGAGAGGTGGTGATCAAAACATATCCGAGAAAGGACAAAAGCCTCAACACCATGCCATAAAATATAAAGCCTCGGAGAAGCAAGAGAACGGTCTAAACATGCTTGAGTGATCGAATGATTATGACACGGTGCGCACCAAGTAAAAACATTTCCCACCGTAGATATAGCATGCAAGCCAAAGCATTATCAATGAAGTTCGAAAATCTTGACAAGAAGCATTAGAAGTCGCCCCATGGACATTTCGCTTCGTGATTCCCGGGAATAACATTAAAATCACCGATAAGCAAAAGTTCATTTAACCCTAATCGACAATATCTTCCAAAGAGTCGATGATCCATATGGTTACATAGAGCATGGACAAACCCCACATGAAAAATATAATTAGCAAACCGAACACGAAGAAACCACACACCGATCGAAAGGAAAATGCATTTGCAAGACGAAAATATCATGACGTTGGAAAATCCAAATATCGCTTTCCCATTAGATCGAATACGAATCGAAATACTCAGAAACCAAGAATATTCCAATACGAATCGAAATACTCAAGAAATCCACTTAAGGTTCCGAGATACCAACTAGAGAGGGTTTATGACGTTGGCGAGTTTCTTAAGAACATTGCGAGAGGCAACATTCTCAATCCTCCTTATATTCCGAAAAGACAATTCATTGAGATAAAATGGGAAGGGAAACGACCGTGATGGAGACACGGATTGCGAATCATCATCTTGTGTTTGTATGTACGAACCATATCCTAATTATGTGTGGCTCTTTCGAATCAGTATTAGGCACTTGCAAATCATTCTCATCATAATCGCCCACCGCTTACTCGCAAGAATATTAAATGCCATAGCATCCACAAAATCTTTTGTGATGGCCAATTTTGAAGGGGTGGCGTCGTTCCATGGTCAATAGTTTTGTGAAGTCTTTGCTTAGCCGAATCCGAGAGATCTATCCCAAATAGCTTTACACAACTTTCGAATTGGTTTATCCAATTGAGTGCGCATGGTGTGTGGTTTTCTTCGATATCCGAATAGGAGGGAAAATAAGACACATCCAAAGAACAGGGAATGGATGTCGGGGAGAGGTCCTAGCGGAGGTTTCAACAGTAGAGAAAAGTCATCTTCCTCCGCCCAAAGCCACCCCGAGGAAGATAAGGAGCTGGGGCGTCGGATACGAGAACAAGAGGAAGAGAGGTTGAACCTATCACCTCAACATAGGTGCATCATCCATCGAGTTAACAATGACTTTCCTTTTATCCCGAGACTCGTAGACTGGGACGATAGACTTTATGAATCTTTGGAACATCCCCTTCCGGATGTCAAGCGACTAGATGGTTCTTTGACTTCAGTAGATTTTTCCCATACAATGACAAGAAGCGGTATGTCCGGTGACAAATGAGCAATGACCCATACGTTCCAACAAGCAGAGAAAATTGGTAATCGTTTATAAGCGAGAGACAAATGAACAATGGTCCATACGTTCCAACATAATGTGATCCTGTAAAGGTTTCGCAAGATTAACTTCAACCAAAGACACACGAACAAAGTGGCCCAAAGATCTGTCAAAGACTTGTGATCAATCTGCCTTTGGCGTGCCAATGGCTTTGGCAATCCCGAAAATGAAATTAGGATCCCAATACTTGAGACTAAGTTCGAAGATTCTAACCTAAACATTGGGCATCAAAGTGGTGACTTTGTATGGTTTAAATTCGGCATCCAAGGAGAGATGAATAGAACCCGGGTTAATAGCCCAAGAAGCACAAGCTCGAGCACGGGAACGATCCTGCGCATTAGAAAATTTAACACAAAAATACCCCCTTACCTAGGGGAATCAATTTCCAATTATTTTTAATAACTTATAACTCCAAAAGCCGCCTATGAAGCGGCATAATAATATGGCTTATTATATTTACCCAAAACGATACAACCAATTAAAGAATAAACAAATTAAAATACGTTGTTGGTAAAGGTTTTCATCAATCATCACGGAATAATTATCTCCTTTTTTCACATGATCGGGAATAGAACTAGATAAATCATTAACCACGTTTGAGTAAGATGGAAGATTATCGGAATCGGAGATAGAAATGTATCGAAGTTAGAACCATTAGAGACCACTTTAGCAAAATAGTTGGCCAAAAGAGGGTTAATATGAGATTTCGTGGCCAACAATTGAGAATCCCTAGCGAGAAGCACGGGGTATCATTTGGGGCATCACTTGTCGATCCATGAACACCATGATTCACCTCGGGAAGAGCCAAGGGGCCATCACCCCCATGGGGATTGGCGGCAATAGAGGGTCGCCCATTGAACACCCCACCACAAGAGAGATAGAGGGGGCTTTCCCCATGTGGATTGCCGTTGCCATGGGGGTGGATAATGCATTGGGAGCTGCCCCCGAGAGAAGATGAAACCATATGCAACTCTTGAGAAGGAGCATGGGGGACATAACCCCTATTGACGTGGAGCATGGAGGGACCACCATTATTGATCAAAGGGGGATTAGGAACTAACTTGGGGACCATAGTTTAGGGTTGCACATTACCACACGCATATTCATATCCACCAAAACCAGGCGTATGTGCATATGGTATGAAATTTGAGGGAAATGAATAACCTACAACTAAGTGAGCTCTTGATGGGGGCCATCAATGGCAACGAACCGAGCAACGTCATCCTTAGATTCACAACCCCGATTCTCGAAACCCTAGTATACTCCACGAATAAATCTTGTGGAGAGGAAGCCATGAGATTCCCTGGCGTTTGACTTACGCTAACGAAGAAAATTGGCGAACGTCACCATGAAATTATTAGGGCAAAAGGTCATGGAAACATGTCGGACATGGGGGAAGACTTGGAGAAGATGCATGCGTTCGATGGTTTTTTTAAAGGAGCATCAATGTTAGAAGTAAGACTTGGAGAAGATGCATGCGTTCGATGGTCGGAAAATTTTCAATGATTTCGATCGGTGGGTGACGGTGTGTTTGAAGATAGAGAACATATTCTTGGGGTTTTTGCCTCTAGTTTTTTTCTTTTCACCTCAAAAACGTTCGAGTTTAGACCCCTTAATTTTCAAAAATTTCATTTCTAATCAAAAATCAGTTTGGTCTTTAAGGGGTCATTTGAGACCCAATTATTATGAAATTTGAACCATAGGCTCATAATGGTATAAAATCCAAGTTAAATAATTTTCCAGGTACATGGGATGTACAATTTTCGTAAATTTTAATTTGGTCCTTAAGCTTTTAGATTTTCGTATTTAAGTCTTTAAAATTTCAATAATTGGATTTTTAACTCAAAATACTTAAACTTTTCTTAATCACTTAAAATATTAACATTTATGTTTATTACAGACTATAATTTAGAAATTTTTAGTGGGATCCTTGAACAGTTTTATAATTAACATTCTAGTCCTCGAAGTTGTAAAAATTGCACAAATGCTCCAATCATCCAAAATCAAGTACAAGTTTATATTTCTAGAATACTTAAAAAGTAAATATTATGCTTTTGAGTATATTTTACATGTAATAACATACAATAGAATATTTCCATAAGAAGTCACAAGAAAATACAAGATTTATGCATGCATGTCCTTATTGTGCAAAATTTCAAGACCATGCTCAATTCGTCCATACTTTTGAAACGTAGCATGTTCAAAATACACATAAAATATGTTATAAATCATTTTTAGAGTATTTCATGCTCTACATGATTTTATCAAAATTAATTGTTTGTTCTGAAAGAGTTTCTCCACCTATCTTTCAAGTCTTGAGTTAATGGGTTTAAAATGGCATTTCTCCTTCTTTCTTCCTCAATTTCAACTCCAACCTTCAAGGAAGCCCGTAAGGTAAATTTTATTATAATATTTGTGTCAAGATTTTGGAGTTTTATGATGAGTAAGAAAGAAATACTCCCTAGAGTTGGGAGATTATCACTTACCTACGATATCTTTTGCTTCAAGTAGAAATCCAAATGGAGGTCTTCTTTCTTGTATCAAACTTCTTAGCTCTAATACATCAAGATAAGATCCTATATGGCATCCAAAACCACATTTTTGTGTTAAAAACTAGGTCCAAAGATGATAAGAAAAAGTGTACAAGATGGAGGCTTGCCTTAACAACTCGAGAAACCTTAATCACTTCTTAAACCAACTCTCCAATTTGCTCCTCCCTCAAATTTTGACCCCTTGGTGAGCTTCAAAAAATTGTGCTTCAAGATTAAAGAATTTGGAGAAGTAGTCTTGAAGTTATGAAGGCGAAGATGAATATGAAAGAAGAAGCAAAATTTTTGTTACTTACACCTTAAAGTTTCGGTTCCTTAGAGAGAAATGGGAGAAGATTTTTGTGTTTGGCTTGAAATGTGAGGGATTGAAAGTGTTGTGAGGATGTGGAATGAAAGACAAAATGGTTTTGTCCCCCCTAAGTGTCATGGCCGAAAATTGCATAGAAGAGTCCTCATCCCTCTAATTTTTTTTTTTTTGTCTTGCATGGGAACATTTTGGTGAGGTTGTGTGGTCAACATGATGGGCATGACCTTGGGGAGTGGGTGAGTGGGCTAGTCTTGGGAAGAGAGGGCTTGCAAAAGTACTTTGTATGTATAATGTAAGTATAAATATATATGTATATGTATAGTATATTAATTATATAAGTTAGGTACATGTATTGGAATTGGATTTCTTCCTTCCTAATACCCTCTTGGCCGTCCACCCTCAAGCCTCATCCTCCAATTTTTCTCTTTTTGTTTTGTCCAATTGGTGATAATTGGGTGTAAATTAACAAGTCTAAAACTCCACTTATCAATTCAATCCTATAATCACTTATCAATTTTATAATCATCTATCAACTCCATAACCGCTTGTCAATCCTATAATGACTTATCAATTCCATAATCACTTATCAAATCTATAAGTTAAATATCACTTATCATCTAAGGTTCTAAACAAAATTAGAACTAATTGTACACGTAAATAATATAATCAAGCAATTAATTAAATTAATAAAATTATTTCAAAATATATAATATAAGTTTCGAAAATTATAAAATATTTAAATGAATATTATGCTACAAAAAAATTACTAGCTAGTATTCAAGAAAGAAATTGAATTAGTTAAATATCGCATTAAAAGTTGAAAGAAATTGACAATCATTAAGGATGTAAAAATATGTGTTATTAACATACACCATCAAATAAAATGATTTTAAGTCTAATAAAAAGTTGGATTTATAAAAGTTAAATCAAGTAGTAAGTAATTCAACAAAATCAAGAATGAGACACTTCACCATTTCATATAAAAGTTGGATTTATAAAATAAATAAAAAGTTCTAATCTTTCGAAAATAGATATTTTACTAAATGAGCTTTCAAGACATAATGCATTGTCTTTATTAAAATATTAAATTTGTAATTGTTGGGGCAAAAATAATATTTAATAATCAAATATATAATTTGGTTTATATATTAGTTTACTATTAATTGCCCAATAGGCTATTAATGGAATAACCCTACCAAAGGAGTCGTGGGTCGCCCATAGGCCAATTTCTCCTACCTAGCCCCACGGGGCCCACTACTCAGGTATAAAAAGGTCACTCCTCTTCATTTATACATGATCTAACTCATAATTACTCCTACGCATATAATTTGGTATTCGTTTATTGTCTTATTCTCTCTCGATCAGATCGACTTGAGCATCGAGGGGCCTCTATTGGACAACCCCGGGGCCCTCTAACGTTTGCATGTGTGCAAGTAATTTCTGTCTCGAAGAACTTCCGGCTCAGAAGAAGAAGACTTGAAAAATTTTCCCTTGCGAATAAGGATTTTATCGAAACCTTAGCTTTGGAGTGATCGACCTAAAAAACAACATCATTTTAGCGCGTCGTCGGGGAAATAGCCAAAGCACACGAAGATGTGATTGTAAAATCTTTTCACTAAAGCGCAAGTGTACAATGTCGCTAGCACATAGCAATGAGCAAGGTCGTATTCTCACCGATTGAATACGAAACACTTAGGCTATAGTAAATATTGTATTTCAATTTTATTGAAGCGGTCGAAAATCACAATTTTATTTATTTATCTAACTAATCCTAAATTAACAAATAAAATATCTAATTTTTTAAAACCTGAAATCCACAAGTTTTCAACAAAGATGAAAGCAACCCTAGGCACATAATCTCAACATGTTTCTTCAATTAATTCCAATTAATATTTTATCAAAACCGGGTTTACGTGTATCTATGAGTTCAATTCCTAAATCGAGTTTATTCCCCCTCGAGTGGTGCATAAACAATTGATTAATACCAATTGCTAGTATCCATACTCAACAATTAATATCAACTCCCAAAAGATCTTTGAATTGAAATACTCTCCACAAACGATTTATAGGTCTCCCGACTCGATATTCTTGTTTATGTTATGAACTCGTTTTTCGTAAGTTAGAACTTATCTCTTGAATTATGAACTAACAAATATGACATGCAAGTTATTGGCCATATAATCTACGAGAAATAAACAATCGAATTCATATAATAGAACACAAGAAACCAATTGAAAAAAACAATCAATATAGAATTAATATGAATCAACAGATTTTGATTATGCCATAGAATCGAAATATTTAGCCCAACATATTTGACAACAAATTCATAGACAAACTTGAAATAAAATAGTTTGACATCGTTTAAAGTACAAACAATAGATCTAAACTAAGAGGATAGAACCCTTCTTGTCATTGGATCCTTTTTTGAAGTCACGAACCCTTGTGCTTCCGTAGATGCGAAAGATATTGTGGTGTCCTTCGTTGATTAACGTTTCTCCCTCGAGAAGTATGTACATTTGCGTAACCCAAATGTTTTATAGTGTATGAGATGTATTTTTCGGTGTTTTTCGATGTAAAATCGTCATGTCTTGATCCTCCTTTTATAGATGCTCGAGAGATCACTTGTAGTCCCAACGAAATTAGGAAACAAAATTCACCGCCAGACAAATCACATGGGCGGACCATGTGATCATTTTCTTCTCTATTTTTGCTCAAAACCAAACACTCGACCGTGTATTTTCACACGGTCTGGTCGTGTACTTCGTCTCTGAAATTCTTCCCTCGATCAAGTCGCATGGTCGTGTAAAAACACATGTAATCAGTTAGATTTGTGTTGTTTACTGTACATAAAATATTTAGCCAAAGCGACTCTTGTATAAAGAGCGATAGCACAAGCAACTTTCTGATTCATAAAGGCGTTTATCTTAAAAATACAAGAAAATGCGATATCACGCCCAACAAAGGAAACTATGTAAAATACACTAAATATACATGTAAATGCATCAAATATATATCAAAATAAGCCCCTGAATGCACATATATTTTACACGTATCAAATTCCCTCAAATGTAAACCATTGCTCGTCCTCGAGTAAACTAAGAAAAATAATGCAATGGGGTTGATAGAACAACACAAGAACACTATAAACACTTAATCTCAATCAAATCCATACTTTAGCGAACATGGAACTCATAATCATCAAAAAGTCATCAAATACAAATTTGACATCGCAACTCACAAGAAGTAGTGTATCACTCAACTCTCAAAGTAGAGGGGATGTGTATACACTCAAATCAATTCAATAAAGTAGAACTACCATAGGCTTGCAAATCGCTTTAACATCTCGCGCACTCAAGTGTGCACAATTTAAGAATCAAAAAGGGCTTTTCCTTTGATTGTAACGTAGGCACTTTTTGTAAGGGTAGGAAAAATATGGATTAAGTGACTTGACTTGAGTAAATAGAATTTAAGTACACATACTTTCAACTCAAAGAACCCAATTTTATCTCTAAAATTATTTTCTCAAATTATTTTCTTTTCAACTCTTCTTCCACTCTTTTTGCTATTTTTCACATTCTTAGGCCCTTGCCTTCTTTCTTTTGCCTCAAACTCTCAATTGTTTCTCACTTTTTCAGAATTTCTTTTCTTTCTTTTTTTTTTTCTCGATTGTTTTTCATTATTTTTATTCAAAAAGCTTTCGATCTTCAACATTCACCTATGTACTGCTCATCCCTCTTTCGCCTACATTCTTTTTCAAAATTAAACCACATCTCCCTTAAAATAAACATCTCTATAAGCTCAAGTTTTAGGGATAAAAATTATTTTAAGTTCAAAGATCAAAATGTGCCTAATAATAAACAAAGCTAAGGCTCAAAGTGGCTAACTAGGGAATCACGAGTTCATAGGTACACTTTTTTTAGGCTAAGTAGGCTTAAACAAAAATGGCCTTAAATCATCTTCAAAATTTGCTGAGACACATGGTTTCAATAAAGATACCGTTGCAAGTTCTAGATATCTAGCAACATGAATGATACACTCAAGAAACAATAAGGCGCATATCATAAAAAAGAAGCAATAGGCACAAAAACTCACAGGCTTATTTTTTCGCTTCATACTCAAATACCCAACTTTCTCAATCATCCAAATAAGCAAAAGACATCTTTTCAACAATTCATCATATATTCACCAAGTACTTTTTCTCATGTAACCAAGTGTTCAAAGTAAACTCATACGAAATCATTTTGTACTCGTTGGACTTTCTAATCCTAACTCACACAAAGCGATAAACGTCTTTAGAGTGATAAATGTGCTAAAACAAAAAAAAAAAAAAATTGAAATTTTTCTTAAAACTTTTATGCAAATTTTATATACTTCTACATGCAATCTAAATGTAATGCAAACACAAAAAATACTATATCACGCATTCTTGACAACCCCCAAACTTAAATCCCGCTTCATCGAACATATGAGTAAATTATCAAAAGAAAGAGGAATGCATGAAAAGTACTTATGTGGATCATTGTGGTGGAGTAGGTGGAGGATAGTGGCCTTCTTTGGATGTGCCACTGGTCCATATGAGACATCATCTCGTACATCTACTACTCTGCTTTGGGTGATGGTATCAAAATGTTGCAAATACTCCGTGTGATACTCATCCACGTACAAAATGTTGCAAATACTCCGTGTGATACTCATCCAGCGTAGGCGTCAAGCGATAAGTGTCATCCATCAACCAGTCCATGTGGACCTCAAACTATTCAAGCCTATCACTAAAGTCCCCTGCCGACTACCTCCTTGCCTAGAGGATTTCGGCCTTTCCATCTTAGCCCGAGGCTCATCTTGCTCACATTGAGCAGCGAGCCGCTTCTTCTCCCTCATCAACCAATTATCCCTATCCCGAATCGAGGTAGCATTTAGATTTGGGAGTTTAATTTAGTCCCATCTGCATGAAATAATCAATAATCACGTCCATCATACCTAATCATCTTCATTGTGGTCAAGACATTCATATCAATATTTTTCCCACCATCCGTGCATACCCATTAAAATTCACATTAAAGCGCTTTCGGCAATAGGTGTAATTAACCCTCAATACATATCACCCCTTTCATTTGGTTCTTCACCCGATCGAACTGTCTAGCTACAATACCCCGGCGTTGGGCATCACCTCGGTTCGAGGCCATACACCACAAGATAAATAATTCATCCGTATGAATAACCCTTTTGCTATCCTCCCTAGCAAACACCATTTCCGCAAATGTGCATTGCACATAGTGAAAAAACAGGGTTCCTAATACTAGACGCCTTGAGTACCCGATGTATAAATTCTCCGCCATGTAATCTCCTTCCAAATCCCGAGCATATCAAAATCCTCATGCTCCTCTATCCCATAAGCCAAAGTTGGATAAATCGCATTTAAATCATCAATTGAAAGTTCCTCGGCTCATTCGCTAGTCTAAATTGAATCCCCATCAAATTTCTTTTTCGAATTATCAATTCAAAACTACTCAAAAATTCAAGAGTAAATATCACATATGTTGTCTAATTCCCATTTGAGAAAACATCGATCAATTCGCGCCCACACAAGGCGCACAAATCATTTAATAAGCCTAAATTCGTAAGATTACGTTCATTGGCTTATCTTGTCGAATTCCAACTTTAGATGTAGAGATTCTCCCACCGAGAGCCGGTGCGTCTCGCCTTAGGAGGACGACATTGGATTACTCTGTTGGTTCATCTCCTATACGGGTTCGGGCTCCGGAGTTGGCTCTCTCCTTCTCCTTGTGTTTCTCGTAACTCCATTGATGTGGGTTTGAAGCTTTTGAAAAATCTAAAATTTTGAGATTAAACTCCCCAAACTTGAACAAAAACAAGAGAAAGTTGAGAAATTAGAAGATATTTGTGATGGAGTTTTTGAAAGAGAGAAGTATTTGTGCCCTACCTTGAAGTTTTGAAGTTAAATTTGAAGAATTTAGAAGATGGAATGGGGTATTTATAAGAAAAATTTCGGCACTTAGGGTTTGGAAGGGAAGAAGTGGGATAAATTAGGAGTGTTTGAGTTTAGAAAAGGAAGAAGAAATTCGACAGACACTTCACACGATCCATATGAATCACACGGTCGGCGTGTAAGAATGCTATTGCCTTTTTTTTTCCGAGTCGATTCGAATACATGGTCGTGTGAAATCACACGGCCGGACCATGTATTCGGTCTCTGTTTTTTTGCATTTCACACGGCCGTGTGATTTTCACATGGCTGTATGTTTTGTTTTTAGCTTTTTTTTTAAGATAAAACCCGGAGTTTATCATGACGCCTCCCATACAACCTCACTATAAATTAAGTTGATAAAAAAACCAAAATCAAATTGGACAACGATGATTAAAAATTCGGGTTGCCTCCCAACAAGCGCTAAGTTTTACGTCTTGATGAGACATTTTTTATTTCTATTATCGATGAAGCTGTATCGTTTCTTTGTCTTTGGGCCCTCATATTTTGTACCACACATCGGGACGAATGGGATTGGATTGTTATCTCGGATTAAGTTCCATATTATTTGTGAATTTTCCCTTTTGGTCTTTGGCCTCCCATTCTTTGTAGCGATTTGGGCTACTTGTGCCTCCAAAGACTTGATCTTGCGTTAACGTTCGTGTTTAGCTGAGTAAGTTATTCCTCTATCTGTCTATCTTCACTTCGTTTTTAGTCGGTGTAGCTCGGGTTTTCGATAAACAAGGATAACATCTCTTATACACAAGCTTTCGTTTCACTAGACTCCACTCTGCCTTGATTTCCCACATTAAAACCTGGAGGTGGCTGCAAAATGTTTCTATTATTAGCATATGAAAAGTTTTTGTGGTTTCACAGGCCCAGACTGTAATGTGTAGGTGTTTGATTATTTCGATAATTGTTGTTGAAGTTCCTTTGCCTCACAAAGTTCGCCTCTTCTTCAACAACTGCAAGATCTCTAGGAGTCACTTTCTGTATCGCATCCAGTTTTATATTAAGCACGAACACTTTCTCTATGAGCACGGCAACCTTATCCTCATCTTGGACCTCCGCCACATATCGACATTCGATCTCTCGGATGGCCACCAATAATTATTATTTCCCATCTTCTCAAGTAATTCTAGTGCCTCATCCAGATATTTCCCTAGTAGTGCATCCCCGGATGCATCATCTATAATAATTCTCGTGTTCCCACTTAAACCATTATAAATATAATGTACTGTTGGTAGTCGGGATATCCTTGTTGAGGGCACTTTGTCAACAATTCTCTAAATCTATCCCATGTTTCATATAGCGGCTCTACATCTTGTTGCCTAAAGCGAGCGATTTCACTCTTGATTTGCATCATTTTACTGGGGAAAATACTCAACCATAAACCGGTGACTTAGTTTGGTCCAATTTGCTGCGGATGGCATCAAAGAAGATAACCATCCCTTAGCCTAATCGCGTAGAGAGAATGAATAAAGGTGGCATCGAATGATATCCCCAGAAACACCGTTCATCTTTACAGTATCACAAATTTCTAAAAATTACGCCAGGGGCACGTTTGGATCCTCAACGGCTCTCCCCCCAAACTGGTTTTGCGACACCATCTAGATCAATGAAGGTTTTAGTTCGAAATTATTTGCATTAATCGGCAGACAGGCCACACCCCCATATCTTTGATTAGCTTCCGGCTGGAAGTAATCTCTAACTGCCTGCCTTTCCTCGATTTGGTTCGCCCATTCATCCTGGTGGATGCTTCTCGTAATTTCTGTTGTTCACACCGTCCCTAATTGTTCCCATCCTCCATCGCTTTCGATCTTTTACTTAACTGTTTTGTTGTCTTTTCGATCTCAAGATTAATGGGTATCGATTGGATAGATCTGAAACGTGTGATCATGCATTACACCTGCACTCAACAAAAACACCGTTAGAACCAAAGCAAATAAAAATAACAAAAAAATCAAAAAACATAAAAGAATATTCCTTCAATTAAGATTGAACTACTTATTATTATATCTAGGTAGAATCTTTCAATCCCCGACAGCGGTGCCCAAAACTTTATCGTGAAAATCTTTTCACCAAACTACAAATGTACAGTGTAGCTAGCAGATAGCGGCGACCAAGGTCGTATTCTTAGGGATTTAATTCAAAACACTTAAGCTATAGTACATATCATATTTTCAGATTTTATTGAAGCGGTTGAAAATACAAAATTTATTTATCTAAACTAAACCCAAAATTAACAAATAAAATATCTCTATATTTTTAAAGAGTCGAGCTCCACAAGTTTTCAACAAATACGAAAGCAACCTAGGCACACAATCTCAACATGCTTCTTCAATATTAATTCCAATTAATGTTTCATCAAAACCAGTTTTACGTGTATCTATGGGTTCAATTCCTAAATTAGTTTATTTCCACTCTGGGTGGCGTATAAACAATTGATTAATACCAATTGCTAGCATCCCTACTCAACAATTAATATCAACTCCCAAAAGATCTTTGAATCGAAGCACAAGAATATGCAGTATCACGCCCAACAAAGGAAAGCAATTAAAATACACTAAATATACATGAAAATTCATCAAATATATATCAAAATAAGCCCCTGAATGCACGTATATTTTACACATATCAAGATGCAAACTCAAACAGAAGCACATGAAGCCGGATCTCAAATTGTTGGTTGTACGACCATAAATCAGCAAGAGGAAAGGTCATCAAGAAGGCGGGAGGCTAGCTACCTCTCCACTGGAAGTGCACCGCCTCCCCCGCAAGAAGAAAGGGCGCCGCCACCTCCATCCAAAGAAGCTCCGCCCATTGAAGAAATTCCCCTGGCCAAGGAAACTCTCCAAATCCTGTTAGAAAAGGCCACGAGAATGCCCAGAGACATCAAATGCGGCCGAGTGCTGAGTACCGTCCGGGCTCCACCCACCACTAAAGACCCTAACCCGAGGAAAGACATGGAAGAAGAGATGAAGGACGTGGCGGGAATTAAGAAGAGCCGCCATTAGAGTCCTAAGCAACGCAACCTGGTCATACCCACCCACAATTCTCGCCTCGATGAAAAGGAGTCCATTGGCCCCCGCCATTACGAGCCGCTATCCTCGGGAATCAAGACATCCAATCTCCCAGAATGTGATGTAACCAGATATCCTCAGGAGCATTTGAATAGAATATATGCTAACGCAGATCTTTACGAGATGACGAATGCTACCTCCTACAAAGAATTTCTTACTACCCTAACCAAGCAAGCCCGAGCTTGGTTCAAACAACTCCCGGAAGGATCCATCACCATAATGCACAAATTCCCGAGGCTTTCATGCAAGAATTATCCTTGACATGGAAAACCACGAGACCATCACACATCTCTTTCGGCATAAGATGGAGGAATCTTTACCGATTTTATGGGACAACTCGTGAAAGTTTGTAAATGAAGTTACTAGCATCCAATGGGAGATTTTGACTCGGATTCAAAGACAGCGTCATTCCTTAGGAATATTTCAAGGTGTTGGGAAATTTATTGTATAGATTTTGACGATGCTATGTAAAACTTAGAAGAGGAAATTGGTACCCCAATTCTGTTATAAATTCAACTATGTAATAGATATGATTCTATAAGCTGAGTAGAAGCGCCCAAGTTAAAGATTGCGAGAAGTTAGTTGATCAAGATCGAATTGAAGATTCAACTATGTGTCGATTGAGTGTCGAATATGAAGGATCAATCAAGTACCAAAAGGTTGTCTTAGTGAGTAGACGGACATCTACGTCACTCCCGGATAAGTGGAGAAGACTATCAAAGGGGTTCAACAGCAAAAAGCACTCAAGAAAGCTGAAAATTTCCGTTGATAAGCAAAGTCAAATCTTTGCTGAAATAGGAAAGATGACAGACTGCAACCATAAAGATGTTTTGTTGAAAGAGTACAAATGGCTGGGAACCAATGGGATGCTTCTGCAAAACCTGTAGAGGTTCAGGCATTGCTGCAGAGCATTAATGCTAGGTTGGGTCTACATCAGATGCTGCATAACAAGATAGGCCAACGACCATAAAGTGATGTTTGAAAAATAGATCTATCTCTTCAACAGATAGATTTTTTAAACTATCACTATAAAAGGCGATGAACTTTAGGCAGAGAACACTTATGACACACAAGAGCTTTCAAGCTATCTCGAGCAAAGTGAAAAATACTCTCAAGCATTACATACAATCCTCTATTCAAGTATATCGATCCAACACACTCGGTGAAGGAAAGAAATCTTCAAACTCAGTTGAAGAAGAACATTTTTGAAAGATAAAGAGGTTTGCACAACCAAGGTTGAAGGAAGTGTAGTAAAGTTTTAGGTCGAACCAAGGCATTGGATTCGTCGGAGGGCTACATGATCAAATCCAAGAATCTAAACGAGCTGAAGCAGCATGACAACCTTCTTGTAAAAAGCTCGGTCCCAGGAGTAAAGCCGTTTGTGTGATAAAGGCTAGCTTGATCGTTTGTTGTATCAGATTGTAACAACGATTACTTTAGTGGATTATCTCCGGGAGTTGGAGAAGAGTGGAGTAGAGGAATTATCCCATCCTCGAACTATTATAAATTGCTTTATGTCATTTATCTTTAAGCACATTTATTTCTTGTTTATTATATCTGTTGTTAGATAAATTTTTCTAAGTCTACTTGATAGTAACCTAACCTAAAACAAGTGTTGAAAACATATTTTAAACAAAGGGTGTAAGACTTCCGCTAAAAACGAAGTTACGTATTTCTAAAAAGGTCACTTTACTCATTTGATTAGTTATCTTATCAATGACTCTTTCGAGTCATTTGAGTGGTCGACTCTACTATTGAGGTTAAACAAAGTTGTCCCTCAAGGACTAAGCTAACTTGTGTCTAAATCTCGATTTAAGGAAAAAAATTGAAAATTGATTAAGTCCATTCAACTCCCCTTCGAGACTTAACTTAAACACCCCTTGGGGCCTACAAGTGGTATCGGAGCGGTTAGTTCATTGAGCCTTCCACACAGTTCTTGAACTACATCTCAATCTTTTTCAAAGATACAACACTTACTTGTTTTTAAATTTTTCTTTTAAAAAGTTATTATCATGGAAGCAAATCTATCTTGCATTCCTATGTTCATTGTTGAAGAATTAGATGATGGAAGATTCACATGCAGCGCACCTTTCGCTTTACATGATGAGATGTGGTTCATCATTGAGGATGGACTCATACAAATAATGAAGGTGAACATAGCTATAAGGGTTGTCGCTCCCCGCTCCGCACCCATTCTTTGAAAGGAGATTTCTTTGTTATAGCTTGTGCACTCTTTGCACCCGACCACCCGCAATCGTTGAGAAGCTAGGATGCGAGTGGACAAATGAAAATAGAAAGAGATACAACTTGGATAATGTTGCAAGGATATTTTGTACAAAACTCTCGATAAAACCATGTTCAATAAAGTGAAATCATGTAGAATGGCTCGAGAGATATGGGAAAAAACTACCTTTAGTTTGCAAAGGATCAAAGCAAATTAAAGTAAATAAATTAACATTCTTTGTACAAAAATTTGAAAATTATAAACTTTCTTGCGGGTGGAACTTTGGATCATTTGGATGCCATATTCAGAGATTACAAATGTGCTCTCGGCTCTAGGCAAAGAATACACAAAGAAGGAGATGTGTATGGATATTCTAAGGTCGCTCCCGGTGAGTGGGAAATAAAGGTGATGGCCTTGAGACACTCCACGGACTTGACAAGAACCTCCAACCATGAGCTATTCTCGATTTGAAAGCTTATGAATTTAAACCGAAGGAAAGAGCAAGAAATGATAGTTGTACCCAAGACAACCTTGCTCTATTGGTGGAGAATCCAAGAGAGTCGACTCAAGAATACCATTGACCAAGAGGAGATTGCCCTAATGGTGAAAAGATTCAATAAGTTCTTTAACAAGAACTATAAAAGAAACAAGGGTGAAACCACAAGAAGACACTCAACTCCTTCCAAGACCAAGGAAGATAGACCACACAAGAGAGGTGACCACCAGAGAGCTGAATATCAGAGAGCTTACAATCAAAGAGTTGATTACCAGATAGCTGAAAACATGTGCTGAAATTGCAGACAGCCAGGACACTTTGCTGTTGACTATTCCTATCCACCATTAAACAAGTACCAAAATGAGGAAGAAAGAAAGGTCTTCAGAGAGAGAAAACAAGAAAAGAAGAAAGCCATGTTGGCTGCTGTTACTCATACAACCAAGTGTAAAGAGACAACTGAGCTGGACAGCATCGAGGCAGACTATTCCTTAGAGACTGAAGAAAAGGCTTTGATATGCCTCATGGCCAAAGAATAAGATGCCAAAGAACAGGAAGATGAGGTACATTCTAACTCATCTAGCTCTAATTCTGATGATAGTGATAGTGACACAAACACTTCATCACCGACAGATCTTTATGATTCATTAGGCAAAATGATAAAATATTTTGAGCACGTAGAATCCTAACTCTCACTTTTAAATGAGGAAAACAACCAGCTCAAAAGCCAAAACTCACAACCGATCAAAGAGTTGAGTATTCGACTCACATATCGATGAGAACAAAGAGCGGCGGAGATTGCTAAGGTCAAAGCAGACTTAATAAAAAAGAAAAGTTGGAAAAAGACTTGAAAAATGTGATTGCATCATTCAAGTAAATCATCTAAAACATTGGATGAATTAGTGATGATCTAAAAGGAAGTAGGAGATAAGACAAACATAGGATTTAATTCATTTGTCAATGCTCAAACTCAAGAGTGTTTTTGGAGAAGGATCTTCAAGTAATGGGGAGTCAAAATCCAAAAGCACCATATGTTGCACCCACTCACACTCACAATCACACACATCTTTGACATAGGTTATAAAGGCAAAGGCGAAAAAGATAGCGAGTATGCTAAAAGGACAATCGAAACTAAATTCGGAAGAGTCCATCAACAGACTCCTAATAGGAAATATTTCGTGAAAGCAAAACAGAACTACCAAAAGCCCCGAAGGTTTTAGCATAGAAAGCCATATGAAGGGAATGGTTGAAATTATCATCGCCGGTGATTGGAATAACCAAATGAGATATCACCCAAGTCCTAAGGGATACAAGCCCAAGTGGCAAAGACCTCGGACTCAAAATAGGTCATTCCCTAGGCAAATGAACCATTATGAGCACACATATGTACCCAAGCACAATGCTCACTATGCACAAAAGTTTGATTACTATCCAAAGAAAGCAAATGCACCAGCACATTCACAGGCGCACAAATAAAGGAGACATCTGTATGTGCCTAAAGCTCCCAAGCAATTTGCTAAGATTAATTATGATTATAGAACTGAAAGGTGGGAATCTCTTAGAGTCAGATCATTTGGATATAGGCTGGTTGGATCACCTTATAGTGCTAACCCCTCAGGAACCAGACAGGTTTGGGTACCTAGTAATTAATTTCCTTGATTGCAGGTTCAAGGAACAACTGGGTGCCAAGGGCGTGGTACATGGATAGTGGTTGTTCCGGACACGATGGTGGCAAGAAGAAGAATCTATCAAACTTCAAGGAATCGAAAGGAGGAAAAGTTATATTTGGATAAAATGAATCTCTAGGGGAGATAAGAGACATTGGATACATAAAAAAATGGACTGGAAATGATGAAATGACAGCTTCTCTTTCTTACAATTCCAAGTCTTAGGCAAAATGGCAAATCTGAGAACCTAGTGTCAACCCGTCGTGGTGAGAAGGGCCTATGTTCCAAGAACCAATGCTACCAATACGGTCGAACCGACCTTTGAAAGGATGCCTGCTGCTGAGAATGCGATTATTTTGCAAAATGCACTGCCGAGGATGGTGTGGCTACTTGGCTTGAGCGGTACTCATACTTGATCCAACTTTCATTAGCATTGATGTAGTATTCAACATGAGTGTATACGGATCAAGGATCTTGAATCAAATGAAGTGATACTATCAGGATCAAGACAAAAGAACATGTATGTAGTGGATTGGTCAATGCTACACCAAGTACATGCCTACTAGCCAAATGTACAACCAAGTCAAGTTCAAGGTGTGGCACAAAAAGTCGAGTCACTTGAATTTCAAGACAATCAACAAGCTTGCAAGGAGTAATCTTGTGGAAGGATTGCCATACTCAAGTATACAAGACGGAAACCATATGTGATGCATGAGAAATGGGAAAATAAATCAAGTCTTCATTCTAGGACAAACCTAGTCCTTCTTCAACAAGGATTGTATTTATTGCATATGGATTTATTTGGTCTGTTGAACCAAACCGAGTATGAATGGAAAGAAATACACCTTAGTGGTGATGGATGACTATTCAAGATACACATGGACCATCTTTATGTGTAAAAAGAAGGAAACTTTGCGAAGCTTCCACTGACTTATGAGGAGAGTTCAAAATGAGAAGAATCAAATTATTTTCAAGATAAGGTCCGATTGCATTTAACCTGGGTTTTTCAATGGGATTATAACTCAAGATGTGCATAGAGAATGGTATTTCTCATGGGTTATTAGTTGAGAGAACTCATAGCGAGAATGGAGTGGCGGAAAGAAATAATAGAACCCTCAAGGAAGCCTCAAGGGCCATGTTAGCTGAAATTTGGATTGCCTAAGAGATTTTGGGTTGAAGCCATCAATCGCATGCACTCGAGAATAGTTGTATGATCAATAGGCGTTGTCCAAAACCCCTATGAAATTTGGACAAGAAGGAAGCCAAATGTTGGATATTTTCATATCTTTGGATGCAAGCGCTTCATTCACAACAATGGCAAGGACAACTTGAAAGCTTTTGATGCTAAAGCTGATGAAGCTATCTTTTTGGGATACTCTGTTTGAGAGTAAAGTTTTGATGAACCTAATGTTAATGGAGAAGACATTGATGAGTTGGTGACAAGATGAATCATCCGACTATTTAGAAGAGTCCTATGTTGAGGCGGCTATCAGATGACTTAACCCAAATGAAGATGAGATATTTGAATCTCAAAGATAGTGGAAGGTTTGCGGTGAATGATGATCAAGAGGAAGTCTGTTTAAGACAACTTAGCTGCAAGATGACTTAATCGGCAGATTCACTCCAACCATATATGAGATGGCCAGAGACCATCCACGGAGCTTATCATTGGAGATGTTAGAGAATGAGTAAGAACCAGATCAAGACTCAACATGAAGCTATGTTCACTTGTTTCATTTCTCAAATTATGCCAAAGAATGTGTCACAAGCATTGGATGACACTCATTGGATTCTAACTATACAGGAAGAGAGTGAATCAGTTTGAAAGGAATAAAGTTTGGAATTGGTTCAAATGCCTACCCACCAAAATATTCTTCGGTACTAAGTGGGCATTCAGAAATAAGATGAATGAAGATGGATCAGTTGTAAGAAACAAAACAAGATTGGTAGCCAAAGGTATTGTCAAGAAGAGGAAATAGATTTTGATGAAACCTTTGCACATGTTGCAAAAGATTGGAAGCAATAATGATGTTTCTTGCTTATGCAAAGACACACGAACTTCACAATATATCAAATGCATGTGAAAAGTGAATTTTTGAATGGACTTTTAGAAAAATAAGTCTATGTGGAACAACCTCCGGGTTTGAGTAGAAAACTATGGAGAGAAAGTCTACAAGTTCAAGAAGGCATTATATGGTTTGAAGAAAGCACCAAGAGCATGGTATGGCACATTATCTCGTTTATTATAGACAATGGATTCACCAAAGAAAAAGTTGATAGAACACTCTTGATTTCAAGATGGAGAGAGTATCTTTTTGTTCAAATATATGTGGATGACATCATCTTTGGATCCACAAACAAAGAGTTGTGTGACAAATTCACAAACCTTATGCAATGGAAGTTTAAGATGACCATGATGGGAGAGTTAACTTTCTTCTAGGTCTTAAACTCAAGCAAATGAAGGATGGAACCTTCATAAGTCAATCCAAATATACCGAGAGATTTAATGAAGGAATTTAGTATGGAAGAGAAGTCAGCGTGAAGATTTCCATGAATACATCGGTGTAGATGGATATGGATGCGAAGGAAAGTTTGTTGATCAAATAACATACAAAGCACTCATTGGATCATTGCTCTATTTGACCATCGACCAAATATTACCTTTCTTTGTAGGTGTTTGTGCAAGATTTCAATATGCTCCAAAGGAAAGTCATATGATTGCAACTAAGAGAATCTAAGGTATTTGAATGGAGGCCAAGAAGTTGGCTTATGGTATCCAAATGAAGGAGGATTCAAGTTGATTGGTTACTCGGACTCGGACTATCTTTGGATGTAGAGTTGTGAAAGAGTAAGTCACAGTACTTGTCAAATGTTTGGAAATAGATTGATTTTTGGTTCAAGAAGAAACAAAACTCAATAGCTACATCCACACCGGTGACAGTACATTGTTGCGGGAAGGCTGTTGTGCCCAAGTTCTATGGATGAGGCAACATCGAGAGATTATGACATTGAAGAAAAAGAGATTCCAATTATGTGTGATAACACAAGTGTCATTTCAATAACTCGAATCCAAGATGTGCATTCAAGAACCAAACACAATGATGTTAGATATCAATTTATAATAGATCATGTTGAAAAGAAAGATATCACATTGGAATATATATCAGGCGAGAAGCAATTAGGCTGATATATTCACAAAGCCCTTATGTGAATCAAGATTTGAAGAATTAAAGAATGAGCTTGGTTGATTGAGTTGTGTTAGGAAGCTCGGAGGACTCATTCAACAGAGTTAAAGATGAGAAAATTGCATATCATAAGAGTTTTACTTATCGGCCAAGTGAAACAACTTATGTGGTTAGTCAGTGAATCAAGTTAGTTGGACAACAAAGTGATCATTGATCGAATCAAGGATAAGAGAAGCGAGTCGAGTCATAAATGAAGAAAGTGAAGCATTTATGAAGCTAAATGACAAAACGAGGTCGTTTTCCTCAACCGGGAATGTTTTTAAGCTTGAGCGTCAAGCATCATTAAATGGTGTCGAGAAAAAGCCTACGACGGTTTACACATGATTGGATATAAATCTTTGCTGCATTTAATATGGGAAAATTAATGCGGTTTTGATTTTTAATCTCAACCATTGATCAATTTTAAACTTTTCAAAATCTAAAAAAGTTCGTTCAAGTCCCATATAAAGAGAAATTTAAATTTCTATCTCTTCACTTTCACTCTTGCACTCAAAGGATTCCAAACTCTATCTCTGTGAAAATACTCTGAAACCCTAGTTCTTTGCTTTCTATTTCAAAGCTCAAATGGCACCTACTTACAACTATGTCAAGCTTTCAGAGAAAATCCATACTAGAGCCCTAGTTGATTTTCATGGACTTGTCAAACAGGGTACTGACAATAACCTTGCTGAGAAGCTTGCCCAAAAACTTGAGAAAGCTAGTCTCAAGAAGTTTCGACGATGGAAACGTCCCATACATACCCAGAGGAGGTGGCTATGTATTATGTGAACGCTTTGGTTCACGATGATGAGATTCGTTCTTACGTGAACGGTAAAGACTTCAAGTTGGCTGAAGTTGACTTGGAGTACTATTTTCTCCCTACCGGTGGTCTTAAGGAGTTGGAGTAAGGATGTCGATTTGGTTGCGGCTTGGAAGGAGATAGCCAAGCCTTAGTATCTTTGGAAAACCTAACTACTCAACTTTGAATAAGCTGATCGAGAAGGACTACCACAAGCTCATGGATGTGGTGGCCAAATGCATTGATATGAAGTTTGGCTCATTCAATCAACTCTCTCGGACTAAGATGATTGTAATGGCGACCATTATGGAGGAGAAAGACGTGAACTCGGGTGAGTTCATTTTTGGGAAGTTACCGAGAATGTGCTCAACATGAAGGTGGGCTGCGATGGCATGTTCGCAAGATCGGGTTATGGCCTAATTCTAGGTCATTTGATGGAGAAGAAGGGTATCCCCCTGCGCAATGGGAAACCCTTCCATGCTAATAAAAGAATGTTCAAGGCCAACCTCTCGGATGCCCGAAGCATGCCCATGCAAAAAGGTCGGTACCTCGAGGGGGAATCAAGCGAGCACGCCCACGAGGACACGGTGTGTCCGCTCCGCCTCCCGACCAAAGCCTATTCCAACTCACTCTCCCATGGTTAGAAAGAAAAGAACGGTTGCACCCCGCAAGCCAATTGTAAAGAAGTAGAAGATCAGAGAGACAACCTTCACGGCCGAGGAGCCGAACAACTTGAGCCCGAAGTTCCCTGGAGAGGAAAACCAAGAGAAGACTTGTGAAAAAGGATGACAAGGTCATTTCTTGAGTTCATTTGAGTTCACCATAGCCGAGATAGAGAAAGCTATTATCGAAGAACAAAGAAATCAAAGGATAGGGATGGTGATGAAAGCACTTTGCTCAAGAAACTCAGCCAGGTGCTCACCACATACATCCGAACGAGACACAGGCTATCCAGGCACACGGCGGATACATATGAACAAGATACAATCGATACAAGGAAGGATGATCCATTGTTATACCACCCGCACCGATGTTGTTGTTCTTTGAGGTAGAGAACGCTCTTATTGAGACTATGCAAGAAGAAAATGATGATGATGTTCTTCTATTGTCCCTAGCATATCCAGGACATTTAAGATAGGCTGCACACATGGAGAGCGTGGAAGCGAGTGCCAATAGAATTCAATTTGAAAGGCCCGATATGATAGATGAGGAGGAATACCTCCTAGGATTTATGGGAAATGTACACATCCGCTCTACTCTCGATTCATATTTATGTACAACCCTTCTATATGAAAAGAAGGACAATAAGAAGGCTAAATTTAATGGAAAAGGAAAAGTCTATTGAGGAAGCGAGTCCTGCAGATGTCTATTTGGGACAATAGCGGCGATGTGGAGGTTTTGGATGCAACTTATCTAGTCAAGAAGGCTAGCGACAACAAGCACTTAAAGAGTCCATAGTGATGCATGAGAAATCGTTGCATAGGGGTCATGGAGAATCTTCTAACCAAATTTCTCCTACCCCTAACATTCTTGACACGGTGAGGAAGATCGTGAAACAACCTCACCGGCTCACTCGAAGGACCAACCGAGGAAACTAGCAATGAAGTTAGGGATGAAGATGTAGTGGGCAACCTAATTGAGGCAAGCCCCGTGAAAGTTGTTGAGACAACGCCCATATGGCCAAAAATCAAATGGAAGCAGGACCCGAGTCTCATATGTCAATTAACCCCTTTGCTCGCTCACTAGTGAGCCAACCGAGGAGGAAATCGAACATACCACAATTTGAGTTGAAGGAGGCTTTGGGAGACATTAACAAATTTAAAATAGAGGAGGCGAAGGTGAGACCTAAAATTAATATCAGTGGGATTGACGACGCTTTGATGGTTAAGACTATCTCAACAGAGATCCCAACTACACTGCGGCCGAGAACGCATCGAAATAGTGAGGCACATGATGGATAGCAGACCAAGAAAATTGAGACTATTGGTCATGAAAGTGCAATCCAAGATGTTGAGACCTCGAAGGATGCCATCGCTGAAGACCCCAATGCGGCTAAGTCGCAAAGGGATTGTTCAAGTCCTTGCGGCGGTTTAGGCGGTGCTAAGGTTCTTTGGAGGCCCCAGGAGGTTGAGACTTCCTTGGGTATTATTATTGAGAAAGGAAAGTTTCGGTTCAACAACCCCTGCTCTGAGTCTAAATGGAATAAATAAGTGCATTGCATGACTCGATATTAATGTACAACGGAGTTCCTTGGCTCTAAAAATAAAGTCGAGTCAAACCCCAATGACCTAAGAAGAAGAGGAAAAGTGGCAAAATTAAAAGAGGCCCATGAGGAAGTTGCCTCTTGAAATTAATTTTGGTTGATGGTCTATCCCCTTTGGTTCCATCACCACTGTGATTTTGATAAGGCGATTGAGGCGGAAACTCAAAAGGAAGCAACATATGGAGCCAACGGTGTTGAAGCTGTTGAGACTCGCCGAGGCCCAATCGGCTCAATGAGGCTCCAGCGATTGCGTCGCAATGAAGCTCACGAGTAAGGCACAAAGAGCGGGAAGCCAATGGAATGAAGGAGGGAGAGATGAATATTCTTTGATCGAGAATAGAGAGCGGCTCACTCGGTCACCCATGACAAGCTTGAATAAATCCCAAGTTGGCTCTTGCTCTATCCACTCTCGGTTGTCGAAGGACATGTCGGTGATGAAAAAGCTAACTTAGCCTTTTAGAAATCAAGAGTTGCAATTGAAGTGAATTCGTAGAAGTTGATCGCGACGTGCAAAGGTCGAATTAAAGGTTTAAAATCTAAGTTTCAAGATCCCCCCAGGTTGCACCGAATTCCCGGTTTGGAGTTCTCGAAGGACCCGCTCTCGATGCGGGGTTTGAGTCAATGTCGGTTGAGAATTTGAAACGCTCAAATCATAAGGATTTTTCAAGGGAATGAATCTTTAAAAAGCATGGGAACTGTATTGGGAAAAAAGGGTTGGATGTTCTTAAGTTAGCCGAGAAATAGCAGACTCAGTCAAGCAATCAACAGACTTCAAGAGCTCCACCCGTTCAAGACACTCCTAGAGGAGGAGCGACTCCGGGAAGAGGGTGAGGAAGGTCGGTGGAAGAGGCAGAGGTACTCCACCGGGAAGGTCTAATGATGTTCAATTTGTAAATCCCCTCAAAAAATTCTCTCTTACACTGGGTGGAGTTAGGGAACCGGAAAACAGAGATGTTGCTAGATGAAATGAAGAGGATACTAAGCGCAAGAAGAGAATGTTAGGAAAGAACGAGAGTATGAGGAGAGAAGGAGGATGATCAAGCTCGGGAAGAGAGCTAATGAGAAAAGGAAAAAGGAAGTGAAGAAGAGGAGAGAAGAATGAAGCGGCAGAGACGATTTGAAAAGGTCTTTGTAGACATATTTCTAATTGTATTTTTACACATTTGTAAATACACGAAAAGAAATATAAGTACTTTGTAATTTTTCTTTGTACTTTGTAATACATTGTAAAGTGCATAATGATATGTTCAATAAAATGACATATTCATACAATCATTCTTTTTCAAGCACTATTTACATTGTTATTTTATTTAAGTTTTGACATCATCAAAAAGGAGAAATTATTGGGAAATTTATTGTATAGATGTTGATGATGTTATGTAAAACTTAGAGTAGGAAGTTGACACCCCAATTCATTTGTAAATTCAACTATGTAATAGATAGGTTCTATAAGTTGAGTCAAGCGCAAAGTTGAATATTGAAGTTGATTGAAGATCGAAATGAAGATTCAACTATATGTCGGTGATGTCGAAGATGAAGGATCGATAAAGTACCAAAAAAGCTGTCTTGGTCAAGAACCGACACTAAATCACTCTAGATAAATGGGAAGACTATGAAAGGGGTTGAGCAAAAATGATTCAAGAAAGTCAAGATATCCGTTAATAAGCAAAGTCAAATCTTTCTTTGAAAAAGAGGAAAGATGACAGATGCAACCATAAAGTTGTTTCTTTGAAAAGGGTGCAAATGGTCTGGGAACAATGGGATGCTCCCCGCAAACTGCAGAGGTGCGAACATTCTTTGCAGAGCATTAATACTTAGGTTGGGTTTACATCAAATGGTGCATAACAAGACAAGCCAACGACCATGAAGTGATGTTTGAAAAATGGATCTATCTCTTCAACCGATACATTTTTCAAACTCACTATGAAAGGCCGAGGAAATTAAGAGAGAGAACACTAACAACACACAAGAGGATTCACGCTATATGAGCAAAGTGAAAAGTACTCTCAAGCACTACATTCATTCCTCAAGTTTAAAACTTAAAGTATATCGATCCAACTCACTCGGTGAAGGAAATAAAGCTTCAAACTATTAGAGAGGAACAATGTTCAAAGACAAAGGAGTCCCGCACAACCAAGGTTGAAGGAAGTGCGATGGGTTCTAGGTCGAACCAATGCTTTGGATTCGCTAGAGGTTACGTTATCAAATCCAAGAATCAAAGGAATGAAGTAGCAGGACATCCGTCTTGTGAAGAGCCGAGTCCCAAGAGTGAAGCCAATTGTGTGTGATCAAGGATTGCTCGGATTGTTGTATCCGGATTGTAACATCTATTACTTTAATGGATTACCTCCGGGGAGTTGGAGAAGAGTGGAGCGGATGAATTACCCATCCTCGAACCACTATAAATTGCTCGTGTCATTTATCTTTCAAAGACATTTATTTCTTGTTTATTATATCTCGTTGTTAGATAAAGTTTCTAAGTCTACTAATAATAACCTAACCTAAAGCAAGTGTTGAAAACATATTTTAAACAAAGGGTGTAAGACTCTTTTTGAAAAACCAAGTTAGTTGTATTTCTAAAAGGTCACTTCACTCGGTTGAGTTATCTTATCAACAACTCTCTCGAGTCGTTAAGTGGCTAACTCTGATTGAGGTTGAACTAAGCGATCCCCAGACTAAGTCGACTTGTGTCTAAAACTACGATTTAAGAACAAAAATAAAAAAATTGTTAAGTCTATTCAACCCCCTTCTGACTTAACTTAAACACCCCCCAGGACACGAGGGATCATCGGAAGAAGGAGTTCTCACTATCCCGAGAAAGTCACAAACCGTGCTTTAGAGCATACGTGGGGCAGATAAAGTAATTGAGTCCCCGAAAGAACAAGCGCAAGGCCGAGAGAGGGCGGCGAGAACTAGCCTCAAGTCGTAGAAGGAACGGTGAGCAAGCAATAATCCCCTCTAAATGCACCATGAATCGAGATACTAGCCACCACTCGGAGATAGAAAAATCATAGAGCCTTCTCGACAAATGACAGACAATCCCACACGACTTCGATCCAATCACATTTGCTACTTCCACTATTATAGGGGACACACGACTGGAACTTGCATTAAGCTAAGATGTGCTATCGAAAGACTAATTCGAAAAAGGTCACCTACAAGAATACGTCGATCACCGCAAGATGCACTAGGATCACGATCAGACCCGGGAAGAGAGTAGTAGGGGATGCCCCTCATCACACCATGAAGACGATCTAATTCATCACCCCGGGAATTCCTTACCCCATCGCCAGATTTGAGGACAGCCGCCTCCCGAATCGGTCCCGGTCACTTCATCCGCTCTTCCCCTGGGCCGAGACTCGCCACGAATCACAAGATAGGCAACATCATTAGGGACATAGAGACTCTAGGATACACTAAGCGATGATATTGAGGATGAAGTGAACTCTCCTACTAAGCGGCGAGAGCATCACAACTCCATAGGAGTTGCGGATCTCCTAGCTTCCGCCACACACCGATTCTCCCTTGCCTCCCGGAGGCCTTAGTACTTTTATGTGTTTTTTCTGTTTATCCGTCACATAGGCGTTAAATATTTTTTGTCATTTCCGAATTATTTCCGCTTTTTAATCACTATTGGTGTTGGCGTCGGTTGACCGTCAACTATGAACCGGTAACCTACTACAATAGGTAAAGATGAGTAAAACAACGGGTAGCTAGATATCTCTTTCTTTTATTTTCAATTGTGTTTTTATTTTTAAACCCTCAAACCCTTAAATAACTCTTCAAAGAAAAATTAACAACATTAAACTTGTCATGAAAGAGAATATTTTTTTAAAATCGAACGATGGATACGTTGTCCACACGGATGAAACAATTCAATTACAAAATCGGTTTCTATTTAATCAATTAACTAATTAATTATTTATTGAGAAGTAGAAATAAAATTGGGTATAAATATTGTCAATTACATTTCTAGCCTCAATTTGTCTTTTGTCTTCATGTCTAATGTAAGTTAAAAACTCAACCTTTTAATCTCTCTTCCGATCTTCTTCAAATTGATCTAAAATTACCAATCGGCAATCATCATTAAGTATCGTAGTTGATAAATTGATAGTCAATTTGGAGAAATTGACCTCAATTTGGTGGAATTTACGAATGGGGCCCTTCGAAAAATCCCATCAATCTGTTCAAATGGTCGACACCCATATACTAATAATACAATTGAGTTGGGGAAGATTTACCCATGATGAGGTGACTATATTAATAATACTGGCCACCAGCAATGAAGCCAATAAATTCTTCGGCAATTGTACAAGGTTTGCGCGCTTAGGGTCGCTCGTTTATCAACATTCCTTGGTTTTCTGGCCGAATTTGTGGTGGACAAGAGTAGGACAATGATCGGCCGGTCTTGGGGCTTGGGCAATGATGGGTAAGGCTAATGCATCTTGGTTGGTTTTAAGGCTTGAAATCGGATGCATGGCAGGATGTTATGGCAATGGATTTTGTGGGTTTTGTTTGGGTAAATTAAACATGTGCCTTGTTTATGATTTTCTTTTCTGATTGAGTTAAAAGTAATTTTTGATTTTTTATCTGGTTAAAAATATTTGTAAATTTTGTACTTTTTAATTGATATTAATTTATCGATTAATCAAATTTTATAAAATATAATCATATTGTTTAAAGTTACCCCATTAAATGTCAAATGAACTTTGTTAGGAATTACAAAAAGTATGTAGGTTTAAGCTAGTGATTAAAATAAAAGTTTATGAGGACAAATCAATTAGAAATTAAAAAAAAAAGAATTTTATAACTAAATATTAATTATGAATTAAAAATATGATTTATATTACACTTAATAATTGTATAAGACAATTAAAGTTCAGTTTTATTAATTTCCACTCATTTTGCCCATATTAACTTGTTGTAACAAGGCCACCAACTCATTTTTACGGTAACTTAACGGCAAGTAGTAATCGTTATTAAAATATATAATGTCGGGTACTATTTTTGATGAGTTGAGAATATGTGGTACTAAAAGCAAAAGGTAGATAAAGTTAGGGTAGTAAGTCTGAAATTATCCCAAGTAGAAATCGTTTTGATCTATTGTTCATAATAGCTTGATAAAAAACGACTAAATATAAGTATCGTCATCATTTAAAAAAATATGGCGACAAGAGTTTTATTTTTCAAATGCTAAAGAATGGATTTTTTTAAATAATACTTTTTACTAAATCAAGATGAAAATGAATTATAGTCTTCAAATTTGAAGTGTTAAGTAATAAGCATAAATCAAATAGTATTATCATGTCATTATATAATAAAATAAGCAACGTCAATATCGATAACGTATCGTGTTATATATGTAAAATAATTAATGATTATAAGAACAATTGGAGTTTTCGGTAGAAGAGTGTAAGAAATTCAATTGTAACCTGTCTTCCACTTCCCAAATTTATTTTTACTTTCGTTTATGTTGTTTAAATAGATGAATCTTGAAGAAGATATCTTGAAGTTGTGCTAGCTACTTTCGGTTCTATGGTATGCTGCAGAGGAAAAAGCTTTTGTATTCTATTTGTAGCAGAACAAACAAAAAAAAAAAAAATGAAAAAAGAAAGGTAAATCTCACTTTACCCCTATACTTTTCTTGAGTATCACTTGACCCCATTACGAGTCAATTGTACCACTTTGAAATTATTATATTTTACATTTAGTTGCAAATTATTATACTTTAATATAGTATTAAATATGTAATATGGTATTTCTATCGGCTAATACATTTATACTTTTAATATTTTATTCATTGTGAGAACTAAAATTATAAAATAAAGAGAAAATACATTTTTGTTAAATATGTGAAATATTATTAGTAATTTTCAATTATTTCAAAAATAAAACTAAGTTAAATAGAAAAAAATAGTCATTTTAGTGGTTAATTGTTTAATACTAAAAGGAATATTCTAGAATTTAACATAATTTATATTAAATATGCATATACAATTATATGTATATTTTTTTAAATTACATAATAATTTATTAATTTAAAATATTAATACTAACCGTTTACTTATTTTACAAAATATTATTTAGAATATAATATCCAATTTTTAGATTTATGATTTAAAAAATTAATAAGTTAGTTAACATAAAATAACCTAGAATATTGTTATTTAACAGGAACTTTATTAAATTTATTAAATACAAAATAAAATTTTCAAAACAATTAAACTTACATGAATTGAATGTCAATAAATTAATTTAAAAATAATAGTAGGGACAATTGGGTCATTTAATAAAGGAATAGGAGGATAAAATTATATTTAATTGTATAAGGAGGTAAAGTGATACAAATTGAGAGAACAAGGAGTAAATTGATATAATTGAAAGTACATAGGGATAAAATAATATTCAACGAGAGCATAAGGGTAAACCGAGATTACCTACAAAAGAACCCAAAACCCGAATTAATTACCATTGACAAGTGTACGGTACCATATATGCTATCTAACAAAGTCGTGCACCACCCAACTACTCGAAATCTAGACTACCTACGAACCATTGCTCACTCTTATAGTAGGGTGGATTGTTTACTCCAAAGTTAATGGTCTTAAGTTCGAATCTCTATCTATGCACTTATAGATATTAAATGGGTTATGACTCGCGTCTTGGCCCTTTGAACCCAAACAATTAGAGGGTTATGATCAAAATATTTTGGTGATTGTTAGTACGAAGCCCGTTAGGTTAGCAACAAAGGTTAACCAGGCTAGTCGACCACTTTGTTTTAATATATATTATATATATATATATATATATAATTCTATTATTATATATCCTTATTTATTACTTCTTACTAGTAAATATTTTTAAATTCGCATATCCATCATTTTTAAGTCTTTAAGTTTACCAAACAAGTTATGTTTCTCGACAAAATTCTATTTTTATTTAGCTTATCCATTACTTAATTTAGCTTTCGATTCTCTTATAATAAGATGTCATGAAATTTGATAAGACACTTTAGGAAATAAATTGTATTTCTAAATAGAATGCTAAATTTATAATTTAAGAGATAATGTGCATATTTAATCTATAATAAAAGAGGTATTCTTGGTATATAATGCTTAGGTTTTATTATTATATTTTTATATTTAAAATTTAGATATTAAAATATTTAAATTCTATAATTGTGTTAATGCATTGTAATTATATATTATGCATGACTTTGTTCTATAAGGAATATTTTAATGTTAAATGTTAAATTTAAATGTTATATACATTACAATTTCAAATTTTTGATTCAAATATACAATGCGGAAATTTCGACTTCTAGCACGAAAATGGTCCATTTAGCTCTACATCATAATATATATTACGAGTTTATTAGCCGGACATCTTCCAATGAATGTTAATGCATCAAATCTAAATTTATTTAATGAATGTGATTTGGTTCTATGTTCTCATGTTATCAATTCCTTATCGGACTAGGGCGAATTACATTCTGCCATTAATATTAATAACTTATTCTCCAATTACCTAAATTAAAGGAAGCAATCTTGACTAAATCTTGACCATTGAGTCTTAATTACCAAAGTTTGGGATTAGTCCCTAGACTCACATTAAGAATAAGTTTTCATTTAATGCAATTCCTATATATATAGGGTTCGATCAAATAGGACAATTATCCTGGAGTGAGACCATGGGGATTGATCTAAGCCGCTGGAAATATTTTTTTAATTGTTTAGATTTTATCCTTGATTTTAGGAGGCGAGGAGTAATTGATTGACATTAAGAGTAATGAGTAAATTTTCGGGTTTTGGATAAGACAAGGACAACACTGATAATTCCAACTCGAAAGATTTAGGTGTACCGATTTTTCCATATTCAATTACGAGAAAGGAGTGTTGAGCGGTTTCGGTTCAAATTGGCGAGTTTGAAGGTTTTTAAAGTTTAAGTTTTCCAAGCGGTAAAAATGTACTTCATATGCAGTAATAATATAGTAAATATGCATGACACATTTCAATACTATATGAGCACTAGTCGCTAGGTGGTTTTTAATTCAAATTGGCGATTTGAGAGTTTTTCAAGTTTAAGTTTTCAAAAAAGCAATAATATTGTAAATATGTATGAATATATTTCAATAATATATGAGCGATGAGAGGTTTTTAATTCAAATTGGCGGGTTTGAGTTTTGTTAAAGTTTAGGTTTTCCAAGAAGTAAGAACATACTAAATATGCGAGTAATAATATAGTAAATATGCAACAATACAAAAATAAAATAGCATGATGAAGGTTCCAAACATGCATTAAATACATAGTAAGTATACAAGAATATATCAAATAAATCCATTAGTATATCAAACATGCGAGAAATAATAAAAGCAAGATGAATGTTATAAATATGCATTAAATATACATGAACATACCAAGCAACTCTATATAATATATAAACAATACATAAAAATAGAGCAAGCATCATGTATATTATAAATAGCACTAATCGTATAGTAATATTATTCATGTAAAATCATCGTGAGAAACTATACTTTTTACTACTAAGACAACCAAAAGAAAATGACAAAGAAGGAAGAAGAAATCGATTCGGGTTGTTTATTTTTCGTGAATGGTTGTAATTTAAATACATTGAATTAATTAATATTATTTGCTTAATTTTTGTAACCGTTCCTTTATTGGTTGTTATGTTTTAGTATTGTATTAAAAAATTACAATTATTGTTATGTACCTTAATTTGAGCCATTAAACGTTTTCTTCCAACGATTAGGATCAGTTCATCTGCCTCACCCTTTGAGATAAATGTCTCATTGGATCTATTCCTATATGTGTGTGTCTGTGTATATATTATACACACATATATATGATTTGGATCAATTAGGAGCTATATCTTGGGATGAGACTACGAGGACTAATCTCAAATGTTGGAATATTATTTATAATGACTCTTTTTTTTTTCCCATTATTTTAGGAGATGAGAGAATAATTGATTCGCATTAGAGGTAATCTAGTAAATTTTCAAGGTTTTGGATAAGACAAGAAGGACAAAACAAGTAATTCCAACTTTTGTTGATGTTTTTCAAATTGATTATGGTAAAAATTGCTAGGCGATTTCAATTGAAATTGGAAAGTTTGAGAGTTTTTTAATGAATCACCTTTCGTAACCACATTGTTTTTCTTGTTTTAGTTTTCTAGTTTCCATTGTGGTGATCGTTTGTTAAATTTATCACTACATTGCATGTTTGAAATGATATCATTGCATAGTTATATTTTTGTTTTTATTAAAATGATGTCATTGCATATTTAGAAGGTCATTGTTGCATAGTGGAAATGAAATCAATGCATATTCACTGAATTTATTTTGAGGAGGTATGCGGCTTCGATATTTAGAGCTCAAACAATACTCGAATAATTTCAAGTTTCAATGATTAGATGGCTAGTTAGATTAGATTATTGAATTAGAATAGTTTTGATCTAAATATAGATGATGGTCATCATTTGATAAATTTATATTACTACACTTTGCATGTTTAAAATTACATCATTGCATAGTTATTTTTATTTTTTTCATATTTTTAAAATAATGTAATTCCATATTTAGAATGACATTATTATATATTTTTAAAAAGGATTCATAGCATATTCTTTGCATGTATTTTTGGAGTTATTGCATACTAAAATATATAGAACATGTGATTCATGTATAATAGATTGCAATTTTAGCACTCCAAGTTACTAAAATATATAGAACATGTGATTCAAGTTATGTGCGTCGTTGATCGCCAAAATTTATTGAACTAGACAAAGCAAGTGTACGCGTAGTTAATAACAAAGATGACAAACAAGGCCGTATTTCACGAGGGATTGATTTTAAGCACACATAAAATATTGTAATTATAGCACTCAATTTTATCGAAGCTATTATAAAACAAGAATTGTATTTATTAAATTATTCAACTAACAATGTCTAATTATTATAAATCACCAAACTTCACAAGATTCTAACAATCACAAATGCAATCCTAGGACTATGATCTTGACATTCTTCATCAATATAAATTCCAATTAGTGTTTCACAAAAATAAGTTTCCGTGTATCTATGGGTTTAATTCCTAATGTAGTTTATTCCCTCTCTCGAAGTAAATAAACCGTAGATAATATTGAATTGCTAGTATCCCTATTCAACAATCAATATCAACTCCCGAATTAAAGTAAATCGCCATAAATATAGTAAGACTCTGACTAACACCCGTTTATATTATGAATTTGTTATCTAAGGTTAAATCTCATCTTCTTCATTATGAACTAACAAATTAAACATGCAAATTATTGGCCAAATAATCTACAAGAAATAAGCCCACAAATTTAGTCTCGATCATGTCCTAGAATCAAAAGATTTATCCTAATATAATTGTTCACAAATTCATAGACAAACTTGAAAACAAAAGAGTTAAACATGGAATTAAGAATAGAACAAAAGCCATATACTATGATAATCAAACCCTCTTGAGTAGATGGATCTATCTTCGCGATCTCGAACCTTCGTGCCTTCGTGGTTGGTATTAGAAGTCTTGTGTTGTTCTTCATTGTAGTCATTTTTCCTTCTTTCTTTTGTGTATTTTCTCTCCCAGTGTGTTGTTCTCTCTCAGAATCGATCTCCAACAATTCACATGGTCATGTGAATTTTTACATGAGCTAGTCTGTGAATTGCATTTCTTTGTTTTCTTTGCGACTTTGATCTTCCATTGGCTTTTGGCATTCGGTCCAGGTCATTCAACTGATATCTTTCACATATAGCTCCGTTCTGCAAAAATATACAATGATATGCGATATACGCCCAACAAGAGAAATTAAGCGAAACAAACTTAATATCCATGCAAATGTATCAATTATATACCCAAATAAACCTCTAAATGCATGCATATTTCACAGTTATCAAATCCCCCGAACTTAAACCATTGCTCGTCCTCAAGCAAAATAATAAAAATAATTGCATGCAATGGAGTAGATTACATAACACAAGAACATCACAAATATAAAATCTCATTAAGATCCATTCCTTAGCTAACATGTAATTCATTCTAAAAAAGTTCTCAATTGAAAATTAGGTATCATCAATAATCGTTCGGGTATTTAACATTGCAACTCACTTAGGATAAGTGTATCAGTCACACTCTCAAAGTGAATAGGGATGTGTATATTCTCAAATCAATTCAATGATGTAGAACTACCATAAGCTTCCAACTCATCTCACATCTCTACCAGTCAAGTTTGCACAATTAGTCTCTCTCTTCCTTGTGAAGTGCACTTTTTTCTCTCTCTAGAAACTTTGGATCCCTTTTTTGGTGGCTTGGTTTTGGGTTTTCATTTCTTCTTCTTCCTTGTTGGTGGTTATGCATTTATATCAGCTCTTTAATGTCTATTGATTTCTCCTACTTAATTTTTAACTCTTAATTCCTTATTCCCTTCCCCCCCGCATTTATCTGTTGGTCTTTTAGTGTTAGTCTCCCTGGTCCTTGTTCTTTTTGTCTTTTCTTTAGCTTTTCTTTTTCTTTTCTTTCTTTCTTTCTAACCTTTTGTGCTTGTTTTCTTTTACGATTTTTTGTCGCCTACTTCCTTGTCAAAACTTGAGTGGAGTCCGTGCGGATAAGAGGGAACCTTGTCGATATGGATGGGGATTTAGTGGAGGGGTTGAAAAAGTTTTCCTTAACCAAAAAGGAAGAGGATGGAGTAGATCGGAAGAACTTGATATGCGGAATGAGGAGTGTAAGCGGAGCCTCTTCGATAAAATCTTTGAGGATAAAAATCCAACTTCACCGGTTTAAAAAAACACTATGACTCTTATATGGCGAGTAAAGAAGCATTTCTCATTCGGGAGCTCGAGACAAACTCTTCGATTCGTCTTCAAATCTATCGAGGATAAAAAATGGTCCTTCATTCGAAAGACATGGACATTCGATGATAAATTTTTTATCCTCAAAAAATGGGTGAAGGCTTGAATATGAAACAAGAAGCTTTTAATCGGTGGAAGTTTGGATTGAGATCCGGAATCTACCATTCAACTGGATATCATCGAGAAACAAGCTTTATGATTGGTAAAATTTTCTCCTCCCTCTCGAGATGTTTATATCCCGAAATCCGGGGAAGCAACCGAGGCCGCCATATCAAGATTCTAGCAACTATTGACCTAAACAAACCACTCCCGAGAGGTACTTTCATCAATTGGGATTGTTATATTTTTGGGTTGATTTTAAATATGAGAAAATAGCGGGATTTTGCTTTTATTGTAGACATGTTGGCCACTCGGATCATCTCGTGACTGAAGAAATCCGATATCTCAAAAAATAAATTGGCTAATGGCCAATACGGAGAATGGTTGCGCATTGAAGATGCTTTTACTTCCCAAGCAAAAATAAAAACACGCATGCTGATATTCCACCTCCGTTAGTTCATTGGAACCTATTACCACCCTAAGAAGAGTCCGGGAACTTACTCGGAATCAACAAATTGTCCGTAGATTTGAATATGGAGCGTAACGACCATCTCAATAGCATCTGAACATATGATGCATTTGTGAAAATTTGGGGACTTCAAAAGGGACCCCTAGGATCCCCTGAGAAATCAAGCTTCTATTTGAGAAGCTCATTGCGATGACGCTCCAAAGGCTCTTGATAATCTCATACCTCCATCATTGGACCATTCTAATCGATCGACATCATTGTTTCACATAACACATCCGAAGCCCTTCTTGACATCCATAATATAATAGTCAACAAAAAGGTAAAGGCAAAATGAGTTTAATGTTAAGAAAGGCCCACGTATCAAGAGAAACATACAAGCTGGGAGGCCTCAATCAATCGCTCAAAATTGGAATGCCCGAGGAAGTTGGTACTAAGAGTCCTAGATTTACGATTGATGAAAAGCAGTGATCCTAATTTCAAAGAATTTCAGGATCTTAAAAGAAGTAAGAAAGACTCTGCTTTGAATCGATTCTTCCCAATGATGGTGGAGGCGCCTCAATTGGCCCTTAACCTATTATGATTTGCTCCGGAATTATAGAGGTATGGGAAGCCCTCTACAATTCCGCAAATCAAAAGATTTATCAATCCCACCACCCACTTTTCTTTTTCTTATATGAAATAAAAGAATTTATAAATAATGTTTGTAATCGCCTTAAGTTTCTTTGATAGATGGACGAATGTTGACCCCATTCGTCTTAGTGGTGGTCTTTTGGTTCTTTGGGATTCCTCGGTCAAGGTTACGAATATTTTCTCTAATCATTTTTGCATTGAATTGGAGTACGAGCTTAATGGAAAACTAGCATGGATCATCTTTGTTTATGCTAGTACCAGAACCCAAATGCGAAGTGATTAATGGCTTTATCTTATTCGAGCTAAGCAAAAATAGGGTGAATTTTGGATTATTGGAGGGATTGGAATGATATCACCAAACCTTCGAGAAAAATGGGGGAGTTCTTCGTTGATTTCGATTTTGTCACCGTTTTTGAACTTTATCGGAAAAATAGGAATGAAAGATCTCAACTTCACTAGTCATTCATTTACGTGGTCTAACCTCGAGAGATCATAATTCCTTTGTGGAGGAACGCTTTGAACCGATTTTTGGTTCTCCCAAGTGGATTCTTGAAAATCCTAAAGCTATTGCGTCCCACATCTTGAGAGGGCTTCGGATCATCGACTTCTTCTTCTTAATTGGAATCCCAACAAATCTATTGGAAAGAAAAGATTTTGCTTTGACTCTAGATGGTGATTCTCAAAGTTTGCAATGTGTGATTGAAAAAGCTTGGAGTAAGAAGCATCTTGCAACTCCATGTTTCAAATAAAAGAAAAATCAAGGAAGGTAGAATGGAAATTCTTGATTGGCACAAAACCTCTGCTTCAAACTCTGCTGAAGCAAATTATCATTCTCAATCGAAATTGGAACATCTGAATAAGCTTGGTGGGTTTGGATTTGGAATGAATGGTCTCATCATCACACTAATCTCCAACAAGCTTATAAGTATGAGGAAAGTTATTAGAGAAATAAATCCACGATCCAATGGCTTCAAAACGGGACAAGAACACTAAATTCTTCCATGCCGTGTCATTCAAAGAGTTAAAAGAAATGCTATGGAGAATCGATTAGTAGAAATGGGCATGTATACGTGATTCCATTGAGCTTGAAAAGGAAGTCATCTCATTTTATGAAGATCTCTTTACTTCTTCTCGAACTCCCACTAACCCATCCATCCTTTATGGCATCCATAAATCCACCGATGAGGACCAAGCTAGAATTGACGGGGCATGTAGATGATGGGGAAATCAAAGCGGCGTTGTTCGCTCGACCCTAAAAAGGCTCCGGCCCGATGGTATGACCTTTTTTCTTCCAATTTTATTGGCCTATTATTTTCACGATATATGTAAAGTTGTTAAAAACTTCTTCTCCGATCTGCTAAAGCGCTTAGGGACATGAACCATACTCTTGTTACTCTCATTCCTAAGGTCAAAATTCCAACTTCCATATCTCATTTTAGACCTATAAGCTTGTGTAATGTGGTTTACAAGATCATTTTTAAAATTCTATAAACAGGCTCAAACCTTCTCTCAAGCTTTGCATTAGTGATAACCAAACAACTTTTATCTCTCGGTAGACATATTCGACAATATCTCTTAAGTAGGACATGGCCAAAGCATTCGATATAGTAGAATAGGGTTTCATAATTAGAATCCTTTCTAAAATGGGATTCCCGATGCTATGTTAAATGGATTGAGTCATGTATCTCTTCTTTCTCCTTCTCTTTCCTGGTCAATGGTAATTCTTGTGGTTATGCAAGCCTTGTCGAGGGATTAGACAATCAGATCCCCTTTCCCTATCTCTCATTCTTTCTAAAGCTTTCTCAACATCATTAATCGGCGAGAATCCAGGGCAGTTCATAGGTCTTAAAATGAGAAAAGCTCCCATGGCCACTCACTTAATCTTTCTTTGATGATTCTCCCTTTTTTGCGAAGCTTCCCAAAATCAAGCTCAATCCCTTAAGGACCTTCTTGATAGATCTGCCTCTATACTGGTCAGGCTATCAATATTGATAAATCATCCATCTTCTTTAGCCCAAACTCCCTCCGCATGTCAAAGATTCAATCGTCAAACGCTCTGTGGTGTTCGACTTTAATCTAAAATCAAGCACCTTGGTCTACCACTCATTATTGGTAGGTCCAAAAAGAAGTCTTTGGGTATGTTCTTGAGTTTGATAAGAAAACGATCAACAATTGAAATAACTCTTTCCTTAGTCTTTTCTTTGGTAGAGAAATTTTGATTAAATATGTTCTCAATGCCCTCCCGGACTATATCATGTCTTGCTTCAAACTTCCCATTGGTATATGTAAGGATCCGCTGCAATCTCGCCGATTTTGGTGGGGTTCCCCCGAAGGCGATCATAAAATCCATTGCAAAAGTTGGCATAATCTTTCAAAATCCAAATTTGAGGGCGGTCTTGGTTTTAAAGATTTTTCTTGTTTTAATGACTCCTCATTGTCAAGCAGCTTTGGAAACTTTTAACCGAATCTAATCTTCTTGTTTGTAAACTCTGAAAGCTAAATATTTTGCTAAAGGCGGCCTCTTAAATGTTATTGCAAAAGCTGGTGACTCGTTTTTTGGAAAATTTGGGTTCAAGCGATTCTGCTCTCAAACAAGGTCTTATTTTTAGATTTGAAGATGAGAGATCTATTAAAATTTGGGAGCACCCTTGACTCCCGGTGAAAAATCTTTTATTCCATCTCCAATTTCTAATGATGATAACATATTTTCGTGAACTTATTGATTACAGTAGGTAATACTTGGAAGGAGATCTAATTCACAAGCTCTTCTCCCCATTGATGTTCTGCGATCCTTCAATTGCATTTGAATCATCTTGCTATCGTGAGACAAACTCACCTGGAATCTCACTTCTAAAGGCCAATTCACTATCCAATCGACCTACAAAGCTCTCGGGACCAAGGCAAAGATGTATGAAGACAACCCGGATGGTAGCCATGATGCTCGTATTTATCTTTTATGTGGAAGGGTACATGGAAATTGAACATTAGAAAGAAAATTAAACACTTTCTTTTGCGATGTTTCCACAATATCCTCCCAACAAAAGATAACCTTATCAAAAAGGCATTCGACTTGATCCTATTTGTTCTCTTTGTGGTAATGCCCCAGAATCTTTGAATCATGTGTTGATCCATTGTGACGAGGCTATTATGGTTTGGAAGTTGGCTCCATTATCCGGGAGGAATTTCCTTCCCCCTCGCCTCTTTCATACCATGGCGGTCTCACATTTCGTCTATAAAGAAAAAAACGAATTCTCACAAGAAAGGCTTCAACTCACATCGTACTTACTTTGGTGGCTTTAGAGAACCGATAATTTATGTATTTTTGAAGGAAAAAAGACTTGGCAAAGAAAGCGTGGATTTATCGGTCTCGGATTGGATCGATTTTGGTAACAATATTATTTAATTATTCGTTTTGGTTGATGTTGCGCGCGTGATACTAGGGACTTGAGTTTAGTGGTCAAGCCTCCGCATCCCCTAGCGAGTTCTCTTTTAGCTTGGCGATTGATTTATGATGTTGAAGATTTAGTTTCAATAGATTTAAATCTAAATTCATCATTGTATTAATGCTAACCTTTACTCATGTGCCTTGACATTGGCTCTGTTGTTTTTTTTCATTACATTTCGCAGATGCTTCTTGTGTGAGTTGTGGCTTTCCCCCTCTCCGTTGGTGGAAAAAGGTTTGTAGGCCGATTGGCAGTTTGGTTCTCTTGGTTTTAATATATTCACTATCGTTTGGTAAAAAAAAAAAAGTGTGCACAATTTAAGAATCAAAAAGGACTTTCACATTTGGTTGTCCTGTAGGCTCTTTGGTTAGGGTAAGAAAAATATGGATTAAATGACTCAAACTTGAGCAAATAGAACTATAAGTACTACACCTCAAATCACAAATCCACTTCATCTAAGAAGCATTCACTTATTATTTCCATTTCACTTCATACTTCGTATTTCACCCCTTTATCTTATTTTTCATTCCCTGGCCATTGCCTTCTTTCTTTTGCCTTAAGCTGGTTTTCTTTTCTTTCTTTTTTCAAATGCTCCATCTTCTTCATTAAATTTTTCCGAACATCCTCCATTCACCTATTTACCTTTCATATCTCTAACCAATCAACTTTTCAAAATTAAACCACACCCTTCCCCAGTTTTTACATCTCTATAAGCTCAAGTTTTGGGATAAGGATATATCATGTGAAGGCTCAAAATGTGGCTAACAAGAAATCAAGACTAAGACTGAAATTGACTAACTAGGGATTCATGAGTTCTTAGGTAGGCTTTTAGGCTAAGCATGCTTAAACAAAAATGGCCTTATATAATCTTCAAAAGTTTCACACACTTGTGATTTCAACAAAGATACCAATACAAGTTCTAGAGTTCAAACAACATGAATGACACACTGCGAGAAATAAGACTACATATGTTAAAAGAATAATTGAGGCACAAAAGCTCACATGCTTATTTTTGCATCATGCTCAAATACCCAACTTTCTAATCAATACCATATAAGCAAAAGAAATCTATAATTTAAGAAGATGTCATAAAATTTGATTCTTTCTATTTTTATTTAGCTTATCCATTACTTGATTTAGCTATCCGATTCTCTTATAATACGAAGATGTCATAAAATTTGATTAGATACTTTAGGATATAATTTATATTTCTAAATAGAATGCGAAATTTATAATTCAAGAGATAATCTGCATATTTAATCTATAATAAAGAGATATTCTTGGTATATAATGCTTAGGTTTTATTATTATATTTTTACATTTCAAATTTAGATATTAAAATATTTAAATTTTATAATTATGTTAATGCAATGTAATTATATATTATGCATGACTTTGTTCTATAAGGAATACTTTAATTTTAAATCTTAAATTTAAATGTTATATACATTATAGTTTCACAATTTTGATTCAAATATACAATTCGAAATTTCGACTTCTAGCCACGAAAATGGTCCGTTTAGCTCTATATCATAATACATGTTACGTGTTTATTAGCCGAAATCTTCCAACGAATGTGAATCCATCAAATCTAAGTTTATTTGATGAATGTGATTTGGCCCTATGTTCTCATGTTATCCAATTCCTTATTAGACTAAGGCGAATTACATTCCTGCCATTAATATTAATAACTTATTCTCTAATTACCTAAATTAAAGGATGCAATCTTGACTAAATCTTGACCATTGAGTCTTAATTACCAATGTTTGGGATTAGTCCCTAGACTCACATAAGAATTAGTTTTCATTTAATACAATTTATATATATATATATATGGTTCGGATCAAATAGGACCATTATCCTAGGGTGAGACCATGGGGATTGATCTAAGCGCATTTGGAAGAATTTTTTTTAACTATTTATATTTTTTCCTTGATTTTAGGAGGCGAGGAGTAATTGATTGACATCAAGAATAATGAGTAAATTTTCAGGTTTTTGGATAAGACAAGGACAAAACAGTAATTCCAACTCGAAAGATTTCATGTACCGATTTTTTCCATATTCAATTACGAGAAAGGAGTGTTGAGCGGTTTTTAATTCAAATTGGTAGGTTTGAAGGTTTTTCAAGTTTAAGTTTTCCAAGCGATAGAATGTACTTCATATGCAATAATAATATAGTAAATATGCATGACACATTTCAATACTATATGAGCACTAGCCGCTAGGTGGTTTTTAATTCAAATTGGCAAATTTGAGAGTTTTTCAAGTTTAAGTTTTTCAAGCAATTAATAATATTGTAAATATGCATGAATATATTTCAATAATATATGAGTGATGAGAGGTTTTTAATTCAAATTGGCGGGTTTGAGTTTTTTTGAAAGTTTAGGTTTTCCAAGCAAAGAAGAACGTACTAAATATGCAGTACTAATATAGTAAATATGCAACACTACAAAAATAAAAAGCATAATGAATGTTCCAAACATGCATTAATACATAGTAAGTATACAAAGAACATATCAAATAAATCCATTAGTATATCAAACATGACATAAATAATAAAAGCAAGATGAATGTTATAAATATGCATTAAATATACATGAACATATCAAACAACTCTATTTAATATATAAACAAGACATAAAAATCGAGCAAGCATCATGTATTGTCACGCCCCAAATGCGACGCGATGGCGATCAATCACTTAAACAGAAATGAACCTAATATTCTAGAAAAACGATGCAACAATCTTAAATGAAAGAAGGTCTAAAGCAAAGCGGCGGAAAACTTACAAGTACAACACGATTACAAGTACATCCCAACAACCAAATAACTTATAGTCCGAACTAGGAAATAAAGTACACATCTTATCACCGGCATAAGTGTCAAAGGGTTCTACGCCTTAAATTACGATCCGAGAATGCAAAGAAATTAAAAGAGTCCAACAATAGTAAAATAAAGGAAAACAAAGTAAAGCAACATAGATAACGATAGGAAGTAAGTCCAACGGACGAGCACGAATTCAATCCAAGCGGGTTAAGCTTTCTTCGACAAAGTCTTCTTCTAAGGTTAGAAAACAGGGAGGAGTGAGACATAAATCTCGGTGGTTGGGGTGATCGTGTGCAAGTGTGGCGATATATATATGGTTAATGCGAGAAATTTAGTTGTATGAAAAGCGCGTGAGAGATGATGCATGATTTCACACACGGTCCACAATCGTCGTGATAAATATATTTAAGAAATATACTTATCTGATTAAACTTGATTCATGGTCAAGCGGCACTATGGTCCAAGCAAAGCGGGGAGGATTGCGACGGATTTGTAACGCCAATCCTATGCAAGACAATGCTTGATTGCATACGGTTTGTAGCGCCAACCAAAGCGGGTCCGATTAACTCGAATCGTGTGGATCGACAGCGATTCCTTCGTTCTTCCTTGTAACTCCCCGAGCAAGATGGTCCAAGACCTGTCACCTTATCGCTCCATAGGCAAAGACAAAATCACGTGGAGCTAGCAAGGCTCGGATTTGTCATAATCATGATTATACCTCAATCTACGACCCGCTTCCCCGCGGAGCAAACTCCGTCCCTCGATTGCGGGATTAGGGCGATGGGGCAGAGAGTGGAATAGCGGCCGAGCTGCCCGGTTCTATCCCGACGTATCCATTCGATTTGTGAGCTCGACACACCAAGTTGACTCAGACAGAAAGTAAATACGCGTTCGGGTAGTCAACCAGGAAGTCAGTATTATTGATTCGGGGAAGCGTTTTAGGAAAGTTTTTGAAAATTTGCTTAAGGTAGTTATGGCATTGGTGGAGTTATTGGGATGAAGATAATTATCGGAGGATAAGCAATCTTCGATATTTTGAAAGATTAGGTGGAACATAAGTCACGTTATAGATTCAAATCGCAAGGCGAGGAAGTCGCCCGCGATCGGGCATTAGTCGGTCAAGGCGGTCCGAAAGGTCAAGGGTTTTTGAGAAAATAAAACATTTTAATTAAGAATTGAAGTCAGAGGGTCCAGGGCTTTTTAGTAAAGGAAAATAATTTGAGTTAGGTCCTTGGTAAAAAGAAAATTTACAATTAGCCCCGTTTTGTAAAAACCAATTCTTTGGAGTTAAAAATTGAATAAATAAATGTCCTGACCTTGAACAATTATGAGGTCAGTTCTAAATTCTCCAAATTGTTCAGAGATTCAGGTTTTAAAGTTTATAGGTCGAGTCTTTATAAAATTCTCACATTGGCCCCAAATTTGTTAAAATTATCATTTCGGGCCCTAAGTTTAAAATAATTGGAACTCACAAACGGAAGGGCTTTTAATGTGATTCCAGTTGAAAAATGTCACTAATGTCAGTGGGATATTGGGACAAAAGCAGTTTTAAAAGGAAATAAGTATAGGTCCCCTGAACTTTTGAAATTTTCATTTTTGTCCCATTTTGAAATAGTTGCCTTTAAGGCTTTTAAGGGTCCGATTGTTATGAAACTTGAACCTTGGGTCCAATATATCATTATGTTATAGTTAAATTAGCATTTTCAGGTGCATGGACTGCATAAGTCCTGGAAATTTCATTTGGGTCCTCCATTTAATATTTTACAATTTGGTCCCTCAAGTTTTATAAAATTACTTTCTAGGCTCTAAACACTTGGATTTTGGAATATACCTAAAATATGTTAATTACAGTCCCTTAAGAGTTAAAATTTCAAATTTTAAAATTTGGGTCTGGTACAGTTTGAAATTTGCAAAATAGCCCTTAAACTTCTAAAATTTTACAATCTAGTCCTTGGGCTTTTAAGGGTTGATTTTATTTATCTAAAAACTCTTAAGAATTTATTAAAATGTCAAAATATAATATTTGAACCTGAGTTCAGTCCCAAAAGTAGAAAATTACAGAGGGGTCCCTTAAGTTTTATTTTCTTGCAATTAAGTCCACCAATTTTCCATTTTTTGCATTTTAAGTCCAAAATCGAATTTTAATAAATTATGCTAGACTTTTCCAGGTTATATGTCATACAAAACATATATTTCATGAGTCATACACATACATAACCATCTCATACAAGAATTTATCAAATTTGACAATAAAGTGTACATGTATGTCCTAATTTTCGATAAATCGCATTTTGAGCAACACTTGAGAAATTTTCCAACTTGATACAAGAAAATAGCATGCAATACATAATATATATCTCAAATGCTCAATAACAAAATCCTACATGCATTTTTATGAATTAAAACACCTAGGAGTTGGAAGGATTTTCCACCCACCTTAAAGTTCGGTTTGTTGGGAAAAAATGAAATAAATCTCTCTCGATGAAGGAGTTACTTAGGTCAGCCCCTAAGTCAAGGAATATCAAAAAATATAGGAGTTAGAAGAATGTGGTTAAAATTTAAGGGGGAGAAGAAGATAGTGAGAAAATTGGAATTACTACACTTACCTTGTGTAGTGAATAAAGTGTGACTAGTAATGGCTTCCAAGTGTAAGATTTTGGTTACCCTTAATGTTAACCTCCAAAGTCAGCCCCTAAAACTCCAAAAATGAAAATGGAGTGTCAAAGTTTGGAAAATAAAAAGAGAAGAAGAAAAAGGTACCAAAAATTCCATTTCTTACCTTATAGTCCAACTTCTTCACAATTTTCTTCAAGATGACAAGTCTCTTAACAACTTCAAAGGTCTTCTAGGTATACCTCAAAATCAAAAATCAAACTTAAATTAGAAGGTGAAAGAGATGAGTTAGGTGATATCAAAAATGGATTGAAAAAGACATTTTCCTTACCTTGGTAGTGATGGTTCGAATTTTATGATTTAAGTAGGAAGAATGTTTGTTTTTGTTTAGTTGTTTGAAGAAAGAAGAAGTGTTTGTTGATATGAAGTAGATGTTCTTGAAGTTGTGAAGGATGTTTGAAGATGTGAAGGAATTGTGTTTGAAGATTTGATGATATGAAGATATGTTGTTTGAAGGTTTGAAGATGTGAAGGAATGGTGTTTGAAGATTTGAAGATATGGTGTTTGAAGATTTGAAGATGTGAAGGAATGGTGTTTGAATATTTGAAGATATGGTGTTTGAAGATTTAAAGATATGAAGAAGTGTTCTTGAAGATATGAAGGAGTGGATGAAGATATACTTAGAGAGATGTTGGAGATTTTAGAGAGAAGTTGGAGAAAATGCTTGAATTATGAATGTGTTGGATGAAAATGATATTTTGATCAAATGTTTTTGACCCTCAAGGTGTTATGGACGAAAATTGAGGTGGAGAGGGGGAGGAGACAAATTTTTGATCAAATTCTATGTCTTCCAACTTGTCTCTAGCATGGGGACAAAGGCCTTGGTCAAAGTGTGGTCTTGCATGGGAGGATGAAATTGAAGGGATTGAGGAGGATGTTGGCATGGAATGTTGGGAAGCCTCCAAAATGTTAGGTATGTTTATAATAAAGAATTGGTGTATAAGGTATTGTGTATAAGATTTGAATTAATGGTGTATTAATACACAAGATGAATACACAAGGTGTATGTGTACAAGAGTTGGGAGATATTTCTACACTAAAAATACCCATCATGGCCGTCCCTTAAGGGGTATTTGTGGCATTTACATATTTTGTTTTTATGTCCCAAAATTGATGATAATAGGTGAATAATATCAATCTCCAAAATAATTAGTGATTTCCTTGATCACTTATAAGTCTCATGATCACTTAATCTAAATCGAATTCTTAATTCTATAAGGTATAAATCTCTAAAATAAATAGTCTCCAAAAATTCTAAGGTGGCTAATGAGTACACAAATATTAATAATGATGATCGATCGAGTGATCATTATTGCGAAGTAAGTAATAAATGCTTATGATCACAAGTAACAAATAAAAAGAAAAGAAATTAAATGCGAAATATATTTATCATTAATATTCACCGTCCAAGTGACGTGGTAAAATAGTCAAAAGAATACAAGGACGATCGTGAAACAATTACATTATTGAATAAAATCGAGGCTTCACATTTCCCCTCCTTAAAAGAATTTGGTCCCCAAATTCTCTTGAGTTAACAACTCGGATATTGATTCCTCATGTCTTCTTCCATTTCCCATGTTGCATCTTCGTCTCGGTCGTGGTTCCGCCATACAACTTTAACCATTTGAATCTCTCGCTCGCAATTGAGCGACGCTTTGGTCAATGATTACGATTGGTTCCTCGGTGTAAGATAAATTCTCCATTAGAGGAGGAGCATCACGAGTGATGATGTGCTCAGATCGGGTTGATACTTTTTCAATCTCGATACATGGAACACATCGTGCATTCCCGCATATCTTTGTCCGGTAACTCTAGTCGGTAGACTAATTTTCCGATCCTCGCAAAAATTTTGTAAGGCCCAATATATCTCGGACTCAATTTGCCTCCTTTCTTTGCATTGATCAATCCCTTTCGTGGCAAGAGTCCGAGAAATACTTCATCTCCGGCTTCAAATTCCAAGTCCTTTCTCCTCTTGTCCGCGTAACTCTTTTGGCGGCTCCGAGCTATGTGGATCCGTTCCTTGATCAACTTGACCTTCTCCATGGCCTCCAACCAAGTCGACCTTTGGAATCGGTGGCGACTTTCGTTTCTCTTTTGGAGTCCATTGGTCATCAATCTCCCGGTGTAGTGGGGATCTACACTTTCGCCCATACAAGGCTTCGTAAGTGCCATCCCAATTGTGGCCTCGATTTTTATTATAGGCGAACTCAACCAATGGTAAGTGTGAATCCCAACTTCCTTGGAAATCCAACGTGCATGATCGCGACATGTCTTCCAGGGTTTGAATCGTTCGCTCAGATGGCCATCGGTTTGGGGATGTCTTTGTTGTCTGAAACTTAGCGAGGTTCCCAATTCCTCGTGTAATCATTTCCAGAACGGGAGACAAATCTCGGGTCTCTGTCGACACTATGTCGACCGGCACTCCATGCGGTCGAATGATCTCTCGGACATAAATCTGCGCAAGTTTACGCAAGTGTCAGTTTTCTTCATAGGTAAGAAGTGTGCGATTTCGTGAGTCGGTCTCACGACTACCCATATAGCATCATCACCTCCTGGTCCTTGGTAGATCCATCACGAAGTCCATCGTTATGTGTTCCCACTTCCACCCGGAATTCTCAACGGTTGTAATAAACTAGATGGTCGTTGGTGTTCGCTTTTTTATTCGTTGACAAGTCAAACATCTGCATGAACGAACTCTACTACTGGTTCTTCATGTTTACCCACCAATAATTTTGTTTCAAGTCCTTATACATCTTGTTTCCTCCAGGATGTATAGTGTATTTCGAACGGTGTGCCTCTACTACTAAGTGCTCTCCTTTGTTTGTCGCCTCGGTACACAAACTCGATTCCGAAACGATGATCCCATCTTCATGTACCGAGAATTCGATCCCTCTCCGTTAAGTATCTTCTCTTTCGAGTCTTTGAAGTTGTACATGTCTCTTGTCTATTTTGATCTCATTCGAAGGTCGGGTTTAACCGAAATGTTAGCACACACGAAATTTGAGTATTGGTTCTTGTCGGATTCCAAGTGCTCAACTCTTCTAATGATTTCCACTCTCGAATCATTAATCGGCTAAACTCGCCTTTCTACTCAAGGCGCGCCTACACGTTAGCCTTCCCAGGGATGGTATTTTGAATATCAAGGTGATAGTCTTCTATTAACTCCATCCATCTTCGTTGTCTCAAATTGAGTTATACGAGAGAATAGATACTTTAGGCTCTTATGATCTGTGTAAACCGTGAATGTTGCTCCGTATAGATAGTGTCTCCATTTCTTTAACGCGAACACTATCGCTGCCAATTCCAAGTCATGCGTTGGGTAATTGGCTTCATACGGCTTGAGTTTTCGTGATGCATAAGCAATGACTTTTCCTTCCTGCATGAGCACTGCTCCTAGTCCTTCCTTTGATGCATCACTGTAGACGACAAAGTTTTCTATTCCCTTTGGAAGGGCTAGGACTGGAGCTGTAGTAAGTCGTTTCTTCAGCTCTTGGAAACTAGTCTCACACTTGTCATTCCACTCAAACTTGACTTGCTTCTACGAGTTAGTCGAGTGAGTGGTCGCTACCTTGGAGAAATTCGGATAAATCTTCGATAATATCCAGCCAGTTCTAAGAAACTTTGATCTTAGTTCATGACTCTGGTTGTTTCCATTCAACCACTGTCTGTACCTTCGAAGGATCTACGGCGATCCCAGTGTCGGATACTATGTGTCCCAAGAATGCGACTTCACTAAGCCAAAATTCGCACTTGCTGAATTTGGCATACAACTTGTGCTCTCGTAGTGTCTCCAAAATGATTTTTAGATGACGTTCATGATCTTCTCTAGACTTAGAGTATACGAGTATGTCATCAATGAATATCACTACGAATTGATCCAAATAAGGTTGAAAGACTCGATGCATTAGATCCATAAACGATGGTGCGTTAAATCCCGGACAAAAGGCATCACTACAAACTCGTAGTGTCCATATCCGGGTTTGAAATGCCGTTTTGGAAACGTCTTCTTCAAGAATCTTGATTGATAATATCCTTGCCAGTAAATCAAACTTCGAGTACATCGTCGCTCCTTGGAGTTGATCAAACGATTTTGTCTATCCTCGGGAGGGGTATTTGTTTTTGATGGTCACGCTATTAAGACCACGATAATCTATACGATGTCTTAATGTGCCATCCTTCTTTTTGACAAAGCGAAGACGGTGCTCCCCACGGAGACGTGCTCGGTCGGATAAATCCCACATCCATCGGCTTTTGCAATTGAGTCTTCAACTCTTGCAACTCAAGAGGAGCCATTCTATACGGTGTTCAAAGCAATCGGGCGATTCTTGGTAATACCTCGATGGTGAACTAAACTTCCCTATCCGGAGGGACAATGGTGAGTTCTTGTGGAAATACATCCGTATATTCCGATACTATAGGTACTTGGTTAATTTGTGTCTCAACTTTGGGTTTGTTAATTATAAACGCCAAGTACCCTTGTGCCCCTCTAGTGATTGCCATCCTTGCTTTCATTCTTTGAAATGATTGGGGCAATTTTAACTCGTGCCCTTCGCCAAATTTCCCCTTCGGCTTACCGGGTTCACATAAGTTAATGGACTTGCGATGGAAGTCCATTTGTGCATGGTGTGCGACAACGATTCATTCCCAAGATAATGTCGTATTCGGATATAGGCAACAAAATCAAATCGGCAAGGAAAGTTTATCTCATCAATCTTAACCGCATGCATTATAGATAATATCATTATCGCTTGCGCCCATAGGAGTTGATACTTCTAGACCTATATGCATATGTTCCATGCATGCATGCGGCTTGTGTACAAAATGTGGGTGCGACAAATGAATGCGTTGATCCAGGATCAAATAGTATTTTAGCGTAGTGGCTAGATACTAGAAGCGTACCTTCTACCACGCCTGTTGCCTCGGGTACCTCATGTCCGGCTAGTGCAAATGCTCGGCGGGCATCTTTGCCCCGATTACCTTCGGGCATTACCGGCTTTCGTGGTTGCACTGTTTGGTCCGGTCTTCGTATTTTGGGCAATCCTTGGTGGCCGATTACTACAGCGTAAACACCTTCCTGTTTACGCCAAAAGTCATGGCGGTATGCCCCGGTTTTCGGCAATGTGCACACTTGACCGCTTTCTTGTCACGGTCCTTTTCCTTTATCCGTCTTCTTAATGGTCCCTTCGAAACTTAGCAGTTGTTTGGATGGTTGTCCCACGATTGTCCTCTTGAGACTGTTTGATGGCCTACTCACTGAATTGTCGATATGGTTCAATCCCGACTCGATGCGGAGAGCCGCTTTATCAAGGCGGTGAGTAGGTTGTCATCTCGACGATAAACCCGCTTTTGAAGTTCGGCTTGGTCCCGTGTGAACTTATATAATTTGTCCTCTTGATCGATTGTCCCCAGCAGCGTATTTGGGCAATCGATGAAACTCGGACTCGTCTTGGGCTACGGACATGTTCTTGCCTTGACTTATGAAATTCGCCCCGGCGTGCCTCTTTCACAACCTCGGGGAATGTCTTGCTCATGGAATTCAGCTAGAAAAGTTTCCCAAGTTCTCTCTACTAGATCTTGTTCCCCTTTCTCTCAACTTTGCTCTCCACCAATCCCGAGAAACCGCTTAGTGAACATGCGAGTGTAACCTTTATTCTTTGGAATATTGAAGGCATTAAAGATATTCTCTATCTTCTCGATCCATTCTTCTCGCTTTCATGTCATCCTGGTTCCCCTAAGAAAGTCGGGGTCGAATCGTAGAAACCGCTCCAAGGTGCATTCATTCGTCTCTCGAAAGCGGGTTCATGGTTGGGCCGACGAGGCTCGCTTGTTGCCTCATGAAACCAATATCTGTTGCGGGGCTATTGCGGTTAGGTTATCTCTCTGCGATTGGCGGAGGAGGTGGTGGCAATTCGGGGAGGGTGCCCGATCCTTTGCGCATCATTGTTCCTTTGGGGTATACGGCGGGGTCTCCACGTCCACGATTTCGGCCATGTATCCGGGGTTTAGCTACAATACAAAAATGAATGATTCCAATAAATATTCGCGTAAAACAAGTTATATCGCAAGGAGAGCAACACAAGTACACAAGACATAGAATAAGTAAAAGGATATATCCATTAATGTGAAAATTTGAATACATCCAAATGAGTTCATACAACATAAATACAGAATCGAAGATATTCTAGATTCAAGGTACAACGGAATGCAAAATACATCAGAAAGGTAATATGCGCCTGATACTATCTATCACAAAAGCTATCTATTCAGTGAGTTCGCCATCATCGTCACTAGCGCTATGTCCACAACCGAACCTGGTCAGGTGAGATGGTACAAAGACATCGCGATGGGGCGAAATTTAGCCACTGCTCGATCCGGGAGCATCATCGAGTGGGCGGCTTCAAGCGCCTCGTGCTCTTCGTCTTCCATGGATCTCATCGGGATCCTCTTGTGGTCTTCTTCAGATCCTCATCGGGATCGTCCTCATCATCGGCCTCGAGGTTGGGTATGGGTTCCGCCTCGGGTGGTGGTGGCGCATTATTTTGCTAAGGCGACCTCCAGCGAGATCCCGCCGGGTTAAGGCATGCGTGAGGTCCTCGATCACCTGCATTTGTTTGATGATAGTATCTTCAAGACTTCCGATGGTGGCTCTCGACATGTATGCCTCCCTTTCCCACTTCCGCGACCTTCCTTGGCGCGTTCCATCTTTCTTGCGAGTAATTTCTAAGTGTTCCGAATTGGTCGGATTTGATCTCGCGAGCACGGATGGTATCCTCGCGATCCTTAGCCAGGAGGGTAAGGTCGTTCTTCTCCTCTTGGCTAGTTCTTGGTTGCGGCGGGCGTTCCCGCTAATTTTACGAGGTGGCCCGGTATTCCTAGTACCGGTGGTTCGTGTATGCCGGAAGTAATCCCGTTCGGTGCGGGCCTCTAATAATTCCCACACGAGATAGGTGGCGTCGGCTCCATCCCGAACAAGCCAAACTAAGAAGGATTAGACGAAGTAAGAAAAGATAAGGAAGAACAAGTAAAGAATGGTAAGGAGAGTTAGTCAAGAGTCAACTAAGTCAAATCAAGTATGACTATGGATTCTCCAAGTATAAATTTTGACTTATCATGAACATCAATAATACGGTTCTATACCATTATTGAAATTGATTTCACACTTAATTAGTCAAGTCGCGGTACTACCCAACACAATCCGAGGGTCCTATCCTGGGTCAGCTCGGTGTAAGTTTCCATCTTACAAGCCGAGCTCTGATACCATAACTGTCACGCCCCAAACGCGACGCGATGGCGATCATTCACTTAACGAGAAATGAACCTAATATTCTAGAAAAACAATGCAACAATCTTAAACGAAACAAGGTCTAAAAAATGGAAAACTTACAAGTACAACACGATTACAAGTACATCCCAACAACCAAATAACTTACAGTCCAGAACTAGGAAATAAAGTACACATCTTATCACCACTTAAGTGTCAAAGGGTTCTACGCCCTTAAATTACAGTCCAGAATGCAAAGAAAATAAAAGAGTCCAACAACAGTAAAATAAAGGAAAACAGTCCCAAAGAACATAGATAACGATAGGAAGTAAGTCCAACGGACGGAGCACGCGAATTCAATCAAGGCGGGTTCGGCTTCTTCGACAAAGTCATCTTCTAAGGTTAGAAAACGGGGAGGGAGTGAGACATAAATCTCATGGTTGGGGTGATGGTAATGCAAGTGTGGCGATATATGTATATGGTTAATGCGAGAAATTTAGTTGTATGAAAACGCGTGAGAGATGATGCATGATTTCGCACACGGTCCACAATCGTCGTGATAAATATATTTAAGTAATATACTTATACGATTAAGAAAACAATTCATGGTCAGCGGCACTATGGTCCAAGCAAAAAGAGAGGATTGCGTATGGATTTGTAATGCCAATCCTATGCAAGACAAGTAGCGGTTGCGTGCACGGATTTGTAGCGCCAACCAAACGAGTCCGATTAACTCGAGAATCGTGTGGATCGAGACAACGATTCCTTCGTTCTTCCTTGTAACTCCCCGAGCAAGATGGTCCAAGACTGTCACCTTATCATTTGCATGGCAAAGACAAAATCCAAAAGTGGAGCTAGCAAGGCTCGGATTTGTCATAATCATGATTATACCTCAAGTACTACGACCCGCTTCCCTTGGACAAACTCCGTCCCCGATTTTGCATGGATTAGGGCGATGGGGCGAGAGTGGAATAGCGGCCGAGTGCCGATTCCATCCCCGACGTATCCATTCGATTTTGTGAGCTCGACACACCAAGTTGACTCGAGATAGGAAAGTAAATACACGCTCGGTAGTCAACCAGGCAATCAGTATTATTGATTCAGGAAGCGTTTTAGGAAAGTTTTTGAAAATTTGCGCAAGGTAGTTATGGCATTGGTGGAGTTATTGGGATGAAGATAATTATCGGGAGGATAAGCAATCTTCGATATTTTGAAAGATTAGGTGGAACATAAGTCCCGTTATAGATTCAAATCGCAAGACGAGGAAGTCGCCCCGCGATCGGGCATTAGTCGGTCAAGGCGGTCCGAAAGGTCAAGGGTTTTTGACAAAATAAAACATTTTAATTAAGAATTGAAGTCGAGAGGGTCAGGGCTATTTTAGTAAAGGAAAATAATTTGAGTTAGGTCCTTGATAAAAAAGAAAATTTACAATTAGCCCCGTTTTGTAAAAACCAATTCTTTTGGGGTTAAAAATTGAATAAATAAATGTCCCGACCTTGAAAAATTATGAGGTCAGTTCCTAAATTCTCCAAATTGTTCAGAGAATCTGGTTTTTAAAGTTTATAGGTCGAGTCTTTATAAAATTCTCACATTGGCCCCAAATTTGTTAAAATTGTCATTTCGGACCCTAAGTTTAAAATAATTGGAACTCACAAACAAAGGAAGGGCTTTTAATGTGATTCCAGTTTAAAAATGTCACTAATGTCAGTGGGATATTGGGACAAAAGCAGTTTTAAAAGGAAATAAGTATAGGTCCCTGAACTTTTGAAAATTTCATTTTTGTCCCATTTTGAAATAGTTTTATTTTCTTGCAATTAAGTCCACCAAATTTTCATTTTTGCATTTTAAGTCCAAAATCGAATTTTAATCAATTATGCTCGACTTTTCCAGGTTATATGTCATACAAAACATATATTTCAAGAGTCATACACATACATAACCATCTCATACAAGAATTTATCAAATATGACAATAAAGTGTACATGTATGTCCTAATTTTCGATAAATCGCATTTTGAGCAACACTTGAGAAATTTTCCAACTTGATACAAGAATATAGCATGCAATACATAATATATATCTCAAATGCTCAATAACAAAATACTACATGCATTTTTATGAATTAAAACACCTAGGAGTTGAAAGGATTTTCCACCCACCTTAAAGTTCGGTTTGTTGGGAAAAAATGAAATAAATCTCTCTCGATGAAGGAGTTACTTAGGTCAGCCCCTAAGTCAAGGAATATCAAAAAAATATAGGAGTTAGAAGAATGTGGTTAAAATTTAAGGGGAGAAGAAGATAGTGAGAAAATTGGAATTACTACACTTACCTTGTGTAGTGAATAAAGTGTGACTAGTAATGGCTTCCAAGTGCAAGATTTTGGTCACCCTTAATGTTAAACTCCAAATTCAGCCCCTAAAACTCCAAAAATGAAAATGGAGTGTCAAAGTTTGGAAAATAAAAAAGAGAAGAAGAAAAGGTACCAAAATTCCATTTCTTACCTTATAGTCCAACTTCTTCACAATTTTCTTCAAGATGACAAGTCTCTTAACAACTTCAAAGGTCTTCTAGCTATACCTAAAAATCAAAAATCAAACTTAAATTAGAAGGTGAAAGAGATGAGTTAGGTGATATCAAAAATGGATTGAAAAAGACATTTTCCTTACCTTGGTAGTGATGGTTGAATTTTATGATTTAAGTAGGAAGAATGCTTGTTTTTGTTTAGTTGTTTGAAGAAAGAAGAAGTGTTTGATGATATGAAGTAGATGTTCTTGAAGTTGTGAAGGATGTTTGAAGATGTGAAAGAATTGTGTTTGAAGATTTGAAGATATGAAAATATGTTGTTTGAAGGTTTGAAGATCAAGGAATGGTGTTTGAAGATTTGAAGATATGGTGTTTGAAGATTTGAAGATATGGTGTTTGAAGATTTGAAGATGTGAAAGAATGGTGTTTGAAGATTTGAAGATTTGAAGAAGTGTTCTTGAAGATATGAAGGAGTGGATGAAGATATACTTAGAGAGATGTTGGAGATTTTAGAGAGAAGTTGGAGAAAATGTTTGAATTATGAATGTGTTGGATGAAAATGATATTTTGATCAAATGTTTTTGATCCTCAAGGTGTTATGGACGAAAATTGAGGTGGAGATGGGGAGGAGACAAATTTTTTGATCAAATTCTATGTCTTCCAACTTGTCTCTAGCATGGGGACAAAGGCCTTGGTCGAGTGTGGTCTTGCATGGGAGGATGAAATTGAAGGATTGAGGAGGATGTTGGCATGGAATGTTGGAAGCCTCTAACATGTTGGGTAAGTTTATAATAAAGAATTGTTGTATAAGGTATTGTGTATAAGATTTGAATTAATGGTGTATTAATACACAAGATGAATACACAAGGTGTATGTGTACAAGAGTTGGGAGATATTTCTACGCTTAAAATATCCATCATGGCCGTCCCTTAAGGGGTATTTGTGGCATTTACATATTTTGTTTTTATGTCCCAAAATTGATGATAATAGGTGAATAATATCAATCTCCAAAATAATTAGTGATTTCCTTGATCACTTATAAGTCTCATGATCACTTAATCTAAATCGAATTCTTAATTCTATAAGTTATAAATCTCTAAAATAAATAGTCTCCAAAAATTCTAAGGTGGCTAATGAGTACACAAATATTAATAATGATGATCGATCGAGTGATCATTAATGCGAAGTAGAAGTAATAAATGCTTATGATCACAAGTAACAAATAAAAGAAAAGAAATTAAATGCGAAATATATTTATCATTAATATTCACCCGTCGAAGTGACGCGGTAAAATAGTCAAAAGAATACAAGGACGATACGTGAAACAAATACATTATTGAATAAAAATCGAGGGCTTCACATTATATTATAAATAAGCACTAAATGTATAGTAATTATCCATGAAAATCATCGTGAGAAACTATCTTTTTTACTACTAAGACAACCAAAAGAAAATAACACACAAGGAAGAAGAAATCTGATTGGGTTGCTTATTTTTCATGAATGGTTGTAATTTAAATACAATCAATTAATTAATATTTTTTTGCTTAATTTTTGCAACCTTTCATTTATTGGTTGTTATATTTTAGTATTGTATTACAAAATTACTATTATTGTTATGTAACTTAATTTCAGCCACTAAAAGTTTTCTTCCAACAACTAGGATCGGTTTATGAGCCTCACCCTAGATAAATGTCTCATTGGATTCATGCGCTATATGTATATGTATATATATACATATGATTTGATCAAATAGGACTATATCCTGGGATAAGACTATAGGGACTAATCTCAAATGTTGGAATATTATTTATAATGACTCTTTTTTCCCTTAATATTAGGAGATGAGAGAATAAATGATTGGCATTAGAGGTAATCTAGTAAATTTTCAAGGTTTTGGATAAGACAAGAAGGACAAAAAAGTAATTCCAACTTCCACGATTTAAGGTGTTGATGTTTTTTCAAATTCAGATTATGGTAAAAATCGATATGCGTTTCAATTGAAATTGGAAAGTTTGAGAGTTTTTTTTTAATGAATCACCTTTTGTAACCACATTGTTTTTTCTTGTTATAGTTTTCTAGTTTCTATTGTGGTGATCGTTTGTTAAATTTATCATTACACGACATGTTTGAAATGACATCATTGCATAGTTATATTTTTTGATTTGTTTTTAAATGATGTCATTGCATATTTAGAAGGTCATTGTTGCATATTGAAAATGAAATCAATGCATATTCTCTCGCATTTATTTTTAGGAGTTATGTTTCGATATTTAGAACTCAAACAATATAGAATAATTTCAAGTTTGGATGATTAGATGGCTAGTTAGATTAAATTGTTGAATTAAAATAGTTTTGATCTAAATATAGATGATGGTCATCATTTGATAAATTTATATCACTACTTTGTATGTTTAAAAATACATCATTGCATAGTTATTTTTTTTTATATTTTTAAAATAATGTAATACCATATTTAGAAGGACATTGTTACATATTTTTAAAAAGGATTCATTACATATTCTTTGCATATATTTTTGGAGTTATTGCATACTAATATATATAGAACATGTGACTCATGTTAAATAGATTGCAATTTCTTCTAATTAATTTATCTCATGGCATTGATCGCCAAAATTTACTAAATTAGACATCAATTGTATGATGTAGTTAATAGTGATGGCAAGCAAGGTCGTATTCTATGGATTGATTTTAAGCAAACATAAAGTATTGTAATTATAGCACTCCAATTTTATCAAAGATATCATAAAATAAGAATTGTATCTATTAAATTATTCACCTAACAAATGTCTAATTATTATAAATCAACAAACTTCACAAGATTCTAACAATCACAAACGCAATCCTAGGACTATGATCTTAACATTCTTCATCAATATAAATTTAATTAGTATTTCGCAAAACCAGTTTCGTGTATCTATGGGTTTAATTCCTAACGTAGTTTATTCCTCTCTCGAAGTAAATAAATTGTAGATAAATATTGAATTGCTCGTATCCCTATTCAACAATCAATATCAACTCCCAAAAGCATAGAGAAATAAAGTAAATCCCCACAAATATCGCAAGACTCGACAAACACCCGTTTATGTTATGAATTCATTATCTAAGGTTAAATCTCATCTCCGAATGATGAACTAACAAATTAAGCATGCAAATTATTGTCTAGATAATCTATAAGAAATAAGACCATGAATTCAGTCTCGATCATGTCCTAGAATTAAAAGATTTAGCATAAAATAATTGTTCACGAATTTATAGACAAACTTGAAAATAAAGAGTTAAACATGTAATTTAGAACAGAGCAAAAGCCCTAGACTATGATAATGAAATCCTCTTGAGTAGATGGATCTGTCTTTGCGATCTCCTCGTAGGTCCCAAAGGGGTGTAAGTGTAAGGTTTAGAAGGGGTTGAATAAACCTTACCAAATTTCGATTTAGTCCTTTTAAATATTCGAGTTAATACTTCTGTGGTTTGTGTCTTGATGGACAGCCAATTTAGTTGATCAAGAGAGTTAGTCTCTCAACGGACTCAACCGAGTGTTGATGGAATAACTCATTGTCAGTCTAAATTAACTCAACTGTGGTTTTGTTTTCAGCGGAAGACTTAACACCCTTAAGTTTGATTAAGCAAGGATTTAGTGCTTGGTTTAGTACTTATAAATTATCAAGTGGATAGCAAATTTATCAGCAGATTTAAGCAGTTAAGATGCAGGAATTAAATTGCTGAAATGTAAATGACACAATGAAATTTTTATAGAGGTTCGAAGATGGGGTAATTCTTCTACTCCTCTCTTCTCCAACTCCTGGAGGAATCCACTAGGTATTGATCAAGATACAAAGTGGTAACAGTCCAGATCTGACAAGTCTTGATCACACAGTGACTTGATCCTTTGGGACTCGGTCCGAGACGCCTTGATCACTCGGTGGCTTCTCGACGACTCGGCTTTTTCACAGGGCAGCTGCCTTGCTACTACAACTCACTTGCTCAAGCTCTTTGGATTTGATCATGAAGCCCTCCAAAAAGCGTAAGACTTGGTTCGACCTTGAACCTTCCTACAATCCTTCGTGGAATGTAGACCCTTTAATTTTTCAGTATTTTCCTCTTCAACTGATTGAAGTTATCTTTCCTTCATAGGTGAGTGTTGGATTGATGTTCTTCGTAGTGTAGCTTGAGGATTGAGAATGATTCAGATTTTCTAATAATTGCCTGAACGTTTTGGTTCCAGATCCTCAGAACTTCTGTCTCGCTTGTGTCATTCTTCTCAAATAAGTTCATGACCTTTTATAGTGATCTTTCAAAAATTTGCCCGTTGAAGAGATAGCTTATTTTTGAAAGTCACTTGCGTTGTTGGCTTGTCTCATTGCGATCCTTGGAATTGGCATTTCCTCGTATGAATTGTTCTTTCACCTTTTCGAGTTCGACACGGTGTAGTGCTTCCCATTGGTTCATTCCTTTTGCACGCCTGGGACTCGAGCACTCGAGAAAGGTGATATGGAGATATTACTTGTTTAAGTAATTCTCTTGATTTATGTGCAGGATCTTTACGATTATCTCGACTTGACCGCATTTCTTTGCTTTCCCAGGTGACTTAGAGTCACTTCCAATCATGGATGACTCTTGTCACTTCAACTTGAGACTTGGCTTTTCTCGAGTTGACTTGACTAATACTCCACTCAGTGCATCTCACTGCTTCTTGATGAGAGTTCCGTCACTCTTCTTTGCCATACTTAGTGTCTCGCATGTTGAGTCTTCCTTCTAGTCTTCGATTGTCTTCTTGCATGTTAGGGGCGTAGGCCGACTTAACTCGGCTTGGCTAGCTCTATTTATTACAATGCATTTTATAACAAGAATCGGGTGCCAACTTCCTATTCTAAGTTTTACATGGCATTCATCAAAATCTAAACAATAAATTTCCTAACAATTTCCCCCTTTTTGATGATGCCAAAACTTAAACCATTCAAAAATGCAAATAGCAAAGATACATCTGAGATAGTGTATTGACATAGAATGTATGCGCATAATCAATCCTTTTATTGATCATAACATTCTTGTTCTTTTACACAAATTTACAAGGTGTATCGAGCACATATTTGTCTACACTGAGAAAATAAAGAGTTTATAGCTTTATTTCGGAAGACTTACATTGTATGTATTTACATAATAAAATACACGAAGGGTGGACACAACACTTCATCTCCTTCATTGTCTCCTTCTTTCATCTTGTTAAGATCTTCTTCTCTTCTTCTCCTTTTCTCATCACACGCTTTGCTTTTCTTTTCTTTTCATATGCCTTCCTGGTGACTTCATCTCTTCTTAATCTTTCTGTCTTTTTCCTCCCATACATTGAGTCTGTCTCTTGTTTTTTCTTCTTCTATTCTTTTCGAGATACTCGGCATTACTTTTAGCCACTTGCAAATTTGCTACTTGGTCAAGCCCGGCCCATAGATCCCTCCTTTCTTGCCGGATCTATGTACTCAATGTTTTTAAGAGGCCTAGGTCCGAAACCCGTTCCTCCACCACTACTTCTTCCTCTACCTCAGGCGTGTATTGTCTTTGGGATCTTCTTCCCATTTGAGTGACCGAAGTGGCAAACAGAGCGATGCCGGTAGTCCTTTGCTGTCGGCTTCTTCACACAACGTGAGACCCTTTTCCTTGATCAAGTCCCAAGCTTGGGCCCAGACATTTTTGCAAAGTATCCTTGGAGCGGCGTTTTAAATTCATCAATCGATCGTGGCTCTGTCCCGACATCCGAGATGGCATAAGTGTCTCTGTCTCTTACCGGAATGCCTCCATGTTGTTCCAAGATGTTCATAACTCGGGCATCCATTCTTCCTTCCACTTCCTTCATCCCTGCTTCAATTGTTTTCTCTTTTCAGCCATGGATATAGCAGAGTGTTGGAGGGCGGAGTCAGGAGTTTCTGCCGATAATGTCAATTTGTGATGACCTCGTTGGGGGTTTGTGCAATCATTAAGGTCACATCTTTCGATCCTTCCCCCTCGATTTTTTCTTTCTTTTGTTTCAAGCCGCTTCCTCGATTGTTTTTCCCTTCACAATCGCACCCTCTTTTTTTGCTTTAAGGTATTCCTCTTCCCCCTTTTTGGCATCATCAAGAGAGGACACTGGAAACATATTGGCAAGCAAGTCGAACTCTTTGATGGTAGAGTTACATCTCATTCTGCTGCACTGAGTATGCATCACGAAATTCGGATCGAGTAGCGTTGGACTCTCTTGAAATCAGCTTCATCTCGGCCATGAGAAGGCTGAATTTTGTATTCATGGTTTCTTCCAAACGTGCGTAGATCACTCTTATTTTTGCTCACGCATGGCTTTATCTCGGCGGTGTGAGCTTCATGCATGTGCTCAATATGTTCTTTCACTTCGTTTTGCATCGGCATTTTCGGCTCTCCATACCAAGAAATTTTGACTTGTTGAACAATGTTCAAGTATCTAACTTGTTTCACACGCATTGTTCTTCTTTGTTGCCACCATTCCCGATCTGATCAAGTTTATGCCTCTTAAATCGTGAGTAAGATTGGCATCTCTGTTGTCGATTTGCATGTCCATAGAGGCTGATGCCTCTCCATCCGTTTCAATCTCGGCGAATAATGCCTTGAACACTTCAAGGACTTATTTGATTCCTCGCGTTGCGGTGATGGCCATGCGGCGTCAAAAAATCATAATCACCGGGACAATGGTGCACGATGGAAAAACGGAGCTGGTCCGTGGGAAGCGTGGTAGCTCGTTTCTTCGATTCTTCAGGAGAAGTCCAGTACCTCCAGAGAGAAAGGAAAAGATTCTATAAAGGAATCATCACGGCCAACCGGTATTTGCTCAATGTTGAGAGGTGCGCGTGAAGTTCCTCTTGGAGTCGAACCCTGCTGCGCCTTTGGGAGCTGCGTGAGTGGACTCTGTCTCGGTGGGGTCTTTTGTGAAGTGGACCCGACTTACGAGCCTCAATTTGTCTCAACGGCTCGTTGGTCTCGGTGATTTCTCCATTGAGTAGATTGGTCCTCGGCCTTATCGAGCGTCATCGGACGATGATGAGATTTCCATTGGTGGCTCATCATCAAAATTAAAGGTTTGTGCAGTAGTCTTGGGATCGGACTTGCTCGTGCTTGGAACATCCGCGGTGAGTCTTTTGGATCACACCGGGATGACTCAACTTCTTCTTCGCCTCGATCCCCGAGAAAGGTTACGTCGTGATTATCCTGGGAATCATGAAGTGCGTTATCGCCTTCTCGGATGGATCAATGATGGCGGGAGGGATGTTCTCTACCCCAGCTTCTTTACCCCGGGAAGTCTCAACCTCCGTGGGCCTTCATTACCTCCCGATCTCAATCGCAGCCGAGGCCTTGGTCCTCCTTTCGTGATGTCATTTGTCTTAGGGTCTTCTCGTGGTGGCATCCATTCGAGTCCCAACCCCATGGATTGCACTTTCATTGCCCAGTGTTAACTCCGGGGTTGTTCCTTCCGTGTCTATGCATCAACAGCGTCATTAGCCTTGGAGCGGTTGGCACCTCGGTGAGAGCAGTCTCAAATTCGAGCTTAGATTGATGGCAACTTCTTTGTTCTTCTTGTGTTTGTATTTTCTCTTCGCCTCCGGATTCGTTGTTGAGTCATCTGTGACATTCTCCGACTTTTGCAGTAGAGAGGAGTTTCCCCCTCGGTGGCGCACTGTTGAGTGACTTGAGAATGGGGTCACTTGTCTCCAAACTCCCATTTTGATTGAATGTTCCGTTGGGGCGGGTGGTAAAAACACCTTCAATAGGGGTTAGCTCATTGGGTCCCCACTATCCCGATTTCATCGCAGGTCCCTTATTGCCTTCTTCGAGTGAGCTTGGAAGTGGTGGCAGCAACAACGGTGGCGATTTCTTTGAACCACTCCCATTGGATCAATTTCGGTGTGTTACGGAGGACTCTCTGGTCCTCTCCATCAATCTCTGCTCGTGAAGGATTCTGGATTCGTGCAATGCTTGCTGCATTGCAACTCTTACGTAGCAGCAGCATTCTCTGGATCCTCATCAGCTGTCCGGAAGACATCAAGGAGAGGATGTGTGTGTTGGCCAGTGCGGAGATAGGGCGGAGATCTTTGGCCTTCTCACGTGCCTCGGCTTCCTCTGCTTGCCTTTCCTTCTCCTTGTCCTTGAAGATCTGTGGATGTACATGCGATTGTCTTCATCCAATCTTTGGAACCGCGATGGTTAGTCAAGGAAGTTTAACTTGATTCCTCTTCTTCTTCTATAAACTGGGCCTTTGGAATATTTCCCTTGATTTACTCAACTTCCATTTCCTCCACTCACAGGACGATTTTGGATGTAAGGTAAGGTGGAGATAGGATCATCACATCACTATCGGCTCTATCAGTTTCTTCTTGTGTTTCAATTGTGTGGACTATGTTTGTGTCTTCGAATTGCCTCTGGCTGATCGCCTTCGTAACTGTTCTGTTTCATCAATTACATCCGGGACTCACCGCTTCAACGATTTAGTATTTGTTCGGTGAGTGGTGACTCGGCCGGTTTTCAAGCTCGGAGCGCTTGAAGATTCTTCTTCGTCTTCTAGTTTGTACCGAGAGGGATTTAAGTTGATGATTCGTTTAGGTCTTGGCGCGGGGCGTCTTTGGTGTCTTTTACGAGGAGGTGGCCGTCTTGGCTTGTCAGTTCTCCTCTTTTTGATGATCGGAGAAGGTATTTGTGAGTCCCTTCTCGACGGCTGCTGCGGGGCGGAGACACGGCTGCGGGGCGGGTGACTGCTGCTGCGGGCGGAAGCGATTTGACTTTCTTTCTTTGCGGGGCATGTCTTCTTAGCGTGCGGGCGACTTTCTTCTTGGGAGGAGAGAAGCAGATGTATCTTGGTGGTGATTCCCCCTCTCGTGTCGGCTCTCTTGGCATAGGCTCTCTTACATGCGCCCCGGAGAAGGTTTACTCTGAACATCCTCTTTGGTAACATGGAATGCCTTCCCGTATACAAGAGGACTCCTTTCACCTCCATCAGTAGGCCAATCAACTAGGCCATTTCCTGGGATCCTCCCAAATGTGCCATCTTAGCAATACGT